>BTPG01000004.1:81576832-81786832 GCA_036245525.1 Semisulcospira habei | reverse complement strand
GACAGACAGACAGAGAATAATTTGTTACACCATTTTAATTTGTCGTCACCATTAATACTCCTCTGACTGACTAAATTGCTCATACCTGCCCATTTATGACATTGCCTGAGTTGTTCTTTTATAAGCTAAATTAATTTAATTTGCTACAACAACAAGGCACTCTTTGTAGGAGGTGTAATGCGAATTGCGGGAGATGTTTTGCTTACCGTAAAAGATACATGATCGCGGGAATAATGTATGCGGGCAAATTTAACACAAAGTCTGTTGCAGTTTCCAACAAAACGCAAGCTGTCAAAGTTTCTAATTGTGTTATCCAAACACATCCCTTCAGCCATGTCCTACTACCTGCAAGAGACATAGATTTCCATCAGCCCCTGCGGCCGCATGCGCCCATGAGAATCTCTGTCTCTTGCAGTGGCTCAACCCTATTTAGATCCTCAGACAGGATAATGTCTAGAGTTTTGAGCATAAATATGTTATCTGCCTTACTTTTTAAGCCCACCCCGCAGCAACACGTTTTATGATTGAATAACAGAAAAAAAAATTCTTTATTTTGATGTGTAACCAATTAAATTATATATAAAAGAAAGAATAAAGAAAATCGAAACAGAAGACAACTTTGAATTGTGGTCCACCCATAACTCACTGTAATGCATTAGGACTGATTGAGTTTAAGCTGTAAATGATGAAAATATCTCATCCACAACTCACACAAAAAGAAGCACAAAAAACACTTACATTGTTTATCAAGTTTACATGCTCCGAACCTGCCACTTAAAAAAAAAAAAAAAATAATGATACAAACACATCCAAGTTGATTGAGCACATGTGATAATAAATATTGAAATGAACAATTAAATAATAAATAAATAATAAATAAACGAATAAATAAATAAACGAATAAATAAATAAATAAACATGAAATAGGATTGAAGATTGTGCCATACAAACAAACAAATAAATAAAGCGAACACAACTTAAAATAGAGAATTCATCGCGTTGTTCTTCAGATACTTCAGAGAGCACTCAGTAAAGGGCAACAACAACAACTTAACCCTTTGGGTGTCGGTAATGGTTTTATTGACGCGACTGCTGATCCCTTCAGGAATCATTGCGACAAAACCACTACCGACACCACTAAGCCACATAATAATAATAATAATAATAATAATAATAATAATAATAATAATAATAATAATAAGCGCATTAAATAGGCGCTTTATCCCAATTGAAAATCGGCTCAAAGCGCCGCCGCGAACTGAACCCAACAAGCACGCTCACGTGAAACACGCGCATTCACTCACACACTGTACATAAACACAGAACATTCACGTGGTGCTAAGGGCAAGCTCAAGCGAGCTACTGTAGTTTTTGGAAATTCAAAGTCGTTTGTGTTTGAAATTTGATTAACTCATTCTACCCCAGACACACCACAGCAAGATGAAGGTCGACCATGATAGTTCTAGGGTGATGCCAGAATAGCTTGGCGCCTATGGGCGCCAAGCTATTCTGGCATCACCCTAGAACTATCATGGTCGATCTGTGTCCTGCACTGCAATGCAGTCTTCAGAGAACAACGGCAACATTTGGGGATTTCGGTGATGGGGTAGAAAGAGTTAAGTGGGCTGAAACTGATACCAAAGTCGTGGGGGAGGAAGAGCCGGAGTACCCGGAGAAGCATGCATTGTGTGTGCTCAGCAGCATGTAAAAGATATTTTCTAGGGCGTATAATGCAAAACTGCAAACCAAGCTCGCCGCGTAAAATCCAGATTGCACCCTCTCCCCCCCCCCCCCCCCTCCCCCCCCCCTCCCCCCCCCCCCCCCCCCTCCCCTCTCTCTCTTTTCGCGGCTTTGTCCCTGGATGCGATTTCAATGCAAGGGAAATAACCACCTACAATGACTCTTACAGTAAGAACCCGACACAGCTTTTTGACGGCCCCTGGGCTCAGTTGGTGCACCGCGCCACTAAGCAGGGTGCTTCGTTTCAGAGGAGCACCTTGCTTTGTGGCTAGCTCAGGACTAAGCTCACTCATGCAATTGACTCCTGGAGTTTATAAGCGCTTTGAGCCGATTTTCAATTTGGATAAAGCGCCTATTTAATGTGCTGATTTATTTAGTTGCTTTATTTATAAGCGATGCGGGTGGCCCGCGCAAGCCACAGGTTGTTTGTGCCAAAGGACGTTGAACTTCATATTAGCCTTTTAGAAGCCACAGGATTTGGCGGATGGCCGTTGATGATGGAGTACTAAAGGGTCCGCCGCGATGATGACAATGGCCGCCACTGGTTGCGCAGCCCATTAACTCATTCAGCCCGACGCACGTATTTCCCAAATTGTGGGTGTCTTCTAACGACTATGTACCTGGTGCAGGAGATGGATCGACCATGATAATTCAAGGGTAGTGCCAGATTAGCTTGGCGCCGACAGGTGCCATACTAATCTGGCACTACCCTTAAATTATCATGGTCGATCCATCTCCTGCTGTAGGGCGTCAGGGTTGAATGGGTTAAACAAGTTGTCCATTGAATCCGTTTTGTAGGCAGTGAGCTAAAGGTGTTCGGGCCGACCCTGACCACTGTTGGCGCCCACCGTGCGCAGTTGAATGCGGCCGGGCCGGCAACCGGCGGCGGAGGCTAGCCTACGAGGACCCCCGGATGACCTTTTGTTCACTAAGTCGCTGTTGCGATTCTACCAGCAACAGGCACCAGTGCGCGGCAAGCCGCAACATATGTTGAATTCGAGAACACAGCAAGGGGTCTCCGTACTCCATTTAAGCTGTCACAGTGAGATCAAGCTGTCACAATAAAGTAATTATAGGGTACGGGTTTGCCTAGCGACATCTCTCATTTAGTGACAAAGATAAAAAAGTCCGCTTTGAATACAACCTTGTTTTTTTTGTGTGTGTGTGTGTGAATGGAACCGGCCACGAATCGTAAGTTTGTCTGGTCACAGATTGTGTGCGACACGAAACACTGCTGTACAAATTGATAGGCCGTTTTCAGTATTTCACACCAATCTAATCATTCCAGTGCGCATGAGGTCATCGGGCCGACGTCGGCCCAATGGCCTTTCTGGGATGAGTGTGGGGTCAGTGGCCGCTCCGCCGCCTAGCCCAATGCTGCCCATTTGTGTGAACAGTGAGATTCGCTTTTCACAAAAATGAACTATGTTTTGGATCTTTCGGAGATGCGTTAACCCTTTGCGTGTCAGCAGCGGATTTTGTTGCGATGATTCCTGTAGGAATCATCGCGACAAAAACCGCTACCGACAGCCAAAGGGTTTAGACTTGCAGCCATAGGGGCCTGAATGGTGCTTGGACTAAATGCAAATCCGCTGCGCCACCGAATGCACGCCACCGCGTCCACTAGCTCAATTCAGAATACAAGGGAGGTAACGAGAGGCACGCAGAGCGGCGAAGCACTGTGATTCCAGAACAGTTTTTAACCCTCGAAGCAACCATCCGCCTAAAACCTCGAACTGAACTAACTCAGCAGATATTTTTGCTACAAACCTATACCAACCTTGTACGCCGATCAAAACTGATAGTTTAGTATCAAGGCTTTTTGCACATGGACGATTCTTAATGAGCTTGGGATCAAAAGGTCGCGTACGCGAAAACGAGGATATCTGGGGCTGGACGCGCGACAGCAACATGGCGAGTGGAAGTGCAGAACGTCGAGACCTTAAAATTGTGCCGTATTTGGAGCATTAGCAAATGAGTATCTGACCACATACAAAACTGTATACCAATCACAACCATTTGCATTGAAGCTTGATTGAATTGTAAAGAAACTTGTCAGCAGATTGAGCATTCAGAAGATTGTGTTTTTATGATTTTCTTCTACACGCCTGAGTGATGAGAGATATATGAGTGCTTTGTTAAAGCTCACAAGGAACTTGTAACATACTGAGTGCACACTATTTTTTAAAAAGATTTGACATCACATTAGCATGTCGGAGGGGTCAACTCGGTTATATTTTGTGAATTTAGCCACCGAAAAACAACACAGCTTGATTCAATTATCGGTTGTGGACCTACTTAGTGTTGTCCCATGCTGCTCCCCCCCCCCTCCTCCCCCCCTCCCCCGCCCCTCAATGTTTCCAGTTTGGTGAATTCAAGCATGTGTGGGTGTGCGTCAGGAAGATAAATAAGCTAGCGGGCACTACTCTACAAGTGTTTGTCCGCTCTTAACCATTTCGCAGTTGGTAGCAATTTCAGAAGTGTTTTTCACAGGCATCATTTCAACTAAATCGCTGCTAACAGCTAAAGGGTTAAAATTGTCGATGTCAGAAGACTGCAGCAGAATAACATTTATGCCATTCATCTCTCTGTGTGTGTGTGTGTGTGTGTGTGTGTGTGTGTGTGTGTGTGTGTGTGTGTGTGCGTGTGTGTGTGTGTATGTGTGTGTGTGTGTGTGTTTGCGTGTGTGTGTGTGTGTGTGTGCGTGTGTGCGAGTGTGGCAGCACTACTCAATCATCTAAAGGGATCAACTATGACATTTGAAGGGTAGTGCTATGGCACTTTCATGTGTTAAGCTGATCAGACAATACTCTTAAGCTATCACAGCTGATCCCCTGTTTTTTTGGAATCAAGATTGAAAGACAAAACTTTAATACAATGACATTCTATAGCAAAACACGCACACATACACACTTGAGAGCAGGTACCCAACTTAAATTTCACAACAACAATAAATGTTCACACAGCAGAACCTGTTTTTGGCAATCATCATTTTTGCTAGAAGAAAGTGGCCTTAAACATCTCATGCTGTCTCAAGAGAGATCTTGAAGGGCCAACAGGGTCGCCTGGGCTGCAGCCACCTAAATGTTGGTCTGTAAAGACAGGTGATCTGCTGCCAGGATGGACGCTCAACACAGTTTCTGCTGTACACCATAAAGTCTATACATGCAAGTTTCTCTCGCACCCAACACACTTGCACATGCACCCACATGCCGTCTTTTTGTTGTTGTTGTTGTTGTTGTTGTTGTTGACCAGCAGACAGTGAAGAAGGCAATGTCCATTATTAGCCGAAAATACCATCTTTAAAATACAAAAGGTAAGCCGTTGCCCTCAGCCCGCCGGTACAGGTGTCACAGCTGTAAGACAAACAGAAGGAAGTTCTCTTTTATTCCCACCGATATTGTTCTTTTTAGCAAAGTGGCATCCTCTTGGCTTGACTTCGCGAACGAAGATTTTATAGGAGTTGCCCACGACGTCTGCAGGCTTGTTCGTGGCTGCAGAGGCCAATCCGGGACAGGCAGGTTCGACCGCAGTGGCTGCAGGGAAAGGTATGGCCAGGGTTCTGAGTTGCGGCATCTCTGTTTTTTCTCCTGAGCCGCTTGTCCTTAAGGCTAGCTCTGCGAGAGTCCTCAAAGGAGACAGCTGCCTTGTAAATGGTGGAGCGCCAGGTGTCACGGTCCACAGCAAGCGAAGACCACTGGTGGTGGTCGATTTGGCAGGCACTAAGTGACTTCTTGAGACAGTCTTTGTATCTCTTCTTTGGTGCCCCTCTATCACGGTGTCCAGTAGCAAGCTCGCCGAACAGGGTGATCTTTGGTAGGCGATGATCCTCCATCCTGGAGACATGCCCCGCCCAGCGGAACTGTGTCCGCAGCAGCAAGGCCTCGATGCTCACAGTTTCAGCCTGTTCAAGGACCTCGACGTTGGTGACATAGTCACTCCAGTGAATGCCCAGGATGGTACGCAGGCAGCGCTGGTGGAAGCGTTCGAGGAGTCGTAGTTGGCTGCGGTAGAGGGCCCAGGACTCGGAACCATACAGCAGGGTGGTGAGGACCACAGCTCTGTACACGCTGATCTTGGTGCCTGTTTTCAGCTGTTGATTGTGCCACACCCGCTTGAAAAGTCGCCCGAAAGCGCTGTTCGCTTTTGCCAGCCTGCTGTCAAGCTCCTTGTCCAGCTTGGCGTCCGACGTGATAATGCAGCCAAGGTAAGTAAACTGGTGCACTGACTTTAGTTCAGACTCGCCAATGGTGATGTGAGGAGGGCGATGCCGGCTGATGGAGGACCTCTGTCTTTTTCAGACTGACCTCGAGTCCAAAGAGCTGGGCAGCGTCTGCGAAGCAGGACGTGATGCGCTGCAGGGCTCTCTGTGTGTGTGCAACGAGGGCAGCGTCATCAGCAAAAAGCAGCTCACGAATCAGTTGGTCTAGGGTTTTCGTGTGTGCCTGCAGTCGTCTGAGGTTGAACAGGCTGCCATCGAGAGATACCTGATGTACACTGCATCGTCATCATCGAGGTCTACTGTGGCCTGCTTCAACATCATGCTAAAAAAGATGGTGAAGAGGGTCGGTGCCAGCACGCACGCTTTACGCCGTTGAGAATAGGGAATGGTTCTGAGAGGACATTGTTGAGTCTGACCTGGCTTTGCTGGTCCTCGTGTAGCTGGACAATCATGCGGAGGAACTTTGGGGGACAGCCAAGTCGCTCCAGGATCTGCCACATGCCTTGCCTGCTCTCAGTGTCGAACGCTTTTGTTAGGTCGACAAACGTTACGTACAGCCCTTTGTTCTGCTCGCGGCACTTCTCCTGAAGCTGTCTCAGCACAAAGACCATATCGGTGGTGCTCCTGTTTGCTCTGAAGCCACACTGGCCCTCTGGGAGGTGGTCTTCAGCTATGGCAGGTACCAGCCGATTCAGGAGCAGCCTTGCAAGAATTTTCCCAGCAATGGACAGCAGGGTAATTCCCCGATAGTTGGAACAGTCAGACTTCTCGCCTTTGTTCTTGTACAGGGTGATAACGACAGCATCACGGAGATCCTTTGGTAGTGTTCCTTCCTCCCAGCAGCAGAGAAAGAGGTCATGGAGCTTGTTTTGCAGTGCTGTGCCTCCATGTTTCCAGATCTCTGGCGGTATTCCATCAATGCCTGCTGCTTTGTCACTCTTGAGCTGGTGGATGGCTGTGAGGGTCTCTTCAGCGGTGGGCGGTTCGTCCAATTCAACCTTTACTGGGAGTTGTGGGATTTGTAGGACGACTGCTTCTTGAACAGTGCGCTCAGCGCTGAAGAGGCTCTGAAAGTACTCCGACCAGCGGTTCAAGATGGAGGTATTATCTGTGAGGAGTGCCTGGCCATTCGCGCTTCGCAGGGGACTTTGTACCAGGTGTCTGGGGCCATACACTGCTTTCAGTGCTTCGTAGAAGCCCCTGTAGTCACCATTGTCAGCGCAAAGCTGGGTCCTCTGTGCAAGTCTGGTCCACCACTCATTCTGGAGATCTCTAAGCTTGCGCTGGAGACTGCTGCAGACGAGGCGGAAGGCAGACTTCTTCACAGGGCAGGAAGGCTGGGCTAGGTGGGCCTGATGGGCGGCTCTTTTTTTTTTTTGCTAGGTGTTCCTGGATCTCTACATCGTTATCGTCAAACCAGTCTTTGTTCTTCTTTCTAGCGAAACCCAGGAGTTCTGCAGAGGATTTTGCAATAGCAGTTTTCAGTTGGTCCCAGAGGGACCGCAGTGACGTCCTCCTCACCAGAGTGATGCCCAGCGCAGAGTGCCACACTGACCACCGTCTTGTCCGCTGCAAAGTCAGGCTCCACGTCAAGCCAAAACCCAAGAAATGGGGGCCCCCCAAGAAAAAGCCTGATGTTGCCAGCCTTCAGCGTGACGACGTGAAAGCTGCCTTTCAGACAGATTTACAGCGCAGGCTCAAAGACACAGCGGACCCAGCAGAGCAAAGTGGCATAGAATTCTATTAAATGTATTCAGCTGTGAGCTCTGTACTCGAGCATAAGGGAGATGGAAGGTGTCAGCTTTGTTCTTGTAAGATTTATGTGATAGTTGTTAGTATTAGCATAGCTGTCAGTATTAGTATAGTTTCTCAGTAAATTCTGCGTGCTTGGGTGCCTGTGTGCCTGAGTGTATGTGTGTGTATGTCCGTCTTGTCCATATTGTTTTTCACTTTACTTATATCTACATATATATTTCTATGCTCCCGTCCAGACTGAAATTGCCCCTTCGTGGGATAAATAAAGTTTTCAGTTGACTTGACTTGACACACGTGCAGACGAATTCGGATCAACCGGATCCCTCCGTTCAGTTTCGGTTGCTTTTGAAAAAGTATGAAATAAAAGTTTCGTGTTTTCATTATTATTTGATGTGCACACAGGAACAAAGGAATGGTGTTTCGATCTGGGCTTCGACTGCTCCTTCTCTGTCGCCATTGTTTATACTGTCTGCCCCTGCCACATGTTCCCCATATAGCCTCGCTTTCGATGCGTGACCTTCACCTCATGAATATTCGTTGAGAATGGTCCCATATCTTTTCGAGTAATTCGCTTCGACTTTACAGTAAACACGGCCGCAGAAACTAATGGGATGCACAACAGTGCAGAGTGGCCTCAGTCTTTCACAGCACTCTACTAAAGGGTTTAACGTTGAGAAAGAGGTCCGGGATACTTACGGCCAGCTAGATATTTGCGCGTGCCTTTCGTTTCCTCCCTTGTATTCTGAATTGAGCTAGTGGATGCGGTAGCGCGCACCCGGTGGCGCAGCGGTTTTTGCATTTAATCAAAGCACCACTCGTCAGGCCCCTATGCTTGCAGCCGGCGCGTCATGCTGCGCTACAGGAAGACAGAAGACTGGTAATCCCGGTTTTATCATTGTTTTGCTTGTTGTTTGCTATTTTTCTTAACCCATTTAGCCCCGAGTCCCTACAGCAGAAGATTGATTGGCCGTGATAATTCAAGGGTAGTGCCAGATTAGCTTGGCGCCATCAGGCACAACCAGCACCACCATGCCCAGTCGTGAAAATGTGCATGATGTTTGCCGCTGGAATTTCAAACGTTTACCAACGGTGCTGCTTCTAAGTAGCCAGTGACAATTTCCGAATATGTAGCGAGGAAATGCGGATTTTCCTCACTGGATTCAAGTGATAGAACTTCAAACTTTTATGAGTTTGCGGCTGCATGGAACTACTGGATACGGTAGGTCTGATTTCGTGGATGAAAAATGTTTATTGACCTCTTTCGCCAATCACTGCTGAGCTCAAACACGCATTCAACAATGACTCGAACTTTTCAAGAAATTGAAGTAACATAGATATGTCACATTTTCTTTCTTTATTTCTCGTTTTCTCTGGCATAACTTTCTAAACTTTCTATTGTTAACACTCACATTGGACAATTTAGAGCTGTTCCAGTTCAGAGTTTGATTTGCGACGTATTTGTTTACGGGCCACATATGTAGTAGGCTCCGCGCTCGAGTCATTTGTTTCATTTCCCTAATGTGAAACCCCCCCCCCCTCCCCCCCCCCCCACACACAATTTAATCTTTGTGTTTTCAGTTTATCTCTGATGTAAGGTGCCGGATAGCCCTGATCTAAGCGTTCAGACGAGAGACCTACATAAGATTTCTGCGCGATAACAGTACTGCGGACTGGCCAGCTGATTAAAAATTACAGGTAAGGCAATGGTTCTAGGAGGCAGACAATAGGGCATTAAACCCCCAGCGATTTTTTTTAATGTGCTGATCAATCACATTGTCGAACAAGAAAAGCAAAGCCCTTATGGCTCACGTGCATGACCGATCCACTTATGTCTGACAGTAAGTAAAAGGATGGCTTCCGCACTAACAAAATCCATGTTTTTTTTTTCAAAATTTAATCAGTTTTCACACATCTGTGAATCCTCCGTGACCCTTGACCTTTGCGATGAGTCGACTAAATTAGTATACATAGGAAGGTTAAGCAACCGTTAAGCCAAATTTGATTGACAAGTTTGCAAAAATGTTGATAATAAGTACAATTATTGGCATTTTATACACATTTGTCGACCACTTATGACCACTGACCTTTTCCGAGGGGTCATCCAAATTAGTATGCATAGATAGGTCTTACCATCAGGTATCTCTGTAGCAAGTTTGGGTTTGAAGTTGTGAATATTAATTGAGCGAAAAAACATTTATTTGTCAAAATATGGCTATTTGTTTACCTATTTCCTGAGCTCTTGTGATCCTTGACCTTTCCGAGGGGTCATCCAAATTAGTATGCATAGACAGGTCTTACCATCAGGTATCTCTGTAGCAAGTTTGGGTTTGAAGTTGTCAATAGTATTTGAGAAAAAAAAAAAAAGGATCTTTTGTCAACTATGGCGATTTTGGACCTATTTCTTGAGCTGTGATGACCCTAGACCTTTCCGAGGGATCAACCAAATTAGTATGCATAGAAAGGTCTTACCATCGGGTATCTTTGTACCAAGTTTGGGTTTGAACTTGTGAATAGTATTTGAGAAAAAAAAAAACTTTTGTAAGAATATGGATATTTTGGACATAATTATTTCCTGAGCTCTTGTGACCTTTGACCTTTCCGATGGATCAACCAAATTAGTGTGTATATAAAGGTCTTATCATCAGGTATCTTTGTACCAAGTCTGGGTTTGAAGTTGTGAATAGTATTTGAGAAAAAATAAATTATGTCCAAAAATAGCTATTTTTGATAGATTTCCTGATCCCCTGTGACCCTGTCCTTTGTGAGAGGTCACTGAAATTGATATGTTTAGAAATATCTTGCCTAGTTAGAAGACTGTAGCTTGAATAGTCTCCGAGAAAATGCCAACATTAAAGTTTACCACGGACGACGGACAACGGACTACGGCGGGCGGACGACGGAGGGGCGACCACTGGCCTAGAACATTGACTTACTTTTGCTTCGCATGTGAGCCAATAAGCGTCGAAAATTGACAGACTGCACACAGTTTGCTTTGTATTAGTGTACTTCAGGCTGTGACATCATTCACTGATAGTTGTAATTTTACTATATGATGATGTCATAGTCCTGACGTACTCAGCAGTTATAGAACTACTAAGCGATAGATGTCTGGAGAGATAGAGATATGCCGAAGCTGAAAGATGTCTCCATTGTACGTGGCAGTAAGTTCCTTTTTCATTTACGGTTATAGTCACGTTTTGTATGGTGTGAATGCGAGTAGTGCCTGAGGATCGTGTGTGCATCGGAGAACGAGTGCCCATGTCTCAATGGTCACATCCCTGACCATATACAAACAACGCACAAAACGCCTGTAATAGCTTGCCCATGATGTCATTGGTGAGCAGGCTTCAAACTGTGTCAAAAAGTAACGAGATAATAATAATAATAATGCATAGTTCTTGTACAGCGCTGTTCTCCAGGAAAACACTGGACTCACTGCGCATGCACAACAGCACACCCTCTCTCTGACACACGCACGATTATACACTACTTTAAACCACCCCATATCTTCCCAACACCTTACATTCACTCCCTCTAGGATCAGAATAAAAGGCAGTCAACAGTTAGCTAAAGATGAGCTAAGTGTTAAATGCCCGACAGAAAAGAAAAGACTTTAAGTGAGCTTTGAACCGTGACAAAGTGGGCAGATTCCGCATTTCAGTTGGCAGTGAGTTCCACACACTTGGGGCTAAAAAGGTGAAAGAACGCTCCCCGACAGTTTTCATGTTAAGCTTTGGGATTTTTAAAAGTTTTACACTAGAGGAACGGAGGGTGCATGATGGCTTATAAACAGACAGCTTGGCAGAAAGGTACGGCGGGAGAGATCCGTCAAAATGCCGATAGGCGAAAATTGCACTTTTGTACTGGCAGCGGAATTTTACGGGCAACCAGTGCAGCTAACAAAAATTACGTCATGTCTGCTAAGCTAACCTGGCTGTAGAACGTGTATTTCGCGTCATGCGCGCGCGTGTGTGAGTGTGTATGTGTGTGAGTGTGTGTGTGTATGTGTGTGTGTGTGTGTGTGTGTGTGTGTGTGTGAGAGAGAGAGAGAGAGAGAGAGAGCGTGTGTGTGTGTGTGTGTGTGTGTGTGTGTGTGTGTGTGTGTGTGTGTGTGTGTGTGTGTGTGTGTGTGTGTGTGTGTGACACTGAATATATCTCCTCTGTTTCTGTACCTAAAGACCTGCAAATTTATAAAGTTCTGTTAATGTAAAAATCACGAAGAGAGCCTCTGATGATAATGAAATTGGAGTGCTCAACGCAATTCCGGGTCAACGGCTTTTTAACTGCACCCCCTCCCCCCCCCCCCCCTAACAGCTTCATCAAATGAAGGGGAAGGCGTGTTGGTACTGAGAAAGCCAATGTTGCCTGAGCCCCATGTTGCCTTAAAACAGTCTACATGAAAATAAATCAAGAAATAAAATAATCCGCGAATCTAGGCTAATAAGGAATAATGCAAAGCGTTAGAAGACAATACAATACAATACAATACAATACAATACAATACAATACAATACAATACAATACAATACAATACAATACAATACAATAATACTTTATTAATCCCTCACGGAGACAATAGTGAAGTTACGTGTACGCCAAACGATTCCAACAACGAACGACTGAGAGCGAAGTCACGGCGGATAACCAGTGTGTACCAGCACAGACAACGCTCCGAACATCAGCAAGAGGCATAGCTCCTCATGATCCCGGAGGGCTCATTAGGATCTATGCCTCTTTGAGATGTTCGGAGCGTTGTCTATGCTTATGATAGAAACTTGTTCAATATCCGCCGTGAGTTCGCTCTCGTTCGTTGTTGGGAATCGTTCGGCGTACACGTAATCTCACTAATAATCCGGACGCATGGTCCGTTTAAGCAAAGCTTGCCTCATGTTGGTTTTTTATTTTTGTTATTTTTTTTTTTTTTTTAAATAACTTTTGAACGCTGATGATTTTAAGCAACTCTAATAAGGAAAGATGGCCACCAAAGATGGGGAGGGGGGGTGGGAACCCTTGTAACCAACCCGCCCCCCCCCCCCCCGATCCGCCCCTGTGTACTGGCAGACGATATTTTTACATTCCGCAAAGTTTTAAATTCAGAGCCATTAATCGTTAGCCTTGTTCCTGAAACTTTTGGTTAAGGTAATTTTAGGCTTCAACTGTTTGAAAACAAGCAGCATGTAATTTCACTAAAAAGTCAAAGGGAAGACAATGCTAATTCGATTTGTGTGCCAATATCACTGATGAAGCTATTTTTTTTTTTGTTCGAAATCGCAGTGAGACCTTTGAGAGGAGCTAAAGAAGCTGAAATTATGAGAGGTGTTATACTAACGTGGAAACAGCTTACATACCAGACGTCAAAAATATTTTTTGCCATCAGAAAAATGGGGAAAGGTTCCCCTAAAGCTTTAACCAGTTATCCAGACAATATTACAGTAACTGTTGATCCTACTGCTTTAAATATTTTAACCAATATTAACTTTAACCCATTCAGCCCTGACGCACTTCAGCAGGAAATGGGTCGACCATGATAATTCAAGGGTAGTGCCAGATTAGCTTGGCGCCTGTCGGCGCCAAGCTAATCTGGCACTACCCTTGAATTATCATAGTCGATCTAACTCCTGCAGCAGGTTCATAGTCATTAGATGTCGCCTCCAAAATTTGGAAAATGCGTGCGCCGGGGTGAATGAGTTAAATGCATAGATCTTATTTCGTTTTATTATGTTGGTAAACTCCAAAGGAACTGCAGAATGTATTTGGAAATTAAAAGTTAAAAGAAATATTAAAAAATAAAAGTATAGAATGACTACTCTTTACTCACAAATATAAACAATGTTCAGGCATATATGAATGAAAATACAAATAAAGCTGACACGTTTCGTTTAACAAATATATTAGAGACCAGAAAATATTTAGAAAATGAATTGTCAAAATACATGAGGTGTGTAAGACGATATAAAACAGCACGTAATTCTGTTATTCTGTAATTATGTTAGCAATACTAATATAGGTGTGAGGTTATTTTATCAGGATGTGCTGCAGGCGGTATAGGACTTATCGCTACAGGAACATTATAAGTTATTGGTCGCCGGGGTTTACAAGGACCCTTGTAGGCCTGAGGGAGGTCAAAGGAACCACTGTACCCCGAAGGGTTAAGGTTAATATTATTTAACATATTTAAATCCCATGCTACCAATAACGTATTTGTTTTTATTCCTCCACTTTTCTTAACTTACAAAGATATCAAGAAAAAAATCTTCCGACATTTGCCGCTACAATATAAGTTATTGGTCACAAAGGTTTGCTACACGGACCCTTATAAACCTGAGTGAGGTCAAAGAAACCATTGTACCCCGAAGGCCGAAGGCCTGAGGGGTAAAATGGTTCATTTGACCTCCCGAAGGCCTACAAGGGTCCGTGCGGCAAGCCGCTGCTACCAATAATGTATTTGTTTTCATTCCTCTAATGTTTTCGTAAAAAAAATCAAGAAGAAATCTTTCCGACCTGTATCACGCCAGACATGACTGACGACAAAGGAATATACATTTATACATAATAGAATTATGACGTAATTTAAAATATTTCATCACGTTGCCATCTCCAGTAATGTGCCTGTTGTTTCGAACAACACTTAGTAACTTTGTACTTTAGACCGTTTTGCTGATCTTTTATAGAGCAAAACTGGCTACAAAAAGTCGGCCATTTGTCGCCACAAGGGTTTTTGTATCTCGGTCACATGGTATGGTTTGCGTTAAAGTAATTGGTCGTGTGACTTAGGGATGAAAACAATATGTTATTGGTAGCAGTGGTTTTCTACACGGACCCTTGTAGGCCTGAGGGAAGTCAAGGGAGGTCAAGGTAACCATTGTACCCCAAAGGGTTAAGGTTAATATTGGTTAACATATTTAATGGCCATGCTTCCAATAACGTATCTGTTTTTATTCCTCCACTGTTTTCGTAAAAGATATCAAGAAGAAATCTTCCGACCTGGATCACGCCAGACATGACTGACGTAAAAGGAATATATATTTATACATAATAGACTTATGACGTCATTTCAAAATCTTTTATGACGTTGCCGACGCACATCATAAGTTATTGGCAGCAGGGGTTTGCTACACGGACCCTTGTAGTCCTTCGGGAGGTCAAAGAAATCCTTGTACCCCGAAGGTCGAAGGCCTGAGGGGTACAGTGGTTCCTTTGACCTCCCGAAGGTCTACAAGCGTTCGTGCAGCAAGCCCTGCTACTAATAACGTATTTGTTTTCATTCCTCCACAATTTTCGTAAAAGAAATCTTCCGACCTGGATCCCGCCAGACATGACTGACGTCAAAGGAATATACATTTATACATAATAGACCTATGACGTAATTATTATTAAAATAATTCATGACGTTGCCGTCTCCAGTAGTGTGCCTGTTGTTTCGAACAACACTAAGTAACCTTTTACCTTAGAACGTTTTAGTAATCTTTTATAGAACAAAACTGGCAACCAAGACGCGTCAGAAAGAGGGCTACAAAAAGTCCGCCATTAGTTGCGACAAGGGCTTTTGTATCCCGGTCACATGATACCGTTTGTGTTAAAGAAATTGGTCGTGTGACGAGGGGATGAAAACAATATAAGTTATTGGTAGCAGGAGTTTGCTAGACGGACCCTTATAGGCCTTCGGGAAGTCAAAGGAACCATTGTACCCCGAAGGTCTGAGGGGTACAGTGGTTCCTTTAACCTCCCGAAGGCCCACACGGGTCCGTGCAGCAAGCCCCTGTTACCAATAACGTATTTTTTTTTCATTCCTCTAATGTTTTCGTAAAAGAAACAGGAAGAAATCTTCCGACCTGGGTCACGCGAGATATGACTGACCTCAAAGGAATATACATTTTTGTTTTCCTCCCTACGTCACACGACCAGTCACTTTAGCGCAAACCGTACCATGTGACCGTGATATAAAAACCCCTGTAGCAAAAAATGGCGGACGTTTTGTAGCCCTCTCGATGACGCATCTTGGATGCCAGTTTTGTTCTATAAAAGATTCCCAAACGTTCTAAAGTACAAAGTTACTTAGAGTTGTTCGAATCAACAAGCACACTCAGTACTGGAGACGGCAAAGTCATGACATATTTTACATTACGTCATACGTCTATTATGTATAAAGGTTTGTTTTCCTCCCTACGTCACACGACTAGTAAATTTAGCACAAACTGTACCATGTGACCGTGATATAAAAACCACTGTAGCGAAAAATGGCGGACGTTTTATAGCCCTCTCGATGACGCGTTACGACCTCGTTTTCGCCGGAGTCTTGATAGCAACTCGGTTCGACAAAATAGCAGAAAAAAACGCACTAAAGTAGTCCTATTTGACGTAATACACATCATCTGCCTTATTTTTTACGACATGAGGAGCCAACTAAACAATATTTCACCACTAATTACATAGCGCAAACAGCAAAAGCCTTCCACCGAGACATTTTCAAAGTTCGGGAAACCACGGAACAAAAATAGCTTCCGAGTTTTTTTTTTAACCAATCAGAGACACAATCCTTGCAAACCGGCAAAACACTGTCGTCTGCTCAAACACCAACAGGCAACATGCCACAATTTCACCAAAGCACAGAGCAACAAATTCAAGAACTAAAACGAAAATACACACCCAGCAACACTATACACAAGCACGCTATTGCCAAATTTTCACGTCACTCAATGCGGGACTATCTGAAGAAAAACATCTCCCGAATTTTCGTAGACTATCTGACATCATGTCAACGCTGTAAAATAAAATCTAACCGGCTTAAAATCCATCTCAGCACTGACTAGTCCTGCTGTTAACAACGAGCGTTTTGTTTTGGTATTCCCTTTTCCAGATATCCCAACACACATGACACTTTAGGATATAACAACGACAATCTGCTGCACACTCGAAGCATCCCGTTCTGTCATCTTGAATCTACACGAGGCACCATGCTAACTTGCACAAGCTGTCACATCAGTGGTCAAATGCCGATCACTTCATCAAAAAGTTCTTAATTTTTCTGAATCACACAGCAGTCAAGAAGCACTGTCACTGTAATACTTTAACGACCTTTTGTAGACATTGCAGCTTGAATCATTCTGTACACAAGCCAAGATTAGCTTTTTACTCGCGAAAACAAGACTTGCGCTTCGCACCGAATCCATGCTACGTCACACTCTTGGAATCTCCTCCAGAACATGTATATTCAATGGTGTCACCTATCCGCCACAGAAGCGGCCGTCTTCATAAACCGGATTTTTTCTAAACAATAAACGGAGGAAGGAAAACAAATACGTTATTGATCGGAGGGGTTCGCTGCACGGACCTTTTTAGGCCTTCGGGAGGTCAAAGGAATCATTGTACCCTTCAGGCCTTCGGGGTACAATGATTCCTTTGACCTCCCTCAGGCCTACAAAGGTCCGTGTAGCGAACCCCTCCGACCAATAACTTATAATATTCCTTTGACGTCAGTTATCTCTGGAGTGATCCAGGTCGCAAGATGTCTTCTTGATTTCTTTTATGAAAATAGTGGACGAATGAAAACAAATACGTTATTGGTCGGAGGGGTTCGCTGCACGGACCCTTGTAGGCCTTCAGGAGGTCAAAGGAACCTTTGTACCCCTCAGGCCCTCGGCCTTCGGGGTACAATGTTTCCTTTGACCTCCCTCAGGCCCACAAGGGTCCGTGTAGCATACCCCTCCGACCAATAACTTATAATACATAATAGACTTATGACGTAATTTAAAATATTTCATGACGTTGCCATCTCCAGTAGTGTGCTTGTTGTTTCGAACAACACTAAGTAACTTTTTACTTTAGAACGTCTTGGTGATCTTTTATAGAGTAAAACTCGCATCCAAGATGCGTCACCAAGAGGGCTACAAAAAGTCCGCCATTTTTCGCTACAAGGGTTTTTGCAGCTCGGTCATGTGGTACAGTTTGCGCAAAAGGGATTGGTCATGTTACGTAGGGATGAAAACAAAAATGATTATTGGTCTCGCATTAAAAGGTGTTGATATATTAGCTGAATTAGCATCGTTTGGACTAGAGATGGCAAATAAAAAGATAGATAAAAACTTGTAAAAAATATGAAGTATTAAGTGCCCAAGCTTCCGCAAATATAAAGCTTATGAATTTGATTACAAAAAAAATTATGTAGGGGAAGCATTAGAAGACAACAAAAATAAGTGATGAAGAGTTAAAGATGATACAAGAAAACCTTACTTACTTACTTACGCCTGTCACCCCTCTCAGACTGTGACCAATCCATCCCCATCTTCTTCGCCCAATTTCATTCTCTGCTGTTATCTGCTCTGTTCTCTCCCAGAGTCTGACGTTGCTGATCTTCTCTGGCCAGTGGATTTTCAAAATTCTTCTAACAAGAAAACCTTGCTGATTACAAATAACAGAAGTCTGAAATACAGAATAGAGTTTGGAACTGTTAACCAGATAATATCGATGAACTTATACAAGCTTTTTTAGAAGAGGGGGAAAATCTGAGCATAAAAGGAACTTCAGAAAAATTGCAAGGTCCAACGTATCATTCGGCAAACACAATTTTCATGCTGTTTTCGTTTCAGATTCAACTGTCAAATACACACCCACAACAGGGCCGCACAGAGAATTAACTAGTCCAAGTGCCCCACCACCAGATTATTATCAATAATGTTATAAAGATAATGTTAACCCATTCAGCCATGAATAACTGCAGCAAGAGGTGGGTCGACCATGATAATTCAAGGGCAGTGCCAGATTAGCTTGGCGCCGGTCGTCGCCAAGCTAATCTGGCACTGCCCTTGAATTATCATGGTCGATCCATCTCCTGCAACTGGTGCATAGTCATTAGATGACGCCTCCAAAATTTGGGAAATGCGGCCGTCGGGCTGAATGAGTTATGAAGATTTTTTTTGGTATTGCAGCTTGTTGAAAGGTATCTGGCGACAAGCTGAATGGGCGTGAAAATTGATCAATTTAGGTCGATTTTCATATTTATTTATTTTTTTTATTTATTTTATTTATTTATTTATTTATTTATTTATTTTAATTTATTTATTTATTTATTTATTTATTTTATTTTTATTTATTTATTTATTTTTTTTTTTTTTTTTTGGGGGGGGATTTTGACCCCTCTATTTTGACTTTATATAGTTTTGAGGTATTTTTATAACTTTTTGGCCTTCTCGAAATTTAGTAAGTTTTATGTTAATGTTGAAAAACAGCAATTTTAGGCTCGTGAGGATCTTTTGCAGACAGGTCGGGGTGTTCCTAATAGTTGCGTGTAACCAGGTGTTAGTGTGGTACAGTAAAACCTGTCTCGGCCACAAAAATAATCATCATGAGCCCCCGTTGGTCCTATGTTCTGTACGCCTGATTTTGTTGTTGTTGTTGTAATGGCGGTCAGTGTGCAGTGGTTTCTGACGCGAAATCCCTGATCACTGGAAGCGGAAGGGGTTAAACTACCTTTATAAATAATTATCTAAACAACGCTTCCTCTTTGTACTTTCCTCACCCACTGTGTGTCGTAGCGGGTTTGTCGCGATGATTTCTACATGGTCTGCGATGATTCATACAGGAATCATCGCGACCAAAAAAAAAAAAACCGCTACCGACACGCAAAGGGTTAATGTTAATTCTTATCGTTCTATTGCTTGTATTGCTTTGCTTTAATTTATTACGAAGTACAAAGTGTAGGAGAGGTCCTCAGGCCTAAATAAATCTCTGTCCTTGTAGCATTTAGGCCTAGTCTTTATTCGGCGTAGCTACAGTAACTGTTTAAAAATATGTTGTTTGGAAATCACAAGTAGGTCAAAATCGCACGCTTTGCGACGAAAAACAGTCGTGTGCGGACCCATTGCGGCCTTCGTGGGCCCGACGAAAAACAGTCGTGTGCGGACCCATTGCGGCCTTCGTGGGCCCGACGAAAAACAGTCGTGTGCGGACCCATTGCGGCCTTCGTGGGCCCGACGACCTTTGCTTAGTGCCTTGTGCCTGTCGGATCTGTGCTGTCAACATTATATTAGTACTCTTTATATAATGCAGACATGACTCTATAGGTACAGTGCAACTAGGTCAAGCCTTTTCAGAGCTTACAAATCAGCGTGCCGTGGCCAATTTAAAAAGGCTAAGGTTGGCTGATTTTTTTCAGCTGCGAAAATGGTGATCGTCACTACAGGCGGTGCGTTACCTTTCAGACTGCGCAGTAGATCGATTGGTCTTCATTGAACCCATACACACTGCTGAGGAGAAATTGAACGCCGCCCATCTGCAAGAGGTATAGATCCTCATGAGCCCCCGCAGATGCGGGGGCTCATGAGGATCTATGCCTCTTGCTGACATCACTTTGCATCCATGTTCCTTGGACGGCTGGGGATCACTGTCGTTGACTTGACGGTAATTTTGAAAGCACTACTGGCGGTGAACGCGTTAGAAGACAAAAACAACTTCTGACTGCTCAGTAAGCTAAATTCATTCGGCCGGCGTCAGCCTGGGTTGGCCCGCGCACTGTAGTGCGCGGGCCAACACAAACTTACGTCGGCCCGAGGACCTTTTGCGCCCTGGGTTGCCCCGTTTACAACCACCGCATTGTGCCAGAAGTATCATCCGTAGTAACATGCTTTCGTCGTCTGTGCTAGGAAGTCGAACAAGACACCAGCGAAGACAGCAGAAGATGGGGTCACACGTACGCTTTCATGGACATGTAACTAGCGTCATTAGCGGACGTCTGCGATGACGAGTTTCTGATCGTCTGTGTCAGTACCTGGCCGCTGTGATCGAGCCCCTCCAGTCACCATGCCGACAGAGGATCACGAGCACCATCTTGGCTCGTATGTGGCTGGGGCGTTTGGAGGTCAGTTTGTAGACACATGCTTGGGTGTGCGAAATGTCACAGTGTTCTCGCAATGCCCTGATTTTTTTCTGTTCTCAGTAAAGTAGTCTTTTCATTTCGGCATTGTGAAAATGTAGTCTCTACCCTACCTTGCAGGTTCTAAAACCGGAGTTATTTCTAAATCAAAATCAGGTTAACCCGTTCAGCGCCGAGAAAAAATGTAACACCACCATGAGGCTGTGAAAATAATGATCGTCAGTTATACATGACAGGCGCTGCATGACATTTCAGCCTGCGTGGTAGATCGATTGGTCTTCCTCAGTTCATTGAACCCATACACTGCCGAGGAAAATTGAACGCCGCCCAACTGCAAGAGGTATAGATCCTCATGAGCCTCCGCAAAAGCGGGGGCTCATGAGGATCTATACCTCTTGCTGAGACCAGTTTGTATCCATGTTCCTTGGACGGTTGTGGCTTGTAGTCGTTGAATGAACCAAGATTTGAGAAACACAGAATACGCCCAGTGGCAGGGAACTTGTTTAACAAACCGGTAGGTAGTGCCCCTGCCCCATGACAGTGAGGCCGTTTGCACAGCTTACAGAGATCTTCAAGTCCTGTTTGGTCGTTTCGCCATGCGTCCTCGTAGCAGTCGCACAGTGAGCCCTTGATCAATGTGGCGTCAGAGTGGGGATGTAGATGTCACCCCTCCCTGATCGGAAGAGGCAGACAGCAGACATTTTCATGAGTTCACGCAGCCACAGGAAAGAGCAGGATATATTCTGGCACCACCCTTGAACTATCGTGGTCGACCTGTCTCCACAAATGTCTTCAGAGGACCGCTTCTAAATGTTACGACATTGCCCTCTAGGGCGCAATGCGTTTAACTCATTCGAAACTTGATACATTCCGTACGCGGCAACGCTACACGACACTTTCGCAGCTATTTTTGCGGGGCGCCTTGAATGGTTTAGCATTCCTCCACTCCTTTTTTTTTTAATTTTTTTTTTTTTTTTGTATTTTAATTTAATTTTTTTTAAACAGTTCAGTTGGTTGGTGGTTTCAGGCGCAGCAGGCGTAGTCGTGGGACACCCGTTCGACACGATAAAGGTATACATTTTTAAACAATTATCATTAGAAAACAACAACAACACCTCATTTACTGTTTCAACTTATGATTTTTTGCAAAGGATGCGCAGGTATGAAACTGCTAATTGGCAGACAAGAATACATACAACACACCGGACATATCATAACTATTTTGTATTTGATCTCAATGCAAAATATTCTATGTTTCGCCTGGCCCAGACCTGTTGCGTCGAGTTAATTAGCGCAGCACGTGCGTGCGTGTGTTGGCGTCAAAGGGGCCTGACGAGTGGTGCTTTGAATAAAGCAAATTGGCTGCGCCACCGCGTGCGCGAGGCCACCGCGTAAATAGCTGAAGTCTGACTTGAGCTAGAGCACGCGGTGGCACGCACCCGGTGGCGCAGCGGATTTGCATTTAGTCAAAGCACCACTCGTCCGTCAGGCCCCTATGGACGATTCTTAATGAGCTTGGGGTCAAAAGGTCGCGTGCGCGAAAACGAGGCTATCTGGGGCTGGACGCGCGACAGCAACATGGCGAGTGAAAGCGCAGAACGTCGAGGCCTTAGAGTTATGCCGTATTTTGAGCATTAGCAAATATCTGACCACATATAAAAATCACCGTTTTTCACAGGCATCATTTCAACCAAATCGCTGCTGACAGCTAAAGGGTTAAAATTGTCGAAGTCAGAAGACTGCAGCAGAATAAAATGTATGACATTCATCACTCTGTGTGTGTGTGTGTGTGTGTGTGTGTGTGTGTGTGTGTGTGTGTGTGTGTGTGTGTGTGTGTCAGTGTCTGTGTGTGTGTGTGTGTGTGTGTGTGTGTGTGTGTGTGTGTGTGTGTGTGTGTGAGCGTGGCAGCACTGCTCAATCATCTAAAGGGATCAACTATGACATTTGAAGGGTAGTGCCATGGTATTTTCATGTGTTAAGCTGATCAGACAATACCTTAAGCTATCACAGCTGTTTTCTTGAAATCAAGATTGTAAGCCAAAACTTTAATACATTGACATTCTATAGCAAAACACGCACACATACACACGTGAGAACAGGCATCTAACTTAAATTTTACAACAACAAAAATAAATGTTAACAGAGCAGAACCTGTCCTGGCAATCACAATTGTTGCTAGAAGAACGTGGCCTTAAACATCTCAGTCATGCTGTCTCAAAAGAGGACGGTCTTGTAGGGCAAACAGTGGCATTCGGGCTGCAGCCACCTAAATGTTGGTCTGTAAAGACAGGTGATCTGCTATAAGGATGGTCGCTCTAAACAGTTTCTGCTGTAGACCATAACGTCTATACATGCAAGTTTCTCTCACACCCGCAACACACTTGCACATGCACCCACACACGAGCAGACGAATTCGGATCAACCACTCCTTCCTCCGTTGAGTTTCGGTTGCTTTTGGAAAAGTATGAAATTAAAGTGCGTTTTCATTATTCTGTGCTCTATTTGATGTGCACACAGGAACAACGCAATGGCATTTCGATCTACGCTTCGACTGCTCCTTCTCTGTCGCCATGAAAGTACTGTCTGCCCCTCCCACATGTTCCCCATATAGCCTCGCTTTCGATGCGACCTTCCCCTCATGAATATTCGTTGAGAATCGTCCATGGTTGGCGTGTGATCATAAGCGTGCTTGTGTGTGTCACAACAGGTCCAGATGCAGACACACAAAGGAGAGAAAAACACGACAGGGACGGTGGCATACATTCGCGAGCAAGGATGGGTAACATGTTTGTTATTGTTCACGTTTGCGTTCAGATCGCTTATTAAAAGCAACAGATGTTAGAACACCTGCAGCATGCTTCGATCCGTCTGTTTCTTACTTGAAAAAGTGTTGAACTGTCGCCAAACGATTGAAATGCGTTTTAACCCTTTGCCTGTCGGGCGGCAGTGCCTTTTGTCGAGGTGATTCCTGCAAACTGACAAGCAGATCATCGTTAACCCTTTAGTTGTAGATAGCGGTTTTAGTCGCGATTATTTGTGCAGGAATAATGATAATAATATAATAACAATAATAATAGTAATACTGATAATAATGTAATAAATAATAAGAGCATTTTATATCGCGATACATCCCCAAAAGCGGTGAGTTTTAACTCATCCAGCCCGACGCACGTATTTCCCAAATTTTGGAGGTGTCTTCTAACGACTATGCACCAGTTGCAGGAGATTGGTCTACCGCGATAATTCAAGGGTAGTGCCAGATTAGCTTGGCGCCGACAGGTGCCAAGCTAATCTGGCACTACCCTTGAATTATCATGGTCGACCCATCTCCTGCTGTAGTGCGTCAGGCTTGAATGGGTTAAGAGCGTTTGTTTTCCTGTACCTGACAATGCCGGTGTTCTTTGGACCGTTAAGAAGGTTCGTGGACAGTGATAATGACACTGAGTGTCGTGGAACATCCAAATCGCGTTCCTTTTTTCTTGATATCAACTTATTTTCATTTACTGTTTGTTTGTTTTTGTTTGTTTGTGTGTTTGTTTGTTTGTTTGTTTAATCGAGTCATTATTGTAAATGTTTGTTTGATTTTTCAGTATTTGTTTTTTCGAGTCAATCATGTAAGTTGTCATTGTAATCCCATTCCACCGACTTTCCGTCGCACTTGCCCTAACAGGGTCACGAGTTCAGAATTTAAAACAAAGAGTTTTGCTACCCTACACACATGTACACAACAACGCACCTTCACACCAACAATGTCACGGTTTTCTCTCGTTTTCAGGCGAAAGGCTTCTTCCGCGGCATGTCGTTTCCTCTCATGTCCTACGCTCTCATCAACTCCGTCTTTTTCGGCGTGTACGACTACACCCTGAGGACGCTGCACTTTGGCGGCCCGCTTAGCCACCTGCACTTCCACTTGTCCGTCTTCCTGGCCGGCTGTGTGGGCGGGGCAGCTCAGCTGCTCGTGGCCTGTCCCAGCGACGTGGTCAAAGTCGTGCTCCAGTCCCAGATTCCCGAGTCAGGTTTGTCCAAGTTCCCAGCGCGCTTAGCCTCGTTAGACTGACGTCGACCCAAAGACGGACTGTGGACCAGTTGCGTGAGTGAGCTCAGTCCTGCGCAAAGTACAAAGCAAGGTGCTGCGCTATAGCGCAGCACCTTGCTTAGTGCCTTGCACAGTGCGCACTGACTTAAGCTATACACTCACGCAGTGATTTTATCACAGACGAACTAACTACTATACATAGAAACACGCCGTATAAAACACATTTATATACCCCAGATTTTGATTTGCATTGAATAGCGGTCCGTGGCCCAGCGGTATGCCACCAATGCTAAAGGTGCGAGGTTCGATACCGGGTTCCGGCATCGGACTTTTCTCCTCTAGAAAGTGTCACTGTTAATTCGGGCGGACCGTCAGCGGGTTCTTACTCCGGGTACTGCGGCTCTTCCTCCCCGTTCACTTTAGTAACGGTTTGAGGCCACTTTATAAGTTTCAAACAAAATGATGAAAATGTCCGAAACTTCGACAGCTGAGCAGACCCTTCGCATCACGCGAATATCATGTGTTTGTCTTGAACTGTGTTTGTATTCAAAGTGTGCGTGCTTGCGTGTGTTTCACATGAGCGTGCGTATTGTGTTCAGTTCGCGGCGCTTGGATCCGGTTCACAGAATTTGGTAAAGCGCTTTTGTAATGATTTATTTTGTTGTTGTTATTATTATTTGTCGCTTTTTTTTTTTTTTTTTTTTTTTTTTTTGCTCACGTGCGAAGCAAAAGTGAGTCTTTGTTTTGGGCCAGGGGTCGTCTGTCCGTAGTCCGTCGTCTGTCGTCCGTCCGCCGTCGTCCGTCATCCGTGGTAAACTTTAATGTTCGCATTTTCTTGGAGACTATTCAAGCTACAGTCTTCAAACACCGCCCAAGATCTTTCTAAACATACCAATTTGAGTGACCTCTCACTAAGGGGAAGGTAACAAGGAATCAGTAAATAATTTTTTTTTAAATAGCTATATTTTTACATAATTTATTTTTTCTCAAATATTATTCACAACTTCAAACCCAAACTTGGTGTATAGATGTAAGACCTTTCTATGCATACTAATTTGGTTGATCCGTTGGAAAGGTCAAGGGTCACAAAATCTCAGGAAATATGTTTTTAAAAAAAAAGAAGCCATATTTTGACAAACGATGTTTTTTCTCAAATACTATTCACAACTTCAAACCCAAACCTGCTATAGAGATACCTAAAGGTAAGACCTATCTATGCATACTAATTTTGATGACCCGTCGGAAAGGTCAAGGGTCACAAGAGCTCAGGAAATAGGTCCAAAATAGCCATATTTAACAAAAGATGTTCTTTTCTCAAATGCTATTCAGAACTTCAAACCCAAATTTGGTATAGAGATACCTGATGGGAAGACCTATCTTTACATACTAATTTGGATGACCCCTCGAAAAGGGCAAGGGTCACAAGAGGCCGGCAAATGTGTGTAAAATGCCAATTTATACTAAATTAGTATGTATAAGAAAGTCTTATTACCAGCTGCCTTTGTGTTAAATTTGATTGAAAAAGTTGCAAAAATGTTGATAATACATACACTTATATATATATATATATATATATATATATATATATATATATATATATATATATATATATATATATATATATATATATATATAAAGTGTATGTATTATCAACATTTTTGCAAATTTTTCAATCAAATTTGACACAAAGGCAGCTGATAATAAGGCTTTCTTATACATACTAATTTAGTCGACTCATGGCAAAGGTCAGGGGTCACGGGGGGTTGACAGATGTGTGGAAAAAATGCGTACATTTTGAGAGAACATATATTTTGCTGGTGCAGCAGCCATCCCTTTACTTATTGTCACAAAGTTCATACATATGTAATTGTAAATCGGTCATACACGTGAGCCATACTGGCATTGCCTTTCTTGTTTTAATTCTAGTACATGCCTTGAAGCCTGCTGACACTGCATGCAATAGCGGATTCCCAGCAGCAGCCCGCTACTACAATGGACCCATTCAGTGTGTACAGCAGATCCTCAGGACCCAAGGCTTTGCCGGGCTGTACAAAGGCATGGGTGTAATGGCGGCCAGGGATATACCTGGTTATGGGATCTATCTTGTAGTGTTCGAGTTCATTGACGAGACGATGCACAAGTACAAGCTGACGGACCCGCAGGTATGTGTGCCGGATCAGCCTCACTGTCTTTGGCACGATTTGTGTCGTTTTTTTGACACCCCCATCCCCCCACCCACCCACCACCACCACCACCCCCTTGCCGATGCAGTCACTGCAGTACCGTAAAACTGTATGAACTCATTCCAGACGTAAGGCCTACGGATACGCGGCTATAGCCGCGTATCCGTAAGCCTTACGTCTGGAGCCGCGTATCCGTAGGCCTTACGTCTGAAATGAGCTAAATCAATGCGCTAGAGTTTAGTGAACCAAACCGTGAAAATATATTAAATCTGATCAGTGCGCGAGAGTTGACTCAGCAGAACAAACCGTAGTAATGTATTACATCAGTGCGCATTTGGCGGTGACCTTGTCTGCGTACCGCTTTATATTCTTTTATACTAGTGTGGTCAAGTTTACGCCAAGCAACTCCCAACGACGAACGAGTAGTATAAGAACACACCCATCTCAACATCTTCAAGAGGCATAGATCGTCATGAGTCTGGACGCTCCGGACATCTCCAAGAGGCATTGATCCTCATGAGTTCGGAGGGCTCATGAGGATCTATGCCTATTGGAGATGTTCGGAGAGTTGTCTATGCTTCCTGTAACCCTGGTTATCCGACGTGAACTCTCTCTCGTTCATTGTTGGGAGTCGTTCGGCGAAAACGTAACCTCTCCATTAACTAATGGACTGACTGAATGACGCTACATTTCACGGAATATCTTTCTTCCTCAGGGCATGTGCTCCAATGTGGTGGGTGGTCTTGCCGGGACCATCTCCTGGGCCGCCATCTTGCCGCTGGACGTTCTCAAGAGCCGAATACAGGCAGACGAGGACGGGAAGTATAGAGGATTGTGGGACTGCGCCGTGAAAAGCCATAGGGAGGAGGGTGCTAGGGTGTTCTTCAGGGGTTTCGTTATATGTTCGCTACGGGGTTTCCCTTCCGCAGCGGTGACGTTTTTGGTGTACTCGCAAACCATGAAATATTTCAATCAGATGTACTGACGAAAACACAGAGCAGAGGGAAAAAGACACACACTGACAGAACTTCACTGGCTAGGAAATAACAGACAAAGAAACGAACACGTTCAGCCCGATGTGCCAGTTGACGCAGATTGCGTTTTTGAAATGCTCGTTAATTCAACGCCAGAAAGAAAACCCTAGGTGTGCCAGGAACATGGAATCAAAGTGGTGTCAGCAAGAGGCATAGATCATCGTGAGCCCCCGCAGCTGCGGGGGCTTTTCGGGATCTATACCTCTTGCGGTTGGGTGGTGTTCAAATTTTCTCGGCACTGAACGGGTTACGAAAAACTGTGACATAACAAATGTTTTGTCCTTGTCTTTTTCTTAAACGTGTGTCTCTTAGTTGCTTATTTGTAGGCACGTTTCCACGCTTTGCTGTCACTCGTTTGGTCTTGAACCTTCTATGGCTCAGCGCGGATCGACGGACTGAGCGAGTTGGATGGCTTCGACTTCTTGCAACTAGTTGCCGTAATAATATTTATGTGGACCGCATATGTGGCGTTGTGGCGTGGCATGGGGGGCCGGAACAGGCTGACGTCGGGCATGAGTAGATTGTTTGTTCGAAAAACTTGGTGAAAAAACGAGAAAACCACGAATAAAATTAATAATATTAAAAAGCATTGCACTAAAAGCGAAAGGTCTTCGGGCCGACAACGGCAGCAGTTGGCTGCTGTGCGCGGGCCAACTGCTGCCGTTGTCCAGATCATGCTACATAATCTCGGCGTTTCTGGAATGATCTCGGAATTCAGAAGAAACCACTGCATGCGTTCATGGTGTATTTTTTTCAATCTGACCCTTGGATTGATGTAGCCTGCTTTATCCCATACATGCATGTATCTTCACATGTTCTTCAACTCGTTTTGAACATAGTGTACATAGCGCTTTTATTATTGTTATGATATCAGATACTATTATTATTATTATTTTATTATTATTATATGATGATGGAGGATCATCGCCTACCAAAGATCACCCTGTTCGGCGAGCTTGCTATATACTGGACACCGTGACAGAGGGGCACCAAAGAAGAGATACAAAGACTGTCTCAAAAAGTCACTTAGTGCCTGCCAAATCGACCACCACCAGTGATCTTCGCTTGCTGTGGACCGTGACACCTGGCGCTCCACCATTTACAAGGCAGCTGTCTCACGAACGCGAAGTTAGCAGTCTTTTTAAAAACATACAAAATACACATATATGTTTTAGTGTGGGATAGTTACTATAGGTAATGTACAATTACTGTATATAGTTGTTTGGTTGTGTAACCCCCTCAATTTTTATTTTTCAGTTTTTTTGCGTTTCCATTTTGACTGATAACTGTTAACTTCGCGTTCGTAGCTGTCTCCTTTGAGGACTCTCGCAGAGCTAGCCTTAAGGACAAGCGGCTCAGGAAAAAAAACAGAGATGCCACAACTCAGAACCCTGGCCATACCTCCCCCTGCAGCCACTGCGGTCGAACCTGCCTGTCCCGGATTGGCCTCCGCAGCCACGAACAAGCCTGCAGACGTCGTGGGCAACTCCTATAAAATCCTCGTTCGCGAAGTCAAGCCAAGATATGATGAGTATGTTCTAAATGTGGGATCGAACATTTTATACACACGTATTAATTTTGGTGTTTTGTTGTTGTTGTTGTTGTTGTTTTATCTGGCATGGACTGCCTCGTCTATAAAGTTTCAGGCAGGACATCGGGAAAACCCGATGAAATCGAACTCGGGATTTGGCTGATTTTGATGTCAAGAACTTGAATGTATTTTTTATTTCCGGCGACATAAAACCATTCCTTTATTTTAACCCCTTAATGGCCAGGGCAAGGAGAGAGCAATCCATCTGCAAGAGACATAAACTCTCATGAGCCCCGCGGCAGTCGCGGGGGCTAATGAGGATTAATGTCTCTTGTTAGTCCTATGTTCTTTATGCCTATTTTCTATCTAAGTTACATTGTGTTTTTCATGCGAATGTCGGTCACTGTGTAGTAGTTCAAGAAACGCGCAGTTCGTAATCGCTGGCATTGAAGGGGGTTATTTGCATGGGGTATATTATAGTATATTGAGCAGCATTTTGCTTGATATAGTGCCGATAACAGGCAGATGTCATTACGAGACCCGAATCAAAATGTCTGAGTCGTAAGACGAGGACATTTGATTCGGGTCAAGTAATCACATCTCTCGGTTATCGGCACTTTACTTACTTACTTACGCCTGTCATCCCTCCCAGGGTATAGGCCGTCGACGAGAGACCTCCAGAGACTCCTGTCCTGTGCTTCTCCTTCGATTTTACTCCAGGCAGGTGGTTCCCAGTCTCTTGATGTCTGCTTGGAGGTCTCGACGCCAGGTTTTTCTCGGCCTGCCTCTTTTCCTCTTTCCCTGGGGGTTCCATGACAGTGCTTGCCTAGCGATACTGGAAACTAGCTTTCTCAGACTGTGACCAATCCATCCCCATCTTCTTCGCCCAATTTCATTCTCTACTGTTATCTGCTCTGTTCTATCCCAGAGTCTGACGTTGCTGATCTTCTCTGGCCAGTGGATTTTCAAGATTCTTCTAAGGCAACTGTTTATGAAGATCTGTACTCTGTTGACTATGCTTTTTGTCAACATCCAAGTCTCTGCTCCATATAGGAGAACTGCTTTTAAGTTTGATTTGAAAATCCGGACTTTGGTGTGTTGTGACAGCTCTCTGGAACTCCACACTTTTTTTCAACTGAAGAAAGGCTGCTCTTGCTTTACCGATTCGTGCTCTGACATCTGCATCAGTGCCGCCTTTTTTTTTGTCGATGATGCTCCCGAGATAGGTGAAGGACTCCACCTCCTCCAACGGGGTGCCAGAAAGCAAGAGTGGTTCTTCCCTGGTTGCGTTCAGCCTCATTGTCTTTGTTTTCTGTTTGTGGATGGTGAGGCCCACTTGGGACGAGATGTCAGCAAGCCTCGTGGTCTTGTCCTGCATTCGTTGATGAGTGTGGGACAGTAAAGCCAAGTCGTCTGCAAAATCGAGGTCGTCACGCTGTGTCCACAGTGTTCACTGTATTCCGCTTCTTCTCTGCTCAGTGGTTCTCTTCATAACCCAGTCTATGGCCTGACGCCGGTTCTGACCTGGAGCTCCCTGGTGAACTGCCCTTCGTGGATCACGCGACATGTCATGCCATCGTAGCTGCTCTTGATCAGGCAGACGAGCTTGTGGGTACACCGTAGTGTCCTAGGAGTTTCCACAAAGTCTCTCGGTCCACGCTGTCAAATGCTTTCTCGTAGTCCACAAAGTTGACGTACAGCGGGGAGCTCCACTCCAGAGACTGTTCTACGATGATGCGGAGAGTGGCGATCTGGTCTGTACATGAACGTTTTTTTTTTTTCTTCTGAATCCTGCTTGCTGGTCTCTCAGCTGGGGGTCGACAGAGCTCTTCATTCTCTCCAGGATGATCCTTTTGAAAACCTTTCCTGGTACTGACAGCAAGGTGATTCCTCTGTAGTTGGAACACTAGATGAGGTCGCCTTTCTTGGGAGGCTTGATTAGGTGCCCGAGCCTTCCAGTCGGCCGGCATCACCTCCTCTTCCCAGATCTTTCCAAACAGTGGATACAGCAGCTCTACTGTTGTCTCTAAGTCTGCTTTCAGAGCCTCCGCTGGGATGCCACCTGGCCCTGCTGCTTTGCCGTTCTTCATAAATGCCACTGCTCTTCTGATCTCTTCCCGGCTGGGTCCGTCACAGCTGATGAGTAGGTCAGTCTCTGCTGGGTGGATGTCTGGGGGGTCGGGTGGGCTGGGTCTGTTCAGTAACTCTTCAAAATACTCGGCCCATCTGTCGAGTTGGTCTGCTCTGTCTGCAATAGGCTTGCCTTCTTTGTCTTTTATTGGTCTTTCTGTATGGCCAAACTTGCCGCCTGACAATCTTCTGGTAATGTCGTAGAGCTGTTTCATGTTGCCGCTGCCTGCTGCCTTTTCTGCTTCTGCTGACAGGCCGTCTGTGTAGGCCCTCTTGTCTGCCCTGATACTCCTCTTCACCTCGCAGTTGGCTTCCGAGTATTCCTCCTGTGCCCTTGCTTTGGCTGCTCTCGTGCGACTGTTGTTGACAACTGCTTTCTTCTGCTTCCTCACTTCTATCTTCTTCAAGGTCTGTGCCGACAGCCAGTCCTTGTGATGGTGTTTCCTGAACCCTGCAGTGTCTTTGCAGGTTGAGTTCAGCGCCTCTCTAACTGCCTTCCACTGCTGCTCTGTGGTGACCGCCTTCTCTTCATTTACTAGCTCCTGTAGCGCTTGAAACCGGTTGGACAGCACCAGTTTGAACTCTTCTATTACTCCAGTCTCTCTCAGGAGGCCTACATTATAGCATTGTCTTCTTGTTGTCTCTGTGCGGCTTTTCTTTAACTTGAGCTTTATTCTTAAGGTAAGCAGATGGTGGTCTGAGGCGACATCTGCTCCCCTCCTCACTCGAACATCTAGAAGGGATCTTCTAAATTTCTTGCTAATGCAGATATGGTCTATTTGGTTCTCTGTAGTATGGTCAGGTGAGACCCAAGTTGCTTTGTGTATTCTTCTGTGTGGGAAGATGCTGCCTCCAATGACAAGTCTGTTTAGAACACAAAAGTCTACAAACGTCTCCCTGTTCTCACTCATCTCCCCTAGTCCCTGTCTCCCCATCACCTCTTCATATCCGATGTTGTCCTCCCCAATTTTGGCATTAAAATCGACCATGACGATGGTGATGTCTCGCTCCGTACATTTGTCCACGTCACTCTGGAGTCGGTCGTAGAACTCTTGTTTCTCTTCCTCGTCACTGTCATTAGTGGGCGCATAACACTGGATGACGTTGAATTTAATCTTTTTCCTGATTCTAAAGGCTACTGTGATAATTCTTGGCCCCAGAGGTTCCCAGCCCATCAGCGCTCTCTGTGCCGCTGGTGACAGCATGAATGCTACACCTTCTGTAGGGGGGGGGGGGGGCATTCTCCTCTTCATGACCTGAATACAGAATCATCTCCCCACTTAACAGCCTTTTCTGGCCAGACTGCGTCCATCTGGCTTCACTAATACCTAGCAGGGAAAGGTTGTACTTTTGCATTTCCGCTGCTATCTGGGCGGCCTTGCCGCTCTGGTACATGGTCTTGACGTTCCATGTGCCCATGATTGTGTCCCTGGATAGAGAGAGGCGGCTCGGTCCTGTGGCTTCCGAAGACTTCCGGCTTTCACCACACGACGTCATAAATCTTCTGGTAGAAGAACCTTCCTCCTCCAGGAAAGGAATTGCTGTTTGTCTATTCGTCGGCGTTTTTGTAGCTATTTCCTTATTTGCGGGGTGGGGAAGCTACCCTCACGCCCAAGCCCCTTACTAGGAGGACCAGGGGTTTTCTGTCGGGGTCTCCTTCCCTTAGACCATGTTTGGTTCACGGCACCTTATTTAATTCGGTGCACGCCTCTCGCGAGGGACCCCCTGTCCACCAACGCCATATGGTCCCAGCGCGAGGGGTTATCGGCACTATATCAAGCAAAATGTTGCTCAATAATGTGTGTACCCAGTGCAAAACAAAATAAAACATTCATTTTGCGGCTGATTGCGGTGTTTAGACAAAACACATGAACGCAGGCAACTGCATATCGTTGTCGACTCAGCGCCTAGATTTCGACTGATTATGAGCACATCCAGTGCTTTATATAAACGTGCGTGTTACTGAGTAAATTCTACTTGTAACTAGATCACGCATAATTGCGGGAAATGACAGCAGGTTTGTTTATTTAGTTCTTTTCGTAGGTTGTCGATATCGCCAGCTGACATCTCGTCAATTTCACGAGTCAGTCCAGCGACTCGCATGTTTCCTGGCGTCTGTTCTTTATTCGTGTTTGTGTATAGTATGTAAATTTCGAGCGTTCGTACACACTACGAAGTATTTCATTACTACTACAGTGATATAAGAAGCTTGTTAATGTTGACGTATGAAATTATTTTGCGTTTCCGTTTAGAAAAATGTGCGTATCATCAAGATCGAATATTGGCGCACAAGGGATTTTGGGAAGGGAAGTATATCAAACAAATTCATGAATATTAATTTGCTTGTTATATAATATATCAATACATGTGTCAAAGAAGAAAAAACGTTATGGAGTGGGTACATACCAGTATACTTCATGCCATACCAACGGCCGACCCAGCCCCGGAGTTGCCGATAATTGTTGTCGTGGTCGTGGTCGTGGTGGTTCTGCGAGAAGTGGCTACCGGTTTCAAACTGAGAGTAACATGTTACCTTACAATACGTTCAAACGATTTTTGCTGCTCAGTTGAGCATGTAATGGAGCCATACTAGAGACATCCCTTCCATCTACTTCACAGGATACGCGTATACTATCTGCGGGTCATATAATTACGTGTGTGATACAGGCCTAGTGCGTGAACGGACACGTGTGCACAAAATTACCTTCTAGAAAATCTGGTCAACAAAAAGATACGGGCACACACGATCTTGAAACTTGACCTACTTTCAGCTCACGTGCAATGACGCCATTTCATAGTGACGAGTGGCACTACGGCGTCATATAATGCGGTATAACGTCATCATGTAGGGACATTTGTATGACATCCAAAATATCCACGTCACATTACAAAGTAAACTACGTCATGTTCCAAAGGCACACTGGCTGCTGTGTTGTGGCTAGGCGTGTGCCGAAAACCAACTCGCATCGGATTTATTCAAAGAAAAAGGTGAATAAGAAAATAGATTCTTATATCGGTGTTTATATTACAGAGAAAATCTCACTCTCGCAGTCTTAAAACCTTATCCTACTCGCTTGCGCTCGTAGGATAAGGTTCTAAAACAACTCGAGTGAGATTCATTCTCTCTCTCTCTCTCTCTCTCTCTCTCTCTCTCTCTCTCTCTCTCTCTCTCTCTCTCTCTCTCTCTCTCTCTCTCTCTCTCTCTCTCTCTGTGCACGTGTGTGCGTTGTGCGTGTGTGCGTGTGCGCACGTGTATATTAGAGATAGAGAGTGGCATGCTCAAATGTGCATGCGTTATGTATGCGTATTAGGTTGTGTGTATTCTTATTATATTATTTTAATTAAACCTCACAACATGTCATTATGCCCGACCAGTAAAGTTGGTAATTCCTATGTCACTTCCCCCCAACATTATTTTTTTTTTATTTTTTTTTTTTTTCATTCTTGGCTTGTGCTGTGTCATGTAATTTTTTTTCCTTCTTAGTAGTAGAAAACAATTAGTACGATAGTAACTCTGTAATCAGTAGATCAGCAACGGCAAGTTCGAAAAATGGTTGTTACTACCAAAACTTTTACCGTTGTCAAATAAAGGATCATTGTCATTGTCATTGTCATTGGCTGGCTCTCTCTCTCTCTCTCTCTCTCTCTCAAAACTTACAGGAGTCATGTTTCTGGATTTTCGTAAAGCCTTTGATCTAGTAAACCACAAAATACTGATCAAGAAAGTATCCATGTACACCAACAACTCGGCGTCGTTTCTCAAATCCTACCTCGAAGGTAGAAAACAAAAGGTATTACTAAATGGCTCATACTCGAATCAAGGTTTAGTGAAGCATGGCGTACCACAGGGCTCTATTCTTGGTCCCCTTCTATTCTGCTTGTTCATAAATGATCTTCCTCTTGCGATAAAAAATGAAAGCGTTACATGTGATATGTTTGCAGATGATGCTGCTGTACACACGCCAGATAAGGATATATCAAACATCAATTCACGACTGCAAAACACACTGCAAGATATTGATGAATGGTGCAGTCATAATATTATGATTTTAAACCCGGTAAAAACGGAGAGCATGGTAATTAGCACTCGCCAAAAACACCAGCTTGGCTCTCTCTCACTCAGTCTGTCCCTCCAAGGCAAACCCATCAGCCAAGTTACTAACCATCGCCTGCTAGGAGTCACGGTGGACAACCAGCTTAGGTGGCAGCTACACATCAGTAACGTTTGTAAAATTGTCTCCAGAAATCTGTACATCTTAGCAAAACTTAAACACATTACTGATATGGAGACACGTCAACTGTTCTTCAATGCCCATATTAGATCGCATATAGACTATGCTTCTACTGTCTGGGATGGTTCGAGAGATGTCAATTTGAAAAGATTGAACTCTCTACATCGGAGAGCTGCCAAACTAATACTCCCTGATCCCAGCTTAACTACTGACCAAACATTGGCAGCCTTAAAAATTCTGCCCCTGAAAGATCATCTAATTTACAATAAGGGAATGGTTATGTTCAAGGCATTAAACGATAAGCTACCCGGATATATCACATCGCTATTTACCGTCCAGTCATCAACATACTCCAGATCAAGAAAATCCCTTATTGTGCCGCGACCTAGAATTGATCTCTATAAAACGAGTTTGACGTTCTCTGGCTCTAGTCTTTGGAATGCCTTGCCTAGAAACGTCACGACATCAGCTACTTTCTCCTCGTTTAAAGTCAGTCTCATCAAGTACTTATTTTTGTCAGCAGCATCCCCGTGACTGTGCACATATTGAAAAATACTATTTCTCATTAGATCATTAATTGCGTGTATCACAGGTTTCGACTGATGACTCATATTTATTCGGTACAGCTTGTATGTAGCCAGCTACTCATATGACTGACTAGCTTAAGCCGCGTAAGCGTGTGTGTGCACGTGTGTGCGTTGTGCGTGTGTGCACGTGTATATTAGAGATAGAGAGTGGCGTGCTCAAATGTGCATGCGTTATGTATGCGTATTAGGTTGTGTGTATTCTTATTATATTATTTTAATTAAACCTCACAACATGTCATTATGCCTGACCAGTAAAGTTGGTAATTCCTATGTCACTTCCCCCCAACATTATTTTTACTTTTTTATTTTTTTTTATTTTTATTTTTTTTTTTTTTATTATTTTTTTTTTATTTTTCTTAACTTCTTGGCTTGTGCTGTGTCATGTCATTTTTTTCCTTCTTAGTAGTAGAAAACAATTAGTACGATAGTAACTCTGTAATCAGTAGATTAGCAACGGCAAGTTTGAAAAATGGTTGTTATTACCAAAACTTTTACCGTTGTCAAATAAAGGATCATTGTCATTGTCATTGTCATTGTCTCTCTCTCTCTCTCTCTCTCTCTCTCTCTCTCTCTCTCTCTCTCTCTCTCTCTCTCTCTCTCTCTCTCTATCTCTCTCTCTCTCTCATATATCGTGATAATCTATGCCTTTTACTCATTTAAAGTCTGACTGAAGAGCTCCTCTAGGAAGGCAAAAGACAGTGAGGACACTTTTGTGAAAAGCGAGATTTTCATTGAATTACGAAGAAAATTGTACATGTACTTTCCACAAAGATGGACTTGCCCCTTACCGTCTTTTCCCTTTCCATAGCCGAAGGACTAATTGACGTTGCACACCTTATGGCTGATGAAAATGCTGCCGCCATAAAGCACGGAAATATCTATGCGAGTCGTTTCCAGTTCTCAGATCAGTCACAACACGTTATTTTGGTCTGAATGGTGTGACCGCAGCAGTTTGCGGTAATTAGTAACAGCGGCATTTTTGGGAAAGTGTTCCGGTCTATGTTTTACCTTACTTCTTGAAGACGTATGGTCCGAAATCACAGACCGGCGCTGAAATGATGATGCACTTTCCCTAACAGCAGGTGATGTCGGGCACTTAGTGTTGTTTGTCTACAGTGGATTCACTCATTCGGCAAGGCCGGCGCCCCGCATCATATCAATAGCTGCGAAAGTGTTGCATAGCGTTGCCGCCGGCGGCAACGCTATGCTACACTTCCACAGCTATTGATGCGGGGCACCTTGTATGAGTTAACCCTCATGAGCATGCAGCCACGATACAGTATACAGTACGAAGGGGTGAATTTGCACCTGCCTGTATGTGTACGTAGATGAAATCACTGACAAACGTACAACGATCAGCTTTCTGGAGGATCACGGATCCAGATCAGTATACCGCTAACATGGTGCATACATCTTCATCAGCCCGCCTCGCATGTTGCGGGGGCTCGTGAGGATCTACTCCACTTGAAGATGGATGGCGTTCAACACTGGTTGACTTGGACTTACTGATATTTTACTGTAACACATATATATTCTTACACGAACCGAACTGACCTATTACGAAGAAATGCGTGCAACGATTTCTAAATTATTTTTATTCTAGCTAAAACGATTGCTTAACCCATTTAGCCCCAAAGCCCTGTTGCAGGAGATGGATCGACCATGATAATTCAAGGGTAGTGCCAGATTAGCTTGGCACTACCCTTGAATTATCATGGTCGATCCGTCTCGTGCAACAGGTACATCGGCGTTAAGCGACATCTCCAGTAATGGAAAGATGCGGCCGTGGGGTTAAATGAGTTAAACAAATACCCGTAGACAACCCCTACCCGGGCCAAACGCTTATGAATGAGATACATAAGCGTGAATAATTCGGCAGGATGCATCCTTCCTTATAACAACCCTAGTCACGAGAATCTAAGTCCTCTGCTCCTGGGAGCCGCTGGCTGACGTTCAGGAAATGGGACAACAGCATGACGCATCGTCACTTTAAAGCAATCCGATGATAATTTAAATCGCCACGCAGGAAAGAAATCAACTGTCTTCAATTTCAAATGAAAAAGCCAAAGTACTATGCATGCTAAACCCTTTCGGTGCTTCTGATCACGAATAGGCGAAATGAAAAGTAAGTCACAATTGCCCGTGTTTCGACTCAAACAGTGGTTTAAAAGCCGGGACAAACATGCCATATGGCTTTTAATCCACTGTTAGCGTCAAAACACGTGCAGTTTTGACCGACTTATGATTTCCGAACAACGTCTATAGCGCGTCTGAAACCACTATACATTTACCGACATTCGCGTGGAAAAAACAACACAGATGTAAGTGGGATCAAAAGCAAAATGTGAGTAACAATAGACATATATTCTCAGGAGCTCAGAGCTTTTTCTGTTAACTATTAACCCCTTCCCTGCAACCGTACGCCGCATATTTACCGGACGCAAATCTTCGTTAATTCACCGGCTAAAAGCCGCAACCGCTCAAGAAACATGGACACGAATAGGTCTCAGCAAGAGGCATAGATCTGCGGGGGCTCATGAGGATCTATGCCTTTTGCATTTGGATAGCGCTCACCTTTTCTCGGCAGTTACGAGGTTAAGGTGGCTGATGATGACGTCCTGACACGTATAAACAGGTATACGTGATGTTAACAGCTGCGTGTATTCTTGTATGTCCTATAAACTACTCCTGATCGGTACTAGAGGCGCCAAGCTGTTCTGTCACCACCCTTGAACTAAACACAGACCGATCAGGACTAGTTTCCGAATGTTATCGGCTTCAGACGACAACTTTCACAGACCAGAAGTTCGACTTAATGGCTAAATGTGCTAAAGTAGCCTACCTCTGTTTCCCTGGGTTGTCCGAGCGCTAACACTACCGGCAACTGAAATATGAGCATATCATGTGTGTGCATGCGTGTGTGTGTGTGTGTGTGTGTGTGTGTGTGTGTGGGTGTGTGTGTGTGTGTGTAAGCTAGTAGAGTGCCTGTCTGCGTGTGTGTGATATTGGAATTAAGTGGTAGATTTTATTTGTTGGAAGACGTTCTTTTCCCTTTACTGTTTAAATAAACTTTGCCATGATTGTGATCTTGTATGTGATATGTATTGTATTCGGCTTGTATTGTGTAAGAGCAGACATGAATTTCCTCTCTAGGGTACAATAAAGTATTTTCATCTCATCTCATATTATCTCATATTATCTCATCTCATCTCATTTTATCTTATCTTACACCTACATCAGAAGATTATGATAATTACGTATAATTTAGTACTGTAACGATCCTCCTGAGGCTAGGAGTGCGCAGTCATCAGAACACAACTCTAAAAGCTTTGAAAAGTCAGCTTCCGAAGTCGAAACGTATTAGTTAATAAATATTACCGGGCTACAACCAGATATCTGCTCTTATATGACAAAAAGCAGTATGTTAATTTGTGAGAAAAGCGATCATTATTATACGATGACAATCTCGCTATTCCCACAATGGACATAATAATAATAATAATAATAATAATAATAATAATAATAATAATAATAATAATAATAATGAAACTTGTTATAGCCTAATTGAAAAGAGCTCAGATATGACAGCGGATACTTATATAACCTACATACACATGATATGAAAACCTGAAGTCATTATGTGTACCGTAGTGGCCTGAGTCTGTTTACTAGAGCACCGTCGCAATTTTGCAAGAGTGTTGCAAGCGACAGACTTACTACACCAGTAGCAAAACGTCTTCGGGCCCACGACGGCGGCAGTGGGCCCGCGCACGTCCGTGCGCGGGCCCACTCTGGCCGCCGTGGGCCCGATCGAGGGCCTTTGCTTACTGGGTACATATCTAAAAGCTATTGAAGGGATTGCCTGACTCGCGTGCGTTTCGACGTCCTGTGACAGTATGTCAGTGTAGACCATTAAACTGTCTTCCTGCAAGCGCCATGAAATCACGGCGCTCAGATTGCGCTCGTAAATCAGCCGGTATAAATATAGATAGGTGTGTGGCGTGTACGTGTCGTCAGATTTCCTAACCTTTTCCTACTGTAAGAAGCGTAGATTCACATGCGCCCCTGCAGTCTGCAGGGGTTCATGTGAATCTACGCCTCTTGCGGCCAAATCGGATTCCACCTCTTCCTCAGGTGGAATTTGTTATTCAGGGTTCAGCGTGCGACCCTGTGATGATGTCGTCTGCTACGGTAAACTCATATCTGCAAGAGGCACAGATTCACATGGGTCACTGCAGTCGCTGGGTCTCATGAGAATGTATGCCTCTTGCTAGCCAAGATCGGTCCTCCGCCTGCTCCTGAGATGCAGAGCGGAACTAGGTGGATGATGTCGTCTGATACGACTATATTTAATTACAACTAGCATGATCGGACGCTCCAGTTACTTCTGTCTAACGGTTGTGGTTCCAAGTTCGATGACTCGCCACATGCTAGACTGAACTTTGTCTTGACAGTGAAAGCCAAAAAAATTATTAGCACACTTATACTCATGGCAGGCCACGTCTCCTGACTAGCGGCACTGGCCGGCATTTGGAAAAGAGGAATTGGTTGAAGCATACGTGTTCAAGAAAGACAATTTTAAGTGTGTTTGTTGTTTATTGTTCAGCAGTGTTTTTGTCACCTCCAGACTATTTCTGGTGAACTGACGCCGAAGGAGTGATTGCCAATTTTTCCATAGACAATTATTTCGAAGAGTCTTCTGTTCACATGCGTGGGCACCGCGGAACCCTTACGTGGAAAATTGCAGATTGTTAATGCCGACTGAAACAAAACCGTGATACAGTGTGAAGGCATTTTTTAGACACATTAAACTGTGTAACTGACACTAGGATGTAATTTGTAGTGACCAGATCGATCATGTTTTGGTCATACTAATTGCACCAATTTTTACCGCGTCGACGAGGCCGCGGGTGTCAATAAAGCAACCGTTTGAAGTGTAAATGGGTTGCGCCGCGTCCACCAGCCAAGTGACTCCAAACCGGGAATTCATCTATCCCGAACAAATCACCATCGTCCAGGGCTCTTGGGCCCTCATCTCCACACAGAAAGAGAGATTCGGGGTCTTCGTCTACAACAGGTAAGCCATAACCCTTTCGCTGCCAGTGATCAAGAATTTCGCGTCTAAAACCACTGCACGCTAGCCGACATTTGCATGAAGGCGCAGCTGTAAGTGAGACCAAAAATAGACATGAAAGACCGTAGGACTAAAAAGAGACATAAACCCTCATGAGCCCCCGCAATTGCGGGGGCTCATGAGTATTTATGTCTCTTGCAGCTGGATTAATCCTCCCGTGTATGCAGCCACCTGTAGCCTACATGCACGGGTGGGAGATGAAACGCGGCCGATAAAACTGACTAAGCAAACAAGCAAATGATCAAGCCAACAGCTAACCGTTAAACGTACCAAACGGACAAACAAAAGCACGAGTCACGCGGCAAGCGAACAAACTCACAAACAATTAACCTTTGGCCGTCGGTAGCGCTTTTTGTGGAGGTGATTTGATGCCGTGCGGGAATCACTTCTACAAAAACAAGATGAGGATTTCATCCCAAAGTAGGCTACCGTATTGTTTGGAGCTCACGTGCGTTTTTCTTTTAGGAACATTCACAGTTGTTCATATTTTAAAAGCTTATCCTTCTGATCCATTTCCCTCCTCTCTAAGCCAGCCTCTTATCAACACACACGCCGGCGCACACAAATAAAGACGGACACACCATTCACGCCATTAGTACGCTCTGTTTGCTGCAGTAGCGACAGGAATTCTGAAGAAGAAGAATAGCACGAGCAGCAAAATGACGTCACTATAAGCTTCACGTCATTGCATCGCTGTGACGAATATGATGTTTCACGTCACTCATCCGAAAGGCACAATCTTCCAGAGCTGACTGTGTTGTTCCACACAGCCTCTTCCAGGGCTGACTGTTTGAAGGGAGTAATTAGTGGCTCCAAAACTTGCAAAAAATGAATTAATTATTATTGAATAAGTTGAAGAGGTACAACGTTGGATTACGAACTCATTCAGACCCCCCCCCCTCTCCCCCCTTTCCCGCCTTATCCGCACGGCAATGGCACACACATCCGCAAACGGGCAGAATGGCACACACAAACACAGACGACAGACACACGGCGCTTCCTAACGGTTATACGTTCTGTGGGCTGGCGTAGCCACAGCCATTTTGAAGAATAAGGTGGAATGGCCCATGCCCACAAAGCCTCTTCTGTATAAGCTTGCATGCATATTCCACCTTTTCCACAATACGTTCGCAAATATCTTACAAAAATAAATGAAGAAGAACATCCCTCCAGCTCAAACACATGTAAAACACTGACGTGCTGGTGATTTGCGTCAATTAGGAACATTGTATAAAACACTGACGCGTTTTGGTGCTTTTACGTCACCATCACTGAATGATTCCTTTGATGAAATCAAGGGGTCTTACTTCTGACATTTTTTCCGCATTGAACTTTTATTTTCGAAAAATTTGAAGAGTTACAAAGCTAGCTAACGAAGTCATCCAATGTCTTTCTACAAACTAGCCATATCCAAAATTTCAAGTGCATAATCAAATTTGCGGACTCTAATCTGGGTCAACCGACTTTCTATAAGCGGTCTTTTATGTCTTCAATGAGACATCCAATTACAATATGCTCGGAGGCTCTCTTAACCATCTACTTAATAAAGTATTTTGCCAAGTTTCAAGTTTGTGCGTACAGTAATATCGGAGATTCTCGTGTTTACATACATACGCACACACACACGCGCACATACTCGGCACTTCGCGCCAAAACGACGTTCAACAGCAGGGTCAGAGTGGCTAGACGTGACGTTATTTTTTATCTTATTACTTCTTTGCCAGACCATGAGCCCCGCCCGCCTGTTATGTCCTTTGCATTCTACGGGACGCGCTCCGACCAGCCCCATCCTAAAGTCTACCGTATTTTCATTACGGTAGACAAAACAACAACAAAACAACAACACAAAACCGCTACCGATAACCAAAAGGTTATTATAATCTGCGAACATCGCTGTAACAAGCCAACATCAAACAAACGAAGTGTGAAAGCAGGTCAATGCGTACATCGTATTTTTGCAACTAAGATCCCAGAAAACAGCAATGGTTATCGAGCCCACATCAACCACTGCCCATGAGTGCGCAAGAAAACTGCGGCCCACGTCAGTCCGAGTACCTTTTTTACGTACTTGCATATCTGACATGACGATGTAGCCTTCGCCACTAAAACGGAACTAAAAAAAAAACGAGGTGGTTCAAACGACGAGCTAATTCAGACCCATAATACGTTTGATTAATTAGCAAACAGCGCTTTGGCGTTTGCTTCTCTTTATTATTATTATTTTTTTTTTGTTTGTTTGTTTGTTGTTGTTGCCCGAACCTAACTGCCATTAACGGGACATACTGAGATTCCTTTCAGCGATTTCCTGAGGCATGCGCGTACAGTAGTAATAAAAACTCGGCTTAGTGAATAATGTATTTCTTCCAGAAAAACTGTGACGACCCCTGCCGGCTAAAATGTCAATTAATATTACCGGTTTGTGCGTGACTGCAGTACCCGAGCTGTAGTTTAATTACATTATCAACCCTTTCTCTAAAGTTGTATTGTCTATTTTATCTTGTACTGCAAAGCAATGCACTGCAGGCGCGCTTCATCGATGAAGTCAGGCGCGCATAATCCATGAGGTCAAAAAGTAAATAAAATAAAATAAAATAAAATAAAGTAAAAGTCGGATGTCACAACACCTTTTTCAGACGACCCGACAACACTCTCCTTACGTAATTTACTTACAGCAAACTTCCGATATAACTACAACATATTTGGCTTCCCAAGCGATTTGGTATCCGAAGTTTTACATCGTATAGTTTTGAACTATTTAACTCATTCGAGACGTGACGCCTCCGGATACGCGGCTTATGCCGCGTAGCCGGAGGAGGCACGTCTCGAATGAGTTAACATAAGAAATCACGGAGTGTGTTTACATACAGTATATCTATAGCCATAACCTTTCGGTTTCTCGCCGTTTTCTTCAGCTTCCTGTCACGTGAGCGCGAGATGCGCAAACTGTTCCCGCGCATGGTGCTGGAGGACGGGGAGGAGAAGTTCCGCATGGACAAAGGCGAGGTCAGGCGTCACGCTCTTCTGGTCATGGACGGCCTGGGCCTTGCCGTGGACTGCCTGCAGGATCCGGACAAGCTGCAACGCTTCCTCAGGCTGGTTGGAGTCCGCCATTATCGGGCAGGCGTCAGTCCGGACATGTTGGAGGTAGTTTATTTCTGCTTCCCGCAGGTGGTGGCTGACGGGATGATGATTTAAAATTCAATTTACCGCATACAGTACAACGTGTATTATGATGAGTTATAGTGAATTATAAAACACACGTGTATTATCCATTGCCTGTGTCTTCCATTGTTGATTTAGAAAAGTAGCATATCCACTAGAACGCATTCTGGAAAAACAACAACAACAACAAAACCCAACAACAACAACAACAAAGAAAACAAAAACAAAAACAGGCTTGTACAGACAGCATGTCCGTTAAAGTCCTGGTAAATAAAAATGGGACAGTTGCAGTGCGGCCGAATTGATCAGTATTCCGGTCGTACTCCTTAGGCACTATCTGTCCCTGCCCCCCCCCCCCCACCCACCATAACCCGCCCTTTAGGGCCGTTCATTATTACTCCGGTGCCGTGAACGTTAAACCTGGAACTAACCAACCTATGAACTTCAAGAGGCTAGAGGCAAACAACCTCATGAGCCCCGCAGACGCAGCACAGGCTCTTCGTAAACAAGCCTTTGCTGGTGTCGGGACGTTAACCCCCTCCCTGCCAGTGCACGCACATTGTGTTCCTGACCATTGTTTATTCAATGCCAAAAAGCAGAAACCGCCATAGGAACATAGCTACAAAGTGATATCAGCGAGAGACATAGATCCTCATGAGCCCCCGCAATAGCGGGGGCTCATGAGGATCTATGCCTCTTGCATTTGGATTTTATTCTGTTTTTATCTCGGCGGTGAAAGGGTTAAGCTAATATGTCGGTTGATAAAAATCTAGTCACTGACTGATCGATTGATTGATTGAGCCGTGCAGGCAACAGACAAAGAGATGTCAGCACGAGGCATAGATCCTCATGAGCCCCCACAATTGCCGGGGCTCATAAGGATCGATGCCTCTTGCAGTTGTGTTGTGTTCTGTTTTTCTCGGCAGTGAAGGGTGTAACTGTAAGCTAATATTATTATTATTATTATGTCGGCTGATAAACCGAGTCACCGACTGATCGGTTGATCGATACATTTTTTTTTAATTTTCATTTTTTTAACAGAAACTGTATCCAGCAATAGACGGAGCACTGAGGTTGCTGCTAGAGTCCGGTTACAACAAAGTGACCCGTCGTGCCTGGCGGGCCTTCTTCTCCTACGTCACTGGGCTCATGAAGGCCGCTATGCTGGAAATGGACATGGACATTCGGAAGGAGAAGGAAACCTTCAAGTGTCCGTTCAGCAACGTCTGATGAACGTGTTCGTGGTCAAAGTCAGGACGATTCAAGAAGTCCACACTGGTTACCTCCCTCGATCTGCTAGTAGCTCGAAGGAGGTATCCAGTGTTGGAAATGCCAGTCTTTTGTAACATAAATGTATGTCGTGACAACTTGCATTGAGAGGACGGGCTTGGTCGACGTAAATTACGTCGTGAAACTTGTATTAAGAAGACGGACTAGCATGACGTATATTATGTCGTGAATATTTGCATTACGCCTTGCGAAACACTTACATTAACTCATTCAGCCCGACGCACGTATTTCCCAAATTTTGGAGGCGTCATCTAACGACTATGCACCTGTTGCAGGAGATAGATCGACCATGATAATTCAATGGTAGTGCCAGATTAGCTTGGCGCCTGTCGGCGCCAAGTTAATCTGGCACTACCCTTGAATTATAATTTTCGACCCATATCCTGCTGTAGTGCGTCAGGGCTGAATGGATTAAGACAGAATTGAACAATCTGGCAAGGTGAAAAAACCTTGAAGTGTACGAAAGGAAATTTTTGATGGGTTGGGTGGGGCGGAGCGTGTTTGGGCCTTTCCAAGCTCAACGTGAAAAAAACTAATGGTCAGACTGAATATGGTTAGACCAAAGCCTTAAACACTCTTTTTAAGTCCCTTCTATTTATAGAAGGGGCTTTTTAGGACGGGTCGCGGTGGGACGAATTTAATAGAATGTCCATAAACCTCTAACAATTGAAATAACAAGATAAAAATTACGTCATGTCTAGTTACGCTAACCTCGCTGCTGAACGTACATTTGGCGCGAAGCGCCGTATGTGCGTATGTATGTGCGTATGCATGTATGTATGTGTGTGCGTATGTATGTAAACAAGAGAATCTCCGATATTTCTGAACACACAAGCTTGAAACTTGGCGAAATACTTTCTTAAGTGGGTGGCTAAGAGACGCTCAGAGCATATTGTAATTGAATGTCTCATTGAAGACATAAACAACCGTTTATTGGAAGTCGATTGACCCAGATTAGAGTTCGTAATTTTTGTCATATTTACTTGAACTTTTCCATATAGCTAGTTTGGAGAAAGACTTTGGATGAGTTTGTTAGCCAGCTTTGTATCTTTCAACTTCTTTAGTAAAAATTAATTCTTTTCAGAAAATAATTAAAACAGTAAAAAAAAAAACCTTCACTTCTACAGAAAGTCAGGCAGTGCCGGTGACGTCAAAGAAGCAACTCCGTCACCACGCAGACACTGATACTCTAAATATGACGTCATTCTCTCTCTCTCTCTCTCTCTCTCTCTGTCTGTCTCTCTCTCTCTCTCTCTCTCTCTCTCTCTCTCTCTCGCTCTTTCTCACACATATGCGCGCATCTCCAAGAGGCATAAAAACAAAATAAATAATAAATACGTCATGACAAAGCGTTTGACAACCCATTGACACATATGCGCGCATCTCCATGAGGCATAGATCCTCAAGTGCCCGGAGGGTACATGAACATCTATGCCTCTTGAGGATGTTTGCAGCGCGCGCATGCAAACACGCACATGCACACGCAAACACACACCGCATCGACGTGCTTTCAGAAGAGCATACAGGTGTACTTAGTATAGTATGTAGCTAGGTAAAATCAACCTGATTTCAGACAAATTATAGCAAGACTGAAATTGTACCGTGAAATTCTAGTAATGTCACCATTTTCCCAAGTCTTGAAGGGAAAGCGAATCTCATATCACGTTAAATATAAAATTACGTAAAAACAAAACCAAAAAATACGTCATGACAAATGACGTTTGACAAACCAATGACGCGTGTGCACTGCGAGCGCCCTTCTAGAGTTCACTATGACGCATTGACACATCTGCGAGGCTTTTTCAGTTGGAGATATTTCAACATCAGAATCAAGTCAAAGACAAAAGGTAGAGGCCTTGACAGCGAAGACAGCTCTCATATAGAAGGGACTTTGTGGGTTATGGTTCATCCCATCTTGTTGTTAATCTATGACCATTGATGACCATGTACATGGTGCCTTTAATAATTAGTTGGGTGGAGAAAATACTGACCAACATTTGAGAGAAAGAAATCTATGTTGTAAGTGTCATTTCACTTATAATAAGTTTCTGATAAGGTCGCGTCAGTTTGGCGGTCTTTCTTCTGGTATACACACACCCATGACGTCAAGAAAGAAAGTTGGAGCCGCCAGACGCTCAGTAACACGTTCATGTGTTTTCAGAACAAAGTGAATAACAGCGGCCATCCGATGACCTTGAGCTATCGCTGGCGATATGGCGGCAACAAGGCCACATCATTGGGAAGAACTTGAAATGTCAAGGTCAGCAGAAATCCAACACGGTGGAAATGGACAGAACATTCAGTAAGAGAAAGAGAGGCTCAAATGCCCTTTCAATATTATGTAAAATACGCACTCGATGCCGTTAAGGCTTTTTGTTTTGCCTTGCCAGCTTACACTGGCGATTTAAGTTTGCCAGACCAAATCACGGACAGGCAAAGATGACGAGTATACTGCATCCGTTAGCCCTCTGGCTGTGAGAGCGGTTTTTGTCGCGATGATCCCTGTAGCACGCGCCTCGCTCCCGCCCCCCCCCCCCACGCGCCTCTCCCCCTCCTGCCGACTGATTTCGCCCTGAGCAAGGTCTAGAGTGGGGGAGGCCTTTTGTTTGACTGCTCATTAACCAGATAGGTGAGGCTGGCGCTAGTTGAAATGTTCATATCCCATGGGGACTTTCTCAGCGCTGGCCATACGATCGGTTGGATCCCTTGCCCTTGCCTGTCGGGCGCCCGGTCACCGGCCCGCGGAGTGGTGCGCGGGTGTGGGACGAGGCGATCGTGTGCATCCCTTGGGGATGTATGTGGTCGTCTTGTTGCGTGCCTGTGTGTATTTCTGTGGGCTGGTGGGTGCCTGTTGGGTGGGCCTGGTGGCTCTGGCTGGTTGTCTGTCCTCCCCCTCCCCCCTTTTGTCCTTTTTCTTCCCTCTCTCTCTCTCTCTCTCTCTCTCTCTCTCTCTCTCTCTCTCTCTCTCTCTCTCTCTCTTTCTCTCTTTACGCTTTTCCCCTTACCCTTCTTCCACTTCCTCCTCCCCCTCCCCCCCCCCCGCCCCCGTCGCTCTCTCTCCCTCCCTCCCCTCCCCCCCCCCCACCCCCGTTTTCTTTTAATTTTTCTTTTTTGTTTTTTTGTGGGTTACCCTTGATGACGGTTTCACAACTACCTACTATCCACTAATACCTATATTCTCTTACTGAATTAGATTATTTGCTTTGTTTCAATGTGTTACGATTGTGATTGTGTTATCCTGTGAGAGCATGCATTTGTTAATCGTAGGAAACGATCCGATATTTATTTGAGCTATCATGGTTACGAATCACGTACCTTTTTAGTAAGTTTTTCTTTTGTTTGCACGTAGAGCGGATTTCGTTATGTTTTACCGGAAGTTCTAGAAAAGTCGCACGGAGAATAGCGGTCGATCTTTGTTTTGTCGATAAGGTCGCGCTTTCTAGTGACCTCGTATGTGTGACGTCGGGGATTTCGTAACAGTTTGCAACATTTTGTTTTTTTGTGCGCGCGAAGTTGAGCAGCCTTTTTTTTTTTTTTTTGTTTTTGTGAAAATTCTGGAATTTTCTAGAGCGGATATACAAGGTCGTGATAGGGCTACCATACTTTTATGTGACTTCATTATACACTAGGATTTAGAGCTGAAGTTAGCAGCCGAATTTTCGTAGCCTATTGTAGTTTTTCTAGAAAGATTATTTTAATGAGTTTCGGTTACGTGTTTCGTTCTGATTGGTTGCGTTGTGTGATTTTCGTAGATGATTCTGGAAATTGGTAGTATATATAAAGAGGGCGCTAGGAAAGCACGTTCATACATTGTCTTGCATTGTCAGTCGTAGAGATACACAGTTTATAGTAGGTACGTGGCCCGTATAGGGTGTACATTGTGAGAGATACAGCGTAATAGTGTGGTGTACGTTGTGTGAGGAACTTTGTGTCGACAGTGTGGATATTTGCAGAAGAGACTTTGTATCAATGTTGGTGCATTTGGAACTGCATTGTGTGGAGATCGCATCGCTGAATTAAAATATTGTTGGAACTGTTACTCCAGTATTGTCTACATCCTTAAGCCACGTGTGACGGATTGCAGCTGAATGAAGTTTATTTAAAAGAACCTTACGTGCGTGCGTCTGGTGTGTTTATCATACTACGACTACAACTCCACCACGTAACACAATGACTTATTACTTGTTGTTTACCGTGCTAAATGCTGGGTTTTTTTTCTCTCGGGGTCCTCCCGTTTTCCCCCCGATGTAGACCTCAACTTGAAGGTGATATAAAGTTTGCCTTCGGGTTGGTGTTTAGCAGGCTTTGTGTATTAGACACTCAGCCTACTTCGTTCCCAAGGGTATTCCCCGTTCGTTCTAGTCTCTCTCTCTCTCTGGCCTCACACACACGCATTCAATTTTGCTCGCTCCTGCGCGCGCTTACACACACTCTTGTCTCTCGTGTTCGGTTTCTCCGTGTCTCTCTCTTATGAGTTTTTCGTTTACGTCATTTTTACTTTTTCCGCACTTTTGTTCTTCCTTTTCTTTTTATATTACGTCACCTCCTTCAGTTGCCACATTCCTTCTGCGAATGAAGATAAGTAGCGGCTGTTCTGTTTGTTTGTCTATTTTGACACAGGGTATTTACCTAAAATATTAATAAATTGTGTCTTTTCTAAGCGTGTTTCTTTCTCTGTTTGGTACTTCTTTACATTTTACACGCCTGGTAGTCACGTTTTTGGTCTGGATTGCTTGTGTATCAGTTGCACAAGACCTTCTCTCTTTCTGTGTGTGTGTGTATGTGTGTGTCACGGTGTGTGTGTGTGTGTGTGTGTGTGTGTGTGTGTGTGTGTGTGTGTGTGTGTGTGTGTGTGTGTGTGTGTGTGCGCGCGCGCGTGCGTGCGTGCGTGCTTTCCTGCCATCGGGAGAGACACGCTTCGCCTGCCAATAAAAGTATAAATCAGTGACTGAAGCGAGAACCTCTTACGGTACGTCGGTGCCAGGATCGCCAAGTGTTCACGTACGAGTGTTTGTCACCACATGTAACCTTGGACGTTTTGCTTTGCTTGGTCATAAATATAGTGATTCCCAGATTTACCATAGGAGGAGCGAATCGTCGGAAGAGCGGACAAGAGTTTTGTTCCCCTAACTTGGGGCGTCAATATGACCCTCCGAGTCAGAGGCACGAAAGTCTTTTAATATCTTCGATTTCCCACACCTCCTCCCTGCCACTCCCCTTTCCCCCTGTGGCTTTATTTAAAAAAAAAAAAAAAAAAAAGCACAGACGTTTACATGATCTTTATGCGTAAAAATATGTTCCCAAGAAGACAACAAATGATGTTTTCGCTTGTAATAAAGTGTGAGTACCTAAATATAACACAATTTGTTTCATATATTTTATATTCAGCCACATGTTGTTTGATATAGTGGCGATAACCAGCAGATGTGATTATTTGACCCGAATAAAATAAAAAAAAATTGGAAGGCGTTAGCAGATGATATTTTGATTCGGCTCAAGTAATCACTTGTCTCGGCAGCATAATCAAGCAAAGTTTAGCTCAATGCAAAACTTTACCTCGAGACCTTTAGTTTGCGTCTGATTACGGTTTTCAGACAGAACACTAGCAGATTACTGCGTACTGCCATTGGACTCAGTGTGCGATTTCGTCTATGTTGACACCAGTACTTTCTGTAATCGTAGGTGTTGTTGAGTACGTTCTGCTTGTAATTACCGTGCGTCGAGGCTAATGACGGAAAATGCCAGCAGGTTTGTCTGTTTAGTCCTTTTCTCAGGTTATCGCTAGCGGACTTCCAATCAGTTTCACTACTGCAGCGGTTCGCTGCTCGTGTTTTCTGCTGCCAGTCCTCCGTTCGTCTGTGTGTACGGGAAATAAATTTCGAGAATGAGTCTTAGTGGACACGAGGAGCTTAATTGTTCATGATGCAGTATAAGCATATTTTGCGTTTTTTTGTTGTGACCAAATGCAGATTGCTAGATTGTATCTTCTTGGCCAGCGAAGGAAGGAAAGGTTATCAAACATCTTGTTATACAGTATATCAATACATGTGTCAAAAAAGGGAAAACTTTATGGAGTTGGTACATATCGCGATGAGTGGGAGCCATAACTTCAGATGATATATTTGACGATTGCGTTAATGTGGCGCTAAACTTGCTTATGAAGAAAAGCACGCAGCAAGCAAATGGTCCTCTGGCCGCCACAAGCCCTAGCTGGCCCGCGCTGTGCACGAAGTGGCCCACGCACGGCTGTGTACGGGCCAGTTAACCTATTAAATCTTGAGGCTGAATGTTTTAACATTTGCATACATAGTCCTGTGAAGGCTATTAGGATATAGATCAACCATTTTAGTTCAAGGGTGGTGCCAGAGTTGAATAGCTTGGCGCCTATCAGCGCCAAGCTATTTTGGCACAACCGGCCTTGAAATGTCATTGTCAAATTTAGTTTCTTGCAAATGTGTAGCAGGGTGGAAAGGATTAAGGCTGACATCGGCAAGAGAACTTTTTGCTCAAACAATAAAATTGACCGATTCTTGTCAGAATCTTCTGCCCTAGAAATTCGTAACAAGTGACCTATCGAACTTCCGGCGTCCGACTTGACTTAGAACGATATCTTCATCAGTAATAATTACGTGGTAGTCCCAAGGTAGAGAAATATTCCACAGTGGGAGCATAGGCGGAATGTTAAGAATGATCATGAGAATAAAGTCATTTTAAACACAACAATGTATACGAAAAGGAAATAGCCAGACAATAAACCTACAACAGCATGCATGTACCCCAAAAGATATATTTGTTTATTAATTTACATTGACTCATAAATCATATTTACTTAGAGTGGCCTACTAATATTTTACTAAGTCCAGACGGAATATAATATTTTTGATTTGGTGGCACGGATTGTAAGTGTCTGGTGGCTGTGCAGAGGCTGCTGGTCTTCTAAATTACACCCGGCGTTTCTTTATACTTCTCTAGACAGGCCACTTTCACTCATCTAGAGATCACTTACATTCATCTGGTCAAGTGTTTGTACAGATTTTCCCTCGCAGTCTGCCTGTCCTATTTCACTGTGATCTCTTTGGTGCAGTCGTAGAATCCTACATACGGAACCTCCTTGCGCGTGCAGTCACCGGTACTATTTACAGTACAGTTCAGTACAAGTGTTTTGAGGACATGTTTTTGCAACAACAACTTGACACCAAACAAAACAAAATGCGGATTTTATCCCAAAGTCTATTGTTTGGAGCTCACATGCGTTTATCTTTTAGGAACATTCAGAGATGTTCATATTTTTAGGATTATTATGCTGATCCATTTCCCTCCTCTCTAAGCCAACCTCTGATCAACACACACGTCGGCACACACAAATAAAGACGGACACACGGCGCTTCCCGTCATTAGTACGCTCTGTGGGCTCGTGTAGCGACAGGAATCCATCTACTTCTACTCTACCCCACCTTCTGATCCACACACACGCACACAGAAATAAAGACGGACACACGGCGATTCCCGGCCATTTGTACTTGAAGCTCTGTCACTTGGCGTAGCATAACTATTCTGAGGAAGAATAATAGCACGAGCAGCGAAATGACGTCACTTCAAGCTTCACGTCATGGCAGCGTTAGTCCCACGATGCCGTGTGCATAGTGACGACTCGGTGTTATACGTCACTCAACGCAGTACTAACATTTGACATATTAGAAGATCAGACTTTGCAATTTGACCTAATCCTACCCCAGAGCCGGGACAAACAGCAGGCTTATGCAAACACTGTTTATGAAAAATCAAGCGGGTATTAATGAGAAGATAGATTTTTTTCGTAAAAGAAAAATTAAAGTTGTGTTAGTTGTTTTACAAATGACTCCGAAAAAGTGGTGTTGAAATTGTCTGATTTTCACACCTAGCGCATACAGGTCACAAATCGTACCCGACAGCCGAGACAGAGTGTAGTCTTATGTAAATACTGTATATATGAAAATCATGCGATTATTAATAAGAAGACTTTTTTTGTTTCGAAAAAAAGATTCAATTATTTTAAGATTAATCACAAATAAATGGTGAAATTAATCCCCAAAACGAGAAAATATTTGTTTAAAAAAAAAAATTAAATAATTACTCGAAAAGGTCTAGAGGTACAATGCTGGTTAACGAACTCATTCAATATCTCCATTTAATCTAGCTATATGCAAAATATCTAGTAAAAATAAGAAAAATTACGGACTCCAGTGTGGATCAACTGGTTTTTGTGATACGGCCATTTTCTCGCCAATGAGCATCATAAAGTACCATTATGCATAAATCCGAAGACACATTTCAGCACCATTTGTGTTTGTAATGCCTTTTCGACATACCTAATGAACTTTAACAGCCATTTGGGCACGCATCAAAAGCACACGCGTAATCATACTTATTTATTTTACGCTGCCGTTAGCGTGTCAATCTATTTTTAGCTGTTTATCGTACCGATACCGTTGTATTTATAGAACGGAGTGGCGTCATTGTCAGGTTACAAGATATCAGTGCGGCAGCCTAGACACGCAATACCCATGAAGCATCTTTCGCTGAAGTGTGTCACGTCGGATATACATGGGAAAAGTACAACGTGCATGTCTTGCGCTGATACGCGCGTTTCTCGGTTTATGTGTGTTGTTGTTGATACATTATTCAAAGGTTATAACCATTCGCTGGTAAACAACTGTGTACACTTTCATATAGACATCATTTTTGGTCAGTGTCTTGGCCTCGCTCCTTCATGTTTGCCGCCATGTGTGGGAGATGAATCGACTATGATAGTTGAAGGGTAATGCCAGATTAGCTTGGCGCATGGCGCCAAGCTAATCTGACATTACCCATCAGCTGCAACGGTTGATCTGCCTCTGACGATTGCAGCAGAGGACTGTACAATGGGAAGAATCTGGTCGTGGATATGAAAGGGCTGGAATATCTCTGTCTTTGGCTGTCATAAGCGCTGTTTGTAGGGATCGCCTCGACAAAAAAGCGCTAGCAAGAACGAAAAGGTTAGTGATCAGATAACGTTTCTACTTTCTCAAACGTCTGTATGTTTAAAATGATTTTTAAAAAAGAAGCAAAATTTATAAAATTGTGGAAATGAATGAAATCCAGACCCAAAAAGGTGACTGCCAAGCGTGTAAAATGCAAAAGAATGTGTACATTTACTATGATGGATAACGGACGCATGACTGACCACTAGCCCATTACATTGACTCACTTTTGCTATTGCACATGAGTCAAATATGTTGACAGGTATGCACATGCCTTCTGCGATAATGAAGATAAGTAGCGACTGATCTCTATGTTTGTTTGTCTATTTTGAAGAAGGGCATTTACCCGAAAAAAATAATAAATTGTGTTGTAATTGTAACTGTCTTTTCTAAGTGTGTTTCTGTCTCCGTTGAGTTCTTCTCTGTGGAAATAAATGATTTTTAATGTTACCTCTTAGGCAGTTGGTAGCGCTTTTTGTTGTGATGTTTCCCGCAGGAATCATCGTGAAACAAGAAAGGCAAAGCCCTTGTGGCTCACGAGTATGTCCAATCTACATGTGTGACTTTTGTGACAATAAGTAAAGGGATGGCTCCTGCACCAGCAAAATTTAATCAGTTTTCACACATCTGCCAAACACCCGTGACCCCGTGATCTTTGCGATGTGTCGACTAAATTAGTATACATACGAAGGTCTTATCATCAGCTACCTTTGTGCCAAATTTGATTGAAAAGTTTGCAAAACTGCTGATAATAACCACAGTTTATATATATATATATATATATATATATATATATATATATATATATATATATATATATATATATATATATATATATATATATATATATATATAAACACACACATTTGCCGATCTCATGTGACCCATGACCTTTCTCAGGGGTCATTCAAATTAGTATGCATAGATAGGTCTTCACATCACATATCTCAGTAGCAAGTTTGGGTTTTAAGTTGTGAATATTATTTGAGAAAAAACAAACAAACATATTTTGTCAAAATATGGCTATTTTTTTACCTATTTCTTGAGCTCTTGTTACCCTTGACCTTTCTGAAGGTTCATCCAAATTGGTATGCATAGATAGGTCTTACCATCAGGTATCTCTTTAGCAAGTTTGGGTTTGAAGTTGTGAATAGTATTTGAGAAAAAAAAATCTTTTGTCAAAATATGGCCTATTTCCTGAGCTCGAGGCCCTTGACCTTTCTGAGGGACCAAGCAAATTAGTATGCATAGAAAGGTCTTTCCATCAGGTATCTTTGTACCAAGTTTTGGTTTGAAGCTGTGAATAGTATTTGAGAAAAAAATGCATTATGTCAAAATATAGCTATTTTTGACCTATTTTCTGATCCCCTGTGACCTTGACCTTGTGAGAGGTCACTCAAATTGGTATGTTTAGAAAAGTCTTGCCACAAAGTATCCTTAGGCCAAGTTTGAAGATTATGGCTTGAATAGTCTCCAAGAAAATGCCAACATTAATGTTTACCATGGACGACAGTGGACAGAGGATGGATGGACGACAATTGGCCCAGAACATAATCTCACTTTTGCTTCGCAGGTGAGCCAAAAAGTGCTAAGACCAAAAGGTTAAATGATTCTTCTTCTTCACAAAACTCATACAGTATTTACTTAATCTATATTAATTAGCACACCAAAATTGCACATCCACTTCATACAGTAACAAAAATGGCAAAGCCCTTAAGGCTCACGAGCATGACTGATCCACATAATCTGTGTGAACTTAGTGACCTGCCAAATCCACGTTTTCTCAAAATGTACGCATTTTGCACATTTCTGTTAACCAACTGTTACCCTTGACTTTTACCAGGGGTCAGCCAAATAGTTTCATCATCAGCAACCCTTGTGCCAAATTTGACTGAAAAATGTGCCAGAAAATTTAATAAAAACTAAAATTCTATCAAAACTGGCATTTTTCAAACATTTCATTACCTCTTGTGACCATGGACCTTTCTGAGGGTCATCCAAATTAGCATGTACAGGAAAGTCATACCAACAGGTTTCTCCGTACCAAGTTTGAACTTGTGATAATTACTTGAGAAAGTTGTAGATTTTTTATCATCAGGTATCTGCATAGAGAGTATGGGCTTGAAATTATGAATAGTATTTAAGAAAAGAAATGTTTGGTCAAAATAATTATGGCTATTTTTTACATACTTTCTGATTCTTGTGAACTTGACATTTGATAGAGGTCACTGAAATTTAGAAAAGTCTTGCCACAAAATATCCTTGGGCTACGCTTAAAGACTGTGCCTTGAATGGTCTCCGAGAAAATGCCAAAGTTAAAGTTTACCTGACACCAGACTATGATGAATAAATGATGGACACATTCCCACTGGCCCATCACATTGACTCACTTTTGCTATTGCACATGAGCCAAATCTACACTAACCTGATAAGAAACCAACAAAACACACATACTAACATCCATACACACACAAAGTGAAATAAATAAACACATGCAAACACAGTGACATACACACAGATGGCACTGACCACCATCTTGTCTAAGATCAACTATGTGCAATCAATCATCTCCTTAAAATACTCTATTGGAAATAGGAAGAAAAAGGAAATTGTATGTTCTCACTTCAATTTAATTCCTACAATACTGATCACACAAAAAGGCTGTAAGTATTATCAAGTGTGTAGCCTTGTAAATAATCATGTACTATGAATGACTATCACATGCATTAAAACTTCCTGAGAGAAAAGATTTTAAAATGTACTTATGTATATGTACAGTGTATCACAATGCACTGCAAAATACTTTTTACTTAACCCATTTAACCCCAAGGCCAGACTTCCAAATTTTGGAGGGGTCACGTAATGACTATGTACCAGCTGCAGGATCAAGCATGATAATTCAAGGGTAGTGCCAGATTAGCTTGGCACCTATAATAATAATAATAATGGCTACTTATATAGTGCGTATCCTTAAATAAGCTCTAAGTGCTTTACAAATAAAGAGTGGGAGTGGAGGGGGTCATAAAACCAGAGAAACAACGGATTCTGCGATACACACGCACACACACACACACACACACACACACACACACACACACACAGGTACATAATGACAAAGAACTGAGCTACATTGGGGTATCAAACAGGTGCAACGTGTGCAAAACAACGGTCACCTCTGGTTTTGCATTTGAAGAGCGGGACTCTGAGAAGGCGCGTCACTACTTGAACGGAGGGAGCGGGAGGGAGTGTATAGTTGAAGAAGATCAGTGAGATAGGCAGGGGTAGAGTAGTTAATAGCTTTGTAGCACAGACAGGCGATTTTGTACGAGACTCGTTGTTTGACTGGCAGCCAATGAAGTTGTCTCAGAATAGGAGTGATGGGCTGATGCTGTGAGGCGCGGACGATGAGACGTGCAGCACAATTCTGAACTCGCTGCAATTTCTGAATGAGAAACTGAGGGAGGCCAGCTAAGAGGGCATTGCAGTAATCAATGCGGGACAAGACTAAAGAGAAGACCAGTTAATATGTCCAAATCATCATTTGGCAGCAGGAATAAACGTTGAGCACAGTGAAATGCTAGAAGTGCAAAAAGCAATTTTTTTATTTGATACCAGCATTGTTACCAAAGCTACAAATGCGATGCGCCTAGAGCGCCAGTTGGAAGATTATGGTAGGAGTAACATAACTTGCACAACGTAGGTTGTCTCCGTTGTTGTTTATACTTCGCAGGCAGAAACAATACTGATAACAATCCAAATCCCCATCACCACTGGAAACACCATGTTTAATATTTATGCGGTCAAAACTTTTCCAGTTCCGTTCAATGAGTCTGCGCGACACGCAACTTTGGTTAAAAATGTGCCGGATTTTATTGCGTTTTCTGTAGACAAATCGTCGTTCATTGAACTATCCTCACTGGATTATCTTCAATGGCACCAAACTAATCTGGCACTACCTTTGACTTATCATGGTCAATCCATTTCCTGTTGTGGTACCCTGGGGATAAATGGGTTTATTTTTCATGCAGCAGATTCCCAATGTGCAAAAGCTCCTTGGGCTGTAACAGCCACAGTTTGTGAGCACACAGATAGTGTCATGTACAAAAGGTTCTTTTTCTCTTGCTGACGCCAGCTGATGTTGAATTACACATGATTTGAGTGGGCCAGCTGCTGCCCATGTCAGCACAAGGAGCTTTGCACACAGCACCGAAACTGTTCTGACATCAACTTACAGTATAGAGTTCTGTTTTCTGTCTGTCTGCTGGGAAAATCCACTTAAACACTGTTGATGATGCCACCCACAGGAAAAACTCCACAAAGGTGATCTTCAACAACTGCCACCTTTCTGAGGCGCAAGTTTTTATCACACATTTCAGTGCCCCATCACAGTTGCGCTTCCTTTCTTCCGCCACCGCACGCACACAGCAGCGTGACATGTTGAGAAAAGATGTGGCATTTGCGCGTGTGTGAAGAGATGCCTCAATCCCACGAAGGACGTCATTGGTTTTCAGAATGAGCAGCAGCTGTCGAGGAACGCGGTTCAAGATGTCGCTGATCTCAATCAGGTAGTTTCCTACATTCACCTTGATCTCAGAGCCCTGTAAATAACAACTTCACATGGCAATGTTATGGCATATATGAAAAAGATAACGAGAAAGCTGCAAATATTTCTTTTTTTCTACAGAGATCCTGATCAAGTAATGTAATTACCTCTTCTCAATTTACCTTGTTAGGTTTAAATGAGTTAAGCCCTGAGGACAACATTATCCAATTTATTTTGAAGATGTCATCCGATGTCCATGTCATAGTCCTGTAAGACAGATCGAGCATGATAGTTCCAGGGTGATGCCTGAATAGCTTGGTGTCTCTAGGCGAAAAGCTATTCTGACATCCCCCTTGAACTACATGGTCGCTACACATCCTGTCATGGCTTTATGGGTTAAGAAAGCAAATGCACACTACATCAAAATATCAATGATGGAATGCAAATACCTTTTGATAATTACCACCTACTGAATGAAATTATTCTTTTCTTGTGATCTACACTCAATACAACCTACAACCTTCCCAAAACCCCACATACCTCAGCTTCTGTGAACTCATGCTTGCTGATGCCAGAAGAAAGAGCCTTCCATGACCGTGCTGTGAGCATGCAGGCGAAGAGACTGAACATGTGACCAACATTCATGGCTTCTGCATGTCTCTTCATGCCCTCCACATCTGCATTGATCATGGCCAGCCACATTTTACTGTAGTTCACACGAAAGTCGTCTGTCAGTGTCTGCATGAGAGAAAGAGGAATGACTTACTTATCTAATTAACCTCTTCCCTACCACTGAATGCAGACTGCATTTTTGAAACCTTTGTTAGTTCAATGCCACAGATCCCCAATCATCAAAGGAACATGGATATGAAGTGGTTGCTGCAAGAAGCATAGATTTTCATGAGCCCACGCAACTGCGGGGGCTCATGAGGATATATACCTCTTGTAGCTGGACAATATTTAATTTTTTTGTAAACATACACCAGGTAATGTTGGTGTCAAGTCATTTCCATGTCAGCTGTCAAGAGATGGATCAACTGTAAAAGCTAAAGGTAGACCCTAACAAGCAAGAGATCTCTCCATCTCTAGCAGCCACTCATGCACACCCCGTGAGTAAAAGGTCCTCCATACGATGTCAGGAGTCGTGAGAAGCTGGCCCTCAAAAAACTTGAAGTGGGATAGCTACAGCGCATATGTCTTCCTAAGGATGATTACCTTACTGCTTACCTACTGGATAGAAATAACTCTGTCATGAATCATATTGTTCTCAAAGCTGCAGGTTAGCTCACAAAATCCACACACCCACCAAATCCTGTGATTAACCCCCTTGCACATACAGCCTTCAGTACTGTAGACATGAGTGATGGCTGCGCTTCCCATATTTTGGAGGTGTACACCTAACAACTATATCAAGTTTCTAGAGACGAATCGACCATGATATTTCAAGGGTAGTGCCAGATTAGCTTGGCGCCTAATGGTGCCAAGCTAATCTGGCACTATCCTTGAATTATTGTGGCTGATCCATCTCCTGCTGTAATGCACCAGGGTTAAATAGGTTAAATAACATGCAAGATGTCAGTTCTCACTTGGTAGAGGCCATGGTCCAGTAGAACAAGCTGTGTGCCCTGTGCAGTGCGATTAACCAGAACATTACCGGGGTGAGGGTCACAGTGCACATAGCCCTGCACAAAAATCATCTCACTATACAGGCTGCCCAGCTTCCGAGTCACCTGAAACATGAAGTAACATACAGCACTGACAAATAGGAATGGCCTGGATGATAAAACCACCATGCAAACCCATATTTTGTTACAAAGATTACTTAAGCTAAGTTGGTATGCCTCGCACTGTGCCTACATGACATGCACCAGCGGCACCATTGTTGCTATTTTCGCACCTGACCGGTCGCTCGGATCGGTCCTGTGCACCAGATCAGTTTAGAGCATGTGCTTCACTGCACTTGTAATGAGCAATCTCAGAGAAAGAATCATGTGACATTTGATTGCTGCAAAATAAGATTAATAAAGAATAAACCCTTCCCCGGCAATAATGCATCCCTATGCTAGCACCATAAAACATTACACGATCTGGCAGATTTGAAAAATAGCTTTTTCCACTGCAATCACAATCTTCCGCGATAACATACAAAACTGCACTACAAGTGCAGAAGCCCACCTGCGCGCGCAGTTCTGGTGCACAGGACCAGTCCAGGCCACCAAACAGATGCAAAAATTGCAGTAATGGCGCCACTGGTGTGTTTAACCTAGGTACAGGGCGCGGTATACCAACTCAGCGCTACTTAACCTGTCTGTGAATGGTGGTCTCATCCTCTGGATCAAAGATTTCTTGTCAGATTGCCCTCAGAGTGTTCTTATGAAGGGCTACTTTTCTAATGAACTTGTATTAAAAATAGGTGCTCCTAAGGGCTGTGTGTTATCACCACTGTTATTTTCTATTTACACTGATGAAATGAAGGTCCAGAATGCTGTTAGTTTTTACAAGCATGCAGATGACATTGTTTTGGCAGCTTTTCTAATGTGAGAACAAACCTTGTGTGAACAAATTTAATTTTGATCATGTTCTTGACTGGCAAGACTGGTGCATTACATATGAATGGTGAAAAAACAAGAGAGTTGAACATGGATGATTCCAAACCACCAGATGCATTCCAATCAGTCGTCAATGGCCAGCCTATTGAAATTATGGACTGCTTTAAATATCTTGGCATGCAGATAGACAGGTAAACTCAGTTTTAGTCAGAACACTAATTTTATTTTCAAAAAGGCAATGCAGCGGCTGTTTCTTCTGAGGAAATGCCGTAGTTTTACGGTCAGTAAGGCCATGCTTGAAAATGTGTTTAAAAGTCTCATCCAAAGTTTATCATTCAACATTACAGTGTCATTCGGTAACCTGAGTGCAAAAAACAAGAGTACATTGACTAGAGTTGTGAACACAGCCAGTAAGATTATAGGAAGACCACAAAGTCAGCTCTGTGACATTTATACCATTTCTGTTCACAGAAAAGCCTTTCTATCACATCAGACAGTTCTCACCTGTCTGCAGCTCTTCCTGCTGATGTCCCCTTTTCTGAACTGCCGCAGACATTTTGTGATTTTTTTCACTGACACAATCAAACTGCTGCATGAGAACTTAGATGCTAAGCAGTGTGATCCACCCGTTTTTGCTGTTTATGATGGTCCATGTTTTGCAAAGTTCAAATCTGTTACAGAAAGCGAAATCGATGCCATAATTGCAAATTCTCCAACAAAAAATTGCATGTTGGATCCTGTTCCGACTTGTTTCCAAAAGCAGTGCATCAGCGATCTTGTACCATTGATTGCTGCTATTGTAAACAAGTCTCTGTCAGCCGGAACTGTTCCAAAATCTTTCAAACAGGCTGTTATTAGCCCGTTACTCAAAAAACAGGCTTGGACAGAAATACCCTGAAAAATTCATTTTTCTCTAAAAGGTATTTTTTCGAAAAATACTTACCGATGACATGACTTTATGGAAATGTCTACTTCTAGCTCAATTTTAGCCTACTTACCCGTTGTGTGCCCACACAACCCGGGAGGCACTCGGGGAACCCCCCCTAGAGGGGCCGAGAGTTGTCTCCCGTTTCCCGCCTTACCAGCTCCGGTCACGAGACCGGCCAGTTTTTGTGATACTTCGCTCGAAAGCGGCAAGCGGGGCAGGAGGGAGGGTCCTCCGAGTCATGTCATCGGTAAGTATTTTTCGAAAAAATACCTTTTAGAGAAAAATGAATTTGTTTCCTCAAAAACATTACCGATGACATGACTTTATGGAAGAATTGCGATGAGGAGGAGGGTGCCGCGCAACTCTTAGTGGTAACAGCGCCGTCCTCCCAGTCGCAACCTCCCGACAATTTTAGCGAAGTGCATACCTACGGCGCCGGTGGCGCCGGGAGGGAGTGTTGCGCCGCGGCGATGTCCCCCACTAGTGCGAGATTCTCTCTTTGGCCTGCCAGGTCCCTGAGGTAGAAGCGGGCGAATACAGATTCAGTCTGCCAGCCCACGGCTGCCACGATGTCCTTGACAGCGCAGTTTCGGTCAAATGCGAGGCTCGTGGCCATGGCTCGTACCTCATGTGCGCGAATGTGCAGCCTCTTCGCTCCCTGCGGGGAGATATCTTGATACGCGGAGCGTATAACCCAGCGGAGCCAGGACGAGATCGTCTGGGCTGTTATGTCATTCCTGCTGGGTCTCAGAGGTAGGAAGAGGCGCGAACGCCCTCTGCGGAAGGCTTTAGATCGTCGCAGATAAACTCGAAGGGCGCGCACGGGATCCTGTTGCCTGGTCTCCTGAGACAGAGGGTTGGTTCTTAGCGGCCGTAAGGTGATAACCTGAGGTGCCGTCAGAGGAGACCTGTTTTTGGCCAGGAAGGCAGGGTCAGTGAGGAGTTGAACAGACCCGTCCGCTCGGAACTGTAGGCAGGTAGGCCGCGCCGAGAGTGCGTGTAGCTCACTCACCCTAGAGGCGGTAGCAAGGGCCAGCAGGAAGCACGTCTTTCGTGTCACATCTGCGAAACGGGCCAAAGGTAAGGGTTCAAATCTGTCAGAATTTAACCACGTTAGCACCCAGGGCAGGTCCCAGCGGGGAAGGAGTGAGCGGTGTGTTGGGCGCTGGATGCCGAAGTGACCCATAAGGTCGGCTAAGTCTTTGCAGGCGCCCGGGTCTGGGTGTCCAAGGTGTCGATAAGAGTCAGCGATCATGGACAGGTAACCCCTCACGGTGATGGGGGCCAGGCCTAAGTCTCGAAAGAGCCAGAGGAAGAAATCCGCCAGCTGAGGATTAGTCAGTTCCGTGGGTGACAAGTCGTGCTCCGAGCACCAGGAACACAGGACTCGCCACTTTCCTTCGTAGACTCGGATGGTGGAAGGTCTGCGGGCCGAAGCGATCGCCTCCACTGCTGCACCCGAGTAGCCTCTAGCTCCGAGGGCTTGCAGCACAACCTCCAGGCGTGAAGGAGGAGCCGCTCCGGGCAGGGGTGGAACAGCGGCTGACGCGGTTGCTTGAGCATGGTGCGTGGGGCGGGAAGCAGCAGGGGCGGGTCCGTGGCGAGGCTGAGAAGGTCGGTGGTCCAGGAGCGGTTCCAGGCGAACGGCGCAACTAACAGCAGGACCGCCGAACATCCCCGAAGCTTGAGAAGGACTTTGGGTACGAGAACCGTCGGGGGGAAGGCGTAAGCCACCAGGCCGTCCCAGGGAATGGAGAGTGCATCGACAGCCCAGGCAAGTGGATCGGGAATCGGGGAGACGAAGAGCGGCAGCTGATGGTTCCACCTTGTGGCGAACAAGTCGACCTGGGGAGTCTCCCACCTGGCACAGATCATCCGAAAGATGTCCTGCCGAAGGGTCCATTCCGTGTGCAGGAGCTGGCCGCGGCGAGACAGCGAGTCGGCTAAGACATTCAGGTGTCCGGGGATGTGTCGGGCTCGAATGGTAATACCCCGGTCCTCGCACCAACGCATCATCCGGTAGAGGAGCATACAAAGGTCGGGAGAGCGAGTGCCACCTTGCTTCTGGATGTAAGCCACCACCGTCGTGTTGTCCGAGAGGACGAGTAGCTCCTGGTGTCTGAGGAGATCCTCCCAGAACTGCAGGGCTTGCCACACCGCCTGCATCTCCAGCCAGTTGATGTGAGTGTGCGCTAAGTCCGCGGGCCAGGGCCCCGACGCCGAGAGGAACCGAGGAAGGAGATGAGCGCCCCAGCCAGAGAGGCTGGCGTCGACACAAAGCGAGGTCTGGGGAGGAGGGGCGGCCAGGGGAACTCCCGACGCTAGCCAAGAGTAGTCGGTCCACTGACGAAGATGAGGCAGCAGCATCTGGGGCACCGGAACCAACGTCGTTAAGTCGCCTGACGACGGGCGCCAATGGAGTAGGAGATGCAGCTGGATCGGCCGGGAGTAGAGACGACCTAGGGGGATAAGATCCGCTGCGGCGTTCAGCAGGCCCAAAAGCTGGAGCCAGACTCTGGCGGGGGCCACGTCCTGTCGTGCTAACTGACCAGCTAGGTCCGCAATCTTTTGGATCCGAGGGGCTGGGAGGCGCACCGTGTTGCGGTCGGTCGCAAATTCCATGCCCAGGTGCACGAAGCGGCGGGACGGAGAGAGATCCGACTTGCCGTCGTTCACTAGGAAGCCCAAGTGTGCCAGAAGCCGTAGCAGCGCATCCCTGTCCAACGCGAGCGAGGTCTCTGACTGGTTGCGTAGGAGGAGGTCGTCTAGGTAATTCGACGTCGGACTGGAGGAGGACTGTCGGGCCTTGGCGACTACGGCGTCCATCAGTCGGGTGAACACCCAGGGGCTGAGGTTGAGACCGAACGGGAGCGCGCGAAACTGGTATACCACACCGTCGATCGCAAAGCGGAGGAACTTCCTGGAGGCCTGGTGCATCGGAACATGCAGGTACGCATCTGAAAGGTCCAGGCTGACTGCGAAGTCCAGAGGCTGGACCGCGGCTCTCAGGGCTCGAGCAGTCTCCATCCGGAAGGAGGGGGCCGTAATGTACTTGTTCAGGGCCGAGAGATCGATCACCGGTCGCCATCTCCCTCCAGGCTTCGGAACGACGAACAAGCGGCTGTAGAAGGCTGGGGAGTAGGGGACGCGTACCACCTCCGTGGCGGCTTTCCTCAGGAGGGAGGAGACCTCTCCCCGAAGAGCGGAGGCCTTCAACGGATCGCTGGGGATCTCGGTCCAAAGGGGGGAGCGACGCAAAGGAGGCGGGCTGCGAAAGGCGATCCGGAGGCCGGCCGAGACGGTGTCGCAAATCCAGGGGTCTTCGGGAAAGAGTGTGAGCCAATTTTCGCTGAAAAAGGCTAGCCTCCCACCGACCGGAGACCCCGAAGTGGTCGGTGGGGGCAAGGCTGGGGGGCAGTCAGGTAGCCCGCCCGCGACCCGGTCGCCGGGCGGGACGGGGCCAGGCGGGGACACGGGCCCTGGAGGGTCTAGGACGGCCAAAGGCGGGGGCCTGCTCAGGGGCCGAAGCAGGGGCTGACGCAGCAGCGGGTCTAACCGACCGCGAGGCGCGACCCCTAGCCTGGCGGGAGGACGGAAAGCGGCGGGGAGGAGGAGCACTCACAGGCCAGCGGTCGGGGTTGGAGGCTCGAACGGATGACCAGGTGTCGCCGAAAAGCAGGGGGCCACCCAGCGGAGCACGACGAAGCTGCGCACGCAGGTCAGGTGGTATCCCTCGGCAGGCAAGCAGAAGGGCGTCTCGACGCATCAGGTCACAGTTGGCGGAGGCAGCCATAGCGTTAACGGACGAGTGGTAGGCGGCTCGGTTGGCGACTTCTGCTAAGACGAGTAAATCCCCAAGGAGAGGTGTGATAGAAGGGTGCCAAGCGTCTTCCACACGACGAACCAGGGCTTGAGTGAGCAGCTCCAGGAACCCAGCGCAGGCTAAGGTGTTCCGCACCAGAGACGCAGTCAAATCCAGGCCACGAGGTAAAGAACGGCGAAGGAGGGCGGAGCCGCCAGCTTGCGACACGGCCGGGGGGTCGATCGCAGGAAGAGGGATGGAGAAAGCCTGGGAATGACCGGCATACCAATCCCGACGGAAGGCGATGTCCAGGCCAGCCGGCCAGCGACGATCGGAGAAGAACACCGGCTCTCGAGACGCTGGAAGTTGCAGGTGCGCTGAGAAGACATCTCGCAGCTCCTTAAATCCAGGCGGCTGGGGAAGCGACTTGAACCTCTTCACCTGACGCTCGGCATCCACAAAGGCCGAGACCTTCCTCTTCAGGGGGGGAGAGGCTGGGCAGGAGTCCGCTGGCAGAGTGGCCGCGATGATCCTGGCGGCTTCATCCAAGGCTAGGAGGGTCTCCGCCCGGGACGACGACGGCAGGGTCGAGGGGACATCATCACCGACGTCGGAGGGCGAAAGGGAGCGAGCATCCTCCTCCAACAGGGCTGAGACGGAGTCTTCAGGCAGCAAGCTGAGGGCTTCTTCGTCCAGGGGGTGGCGAGAAGGCGGGTGAGGCACCACGGAAGGTCGAAGCTTGGGCGGGGGCGCATCTCTAACCTCGCGGGAAGCCCGGGCATGAGCCGGCAGCGACGACGGAGGCGGTGATCGCCGAGGCGAACGCGGGAAGGAGCGAGGAGGGGTCCTGTCCGGTGCGCGGGAACGACGTCTGGGCGAAGTACGGCGGACAACCGAAGAGGAGTGCCGATCCCGGGAAGAAGGTCTACGATGGCGGTGACGCGGCGAACGCATCGAACGGTGCGAAGGCGAGCGCGACCGAGCGCGCGACGAGGAGAGGCGGGGGGAGCGGCGACGCTCCCGGCGGGGGGAACGATCCTTCCGGCGGCGCTCGCGGGGCGAGCGCGAGTGTCTAGCACTGACGGTGGAACGGGAAAGGTCGGGGGCGCGACTGTGTCGCGTAGGTTGAGGCTGACGTCTCTCCTGGCCGGACTCAGTGAGAAGGGCTCTATGCCGGTGTACAGATCCTCCGGAAGGATCAGCGGGCTTATCGTGGAGAGAGAGAGGAGCAAGGCCAGTCAACGTGGGACGGCTCGTGGCGAACTGCTGCAGGCCGGGCTCAGTGAGGCGGGCGCTTTGCCGGTAAACAGACCCTCCGGAAGGGTCAGCGGGCGTGGCAGCAGTGGCAGTCCTCTGGTCAGCGAACAACGCAGGGTCCCGACGATCAATCCGTTCCGAGAGGCCGAGGCAAGGAAGAGCGGTCGTTACCACAGGGGCGACGTCAACAGGAGTGGGACGAGAGATAGCAGACGGAGGTCGCTCTCGCCGGTAAAAACTCCAGAGGTCAGACCAACGGATCTCCGGCCAGGTCGCACAGACATCGCAGAGATGGTCCGAGGCGCAGCCCGAGCACGGGAGGCAAACCGCATGGTCGTCCGTCGGCCACTTGAAGTCGCCGCATTGAGCGCAGGTAAACATTTGGTTCCTGCAACAGACAAAGAGCACAAGGTCGCAAAGGCGGACAAAGGGAGCCTAGCCCCACACCAAGGTACTCCAAGCGCCGTAACCACCGGCGCGTAAATAGTGGCTACAGTCTCCCAGAGCTAAAGGGCCTTTAAGGTAGACGCACGGAGTGTGGGTGCCCGAAGGCCCTACGAGAACAGAAACCCTAGTCTACAAGGCAACGTCTTCTCGTAACAGTGAAATACCAAAGGAGAGAAGGCGAGGTCTCTCGAGGAGACTCGTAAAAAAAAAGGTCGTGCAAGGCGCCGAAGCGTAAGCTCAACAACTGGCGCCCACGTAGTAGCAAAGCCGAAAGGAAAGCCCAACGGTAGCCGGCTCTCGGCCCGAGGGCCGGCTGTGGGAAACTACCACTACCTTACCTCCGAGACGAATCGGGCACAGGGGGAAGGGTAGTCATACACCTCCACAGCCTAGAGGAGAGCAGCAGAACGACGCCAGCAGAGGCAGGGCACAAGAAGGCAGGTCAGCGCTAGGAGGCGCAGAGCACACGAAGAGGCAACGAGCGTAGGCAAGAGAAGGACCGGTCGAAGCGGCGCGAGAGCAAGGCCAGACACGTCTTCTCTGTACGAGCGAAGTAGCAAAACTGGCCGGTCTCGTGACCGGAGCTGGTAAGGCGGGAAACGGGAGACAACTCTCGGCCCCTCTAGGGGGGGTTCCCCGAGTGCCTCCCGGGTTGTGTGGGCACACAACGGGTAAGTAGGCTAAAATTGAGCTAGAAGTAGACATTTCCATAAAGTCATGTCATCGGTAATGTTTTTGAGGAAACAAACTACAAGCCTGTATCAAACCTACCATTCATTTCTAAGGTACTGGAGAAAGTTGTCTTACAACAGCTCCTGGAACACTTAGAGGTGAATTGTCTGTTGGAAGTGTATCAGTCCACCTATAAGAAAGGCCACAGCGTGGAGTCAGCGGTGCTGAGTGTTCTAAATGACTTGCTTTGTAAAGCAGATGATAGACTTGTCTCCCTTGTCCCTGTTGGATCTGAGCACTGCTTTCGATACGCTGGACCATTCCATTCTCCTGAAGAGGCTTGAAATCACCTTTAGCCTGCGTGAAATGGTTCTCTCTTGGTTTGAATCTTATGTTTCTGAATGGTACCAGTTTGTAGGGGTAAAAGACAGTGTTTCTAGACCTTCCATTCTGGAGTTTGGAGTGCCTCAGGGCTCTGTCTTTGGTCCTGTATTGTTTACGTTGTATTCACAACCACTTTCAGATGTTATTTCCAGCCATCAGTGTTCTTATCATAAGTATGCTGATGACACTGAAATCTCTCAGAGTAGTCCACCTTGGGAATTTCAGTCTGTTGAAACTGGCATCAAGTCTTGTGCTGACAATGTCACGACATGGATGGACAGTAACAAACTTACTTTGAACCCAGATTTACTGCCCGTTGGCTCAGCATCCTGGCTACAACAAATTCACACCGAGTCTTTACCCATAGATGACACTGATATTCCATTTCAATCTTCGGTCAAATATCTTGGTGTCAAGCTCGATAAGACTTTGAGTATGCAGGATTACATGGGTGAAATCTGTCGTGGTGCTTCATACTCTCTGAGACGCATTGCCTCTGTCTGACACAGTCTTTCTGAATCTGCCACTGCAAAGTTAGTGAATGCTTTAGTCACGAGCCGTTTTGACTACTGCAATTCTCTGCTTTTTGGTCTTCCATCTGAGCAGATTAACCGCCTTCAGCAAGTTCAAAATAATTCCGCAAGGCTTGTGAAGCGCAGGCGAAAACGAGACCACATAACCCCTATACTGAAAGACCTTCACTGGCTTCCAATCCAATCCCGCATAAAGTTTAAGATAGCGACCCCTGCATACCACCACTTTGATGGCTGTCTTCCGTCATACCTTTTCTCTAGTCTAATTGCTTACCAGCCCTCTCGCTCACTGCATTCATCGGGAGAGAAACTTCTCAAAGTTCCAAAGTTCCATCTCAAATCTGCCAGTGAACACTCTTTCAGATGTACTGCTCCTTTAGTTTGAAATTCCTTACTGACTGAGCTGAGAAATGCGAACACCCTTACGCAGTTCAAAACAAAGTTAAAAACTTACTTTTTCTTGCAGACTTTCATGATTGTAATCTCTACGGTATTTCTGTACACATCCATTGCAGACTCTGTGTGTGTGTGTGTGTGTGTTTGTGTTTGTGTTTGTGTGTGTGTGTGTGTGTGTGTGTGTGTGTGTGTGTGTGTGGTTTTCGCCTGCGCATCGAGTTATATTATAAATATGAAATATGTGCCATATAAATACCATGCATTATTATTATTATTACTGCCAGTTTGAGAAACTGCCTTCTGGTAGGCATTATAGAATGCCCCTGGCTCACTGGAATCTTTTCAAAGAAGGCATTTGTGCCTAATGCAATAACTTTACTGAACTCCATCATGTAACTGTTGGGCCATATGACCAGTATTATTTGGGGCATAGTAACTCTGCATAGTAACTTTTCATCGCAGTGAAGTATGCGACATAATTGTCCACGGATGACCGTGTTTGCGTGCGTGCGTGCGTGAGTCTGTATGTGCATTCGAGCGTGTAAGCATGTACAAGGTAATCATATTTACATATATATTATTTTCATATGTTCTTATGCGTGTCTTAATGTTGAAGACGAAGGAAAAATTAATTTTTCTCTAAAATGTTTTTTTTCGAAAAATACTTACCAGTGACATTAACGCCTCTTAACTAGCACAATTTCAGCCAAAATTTGGTTGTGTACCTATAGGGCAGGGGAGGCAACCTGGGGGGGGGGGGCATAACCTAGTACCCTGGGTAGCCTCCCGTCCATCCCCATCCGGTCACGCGCCCAGTGGATTCAAGCCAGTCTGTTCGCTTAGTTGACGCTTTGCGGCAAGCGGGGCAAGTGGGAGGGTCCTTCGAGTAATGTCATCGGTAAGTATTTTTTGAAAAAATACATTTTAGAGAAAAATTCATTTGTTTCCTCAAAAACATTACCGATGACATTACTATTAGGAAGAATAGCGAATAGGAGGTGGGTGCCGCGTAGAATGCCCCTAACCCCTGAATACTGCTAACAAGACCCGCCTACCCCGCGGCAACCTCCCAACAATTTCAGCTAAGAAGTACCTACGGCACCTGGGGTGCCGGGAGGGAGTGTTGCGCCACGGCGATGTCTCCCACCAGCAATAGCTTCTCGCGCTAGCCGGAGAGGTCCACGAGGTAGAACGGGGCGAAGGTCGACTCTGCTCGCCAGCCCACGACCGCCACAATGTCTTTGACGGCGCAGTTGCGGTCGAAGGTGAGGCTTGCAGCCATGGCTCTAACCTCGTGCGCCCTGATGTTAATTCGCTTGGCAGTGTCAGGGGAGAGGTTCTGGTAGGTATAACCCATTGGAGCCAGGAGGATATCGTCTGGGCCGAGATGTCAGTTCTACCTGGGGACAGAGGGAGAAAGAGGTGGGAGCTTCCCCTGCATAGCGGCTTGGTCCGGTGCAGGTACACTCATAGGGCTCTCACCGGGTCCTGCTGTCTGGTCTCTCGGGCCAGGCTTGGCTCCCTCAACGGGTGAATGGTGATCACCTGTGGGGCGGCCAACGGCGACCGGGTCTTGGCCAGGAAGGCCGGATCGGTCAGTAGGTGCACGGAGCCATCTGTTTTGAACTGCAAGCAGGAGGGGCGTGTGGAGACAGCGTGCAGTTCGCTAACCCTGGAGGCAATGGCAAGGGCCAGTAGAAAGCAAGTCTTTCGGGTCATGTCGGCCAACTGCGCCAAGGGGAGAGGTTCGAAGCGGTCCGAGTTGAGCAACGTCAGCACCCAGGGTAGGTCCCATCGTGGAATCAGCGAGCAGAGGGCAGGCCGCTGGAGGCCAAAGTGGGCCATCAGGTCGGCAAGGTCTTTGCAGCCACCAGGGTCCGGGCAGCCCAAATGGCGGTATGTGTCAGCGATCATGGTGGTGATCGGCGCCAAGTGCTGCTCGGTGAAGAGCCAGAGGAAGAACTCGGCCAGCTGTGGGAGCGTCAGATCCGTGGGGGCGAGGTATCGGTCGTTGCACCAAGAGCACAGGACTCGCCACTTTCCCTCGTAGACTCGTCGGGTCGAGGGCCTGCGAGCTGTAGCGATAGCTTCCACTGCTGCATTTGTGAAGTCTCTAGTGGCGAGGGCATGCTACACAATCTCCAGGCATGGAGGAGGAGATGCTCGGGGTACAGGTGGTACAGCGCCGTGGTTGCTTGAGCAACGTGCTTAGGTAGGGAGCCGTGGGGGGGGGGGGGGGGGGGAGGGAGGGGGAGGGAGGGGGGGGGGTGGAGGGGGGGGGAGGGGGGGCCTGTGGCGAGGTTCAGGAGATGGGTGGTCCACGACTTGGTCCAGCAAAATGGAGCCACCAGAAACAGGACTGCGTTGCGACCCTTGAGCTTGAGCAGGACCTTGGGGACAAGCACCGTAGGCGGGTAAGCATACGCGACGAGACCGTCCCATGGAATGGAGAGATAGTTAGTTAGTTATTTGGGTTTAACGCCGAGCAGGCGACTAAGGCCATCTCACGGCGGGATGGGTAAAAATCTGGTCAGCCAGACTAAAAGCAAGGTCTTAAGACAAGATGTAAATATAGATTAAAAATCTCAGGCTAAAATGTCGCACATGTCTGGAAAAGAAACGTCTACAGACTCTCAAAAAGGGCAAATAAAAAAATTCACATAGTCTATGAATGCTCAGATCTTGTTAAAAATATTGCATTCTCTCAAAAAATTGAAGATTTTGTCCGGGGGAACATCCTGGAACAAAACCTTCAAGGAGTCTGCTGTGAAGTGTTTATATCTGGTGTCAATTAGGTCAGCACAATACAGCAAAAAGTGTCGAACAGAAAACTGCTCATCACAGGCAAAACACCATGGACGCTCATCCTGTTTAAGTAAGTAAGAGTGCGTAACATATGTGTGCCCGATGTGGAGCCGAGCAAGGACAGTCTCCTCACGGCGGCTGCCGCAGCGGAAAGGTAGACTGTCAGACAACTTAGGAAGAGCTTCATGAAGCTTGTTCCCTTCCTCTTTGTCCCACTTGGACTGCCACTCGCGGGCTATGTACGCACTAATAACAGGTTTAAAATCACTATAGACAGTCTGCGTGTCAGGGACAGGGTCACTGCGGGCACTGTTGGCAGCAGAATCTGCGATTCTGTTGCCTTCGATGCCCACATGGCCTGGGACCCAAATAAAAATGATGTCATAATATTCCTTCATCAAGTCCACGTAGAGCTCTCTAATCTGCACCAGCAGTGGATGGTCTGTTCCCGCGCCCTGAAGGGCCTGCAGGGCAGAAAGAGAGTCAGACAGAATCAGGAAGTTCCTTTCCCGAGACTGATAGGCATGCTTGAGTGCTAGCAGAATGGCCTGCAGTTCTGCACTAAATACAAAGGAATGGTCAGGGAGACGGAGCTTAAATGGGCGTCTAGGATGGCGAGAGGACACTGCAGCCGCAGCCACTCTTCCATCCTCAGACTTGGACCCATCCGTATAAAGACGACAATAGCCAGGAAAAATTGAAAGGAGTTCATTGAGGCTCTGTTGGTATATGGCTGGTGGAGTACAATCCTTCTTGTGGGCAGTCAAGTCCAGCAAGATGTCAGGAACTGGTAGTAGCCAGGGTGGAGTGACGTGTTGCAGAGATTCCAAAACTTTGTCCAGGTCCACTCCGGCCGCCTGCAGATGAGGTCGGACACGGAAGGAAAGTGGACGGACAGCTCCCGGATGGGCATCGTAAATCTCTGCAAACGACGGGTTAAAAACACAATCATAGGCAGGATTTTCTGGATGGGCCTTCAGCTTCAGAACGTAGCTGAGCATGAGGCGGATGCGGCGGAGCCTGAGAGAAGGCTCCCCTGCCTCTGCATACAGACTAGGAACTGGAGATGTCCTGAAGGCTCCCAGACATATGCGCAGACCTTGATGGTGAATTGTGTTCAGACGCTGCAGAACAGACTTGGAAGCCGAGCCATATACCACAGAGCCGTAATCCAGTTTGGACCGAACAAGGGCCCGGTACAGTCGAAGTAAGACGATGCGGTCTGCACCCCAGTCAGTACGACCAACGACACGAAGAATGTCGAGGGCCTTCCGACAAGAGGTTCTAAGGTAGTTAACATGGTTGCAGAAGGTCAATCTTTTGTCAAAGATGACTCCCAAAAACTTAGCCTCTTCAGCCACCTTAATTGGCACTCCAGCAATGCTCAGGCTAGGTTCTGGAAAAAATTTCGTCTGGTTAGTAAAATGCACACAGACTGTCTTGGAGGGCGAGAATCTGAATCCATTGAGAGACACCCACCCCTGGATGCGATCAACGCACAGCTGCAAGCGCCTCTCAAGGGACGCAAGTCCTCGACCTCGTGCACACAAAGCAAAGTCGTCCACAAACAAAGAGCATTCAGAATCATCCTTGACGGCCTTTACAATGTTATTTATTTTAATGCTAAATAAAACAGGAGATAGAATACTGCCCTGCGGGACACCCATCTCCTGTTCAAAGGAGTCGGAGAGGGTGGAGCCCACACGGACATGGAACGACCTGTTGGACAAAAAATTGTGAATAAAAACGGGCAGATGCCCTTTAAAACCCATGTCCGACAAATCAGACATTATACCATGCTTCCAGGTAGTGTCATATGCCTTTTCAAGATCAAAGAAAATTGCATAGACATGCTGCTTGTTGACAAAAGCATCTCGGATAAAAGACTCAAAGCGGACTAGATGGTCAGTTGTACTACGGAAGCGCCGGAAACCGCACTGGAGGTCTGTGATGAGACCCTGTGACTCAAGATGCCACACCAGTCGGGCGTTGACCAAGCGTTCCATAGTTTTACATAAACATGATGTCAAAGCTATTGGCCGGTAGTTGCCCGGGTCGGAAGGATCCTTACCCGGCTTGGGAATTGGCACAACCACAGCCTGGCGCCAAGATGGCGGAAAATGACCGGTTATCCAGATATGGTTAAAGGCCTTGAGAAGTACAAGGAGTGAATCCTCAGGCAGATGTGTTATGAGCTGATAATGGATGGTATCTAATCCAGCAGCAGAGTCAGTACATTTCTGCATGGCTTGCTGCAATTCTGAAAACGTAAAAGGGGCATTATAGTCTTCCAAGTTATCCGATATAAAATCACAAGCACAAGATTCTCGCTTCTCCTTCTCTCTCTGGAAGAAAGGTGAATAATGCTCTGTTGAAGAATTATGGGCAATGGTGGAGGCAAGCAAATTGGCCACAGCCTTTTTATCTGTGACCAAACTGGCACCATCTCTAAGATGGCCGACAGAAGCCGAGCCACCCCTGCCCCTAATTCTTCGAACAGCCTTCCAGACTTTTTGGGACGGAGTCCTAGAAGATAAAGATGAGACGAAGCGTCTCCAGGAAGCACGGCGTTCACGTTTAAAAATATAACGGGCTTTCACCCGCTGTCTTTTAAAGGTTAAAATATTTGCTTGCGACGGATTACGAAATGCACGTCGCTGAGCAGATTTGCGCATTGTTTGGGCCTTGCGGCACTCTTCATTGAACCATGGTACTCTCGGCTTCCGAGGGAGTGATGTGGAAGTTCTAGGGATGGTTTCACCTGCAACCTCCAACAAAATAGAAGTAAAACAAGAAACAGGTTCTTCAGCTGACATGACCACCTCCTCTGTAAGACGAGACTGACAGAGAGACCAGTTAGCTTTCTTGAGATTCCAGCGCCCCACCGGCGAATCCTCCTCACAGCTGACCGATGACAGGACTACTGGGAAGTGGTCACTACCACACAGGTCGTCGTGAACCTTCCAGTCAAAGTCCAGCATGAGAGAAGGATCACACACAGTGAGGTCTAGAACAGAACTAGATCCGGAACCTGAGTTAGAGTATGTAGGTGAGCCATCGTTAAAGACACATAGGTTAAGTTGAGAAAAAACATCTTCTAACATCTGACCTCTGCCATCATAGTGGTCACTACCCCAAAGGTGAGCATGACCGTTAAAATCCCCCATGAGAATAAAGGGAGGGGGCAGTTGATCTACTAAGTGAAAAATATCATTGCTACAGACCCGCAGTGATGGTGGCAGGTAAATACTGCATATGGTTATGGTCTTTTTTAAGGTAACCCGAGCAGCGACAGCCTGAAGACAGGTGTCGATGCTAACGGGGCTACATAAAATTTGGCTACTAATGAGAAGAGCCGCTCCACCCGAGCGCCTCTCCGAATCAGAGCCTTTATGTATAACATTAAAACCATTAAAAGACACAGGGTCAGAAGTCTTCAGGTAAGTCTCCTGAAGAGATATGACTGAGGGGTTATAGAACTTGACTAAAAGACGTAATTCCTCAAAGTTAGCTCGAAAACCACGACAATTCCACTGAAGCAAAGAGTCCATGATTAAGTCTGATCTGGGGGTAAGGAGTTTTTCCCCCCTTTTTCCTTTACCTTGGAAGGAGTTGAAGAAACAGAGGGGGGCCGGCTCCCGGGCCTCCTCTGGTTCTTCGGAGAGGAAGGGGGTGGAGCTGCCGCAGCATCAGCAACAACAACTTCCACTCCCTCCATCCGCTCCTCCAGTGCAGCATATTTGTTTTGAAGGGGCACATCTGTGTTCCCCTTCTGGGCCCGTGCGCACAGCGGTCCCATAGATTTCTTAGACTTCTGGTCCTGGGCAGCGTTCCTGCCGCTAGAGTTAGCGGCCTTAGAAGGCTGACCAGAGCCAGAAGCCTTTGGAGTTGACTGACTAACAGGTTTGGGTGGGGGCTGAGGCTTAGGGGCAACAGAAGGCGGCACAACCGGACCGGCAGTGTCCGCCTTCTGCGTTCCCTGGCTCCTTGTCACCACCGGAGGAGGGTTACTCTCCAGGGGCGAGATGAGCCGAGGCTCCGCCCCCAACCAAGAAGTTGGGGTCTGACATGAAAAGTCTTTGGTGGGGCGCTTGCCTGCCACCGCTGCACTAAAAGTATACACTGAGGTGTTAGAGGTTGGGGCAGCCGCAGCTGCACCAGGGCCTTCAACCAGTTTCTTGGCATCCAGAAAGGACAGCCCCTTCTCCACACGCACCTGCTGAATCTTGCACTCGGATATCCAACGAGGGCATTTCTTATCCGAAGCCATATGCGCCCCCTGGCAATTCACACACAGGGGGGTGGCTGTGCAGGACTCAGCAGAGTGTCCGGGCCTAGTGCAACGGGCGCATGAAGCCTCTGCCTGACGGCATGTCTTCTGCCCATGGCCATACTTTTGGCACTTAAAGCACCGGAGGGGAAGAGGGACGTACTTTTTCACTCTCAGGGAGTAGTAACCTCCCCAGATGGTAGTAGGAGGGGTGGGGGTGCCAAACGTCAGGATGATGGTAGGGAGACGGATCTCCCCACCACCTCGCTTGGAAGCGAAGCGCCTGACGCAAGTCACCCCCTGAGTCTTAAGGTTCCTTACAAGTTCATCTTCTGACAGTTCTGCCAAAGCTTGATCTTTGATTACGCCTCTTGACGAATTCATAGTTTTGTGGGGTGTGACTTCCACAAGAGTGTCTCCGATGGAAGAGAGCCCCAGCAGCCCGCTGGAGTGTGCCCGAGTACGGCACTCCACCAGCAAGTCACCAGACCTGAGGCGCTGGGCGTCAGGCCTGCCAACACGGCTCCTGAGGGTCTCCCCCACCAGAAAAGGATGCAGCTTGGTAACTGGTTTCTCCTTCACCTTGCTATGGACAATGAGGAAGCGAGGCCATACGGCCGACGCCTGAGGCGTCGCTTCCTCACAGTCTGAATCACTGTCATGTGCAATGTCGGTGTCTATGCGCCGTTTCTGTGCTAGTTTTGGTTTTTTGGTTTTATCCATATTATATTAGTAGAGATATTCATCCCCCGGGGGTCCCCGCCCGCCACCGAGCCCAACAAGGGAAAGTGCAACTGTCGGCGGGTCTCCAGCCGACGCACAATGGAGACTGCCCGAAAGATATACTCAAGGGGGTAAGCCCGATTGAACCGTTTGAGCCACCGCCTTCTATCACACCGTTGAATGCAGGGGAATACTGGCGTAAAGCACCTAATCAGCAGCAGAAGCTATAGCATGGTGCTCCGTATAGCAACCCGCATGTCAACAGTGGGATAGGGCTCAACGTGACAAGAGCCGATTGACTAGGCCGGTACGACTAGCCTCCCGTTTAGGTAGAAGTCAAGGCCGAAGTGGAGTGTTGGCACCAGTGAGCCGCAGCCCAAAGGGAACCTCAGCCACCAGGATCCTCTTCTCCCCCGACACGGGTCTCCAAGCACGGCAAACACTTGGGATCCAAAGGACCAAAAAGTCACGAGTATTTTTAAGGACCAATCCAACATGGTACGACCTAGGTTAGCACAGCTCCTTAAAAACCGGACCAGTGAAAAGGCTGAACAACATATCTGCTGACATCAAGTCCTAATCCTGGACAAAGATGGCACCCGTCCGCTAGCCCACTCAGTCAGGGACTGAGCGGACTACCCACCTACGCCACGTGGAGGCCGGTGCCGGGTAGGCTGGAATGGAGAGAGCATCGACCGCCCAGGCTAGCGGGTCTGGAATGGGGGAGACGAAGAGGGGTAGCTGGCGATTCCACCTCGTTGTGAAGAGGTCAATCATGGGGGTCTCCCACGCTGCGCAGATCATCCGAAAGATGTCCGGATGGAGCGCCCACTCTGTGTGGAGAAGCTGGCAGCGGCGCGAGAGTGAGTCGGCCAGGACATTCAGGGGGCCCAGGATGTGTCTTGCTCGGAGAGAGATGCCGCGATCTTCACACCATCGGAGAACCTGGTAGAGGAGGATGCAGAGGGAGGGGGAGCGCGTCCTGCCCTGCTTCTGGATGTAGGCGACTACAGTGGAGTTGTCCGAGAGGACGAGGAGCTCCTGGTGTCACAGACGTGACTCCCATGTGATGAGGGCTTGCCAGACCGCTTTTAGCTCTAACCAGTTGATGTGCCGGGCTGCGAGGTCTGGGGGCCAGGCGCCAGAGGCTGTGGAGAACATCGGCAGCAGGTGTGCGCCCCAGCCGGAGAAGCTTGCGTCGACGCAGAGAGACAGCTGGGGGGAGGGGGGGGGGTTTGAGTAAAGGGGAACTCCCGTCGCGAGCCAGAAGGGATCCGCCCAGCGTAGAAGATGAGGATGGAGCATCGGAAGCACCGGAACCTGAGACTTGAGGTCGCCAGCCGAGGGTCGCCAGTGGAGAAGCAGGTGCAGCTGAAGTGGGCGGGAGTAGAGACAGCCGAGGGGAAGGAGGTCCGCTGCCGCGCTCATCAGGCCCAGGAGCTGTAGCCACACTCTGGTGGAGACCGCATCCTCTTGAGACACTGTGATGAAGCTCTATGCTTGTGCATAGTGCTCGCACAATAGGATTAGTACGGTACAGTTTTTGTTAACGGTTTGTTTGGGCCGAAAGTCCGTGGGGCCTGCTGTCCACGTGGAATATGTAAGACATGGTTAGCACGGAGTTTGGTGAGTTCTGTTTAGTGAGTTCTAGGCGCAAGCTGTGACTGTCAGAGGTCTAGATCGGGAGTGCGGGCTGTTTTGTCGTATGGAACGGTTGTTGAGTTACCTAGCCCGCATTCCAAGACTCTGAAGCCTAGATTTTAGGTATGTTTCTATAAACGTAGTATTGATAGTTGTTTAGTTAAAGACAGTATGCGTGGTAAGATTAATGTGGTTGTATAGCGGTGTTCCGGTTTGGTTTAGTATAGTATATTTAGAATTCGGTGAAGTAACCGGTGTTTTTGTATACAGTTGTTTACCGAGTTAGATGACTAAAGGAATATGAAGTGTGTATGTCTAAGCCGCTATGAAGATAGTACGTGGTTGGGTAAGCATAGTCTTTTTCAAGATATAGAGTAAGGTATAGCAAGAGTGTCAGTTAGGCTATAGTCTGTTTCAAGATAGTGACAGAGATATGGGGGTGATACGAAGATAGTTTATGAAGCTAGTTAGTTAGTTAGTTATTTGGGTTTAACGCCGAGCAGGCGACTAAGGCCATCTCACGGCGGGATGGGTAAAAATCTGGTCAGCCAGACTAAAAGCAAGGTCTTAAGACAAGATGTAAATATAGATTAAAAATCTCAGGCTAAAATGTCGCACATGTCTGGAAAAGAAACGTCTACAGACTCTCAAAAAGGGCAAATAAAAAATTCCCATAGTCTATGAATGCTCAGATCTTGTTAAAAATATTGCATTCTCTCAAAAAATTGAAGATTTTGTCCGGGGGAACATCCCGGAACAAAACCTTCAAGGAGTCTGCTGTGAAGTGTTTATATCTGGTGTCAATTAGGTCAGCACAATACAGCAAAAAGTGTCGAACAGAAAACTGCTCATCACAGGCAAAACACCATGGACGCTCATCCTGTTTAAGTAAGTAAGAGTGCGTAACATATGTGTGCCCGATGTGGAGCCGAGCAAGGACAGTCTCCTCACGGCGGCTGCCGCAGCGGAAAGGTAGACTGTCAGACAACTTAGGAAGAGCTTCATGAAGCTTGTTCCCTTCCTCTTTGTCCCACTCGGACTGCCACTCGCGGGCTATGTACGCACTAATAACAGGTTTAAAATCACTATAGACAGTCTGTGTGTCAGGGACAGGGTCACTGCGGGCACTGTTGGCAGAAGAATCTGCGATTCTGTTGCCTTCGATGCCCACATGGCCTGGGACCCAAATAAAAATGATGTCATAATATTCCTTCATCAAGTCCGCGTAGAGCTCTCTAATCTGCACCAGCAGTGGATGGTCTGTTCCCGCGCCCTGAAGGGCCTGCAGGGCAGAAAGAGAGTCAGACAGAATCAGGAAGTTCCTTTCCCGAGACTGATAGGCATGCTTGAGTGCTAGCAGAATGGCCTGCAGTTCTGCACTAAATACAAAGGAATGGTCAGGGAGACGGAGCTTAAATGGGCGTCTAGGATGGCGAGAGGACACTGCAGCCGCAGCCACTCTTCCATCCTCAGACTTGGACCCATCCGTATAAAGACGACAATAGCCAGGAAAAATTGAAAGGAGTTCATTGAGGCTCTGTTGGTATATGGCTGGTGGAGTACAATCCTTCTTGTGGGCAGTCAAGTCCAGCAAGATGTCAGGAACTGGTAGTAGCCAGGGTGGAGTGACGTGTTGCAGAGATTCCAAAACTTTGTCCAGGTCCACTCCGGCCGCCTGCAGATGAGGTCGGACACGGAAGGAAAGTGGACGGACAGCTCCCGGATGGGCATCGTAAATCTCTGCAAACGACGGGTTAAAAACACAATCATAGGCAGGATTTTCTGGATGGGCCTTCAGCTTCAGAACGTAGCTGAGCATGAGGCGGATGCGGCGGAGCCTGAGAGAAGGCTCCCCTGCCTCTGCATACAGACTAGGAACTGGAGATGTCCTGAAGGCTCCCAGACATATGCGCAGACCTTGATGGTGAATTGTGTTCAGACGCTGCAGAACAGACTTGGAAGCCGAGCCATATACCACAGAGCCGTAATCCAGTTTGGACCGAACAAGGGCCCGGTACAGTCGAAGTAAGACGATGCGGTCTGCACCCCAGTCAGTACGACCAACGACACGAAGAATGTCGAGGGCCTTCCGACAAGAGGTTCTAAGGTAGTTAACATGGTTGCAGAAGGTCAATCTTTTGTCAAAGATGACCCCCAAAAACTTAGCCTCTTCAGCCACCTTAATTGGCACTCCAGCAATGCTCAGGCTAGGTTCTGGAAAAAATTTCGTCTGGTTAGTAAAATGCACACAGACTGTCTTGGAGGGCGAGAATCTGAATCCATTGAGAGACACCCACCCCTGGATGCGATCAACGCACAGCTGCAAGCGCCTCTCAAGGGACGCAAGTCCTCGACCTCGTGCACACAAAGCAAAGTCGTCCACAAACAAAGAGCATTCAGAATCATCCTTGACGGCCTTTACAATGTTATTTATTTTAATGCTAAATAAAACAGGAGATAGAATACTGCCCTGCGGGACACCCATCTCCTGTTCAAAGGAGTCGGAGAGGGTGGAGCCCACACGGACATGGAACGACCTGTTGGACAAAAAATTGTGAATAAAAACGGGCAGATGCCCTTTAAAACCCATGTCCGACAAATCAGACATTATACCATGCTTCCAGGTAGTGTCATATGCCTTTTCAAGATCAAAGAAAATTGCATAGACATGCTGCTTGTTGACAAAAGCATCTCGGATAAAAGACTCAAAGCGGACTAGATGGTCAGTTGTACTACGGAAGTGCCGGAAACCGCACTGGAGGTCTGTGATGAGACCCTGTGACTCAAGATGCCACACCAGTCGGGCGTTGACCAAGCGTTCCATAGTTTTACATAAACATGATGTCAAAGCTATTGGCCGGTAGTTGCCCGGGTCGGAAGGATCCTTACCCGGCTTGGGAATTGGCACAACCACAGCCTGGCGCCAAGATGGCGGAAAATGACCGGTTATCCAGATATGGTTAAAGGCCTTGAGAAGTACAAGGAGTGAATCCTCAGGCAGATGTGTTATGAGCTGATAATGGATGGTATCTAATCCAGCAGCAGAGTCAGTACATTTCTGCATGGCTTGCTGCAATTCTGAAAACGTAAAAGGGGCATTATAGTCTTCCAAGTTATCCGATATAAAATCACAAGCACAAGATTCTCGCTTCTCCTTCTCTCTCTGGAAGAAAGGTGAATAATGCTCTGTTGAAGAATTATGGGCAATGGTGGAGGCAAGCAAATTGGCCACAGCCTTTTTATCTGTGACCAAACTGGCACCATCTCTAAGATGGCCGACAGAAGCCGAGCCACCCCTGCCCCTAATTCTTCGAACAGCCTTCCAGACTTTTTGGGACGGAGTCCTAGAAGATAAAGATGAGACGAAGCGTCTCCAGGAAGCACGGCGTTCACGTTTAAAAATATAACGGGCTTTCGCCCGCTGTCTTTTAAAGGTTAAAATATTTGCTTGCGACGGATTACGAAATGCACGTCGCTGAGCAGATTTGCGCATTGTTTGGGCCTTGCGGCACTCTTCATTGAACCATGGTACTCTCGGCTTCCGAGGGAGTGATGTGGAAGTTCTAGGGATGGTTTCACCTGCAACCTCCAACAAAATAGAAGTAAAACAAGAAACAGGTTCTTCAGCTGACATGACCACCTCCTCTGTAAGACGAGACTGACAGAGAGAGGCAAACAGAGACCAGTTAGCTTTCTTGAGATTCCAGCGCCCCACCGGCGAATCCTCCTCACAGCTGACCGATGACAGGACTACTGGGAAGTGGTCACTACCACACAGGTCATCGTGAACCTTCCAGTCAAAGTCCAGCATGAGAGAAGGATCACACACAGTGAGGTCTAGAACAGAACTAGATCCGGAACCTGAGTTAGAGTATGTAGGTGAGCCATCGTTAAAGACACATAGGTTAAGTTGAGAAAAAACATCTTCTAACATCTGACCTCTGCCATCATAGTGGTCACTACCCCAAAGGTGAGCATGACCGTTAAAATCCCCCATGAGAATAAAGGGAGGGGGCAGTTGATCTACTAAGTGAAAAATATCATTGCTACAGACCCGCAGTGATGGTGGCAGGTAAATACTGCATATGGTTATGGTCTTTTTTAAGGTAACCCGAGCAGCGACAGCCTGAAGACAGGTGTCGATGCTAACGGGGCTACATAAAATTTGGCTACTAATGAGAAGAGCCGCTCCACCCGAGCGCCTCTCCGAATCAGAGCCTTTATGTATAACATTAAAACCATTAAAAGACACAGGGTCAGAAGTCTTCAGGTAAGTCTCCTGAAGAGATATGACTGAGGGGTTATAGAACTTGACTAAAAGACGTAATTCCTCAAAGTTAGCTCGAAAACCACGACAATTCCACTGAAGCAAAGAGTCCATGATTAAGTCTGATCTGGGGGTAAGGAGTTTTTCCCCCCTTTTTCCTTTACCTTGGAAGGAGTTGAAGAAACAGAGGGGGGCCGGCTCCCGGGCCTCCTCTGGTTCTTCGGAGAGGAAGGGGGTGGAGCTGCTGCAGCATCAGCAACAACAACTTCCACTCCCTCCATCCGCTCCTCCAGTGCAGCATATTTGTTTTGAAGGGGCACATCTGTGTTCCCCTTCTGGGCCCGTGCGCACAGCGGTCCCATAGATTTCTTAGACTTCTGGTCCTGGGCAGCGTTCCTGCCGCTAGAGTTAGCGGCCTTAGAAGGCTGACCAGAGCCAGAAGCCTTTGGAGTTGACTGACTAACAGGTTTGGGTGGGGGCTGAGGCTTAGGGGCAACAGAAGGCGGCACAACCGGACCGGCAGTGTCCGCCTTCTGCGTTCCCTGGCTCCTTGTCACCACCGGAGGAGGGTTACTCTCCAGGGGCGAGATGAGCCGAGGCTCCGCCCCCAACCAAGAAGTTGGGGTCTGACATGAAAAGTCTTTGGTGGGGCGCTTGCCTGCCACCGCTGCACTAAAAGTATACACTGAGGTGTTAGAGGTTGGGGCAGCCGCAGCTGCACCAGGGCCTTCAACCAGTTTTTTGGCATCCAGAAAGAACAGTCCCTTCTCCACACGCACCTGCTGAATCTTGCACTCGGATATCCAACGAGGGCATTTCTTATCTGAAGCCATATGCGCCCCCTGGCAATTCACACACAGGGGGGTGGCTGTGCAGGACTCAGCAGAGTGTCCGGGCCTAGTGCAACGGGCGCATGAAGCCTCTGCCTGACGGCATGTCTTCTGCCCATGGCCATACTTTTGGCACTTAAAGCACCGGAGGGGAAGAGGGACGTACTTTTTCACTCTCAGGGAGTAGTAACCTCCCCAGATGGTAGTAGGAGGGGTGGGGGTGCCAAACGTCAGGATGATGGTAGGGAGACGGATCTCCCCACCACCTCGCTTGGAAGCGAAGCGCCTGACGCAAGTCACCCCCTGAGACTTAAGGTTCCTTACAAGTTCATCTTCTGACAGTTCTGCCAAAGCTTGATCTTTGATTACGCCTCTTGACGAATTCATAGTTTTGTGGGGTGTGACTTCCACAGGAGTGTCTCCGATGGAAGAGAGCCCCAGTAGCCCGCTGGAGTGTGCCCGAGTACGGCACTCCACCAGCAAGTCACCAGACCTGAGGCGCTGGGCGTCAGGCCTGCCAACACGGCTCCTGAGGGTCTCCCCCACCAGAAAAGGATGCAGCTTGGTAACTGGTTTCTCCTTCACCTTGCTATGGACAATGAGGAAGCGAGGCCATACGGCCGACGCCTGAGGCGTCGCTTCCTCACAGTCTGAATCACTGTCATGTGCAATGTCGGTGTCTATGCGCCGTTTCTGTGCTAGTTTTGGTTTTTTGGTTTTATCCATATTATATTAGTAGAGATATTCATCCCCCGGGGGTCCCCGCCCGCCACCGAGCCCAACAAGGGAAAGTGCAACTGTCGGCGGGTCTCCAGCCGACGCACAATGGAGACTGCCCGAAAGATATACTCAAGGGGGTAAGCCCGATTGAACCGTTTGAGCCACCGCCTTCTATCACACCGTTGAATGCAGGGGAATACTGGCGTAAAGCACCTAATCAGCAGCAGAAGCTATAGCATGGTGCTCCGTATAGCAACCCGCATGTAAACAGTGGGATAGGGCTCAACGTGACAAGAGCCGATTGACTAGGCCGGTACGACTAGCCTCCCGTTTAGGTAGAAGTCAAGGCCGAAGTGGAGTGTTGGCACCAGTGAGCCGCAGCCCAAAGGGAACCTCAGCCACCAGGATCCTCTTCTCCCCCGACACGGGTCTCCAAGCACGGCAAACACTTGGGATCCAAAGGACCAAAAAGTCACGAGTATTTTTAAGGACCAATCCAACATGGTACGACCTAGGTTAGCACAGCTCCTTAAAAACCGGACCAGTGAAAAGGCTGAACAACATATCTGCTGACATCAAGTCCTAATCCTGGACAAAGATGGCACCCGTCCGCTAGCCCACTCAAGTCAGGGACTGAGCGGACTACCCACCTACGCCACGTGGAGGCCGGTGCCGGGTAGGCAACAGTTTATGAAGCACGTGTGTGTGTGTGTGTGTGTGTGTGAATGAACGTGTGGGTTATTTGTATCAGCCAGGTTACGTGACGTTTCTCATTGATCCAATATGTTGTGTGTTTAGCAAGTGTTACGTTGGGACTTTTGTCTATTCAGAGTTCTTGTAACGAGAGTGGAAGACGGACGCCGAGACGTCGAGTCGCAGGTGGGACCTATGTGAGGTCATCCCTCCAGCTCTTCTGAGAGTGAGTCTGACTGGGGACCAAGACACCCAAGTCCAAGTGAGAACTGAGTACCGTACGAGAATGAGGACGTCCGTGCCCAAAGAGAGACAGGACGGCAACAAGCGTACGACGAAGGACTTTCACGCCTAGACGTGAGAAGGACCAACGTAACCAGACAACAACATCAAACAGGTTGGAGGCAATGTGAGACTAAGACCTAACCTGGCAAAGATACTGTGATACGTGTGTGGTGTGATAGTAGAATATTGTATATAGTTGATAGTCATTTAAGTCATTCTTTTTCATTTATACTGTATAAAGGTTACTTTAGAAAGGGAGCCCGTGTGTTTGTTTTACCGCATGAATGCGCCCGTCTGAGTCAGTGGCGGTGTATGCGTCTGTTGCGCGAGAGTCTGTGCGTACGACTGTGGGCAAGTCTGCGTGCGTTACAGACACCTGTCGTGCTATGTTCGCCAACTTCTGTATCCGTTGCTCCGGAAGCCTCACCTTGTTGAGGTCGGTGCGAAATTCCATCCCCAGGTGAACGAAGTGGCAGGATGGCGCGAGGTCGGACTTGTCCACGTTGACCAGGAAGCAGAGCCGGTCGAGCAGATCTAGTAGCGCATCTTGGTCCTTCTCCAAGGAGGCATCCGACTGGTTCCGCAAGAGAAGATCATCCAGGTAGTTCGAAGTGGGGCTCGAAGACGTCCGTCTGGCCCTGGAGACGCCGGTGTCCATGATGCGGGTGAACACCCAGGGGCTGAGGTTGAGGCTCAAGGGTAGTGCACGAAACTGGTAGACCACGCCGCCAAAGGTGAAGCGCAGGTAACGTCTGGAGGCGGGGTGCATGGGGACGTGCAGATACGCATCTGACAAGTCTAGGCTGACGGCAAAGTCCATAGGCTAAACTGCGGCCCGCAGGGCTCGGGCAGTCTCCATGCGGAAGGATGGGGCGGTGATGAACTTGTTCAGCGTGGAGAGGTCGATGACGGGGCGCCACTTGCCGCCGGGCTTGGGGACCAGGAAGAGGCAGCTGTAGAAGGCTGGGGAGTCGTGATGCGTTACCACCTCTGGCGGTCTTCCAAAGCAAAGCGGCGACCTCGCCGCGAAGGCCATCAGCTCTGAGCTGGTCCGTCAGCGCCAAGGTCCACAGGGGGGAGAGGCGCGGGGGGGGGGGGGGGGGGGGGGGGGAGAAGACTGAAAGGAGATCAGCAGTCCCTCGGAGACAGTGGAGAGGATCCACGGGTCGTCCGGCAGCAGCGACCGCCACACATCACTGTGGAGAGCAAGCCTCCCACTGACAGGAGACCTGGAAGCGGTCGGCGGGGGCCGAGGAGGAAGGTAGTCAGTGGGCCCTGCCCCGCCCGGGGTGATGAGCAGGCCTGGGCTAAGTGGGAGCGGGGTCGGGCAGCGGGCGGGTGTGGCCAAAGCCCGGGGCTCGGGGGGGTGGGGGGGGGGGGGGAGGGCAGACGGCCGTGAATGGTGAGCGGGCGAGCGGCGGAGGGTCTGACGGTCCGCAGGGTGTGACCCACGGCCTTGAGGGCTGCCTGAAAGCGGGCGGGAGCAGAGCGGCTGGGCCAGAGGTCCTTGTTCGCGTCCTTCACTGCCTGCCAAGTAGGGCTGGAAAGGAGCGATTCGCCGAGCAATGCCTGCCGGAGCTGCTTCTTCAAGTCGGTCGGAAGGTCACAGTAGCGCAGTAAGGCATCCCGACACATCAGGTCACAATTAGCGGCAGCGGCCATGGCGCGGACGGAGGGTTGGTACGCCGCGCAGTTGGCGGAGACTGCCAGAGCCAGGATGTCCCCCAACAGCGGTGAGAGCGAAGGGTGCCAAGCATCCTCGACGCGTCGAACAATAGCTTGCGTGACCAGGTCCAGGAATCCCACCGAGGCGAGGGAATTGCCTATGAGGGTAGCAGTCCAAGGGGGAGATGACGCAGTCGAGGGCTACCCACCAGTGACTGCACCGGGGTATCCACCGTCTGGAGGGGGCAGGCGAAGGCTTGTGAGTGACCAGCGTACCATTGCTGGCGGAAGGCGATGTCCAAGTCCGCCAGCCACCTGGAGTCGGAGAAGAATCCCGAGTCGCCCAAAGAGCCCTGCAGCAGATGAGCAGAGAACGCGTCGCGCAGGTCCCGGAATCCAGGAGGCTGGGGAAGAGATTTGAATCGCTTGGTTTGTCGAGCGGCATCTGCGAAGTCCAACACTTTCCTCTTGAGCGGTAGGGGGGGGGGGGGGGAGGGGGGGAGGGGGGGGAGGGGGGGAGGGGGGGGAGGGGGTGGGAGGGGGGGGGAGGCGGGCAGTCCTCTGGGGGAAAACATGCAGCGATGAGACGCGCCGCCTCGTCCAGCGACCGGAGAGTCTCCATCCTTTGGCCCAGGGGAGCCGGCTGCGACACTGAGTCATCCAGAGAGCGCGAGCGCCTGGAAGCTGTGGAGGTGTCATCACGGAGGAGTGCTGAAACAGAATCCTAGGGGGCCAAGCTGAGAGCATCATTGTCAAGGCACGCGGGTGAGCAGCGGGGGAGCAATTCTTCCCTATGTCGGTGAGCGGAGGTCTCGCTAGCGGCGTCCCGTCATGTGCGAGGAGTGAACAGAGGCCGAGTCCTGCGAAGTTCTCTGTGAAGAGACTGTACTGCGACGTAAGGACCGATGGTCACATGGAGAGAGGCTGGGTCAGGGGGAAGGCGGTAGCCTGGAGCGGGAGTAGTGCCGGGGCTGGTGTCGAGTCGGGGAGGACAAACGACTAGGCCGGTGGGTCGAGACGCGCCGCGGCGAGCGAGGCAACGGTCCAGGCTTCGAGTGATGCGCCGTGGTTGGATGAATGACGGGGACAGCGTCAGTCCTGGAGGAAGGCCTCGCATGCCGGTGGGCGTCCAGGTCGCGGGCAGCAGTCCGCGGACATGGAGGCCTGTCCCGCGAGCGTGAACGTGGTCGGGGCACGGGTGTCCGCTTGGAACTTCTCTCACCATGTATCCTGTCCGATCGGGAGGGTAGGTGGGGCGAGCAATCTCGCAGTGGGCAGGCTCGTTTGTACTTTGTTCATCTGACGAGCGGGCGCACACTGGTCCAGCAGTCTCATCCGGCGGAGGGTACTTGTCACTGACCTTGGGGCGGGACACCGTACGTCTGTGCTGGACTTGTCCAGAGGGTTTGGAGGGCTGTACTCTAGAAGCCGCATCGAGACCTGAGCTAGCTCGGGCCGGGAGGCGGGTCATGCATGCACGCTGTGGGCCCGGCTCATAATGGATACTCTCATTACTTAGCGAGCGGGCGCACAATCTGGCCGATGTCCTAGGATCAGTAACGCTGGGCGTAGCCCGTGCAATCCAAGTCTCCACATCCAGGGGAACAGGCCTTGTCGCATCCGCGGAGGTGGCAGGGGGGACGGTAGCAGGTGCCTGACCTCGGACTGGTGTAGGCCGCTCACGGCGATAGAAGCACCAAAGCTGAGACCACTGCTCTTCCAGCCAGAGGGCGCAGACAACGCACGGGTGAGTGGAGGCACAGCCGGAACAGGGTAAGCACACGGCATGTTCAACACTAGGCCATTGGAAGTCCCCACACCGCATGCAGGTGCAGACTTGGAAACTGCAAAACATAGTCAACAGTGAAAGGCGAGCGAGCTTGGCTCTCCAAGGCCACGCAAACGAGCGTATGCCGAAGGCGAATTTCGTATACAGTGCCAATTCCACGGCCAATGCCGTCGCTCCTCTCCCTCTTCCCTGAGCGCCGGTCGCAGCAACAACCAAGGTTTTACCTGAGCGCCAGTCGCAGCAACAACCAAGGTTTTACCTTGCCATGGCGGAGAGGCCGGCGCCTGACCCAAGGCCATAGGGGACCAACCATGTTGTAGAGGCGAAGCCCCACACCACCAACCAGTAGAGGCACCACAAAGTCCCACGAAAGCACCACAAAGGTCCAGCGGAAGCTCCCCCACGTAAAACCAACGAAGGTAAACTCCAAGCTAGCACAGTGAACCCAGTAATCCAACGCTAGCACAGTGAACACATTAAGAAAGTCCAAGGTCACAAGCACCACAAAAGTCCAGCTAGCACAGTGAACACGGTAAGCAAGTCCAAGGACACAAGACGACCAGTCAACCGTACACAGCCAAAACACAGTAGAGTAGGTACACAACCGTTCACAGCTAGCTAAGAGAACAGACTGGCGGGAATCCGCTGGGCGCGTGACCGGATGGGGATGGACGGGAGGCTACCCAGGGTACTAGGTTATGGCGCCCCTATGTTGCCTCCCCTGCCCTATAGGTACACAACCAAATTTTGGTTGAAACTGTGCTAGCTAAGAGGCGTTTCCTAATAGTAATGTCATCAGTAATGTTTTTGAGGAAACAATTTCCATCTCATGGACAATAAAGTAAATTGTATTGTATTGTAAATACTACAGATACTGTGACATCACATGCACTGCAAGTTCAAATGAAAACTATGGTGGCAAACTGACACATAAATGCAAATAAGACAGATCTGTAAGATATTACAGATTGCCATAAAGTTGACACAAATTATCAGTCACATAGTATTTCAGTATGGCAACACCCCCCCCCCCCCCACCCCCACCCCCATAAAACAAACATGTGATATCACAAATGTCATGTTTGCTTGGGCTTTTAATCTACTGTTTTTATCAAAACAAGTGCAACTCTGACCCACTTCTGATTTTGTCTTTTGAAATCATCTAATGTCTTTCAGTGGGTTAAAAACCTAGACAAACATCTGATATCACACGTTTGTCTGGGCTTTTAATCCACTGTTCACACCAAACATGCGCAAGTTTAACTGACCTCTAATTTCCAAACAACATTAACTGCAAAGACACCACCAACAGCAAACACAACTCTCTCTGCAAGGCCACTTTGGGTTAATGTGTATGTGATCGGTTGTCCAAGCTAAGCACACTTCACTTTTTACCATAAAATAATTAAACAGGCCATAAAGAAAAGAGTATGACTGACATCATCAACAGAGATTCTGTTAGCCTGCATGTACTTGAGATCATCCACTTTGCCTCCCTCACAGAACTCCATGGTCAGCACACGCGGAGATGACAACTCCCAGTGAATCATGGGAACCTAAAAGTTGGTAGCCATAGCTGATTAGAACCAAGAACAAATAGAAACCAACACATGTTTAGAGATAGCGAGTAAGATATACATGTGTACAGTACAGCCAATATTGTTACATCAAAAGTTTGTTAAAAAATGAAGAGGTTTACATAGATAAAAAGGTTGTCAGGATTTCTGCAAAAGCATTGTTATATTTGACTTTTGTTAAATATTTTACCTTGTCATAAACAAAGTTAACTGTACATGTAGGCATTTCAATGTGTCTAAATAAAAAGAGCAAAATGATGCATGTTTCCAGCTGTCTGCCAGATTGAGGGAAACACATTTATTACGATAAGAGGCATTTCAATGTGTCTAAATAAAAAGAGCAAAATGATGCATTTTTCCAGCTGTCTGCCAGATTGAGGGAAACACATTTATTACGATAAGATCAAGGGCATCAAGTCTGTTAAATGTTCGAGCAAAACTCAGCCTGTTACCACTTGTACAAGTACAAAAAAAAAAAATGTTACAGGCAACAAGTGAAAATCCTGTCAGAATATACCTTGAGGAAATCAAACTTGTGGAGAATACGAGCGATTTGTTCACAGTTCTGTCCCTCTTGAACAAAGTCCAACTCGATGGGAAGGTTTTTCTTGGTCTCTTCTGCTAGCCACACATACTTGAAGCCCGGAAACAGCCAGGCAATGCCGTGAACCAGGACCTGTGATGAGGATACAGCAGAGATAGATAATGTGGGGATTCTGTGACACCCATCTCCCGTTTTAATTATTTATTATAGTCAACTAGGCATTTAGACAAACCAACATCAGCAAATACAACCAATTACTTTATTTTCTATTTATACTAGTTCCAACCCAGAATAATTAAAATCAGCATTTTCGATAGACACAACAATTAGGGCTTCTGTGACACCCTCCCCCAATCAATTGATTTATTCTAATTAGCACGGTAATTAAGCAAGCCCACATCAACAAAGACACCCAATACCTTTATTACCTAACCATTTTAGTTCCATTCCAAGAATCATTCAAGCAACGATTTTTTATCAGCTGCCAACCCGTGATTATTAAAGGGCCGGCTTAACTGGGCGAGACAAACCCGAACCTTGTCTCGGCAAGACACCCGAGACAGTCAATGCGAGATACCCGTACCACCCGTTTATTAGGTTCGGCACGTCTGATCTTGTCTCGGAGAGTTCACCGAACCTAATAAAGGGGTGGGTCGGGCATCTCGCATTGACTGCCTCGGGTGTCTCGCCGAGACGAGGTTCGGGTTTGTCTCGTCCAGTTAAGCCAGCCCTTAAGGCAGATCCCCCACCCCTGAGTCTAAACAGATTATTTTCTAGTGCACAAGTCATGGGTACAATTATCAAGTTACTGCCTATGTTACTTTTTGGATGTTTTTAAGTAAATTACAAGTACTTAATAAGGTACATTATAAACCTCTAAGTAACTTTGTAAGTAACTTTGAAGTTAGTTACCATAAGTTCTTTCAAGGGACTTAAAACAAGTTCTTATAAGTGTCTTAAGATAAGTTTTTATAAGTTCTTATAAGTTCTTAAACCTAGTCAATAAGACACTCGGACAGAATTCCCAAGTTACAAAGACAACAAGAAAACTTTTTTTCTCAGTAGTACTCTGGTGGTGGAGCTGATGGCGTCAAATGAGCAGGTATGACATCTCTTTGCGAAGAGTATGACAAAAATAATGGATTACCAAAACCTATCGTCAATTGTTTATAAGTTCTCGAACTTTTTTCATAGTTTTTTCTACGCCTATCTTTTTCCCTTGTTCTAAAAAAGATTTCTTTAGCTCTTCAATGTTCACGGGTTGATTACGCATCTTATTTTGAATTTCAGACTTTTGTTGTTTGTAATTGGCCAAATCATCCTGAACTCTCTTAAATTCAAGATCATCAATTTTATTATCCTCCAAAGATTTACTGATAATAAGTTTTATACTGCTCAGCTTAGCTCCAGCGAGTGTACTGAAGGCTTCATGCTTCTGCAACTTTGTATAAAATTTTTTGTTAAGGGCTTCCATACCAAAGCATGCCAGGCTTGTGACAAGGCCAACACCTTCAATAGCAATTCCTATGACACTTCCCACTCCCGTTGCAAACAGAGCTATACCTCCTACAGATAATCCAGCTGATACCACACCCACTGCCATTGATGTGTTGTGTACAGAATTGAAAACCGTTTGGTAACGTCGTTTACACCTCGAGTATTTTGCTTGTTCTCCTTCCAAATACTTCAATGCTTCTGTAATATTCATTAAACAGAATGAGTCTGCCTGTAATGTTTTATCTGGAACAATAGGCGCAGGCAGCTCAGGTTGTATTTGTGGATACAAGTTCACCATTTTTTATGACAAATATTTTTTTAATATTTAATCAGCAATTACATTTTCCAACTCTTCAAGAGTATACTTCGAAGGAAGTCGTCGGCGAGGTCGTCAGAGAAAGAGTTGGGTCGCAAACATAAAAGAATGGACCGAACTCGAGATGCCAGACTTGCTTGCCACCGCCCAAAATAGAACTCAGTGGAGAGCACTGTCTGTTGCTGCTGCCTTTCAGTCCCCCCAACGCCCAGTTCGGGCAAGGGACTGATGATGATGATGAAGAGTATACAATTTGCTAGCATAATAAAACGAAACAAGATCTATGTGTTCCAGTTTTATGAAACTTAGGAAAACTAAAGTTGTTTTATCAATCACTATTTTAACAGCAGAATTACTACTGGTTACTACTATTTCTGTGCCTTTTCTAATAACAATAAAGACCTTTGTTGACTCTTTTACTGTGTCATACCACGTAAGTTTGATTCCCTGTGCAATATCAGCTTCTTTGGCTGCATCCACAGATCTCATGATAATTTCAAATACTATTGTCACTTCTCTAGCTATGGTAAAGTTTGCTGGCGCAAACACAACTGAAGTATCTGATCTACCTTTCCTATTTGTAAGAAGATACCTCCGTTTCTCATACTCTTGCACTTTTAGTTTTTCTCTGCTATTGTTGTTTGTGGCAAAGCTCGGAACAAGGCTCACAATCAATGGCCCAGAGTTAACAACTTTCCTAAATACTAAGGCACCTTCATCATCAGTGTATACATAAGGACTAATAAATTCAAACTTTATGTCCCAGTCAATTGTTGGTAGAGGTGTAGGCACAAGCGAAACTACCCACTTATTACCCACATGTTTTAAGTTGTAGGGCACATTATTTACAGGAGTAGGCACAGTGACATCACGCAGCTGACCAAGTTTAGGAATTGGTCTCTCAGTGCCTTCTTTCATGTCATTGATTACTTTCCGCTTGTACATGCCATAGGAATCAAGTTCAAACCCATACACTTCACCAATCTCACCTTCTTTTTCAAAATCCTGCACATCAGCCAAATCTTTCAACTCTATTACTGGACATGCAACTGGTACAATTCTCGGCTTTGGACCAAGACCGCTCATTTTTTATTTTATCAAAAATAAAATTTATTTCACTTCCAACACAACATAAAAATCATGCATGTCAACTGGTTTGTTATCCTGGTCAGTTACATATATGCTCAATGATTCAAAGAAACTGGAGCTTAATTTTTTAAACTGCGAATTAGGAAATCTAACAACTATATTTTCACAATAAGGAGCAGTTCCAGTCCACACGCATTTCAACAAAGTCGAAGGCTTTCCATTGTGAAGATTATCAGTAGTGCTTAGTTCTTTTAAATAAACATTTAGCACTGTGTGTACTGACAAATGAACAGGATATCTGCCAGTTATTTTTGATTTTTTTGGTGAAAGTAGACGCCCGACTGACGGTGTCCAATCTTCATCTGGATGTATTATTATTTTACCTAAAAAAACAAGTAATAATAAAAGTCTAATTGATAAAGAAAAGTTTCCACTTTTCGGAAATTCAATTGTAACAAGTAAATTAGCTGGGTTTAAAGTTGCTTTAATTTTAAATTCGTTTTGAAGCCATTCAGCTAAAGTACAAAAGTCATAATACCCAGCTCGTAAAATATCACCCTTTTCTAAACCATCAAGAGTTCCACTTACAGAATAATTGTTATCATCTGTTACATTAAACCACTTTACTGTATAAAACATTTCATGGATAGCTACAGCCTTGTTACCATCTCGATTATCAATCCCATTAGTTAACCACACTGGTTTGCTTGTATCAAAATTTGATAAAGTTATAAACATTTTTATTATCACATAAAAAAGCATAATGGAATTTAAATCACCAACAATTACCACTGTAAATGCATTTCAATTTAACGTGGATGCCAAGTACAATGTTGCGCCTACTTATGATCAGAAAATAATTCAACTAAATGAGCTCGATATAGCTTTGTCCGAAGCAGATTTATTTCAAGTGAAAGTGCCAAATCCGTATGATCATTACTTAAACCCTCCAATTATAGATGATGCAACTGCAAGAAAGTGGTCCTCAAGTCCACTACAGATGTTTCAAAACCAACTTAACTTTGCTATACTATGCTCAACTACAGGCTGTGGCGTTTCTTTTACAGACCATTTGAATCACCCAAACAAACTGATTAAGTCTGTCTATCGTTTCCACACATATTACCAGCTTAGACGTATACTGTCAGAACTGCATACACCACTGCCCACTGAATCCAGTTTCAATCAGTTTAATAATCCCATGGATATGAAAGCATTTGAACGCATCTGTAATGAATTTAACATCAGTACAAAGTATGACTTTACACAAAAACTTGATGATCACAAAGGCATGGGTACATTGTATTATGCTATGAGTCACAGACAATACCCACAAGATTACTGGCCTCCCTACTCTTCATTCTCATCAAAATCTGAAGTGTGGTTAGGCTCAAAAGAGCAGAAACAGTGTAATGCCTGGACCACATTTGTATTAGATAAGAGTGAAGGAGTCGAACGCATAAATGAGTCTATCAGAACATATGTGTGGTATATACTAGGAGCACAAGCTCAAACAAAGTCAAACATTTTAAACGGGAGTGGGAAATTTGAAGCACAAAAACAGTTTCTCGCAAACCTTGAAGATTCAATTAACTCAGTTGTTGATCTCCCATCAAGCATACAACACTACCAAGACGTTCTCAGATATGCTAGATCGAAAGTTGACTTTGTAGTTGGCATTGGGCTATACATGTTACCATCAGACCTTCAACTTCAAATGGGGACAATAACAAATTATAATAATGAAATAATTGTTGCTGGGCGTGATCAAAAATTAGGACTCAATCAATCTGTAAACTTGAGCCCAACAACTACACACCTACAACCATTAAAACCATTAATAATGCCAGTAACATCATCATCACCCGTACAGGCAGTAACAGCCCCAGCACCGACACCTGCACCAGTACAGACAGTAAACACACATGAGTCAGAGAGAACTGCATTGGTAATAGGCCTTACTGGATTAGGGATACTACTTCTTTACCTGTTTCATTAAATATCCTATAATTAACCCTCCTACTGTCACCAAAAAGACCCATACATGCTCCACCATAAACCCTACTACCTTTGCTGCTGTACTGATCAACCAACTGACAACACTCCCTATTATGCCAGGCAAAGCATCCATTGCTTTTACAGCCAATTTCTGAAGTAAGTCTGATATATGAGACAGCTGTTTTTTTTACCTACGACTGTAAATCTTTTGGGTCTGATGGAACTGGAGGTGCAGGTGGGGCTGGACTACCACCGCCTGTTACAGCTAACACAACAGTACTGATAATAAATCCAAGAGCAGTAATTAAACTTGCAATAGTGATACCCTGCTCTCTGAAAAGTGTTTTCAATCTCTCAGCCAACGTTGTGTCTTCGTGAAGTACTTTTTGAATAGTTTCTCTAATCCTGTTGACCTGTGTTTTCAGTTTTTCTTTCCCAATTTCAATCACTTCTAGCCGCGCTGATCTTTCTATCTGCAAATCATTTAATCTGTGTTGTATTCTTTCTTTCATTTCTGTGTCAAGATTCCCATTGTCTGCTGTAGCCAGTTTTTCTTTTTCACGTTCTATGTGTTTATCAAGCTCCCCTAGTTTGGCTACATTATTCACAAGCTCACCTCTGATTGACTGCAGTGTTTTATCCAACCCCACTAACTCCCGTATTGTCAAAGGAGAGTCACCCATTGTTTTCATAGCCTCATTTATTTGCCCTTCTGTAAATGAAGTTTCTTGTATTACTGTGTTTGCTAATTCTGGCAGTCTTGTTACTTCAGTCATTTCAATTTCTTGTCCAGTTGGCAACCTTGTTTGTACGTCATGAAGGGTACTAGCAAGTCTAGGTGGCAACTTTTTACTACCAACACCAAGGTAACGCTGCAGTGCTGCCTCACCACCAACATCAGTTTTGATTGTACTTAAAGCTCTAAACTTTGCAGGATCTTTTTTATAAGTTAATTGTACTTTACCTTTGTCTGTATTTACAAATAAGTGACGTTCGTCAAGTTCAAACTGATTAGGATCTATTACATCTGGGCGGTCACCAACATAATAATAAGCGCATTAAATAGGCGCTTTATCCCAATTGAAAATCGGCTCAAAGCGCCGCCGCGAACTGAACCCAACAAGCACGCTCACGTGAATCACGCGCATTCACTCACACACTGTACATAAACACAGAACATTCACGTGGTGCTAAGGGCAAGCTCAAGCGAGCTACTGTAGTTTTTGGAAATTCAAAATCGTTTGTATTTGAAATTTGATTAAGTGGGCTGAAACTGATACCAAAGTGGAGGGGGAGGAAGAGCCGGAGTACCCGGAGAAAGAACCTCCGACGGTCCGCCCGAATTAACGGTGACACTTACTAGAGGAGAAAAATCCGACGCCGGAACCCGTAATCGAACCACGCACCTTTAGCATTGGTGGCAGGCGCCTTAACCACTGCACCATGGACCGCCCCAACATGATCATAAAATGAGTTTACTTTGTCTTTTAGCAGTTTGTGATATACACTAGAAGTATTTACCATTCCAGTCATATCTGTTGCACCAGTATCATAGTTATTCATGGCATCCATTTCAATATCATGACCAAATCCTCCCGCTGTCATTGTTTTTATTAATTTAATTTTTTTTATTGTGCATAATAAAAATGGCACAGTCCTATGGATCAAAGTTAGACCCACACAGAAAACTACGTGAACCTCTCGGTGTTAAGGGCATTAGACAATCAATTGTCATCACTAACAATCCTAGCACTATAGACCAGAACCAAACCCTTACTGTTAAGTTTCCTAACCTGGGCCCCAATGATGTTATTGTTCCTGGTACTGCACACCTTGCATTTAATATTGAACTTTCATCAGACACAGATGACAAAAGAACACTAGTTGACAATCTTGGCAGAGCAATTGTTAAGACCATCAAAGTAAAACTTGAAGGACAGGAAGTGTTTAGTCTTGATGATGCTGATGTGTTTTACTGTTACAAAGATCTTTAGCTTACACGACAAGAAAGAGAAGACCGTGTTTACCAAGGCATACAGTCCTCAAACATTGCTAAACTTAGAATAGATGCCGCTGACAAATCAACATCTGCAAATGAGGACGTTATATTAGCAGAAACATATGGAAATAGGTTTTGCATTCCACTTGAATTTGAAATCCTAACAGCGCATTTACCTTATTACCAAGGAGCACTGAATGACCGTCTGAGTTTCGAACTAATGTTTAATGACTACTCCAAAGTTATTAAATCAACTGACACAGACGCAACATACAAGATCTCTAACATCTCCTTGGAATATGAAATTGTCACACACACTGAACTTGCCAGACTAATTCAAAATCAATATCAGTTAAGACTTTCAATTTATTATGACCGTGTGATAAGACACAGTACAATACCTAAAGACAAAAGTGAAACAATGTGGAACATAAACCTTAACACACCTGCTAGGTCACTGAAAGGCATTCTTATGTTGTTTGTTAAACCAGCAAGTCCATATGGACAGGATTCAGAAAAATTCTACAATCCAAAAATTACTCATTTGTCTTGTACTATTGAAGGCCGTCCTAATCAAGTGTATGCTTCGGGTATGCTACCTTATCAGCACTATGATGAGATCACAAAATATTTTGCAGGTGGAAGGCTTAGAGAAAAACCAGCAAACATGACATGTAAAGATCTGCATCTGTATGACGTAAGAATCGCTCAATACCTGACAGACAAGTATGCACTGTGGCTAGACCTGCGTACTACAGATGACGACTACCTGCATGGGTCAGGTCGTACTATTGAAAATGGCAGTGACGGAATTACAATCCAAATACAAAAAAAGACTGAAACTGCTGGAGCAATAAATATATATTTGTATCTGATTTTTGACGCACAACTCAATATTGCAGAAAGCAGACTAAGTGGACATTAATTGTATTAAAATTATATTGTGTATTAAAATGAACTTGATGACACTCGACCCACACTGCGGCTTGTTTTGTGGTGCCACAGGGTGTGGAAAAACTGAATTTGTTCTTAACCTCTTACAAACAAGATACATCCACCATTTTGAAAACATTGTGATATTTTGTCCTACTGTCAAACACAACAAAGCTTATCACAACCGTTCATTCATTTGGACTGACAGCAACATTTACTTAGCTGATCCTGAAAAGAAACTAAACGACTACCTGCAATATTTTTACAAGCAATTTGAAAGACAGCCAACTCTGTTCATAGTCGATGACTGCTCTGCAGATAAGGATATTGTTAAGAAGAGAAACACACTAGCAGAACTGGCCTTCAGTGGCAGACACGCAAACATCAGTGTATGGATTCTCACTCAGAAATATAATGCTGTACTGAAAGATTTTCGAGAACAACTAAAGTTCATTTGTTTGTTTTACTGTAAGGATCGTGACAGCTTTGAAGACTGTCTCAGAGAGAACGATGTCATCCCCAACAAACATGAACGAGACATTGTGAAAAACAAACTGACATCAACTAAGCATCTACAGCTTATTTTAAAGACAGATCAGCCTAAAGGGTATGGGTTAGTAAATTAATTAGCCTTTTGTTTTGTCCATAAAAAAATGACTGACAGACAAAGCGGGCGAGCGTTTGATATGACAGAGAGCTTCAGAGGTGTTGTGCATTTTGATGACTTAAAAACAAAAGTTAAACACCCGTTTGAGCCTTTGATAAAACTCTCAACACCAACGAAGATATACATGGTATATAATGTAACTTTTATATATTCTAATAGTCGACCACGTTATAATTACAAGACTGTTGATCTTAAGACACAAGATTTTATAGTTTATGATGCTAACTGTGACTGGTTTGAGAGTATGTGTTTACACATATTCTACCATCTAAGTAAACAACATGATTATATTGAATTTGTTACTGTCAATAAAGTGATATTACACCTGCAGCATGAGCACAAGACCTTAAGACACATACCAGGGAAGTGGTTAATTTGTTGGTGAGTGAACTAAATTTGTTTATTGTAGGGATTACAGTCAATAAAGTGCTATTACACATGGTGTGATTTTCTATTTATTATTTTGACTGACAAATAAAAATGACGGGCAATGCCCAAAGCTTAAGAAATGTGTTTCACACAACAGACTTGCCTATATCTAATATTTACAGTGTCTATGAATCGATAGTAAGGTCTTTTTCTGTTATACAAGATAATCTTCTTTCCGGTAGTGTAAAGATTCAGATTGTTGCTAAAATAGAATTTACCAGGGTAGATGGTGAAGTGATTGTTTCGTATATCTCGACAAGACAACACACAGTTAATTCAAAAGAGGAATTGGAAAAAGTGTTTAAAGAAAGACTGTTGCCTGACTTCCTTGAAGCAATTGACACAGCAAAAATGCAGGGATCTGGTTGGCATGAAGGTCGTGTACATAAATTACAACTGAAGCAGTCAAGATACCATCCTATATTAGGCAAATCATGGATACCACTGCCAAAAGAGGTTGCAGACAAAAAGGCTGTAGTCAATATTCAGAACAATGATAATTTATGTTTTATGTGGTGTGTGCTTGCTAAACTACACTTTGTAAAAACAAGACCTGAACGTGTATCTAACTATACCAAATTTGTAAATGAACTCAACTTCAGTGGTATAGATTTTCCTGTTAAGGTAGAGGACATAGATTTGTTTGAAAAACTAAATCCTGGGATATCTGTAAATGTGTATGTATGGGATAGTGAGTCTGAGAACAAATTAGAACCAATTAGAGTATCACCACTTGCCCCCACCTACGGTCAGCCAGAAGATAAGCATGTTGACATGTTACTAATATGCTCTGGTGATAACTTTCACTACACAATTATCAGAAATATGTCAAGACTAATTCATTATACAACAAAACACAAGTGTAAACAGGAATTTTGTAAGAAATGTTCACAAAGGTTTTCCTCTATCGAAGTAGCACACAAACATGTTAAACATTGCAGGTCACCTGATGACATTCAAACAGAACTTAGGTATCCAGATCCTGGTAGCAAGGTTTATTTTAAAAACCATGGAAATCAGCAAAAGCTGCCATTTGTAGTGTATGCTGATTTTGAATCACTGGTTGTACCATATGAGGGTCCTGTTCCAGAATCATTACCAAAGACTGTAAAATTGAGTGATCAAGTTGTGTGTTCTTTCGGATACATTCTTGTTAGATCAGATGGTCAGCATTCAGAACCTGTTATATACAGAGGTGAAAATGCAGCAGCTGAGTTTTTAACAGAAATGAGACAACTGTATATTCAGGTAGTAAAGTATTTTGAAAACTGTCAGATGCCTTTGTTGATGACAGAAGAAGACAAACTAAATTTTGATACGTCAGAGATATGTTGGATTTTGTAAACAAGCCCTTGATGGCGATAAAGTTTGTGACTATGACCGCATAACTGGACGTTACAGAGGTGCTGTACATGACAAGTGTAACTTTTCATTAAAAATAAATCCTAAGACATATAAGTTACCTATCTTTTTTCACAATCTCAAAGGGTATGATTCACATATTATCATGCGGGCCTTGGATGAGTCTTACGAAAAAATTAGTTGTATTGCCCAGACAACTGAAAAATACTTGACTTTTAGGTTGGACAACAAATTAGCATTTTATGACTCTATGCAACATTTGTCTTTAGGGTTGGCTAGTCTGGCTGAAGGACTGACTGAGTTTCCAATAACAAGTAAATATTTTGAGCCTGAGTTAATCAAGAAAGGTGTCTATCCCTATGAGTACATTGATCACTGGATTGTGTTTGAGGAAAGGAGACTGCCACCAAAAGAAAATTTTTATTCTACATTGAATGGAAAAGGTATTTCTGACTCTGATTACCAACATGCCCTCGATGCATGGGAAAAAGTAGGGTGTGAAACGATTGGTGATTATCATGACCAGTACTTGAAAGCTGATGTTTGCTTGCTAGCAGATGTATTTGAAAGTTACCGTGAAAAGGGTTTGTTACACTACAGTCTTGACCCAGCTTGCTACATAACTAGTCCTGGCATGACATGGGATGCATTTTTGAAATCCAGTAAGATATCTATAGACCTGTTGTCGGATCGTACGATGGGTGAAATGGTTGAACGTGGATTGAGGGGAGGGATTAGTATTGCAGCAAACAATTACGCCAAAGCAAATAATAAATATCTGGACGACTTTGACCCCTCAAGGCCAAGGTAATTTATTACGTACCTTGATGCCAATAGAGAAACTTTTGTCTGTATGATTTGTCACAGTGTGATATAAAAAAAATTAACAAACTATATTATGAAACGTGACCAAAATAATGAGAAGGGTTGGATCTTTGAAGTAGACTTGGAGTACCCACACCACCTACATGATTACCACAATGATTATCCGTTGGCTGTTGAAAAAATGAGTATGACGGGGAAAAAAAAAGACACTAAACTTGTGCCAAATTTGAATGACAAATTCAATTACGTTTGTCATTATCGCTTGCTGCAGTTTTACATCAGGCATGGGTTAGTACTAAAGAAAGTGCACAGAGGTATTAAATTTGACCAAAGTGCTTTCATGAAAGATTACATAATGAAAAACACAACCCTCCGTGCAAGGGATGGTAACACTGCATTTGACAAAGACTTCTTTAAGCTTATGAACAATGCCTGTTTTGGTAAAACTATGGAAAATCCTCATCACCGCGAAGATGTGAGACTTGTCACAACTGAATTGGGTGCAATTAAACTTACAGGTAAACCACAATACACAGGGTACAAAGAGTTTCATTCATCATTGTATGCAGTGTCACTCAAAAAAAAGATTGTCAAACTGGATAAGCCAGTATTCATTGGTATGGCAATACTTGAGTTCTCAAAATTGCTGATGCTTGAATTTTATTATGATTACTTTAAACCAAAGTATCCCGAGTGCCGTCTGTTATACACTGACACTGACTCTATGATCATAGACGTGCCTACTGAAGACTTTTATGAAGACATGAAAACAGAGTTACACATGTATGACACGTCTGACTACCCAAAGGATCACCCGCTGTTTAGCACACAAAACAAAAAAGTGCCTGGTAAGTTTAAAGATGAACTAAATGGTGTGCCTATAGTTGAGTACATTGGACTGAGATCAAAAATGTATTCCATACTTCACCAAAAAGGCAGTCAGTCCAAAGCCAAAGGTATTAAAAAAAACCAGCGATAAAAAATAAAGACATTCGACATGAACATTACAAGCAAGTATTAGATGGAGAACTGATGCCTGATTATCCAAACAAGTCACTGAGATCAAATAGACACAATATTGAAATGATCCAAACACATAAAAAGTCTCTAGCAGTAGGAGACACAAAACAAGTGTTTCATACCAAGGAAAAGGCTTATGCACCTGGGCATTATGCACTTAAGTTATCTGAAGAAATAGCTGATGAACTATTTGATGAACTAATTGATGAATTAGTTGATGAAATGATTAAAAATGTGTAACAGTGTCTGGGGGAATAATCTGTAATTCTTCTCTGACAAATGCCCTCTGAGGCGCAGGCTCATACAGATAATAAATCGATGCATTAGCGGAAGGAACTATTTTTTTTTATATTGTGGACAGACGTAGACCAAATTGGATCAGTTGCCCTGCGCCTGATGTCATTCTCGGCTTCACCGGGTTGATACAAATATCTCACCTGTTTTGTAAACAAGCTTGTGTCAGGTGCTTTTGTTTTTATTTCTGACGGTATTGTTTTCAATTTAATAGCATCAACAGGTTTAGGGTGACCTTCATTATTCATTGCTTTTATCACAGACGGTAATCTCTTAACCCACTCAGTGTTACGTGTGTCATGCATGAGTTCCTTAGATACTGATAGCTGAAAAGTCTCTCCGATAACTGCTTGTTAAAGTTTTCAACAATTGCCTGTGATCTATGCACGCCCGGTATGCCTCGCCGCACTAGCACTCCATGCTTTGCAAATAACTGATTAACAGCGCCTTTAAATTCAGATCCGTCATCGACTTGCACAAGCCTAGGGTATTTTAAAGGTCCACGACTATATATCTTTGTTAACGCAGTGGCCACTGTTACAGCATTCTTGTCAGTTATGGGTTCGGCTTCCTTGTACCTTGAAGCTATGTCGACAACAGTTAATGCATACTTATATCGTTTCTTTTTTATTGTATCATGCGGCAGGAACAGAAGATCCATTTGATGGGTGTCATTAGGGATAGTGTTTACAAAATGGGGTCTTGTTATTTTTCTTGGAGCAGGAAGATATATTTGCCAAATTGCTTGTTTTTGTAGCCACTGTTTTATTTGGTCGAGTGTGACATCACCACCCACAGCCGCATGTAATTTTTCTATTGCAGTTTTCCCTTTCCAGTAGCCAATAGGAGAGTAATATATTTTTGATAGTTTAGCGTCTACCATTTTTTCTAGCAATAAAAACTACTGTAAAATAAACAAATGTCATTCCTACTAGAACAAATATTATTTCTCCATTTCTTTGTTCTGGGCTTGGCTGGTAGTAGTTGCTAAGTTTTGGTCGTGGGATGGTCATGTCTTCGCCAGTAACAAGAAAATATTCTTTGATCGCATCGTCGACGTTTGAAAATGTATGCTGTGCATGACCTTCAAGCCTCAATCTTTCATTGATGAAATCAAGTTTCTCAATTCTTTGCTTCTCGTAATCCTGCTGGGCTTGTGCCAGTTTTTCAGATGCCTCATTGTGACGCTTCATTTCTTCTGCAGATTCCTCTCTACCCATTTTTGAAAAGAGATAGTTTGATCCACTAAATGCAAGTGCGTTAATAACGGCCCCACCAATCATAATAGCTATAGTTGCCATATTTTTTATTTACATAGAAACATTTTCTGGAATAATTCCTTGCTTGACGAGAAAGTCTTTTGTGGCAATCGATGCTGTGACAACTGCTACTAGCTTAGCACTGTCTTCGAAGTCTAATCTACTCAAGTCTGCTGATTTCATTTTGAAAAGACTTTTCCCCAGCATAGAATAAGCAACTGTTAGCCCGCTTATTACTGCAGAGTGATATATGAGGTTAATTATGTTCTTTGTGTTGCTCATTTTTTATACCACAAAAATTAAAATAATAAATTTATTTACTGCATGTAAAATGGGTCCACGGCTTTGGGTGTTGCTGGTAATGTGGCGACTACTACTTTTGTTTTTGGAGTGCTTGATTTTTTGGACACTGTTTGAGTCTGTGGTTTGTATTTTTTATATAATTGGTAACCTACGTAACCAAATCCGACAACAAATCCAGCAAATATATATTTTGTTGTTTCAGGTTTAGACTCAGTTGTTTTTCTCTCACTTTATGGGGTGTGTGTTGGTTCTAATGGTAGTGACACTGATGATGTTGCGTCAGTCTTTTCTGTTAATGCCTGATACTATAATTTCTTTTGTCTGTTATATTCAGCTAATCTTTTACCAGCCTCTATTCGGCCTGGACTTTTAACTTAAGTCACAGTTTGAACTTGTGTCAAGACAGGACTCTGATGTGGAGTCATCTGGGTCTCGTCCATTTTCTTCTAATTTAAAATTTAATTTAGAAAAATCAATATGACTACTAGTAACAAGTAAGGTTACAGCAGGTGCAAGGTAATTCCCAAACTTGTAAAACATAAGGCATGCTAATTTGCCTATTGAACTTGAAACTATGGGGTTGCTTTCTAGATCATGTGAAAGGCTGTCACTATCAACAGGTAGGAAGTGACTTACAGCTTTTGTGTATAGGCATACAAGAGATCGACTCAAATCGCGTGTCATTAGTGAAGCAACGTGATTTTCATATTTAGAATGAAGTTTGATTAGCTTGTCAGCGGTAAGGGACTCTATGTCTTCTGTCGTGTATTGTTTACCAAGAACAGCTTTTGATTTTCCGGAAACAACAACAGAGAGAAGCCTTTGTTTTTTAAAGTCTAAGTCTTTGTTTTCTACAGCACAGATATCACTTAGAAGGAGTAATTCGTCTTGGTTCATTTTAAAACGTAATATAATAATTTTGTTTTAAAAAGTCAATGACAGCATTAATTATTTAGGTGGGGGATCTGCCTTAATAATCGCGGGTTGGCAGCTGATCAAAAATCGTTGCTTGAATGTTTCTTGGAATGGAACTAAAATGGTTAGGTAATAAAGGTATTGGGTGTCTCTGTTGACGTGGGCTTGCTTAATTACCGTGCTAATTAGAATAATTAGGGTGTCACAGAAGCCCTAATTGTTGTGTCTATCGAAAATGCTGATTTTAATTATTCTGGGTTGGAACTAGTATGAATAGAAAATAAAGTAATTGGTTGTATTTGCTGATGTTGGTTTGTCTAAATGCCTAGTTGACTATAATAAATAATTAAAACGGGAGATGGGTGTCACAGAATCCCCACATTATCTATCTCTACAGCTACATGCACATCATGCTCAGCCCTTTCTTGCATGCAGCCACTTGTACTGTAAACAGTACCACTACCAGCAGCTGCATTCACAAGGCAGTTAACCCATTTAGCTACAATGCATTACAGCAAGAAATGGATTGACCATGATAATTCAGCTAGGTTAGTGCCAGATTAGCTTGGTCAGTGCTGTCAGTCTAATATGGCACGGTTGATCAATCATGGTTGATCAATCTCCCACAACCAGTACAGATCAAAGTTATCAAGTGACACCTCAAAAATGTGAGAAATGTGGTTTTGGGGGCACCGTATCCCATCAAGAAGTTATTGCACACATTGGTACTGACCTCCATGGTCTTAATGTCGATGTAAGAGTGCGCCTTGACTCTGGGATGCTGCACTTTGACAGCCACAACTGTTCCATCTTTCAGTGTGGCTTTGTGAACCTGTGCCAGGGATGCTGCTCCCAGTGGTTCAGATTCAAAAGATGTGAACAGATCACTGACCTGAAATGGAAAAGTAGAAAAAAGGTTAACCCTTTGGTTGTCAGTAGGGTTTTAGGGTTTTTGTCTTGACGATTCCTGCAGGAATCATGACAAAAATTGCTACTAATAGCTGATAGATTAACCCTTTATGGGTGCAGCCACCAGTAATGTTGACAGAACCAGTGGATGCAGGCACAAGGTGACTGAATGTTCATGAAGAAACTATGCATCCTACCATGACAAAAAGTGCTACCAATAGCCAGCGGGTTAGCTTTGCTGACATTTTACATAACTGATAGACTTAAATCAAGACTGCAACAATTAGTTCACTCCAACTTAGAACATCATGATACAATAAAAAAAAAATAAGTATACGTGCAATGTGTACCATTCCATGAACTGTCACAAGCTGCAGACATGGGACTCATGAAGATCTTCCACCTGTAGCTGAACCAAACCTATAGTGCACACAGTCACCGTCGCTGTTTAATCCATTACATCCTAAGGCTGACATTTTTCAAATTTGCTTATAATGCTATGAAGGCTACATTATAGATCAGAAGACAAAATTAATTTTTCTCTAAAATGTATTTTTTCGAAAAATACTTACCGATGACATGACTGTCAGGAAATAGTCTACTTGCTTACCAATTTTAGCCTAAGACCCAAAGGGTCCCCCCAGGAGGCTCTCGGGGATCCCTAACAGGGATGAGAGTAGCCTCCCCTGCCCATCCGGTCACGTGCCGGGTGGTGTCTCCTTTAGCCAGTTGTCTACGGAGTTACCAGCGGCAAGCGGGGAGGAGGGAGGGACCTCCGAGTCATGTCATCGGTAAGTATTTTTCAAAAAAATACATTTTAGAGAAAAATTAATTTGTTTCCTCAAAACACATTACCGATGACATGACTGTCAGGAAGAATGACAAAAAGGAGGAGGGTGCCGCACAATCCCTTCAGAAACCTCGTTCGGGACAAACCGGCCCATCACTCCTAATCGCACACTCCCGACAATTTTAGCAAAGTGCAATCTAAGGCGCCGAGGGCGCCTGGAGGGAGTGTTGCGCCGCAGAAAAGTCGCCCACCAGCGTAAGGTTGTCGTGCTGGACTGTCAGGGCGCGGAAGTAGAAGCGGGCAAAGGTAGATTCGTCCCGCCAGCCCACTGCAGCCACAATGTCCATAACCGCAGAGGCGCGGGCGAAGGTGAGACGTGCGGCCCTAGCGCGCACTTCATGGGCGCGGATCCTCAGTGCCTCGGCTCCCTGTGGGGAGAGGTCGCGATAGGCGGACTGTAATACCCAGCGGAGCGAGGAGGAGAACGTTTGGGCTGAGGTGTCGGTTCTGCTGGCGGTCAGCGGCAAAAAGAGACGAGTCCGTACCCTATGCACGGACTTGGGGTGACGCAGGTAGATACGAAGTGCACGCACCGGATCTTGCTGCGGGGTCTCCCGAGGAAGTCGGGCCCTGAAGCGGCCGAATAGCGATGACCTGAGGTGCCGTTAAGGGAGACCTAGTCTGAGCGAGAAGGAAGGATCCGGGAGTAGCCGAACGGAGCCATCCACTCGGAACTGCAGGCAGGAGGGGCGAGACGAGCGCGTGGAGCTAGCTAACGCGGGGCGCCGTGGCGAGGGCCATCAGGAAGCAGGTCTCCGAGTCACGTCCGTGAAGCGGGTCAGATGGAGCGGTACAACGGTCCGAAGTCAGCCAGGGGAGGACCCAGGGAGGTCCCAGCGCGGAACAAGGGAGCGGGAGACTGGACGCTGCATGCCAAACGCGCTATAAGGTCGAGCAGGTCCTTGCAAGCACTGGGTCGGGACAGCCGAGGTGACGGTAGGCGTCGGCAATCAAGAGGGGTAGCTGCGGAACCAGAGGGGAGCCAAACCTTGGTCTTGGACGAGCCAGAGAAGAAGTCCGCGAGCTGAGGAGTAGTCGGGCCGACAGAGGAGAGGCGGCGGTTAGAGCACCAGGCACGAAGCACCCGCCACTTTCCCTCGTAGACACATCTGGTAGAAGGTCTGCGGGTTGAAGCGATAGCGTCCGCTGCCGCACTCGAGAAGCCTCCAGCAGAGAGGGCTTGCCGCACAATCGCCAGGCGTGTAGGAGCACTCGCTCGGGGCAGGGGTGGAAGAGCGGCTGGTGGTGCTGCTTGAGCATCGCGCGTGGGGTGGGAAGAAGGAGGGCGAGTCCGTGGCGAGACTGAGAAGGTCGGTAGTCCACGATCCGGTCCAGGAGAACGGGCCCCCAGGGAAGGGACTGCGTTGCATTCCTGGAGCTGGAGCAGGACTTGGGGACAAGGACCGTCGGAGGGTAGGTGTAAGCGACCAGTCCGTCCCAAGGGATCGAGGCGCATCGACTGCCCAGGCCAGAGGGTCGGGAATCGGGGAGACGAAGAGGGGAAGCAGGAGGTTCCACCTCGTGGCGAAGAGATCGATAAAGGGAGTCTCCCAACGAGCGCCGATCCGGCGAAGGATGTCCCGGCGTAGGGTCCAATCCGTGTGAAGAAGCTGACCCCGTCGCGAGCGGTAGTCCGCCAGGACGTTCAGGTGACCTGGACTGTGACGGGCCCGGAGGGAGATGTAGCGGTCCTCGCACCAGCGAAGGAGTCGATAGAGGAGGATGCAGAGGTCGGGAGAGCGCCGCTGCGGGTACCTCCCTGCTTCTGTAGGTAAGCCACGACTGTGGAGTTGTCGGAGAGGACGAGGGGGTCCTGTGCCGGAAGATCGGATTCCCACACGCAGAAGGCCTGCCAAACTGCATACAGTCCCAGCGGGTCGACGTGCCGCAAAGTCAGGTTAGCGGGCCAGCGGCCGGCCGTCGAGCGAAACTCGGAAGAAGGTGAGCGCCCCAACCGTCGAGACTGGCATCGACGCAGAGAGAGAGACGGGCAGTGGCGAGGTCAGGGGGATCCCGGAGCCGAGCCAAGAATGTCCGTCCAGCGAAGCAGATGGGCCGCAGCATAGGAGAGATCGGCACCAGGGTACAGAGATTGCCGGAGGACGGTCTCCAGAGGAGGAGAAGATGCAGTTGGAGAGAACGGCAGTACAGAAGACCGAGGGGAAGGAGATCAGCCGCCGCACTCATCAGGACGAGGAGCTGGAGCCACAGTCAGGCGGGGACCGCCGCGTCCTCAGCTACCCACAGGCTAGATCGGCAAGTTCTGGATCCGAGGCTCGGGAAGACGCAACAAGTTGCGGTCGGTCACAAACTCCATCCCCAGGTGAACGAGTGGCAAGAGGGCGAGAGGTCAGACTGTTGGCGTTGACCAGGGCGACCAGGCGAGAAAACATGAGGAGAAGAGCATCCCTGCCCTACGAAGAGAGACCACCGACTGATTCCGCAGAAGCAGGTCGTCTAAGGAGGAGATCTGCCGGAGGAAGACCGAAGGGCACGGGCAACCACGGCATCCACGATCCGCGCAAGGACCCAGGGCTGAGGGAGAGACCGCACAGGAGAGGCCGAAACTGGAAACAGTCCCGTCGACGGCAAGCGAAGGCAACGGTGGGGGGCGGGAGGCCTGGGGATGCGTAGAAGCATCTTGCAGATCCAGGCTGGCGGCGACGACCATGGGCTGAAGGCGACGCGAAGGGTCCGAGGCGGGGGAGTCATGCCGAGTGACGAGCACCATCGCAACTTCCCGAAGAAGAGCAGAGACCTGCGCGCGAAGGGCGAGGGCCTTGGTCCGAACGGGCGGGAACTCAGTCCACAAGGGTGGCGCTGGGCCCACGGGCCTAGAAGGGTTTCTTCAGAGACTGCCAGGCAGGGCTGAAGGACGCGGGTACCCACAGGAGCACGGTAGAGCTGCGACGTCACATCAGGGGGGAAGGCCAGGGAAGGGAGCCAGTCCGCCACGAACGAAGGAAGGCTAGGGGCCGGAGGGTCCGAAGCCACGCAGAGGATCCGCTTGAGCTGGGAAGAGTTGCCGCAAGCAGGAGCGCCGGCGGAACCACCGGAGGCAGCGGGCACAAAGGGGAGCGAGTGGCCAGCGAACCAGGGAGCCGAAGACGACACCAGCAGGCCAGCGGCGAACGGAAGGACCGTGTCAGCCGGAACTCGTTGGAGGGACAGAAGAGCGTCTACAAGGCAGCAGCATCCTCTGAGCGGTGGCAAGGCGCGAAGAGACGGGCCTCATCGCTCCAAGGCGCGTAGAGCCCGCCACGAGGAGGGACAGGACAGCAGGACGCCGAGTCATCCACCAGAGAGGGTTGGGGAGACGCTGGAGGCGAAAGGTGCTGAGAGCGGGGAAGACGGATGTCCCGAGGAGAACGACAGCGCCGAGCACAAGGCGAAGGTCGACAGGGACACAGGAGGGAGTCGAGCGGGCGGGCGATGAACGCCGGGCGCCGCAACTATCCAGGCGACGAGGCTAAGACGTTGATCCCCTCTGCACTGGGTGTACCCAAGGGCACCCATCCAAGTGCTAACCGAGCGCGACGTTGCTTAACTTCGGTGAGCAGACGAGAACCGGTGAAAACAACGTGGAGAGGCCGTAGGGAAGCAGATGGGCCGCAGCACAGGCGGCAGGGGAAACGGCCCGAAGTCCCGAGGTATATGAAAGACGATCCAGACGCAGCGCCCGAGGCTCAAGGAGGGGGCACGTGGCTGGCTGGGCGACTCGACGAAGGAGTCAGCGGGTTGGAAGGAGGGCCATAAGGCCGACTAGGGTACTAACAGGCGATAAGGGTCGCGGAGCCTGGGGCTCAAGGAGGGGGGCACAAAGCAGCTTGGCGACTCGCCGTAGGAGTCAGCGGGCCCAGAGACTGAGGCCGAAGCGCCGAAGTGAGAACGAAAGGCGACAAGGTCGCGGTGCCCGGTTCAAGGAGGGGGGCACATAGTCGGCTTGATGACTCGCCGAAGGAGTCAGCGGACTTAACAGCTGGGGCCGAAGGCTGACGCGTGAACAAATAGGCGACAAGGTCGCGGTGCCCGGCTCAAGGAGGGGGGTACATAGTCAGCTTGACGACTCACCGTAGGAGTCAGCGGACTTAACAGCTGTGGCAGAAGGCCGACGCGTGAACTAATTGGCGACAAAGGTCACGGTGCCCAGGGCTCAAGGCGGGGGCACGTAGCGGCTCGGGGACTCGCCGGAAGAGTCAGCAGGCTTAGGAGGGGCCGCGAGGCCAACGCGTCTACAAATAGGCGACAAGGTCGCAGTGCCCGGGGCTCAAGGAGGGGGGCACGGAGCCGGCTTGGCGACTCGCCGGAGGAGTCAGCGGGCTTAGAAGGTCCGAAGGCCGATGCGTAAACTAATTAGCGACAAAGTCGCGGTGCCCGAGGATCAAGGAGGGGGGCACCTAGCCGGTTTGGCGACTCGCCGGAGGAGTCAGCGGCTTAGAAGTAGGGCCGAAGGCCGACGCGTAAACTAATTAGCGACAAAGGTCGCGGTGCCTGGGGCTCAAGGAGGGGGGCACGTAGCCGGCTTGGCGACTCGCCGGAGGAGTCAGCGGGCTTAGGAGGGGCCGCTAGGCCAAAGCGTCAACTTTTTTTTTTTTTTTGTGTATGTAACAGGCGACAAGGTCGCGGTGCCCGGGGCTCAAGGAGGGGGGCACGAAGCCAGCTAGGCGACTCGCCGGAGGAGTCAGCGGGCTAGAAGTTGGGCCGAAAGGCCGACGCGTGAACTAATGGCGACAAGGTCGCGGTGCCCGGGGCTCAAAGGAGGGGGGCACGTAGCCGGCTTGGCGACTCGCCAGAGGAGTCAGCGGGCTTAACGCATCTACGAATAGGCTACAAACTTACCAGGGATGCGAGGTGTGGGCTATCCCAAGTCCGAGGGGAGCTTGAACAATCCCACCATGCCGCAGGAGGTCCCACGGAAGGCGGACAATCGCGGGTCGCTCGCCGTTAGAAACACCAGAGTAGAGACCAAGAACCTCCGGTCAAGAGGCGCAGCCAGCGCAGCCGATGACAGAGGAGCAGCCGGCACCCGGTCGACACACTGTGTGGCGGACACCAGGCCACTGGAAGTCGCCGTCCTGGGCAGGGGTGCACTTGGTAACTGCAACACATACCCATACATGAAAGGCGACGGGCGGCGAGTAACTAACCCCGCCAGTTAAAGCTCTGAAGTAAGTAACAAACGAACTCACCGTGAAATGCGGAGAGAAAACAAACAGAAGTCCGAGCCAAGTACGACGTCCGGCCCAGCAGGGCGAGACGTAGGAAGCGGCCGAGACTTTACCTTTCCATGGCGGAACGGCAGAGTGACGAAGCACAAGCACCGGACACTAGGTCACCGGAAGTCGCCGTACTGGGGAGAGGCGCACTTGGTAACTGCAACCCACACCCAAACATGAAAGGCGACCGGCGGCGGGTAACAAACCCCGCCATTTAAAGCTTCGAAACATTAAGAAACACGCGAAACTCACAGTGAAACGCGGAGAGAAAACAACAGTAGCTCGAGCGAAGCCCAACGTCCGGCCCAGCCGGGCGAGACGTAGAAAGCGGCCGAGACTTTACCTGTCCATGGCGGAAAGGCCGGGTGACGAAGCACAAACCACCGCGCGACGGAAGCCTAGAAGGTTCCCGGGCCAGCAAACTGCACGAGGCACAGAAGCGGCCAGGCAGAGAAGAAGGAGGCCACACAAGGGAGCGGAAGACGAAAGGCAAGGAGAAGGCAAGGCGGTGAGGGACGGTCGCACCGTACACAGTCTCCGTGAAGGTCGGGTCCGTAGGCTCTAGAAAACGCGTGCGTACGCTAACAGCGAAGTAGACAACTGGCTAAAGGAGACACCACTCGGCACGTGACCGGATGGGCAGGGGAGGTTACTCTCATCCCTGTTAGGGATCCCCGAGAGCCTCCTGGGGGGACCCTTTGGGTCTTAGGCTAAAATTGGTAAGCAAGTAGACTATTTCCTGACAGTCATGTCATCGGTAATGTGTTTTGAGGAAACAAACACCATTTTAGTTTAAGGATGGTGCCAGAATAGCTTGGCGCCTCAGGAACCAGGCTATTCTAGTGCTACCATTGAATTATCACAGTCAAATTTATTTCAAGCAATAGTGTATGAGGATGGAAAGGGCTAAGTGGCAGCAAGCATAAGGGGGTTAAAAACAGTACTGGTGGTGCATGCACAAAGGGGGGTTAAAATTCAACAATTTTCCTGAAACGAACGACATACAACTCCATCACCTTTGTGCCCAGGTCCTCTTCAATGACTTTGTACAGATCGCTCAGAGCTGACCGAGGTGCTTCATTGTGAAACACCTTCATTGTCTTTACATATTCCTTGGGCAGCAGATACTCCAGGGAACCAATGTGCTGCCCGACTTTGATAAATGCTCCTCCATTCTTTGAGCACATTTCTCGCAAACGCTCTGCGGAACGCTTGTGAATCTGAAAAAGGTAACATGACATCTTTTAACAATAAAAGTTTACAAAGTTCAATATTCAAGACAATTCAATAGTAGTGTCTGAATAGACTGGTGCCTCTTGGAGTGGAGTGCCCCATGGCCCTGTCTCTCAACAGCAAACAACTTTTAATTCCACCTGCATTAAACCTAACCCTTGTAACAAAACATCTTCTGGCCCATGGCCGCTGCAGTGGGCCTGCACACAGACATGTGCTGGCCCACTGTGGCCATCATGGGCCTGAGGACCTTTGTTTACTGAGAAAGGCTTTCACTGCTCACTGCTGGTGTCTCAGGGCCCTTCCTGCATGTATGTTCCTTATGTGAAGGAGGTACTTGGGGTGCTGAGCATCACTGTTTTCCATCTGCCAGGTTCAAAATAACCACACTGGAAGTCAAGTGATGTGCCTTCAACAACCCTAGACTTAAAAATGATTGAATGTGTCATTACAAATTGACACAATTCAGAAAGCTGTATAGTTTTTTAGCATTAATTTCGCTCAATTTGTTGCAAGAGTTCTACTAAATTCAGAGTATCTAACACAAATGTCTTTACCTGTGATTTGATATTTTCATAGTCTGGCGAAGTGCTGTCTGCCATGTAAAGCGTGATCTTATAGTCTGCAGCGATACAGGCAGCCTGCACAAAATAAATATATTGTTGTAAATTAAAGTGAGAAAGGTAAAGGTAAACAAATAAAAAATACTAGAGAAAAGAGGTAACAGTAAACCAATATTTGTTGGCATTTAACGCTTCGGCTGCCGATAGCACTTTTTGTTATGGCGATTCCTGCAGGAATCACCATAAGAAAAAAATGCCAACAACAACCAAAAGGATAAGCACACAATGAATGTTTATGGTTGCTACTACAATTACAAAACAAACTAACATGTAATGGGAACAACAAAGCCATCATGGCTTGTGTGTATGTTCAATCCACATAATTTCTTTGACTGCCTGTGGCTTTTACCTTTCTCACAAGTAGTGCATGGCCTTTTTCACCTTATTTCACGCACTGCTTCTTCACCTGTTCGAAACAAGGTGCAAGTGATACAACCATTTCAAAAGCACTTCCAACAATCATCACTTACAGCCCAGGCAGCACGTCCAAAGCGCATGACTCCAACAGTAGACACTTCCCAGTCATTTTTGCGGAGGAGCACAGCAGTTCCGGTTACTGATGCCCCAAGTGCTGCAATTTTTAGTACTCTCCACGCACGATGTGACATTCTGTTGAGTGGTTCAGCTGCCTGCAAAAAGTGATCCAGAGCTGAAACAGTCAAGATGCAGTGTTAGGTGAATTGCCTCTCTTACAAATTGTCCTGTATGATTAAGTGTTACAAAATGAATATTAAAAAATGAGTAAAGGAACACTGGAAGTTTAAAAACAAGAAAGGCAAAGCCATTATGGCTCATGTGTATGACTGATTTACATATATGTGTGACCTTTGTTACAAGGGCTGGCTTCTGCAGCAGCAAAATCCATGTTTTCTGAAAATGTAAGCATTTTTCACACATCTGTCATCTGTCACACCCCCCCCCCCCCCCACCCCTGTGAGCCTTGACCTTTGTGATGAGTCAACTAAATTAGTATGCATAGGAAGGTCTTATCATCAGCTATCTTTGTACAAAATTTGGTTGAAAAAAAATTGCAAAAATTTGGGAATACCTACAGTTTTATCAAAAATCAGCATTTTACACACATTTGCCAGCCTCTTGTGACCTTGACCTTTTCAAGGGGTCATCCAAATTAGTATGCATAGATAGGTCTTACCATCAGGTACCTCTGTACCAAATTTGGGTTTTAAGTTGTGAATAGTATTTGAGAAAAAACTTCTTTTGTCAAAATATGGCTATTTTAGACCTATTTCCTGACCTCTCATGACCTTTGACCTTTCCGAGAGATCAACCAAATTAGTGTGTATAGAAAGGCCTTCCCATCAGGTATCTCTGTAGCAAATTTGGGTTTAAAATTATGAATAGTATTTGGGAAAAAAACATCTTTTGTCAAAATATGGCTATTTTAGACCTTCCTGAGCCCTTGTGACCCTTGACCTTTCTGAGGGGTCATCCAAATTAGTATGCATAGATAGGTCTTACCATCAGGTATCTCTGAAACAAGTTTGGGTTTGAAGTTGTGAATAGTATTTGAGAAAAAACACATTTTGTCAAAATAAGGCTATTTTTCACCTATTTCCTGAGCTCTTGTGACCCTTGACCTTTCCAAGGGATCAACCAAATTAAAACGTAAAGAAAGGTCTTACCATCAGGTATCTTTGTACTAAGTTTGGGTTTGAAGTTGTGAATAGTATTTGAGAAAAAATAAATTATGTCAAAATATAGCTATTTTTTTACCTATTTCCTGATCCCCTGTGACCTTGACCTTTGTGAGAGATCACTCAAATTGGTATGTTTAAAAAGGTCTTACAGAGAATGAGAATATGAGTGAATATGGACAATTTTTTTTTTGACGCCATAATTTTACAATTTTTGCTAACAAACTTCGTAATGATCACACCGCCCATATTTTCAGAAATGTTAGTATTAAAACAGCGCCCCGCAAGCTTGCCTAACATACCAGCCGATACTGCATTATTATTTTAACAATCACCATTTTATGTACCTCCCCGCTTAGTAATACCAACAGGGGGTTAACACCTGAGTTAATTAATATATCCATTATGTAAGTGTGTACATTCTGAAATGTGTATTTAATATGTTTAACTATAGTTTCAAAAATTATTATTTTTTATTATAAAATGAACCAAGATGAATTACTTTTTCTAAATGATATCAACACTGTAGAAAACAAAGACTTAGACTCTAAAAAACAGCGCCTTTTCTCTGTAGTTGTTTCAGGCAAATCTAAATTGATTGTACATTGCTTAACGTCCCGACAGCAACAAGGCTTTCTCAGGACGTGCCTGCACTGCTTGTGAAAAAAACTAAACAGAAAATTGAAGGTATGTCGCCAGCCGGTCAAATACATTAAATAAACCTACAACATGGGGCATAAATAAAGCTAAGACCATTTAGCAACACACATCCAATATCAAGAGCTACAGGCAGTGCAGACAGTAGGGAGAGTTTTAAAAAGGCAAATACAGGTGAATGGACAAAGGGTAGACAGAAACACATGCCCCAGAATAGAGAGAAAAACCCACCCTGTGGGGCTGACCAGGGTGACCCTGGGAACTAAAAAATACCTAACCCCACCCAAGTCCCCCAGGGCAGACCCGGGTGGGGACAGGCAAATCTAAAGCTTATCTCGGAAAACAATACATGACAGAAGATATAGAATCCCTCACCACTGAGGAGTTAATTAAACTACACTCCAAATATGAAAATCATATCGCTTCACTAATGACTCATGATTTAAGTCGACCTCTTGTATGTCTATACACAAAAGCCGTGAGTCACTTTCTATCTGTAGACATTGAAAGTCTATCCCACGACCTTGAAAGCAACCCTATTGTTTCAAGTTCAATTGGTAAATTAGCATGCGTCATGTTTTACAAGTTTGGGAATTAGCTTGCACATGTGGTAACCTTGCTTTTTACTGGGAGTCATATTGATTTTTCGAAAATAAATTTTACTGCAGAAGAAAATGGACGAAACCCAGACGACTCTGCAACAGAGTCCTGTCTTGACACAGGTTCAAACGGTGACTAAGACTAAAAGCCCAGGAAGGGTTGAGGCTGGAAAAAGATTAGCCGAATATAACAGACAAAAAAAATTACAGCTTCAGGCACAAACAGAAAAGGCTCATGTAACTGACCCACCATCAGGACCAGTGTCAATACCAACACCGTCACTACCATCAGAACCAACACTGCCAACACCATCAGGGCAATCACACCCTCATCAAAGTGTAAGACTAACAACTGAGTCTAAACCCGAAACAGCAAAATATATAGTTGCCGGATTTGTTGTCGGATTTGGTTACGTAAGTTACACGCTATGGAAAAAATACAAACCACAGACTCGTACAGTGTCCAAAAAATCAGACACTCCAAAAACAAAACCAGAAGTCGCCACATTACCAGTATCATCCAAAGCCGTTGACCCATTTGTTATGCAGTAATAAATTTATTATTTTATTTTTTCTTGTATTAGAAAATGAGCGACACAAAGAATTTAATGAACCTTGTCTATCACTCTGCCGTAATTAGGGGACTAGCAGTAGCTTACTCTATGCTGGGAAAAAGTCTACTCAAAATGAAATCAGCAGACCTCAGTAGATTGGACTTCGAAGACAGTGCTAAGCTAATTGTAGTTGTCACAGCGTCTATTGCGACAAAAGACTTTCTCGTTAAGCAAGGAATTATTCCAGAAAATGTTTCTATGTAAATAAAATAAGTATGGCTACAATAGCTATTATGATTGGTGGTGCAGTTGTTAATGCATTGGCATTTAGTGGATCAAATTATCTTTTTTCAAAAATGGGTAGAGAGGAATCAGCAGAAGAAATGAAGCGCCACAATGAAGCATCAGAAAAACTGGCACAAGCCCAGCAGGATTATGAAAAGCAAAGAATAGAGAAACTTGATTTTATCAATGAAAAACTCAGGCTTGAAGGTCACGCACAACATACATTTTCAAATACCGATGACGCAATCCGTGAATATTTTCTTGTCACAGGCAATGACATGTCTATCCCAAAACCGAAACTAAGTGACTATTACAAACCAAGTACAGAACAAAGAAACGGAGAGATAATCTTTGTTCTAGTGGGAATGACATTCGTATTTTTTACGGGACTTTATATTGCTAGAAAAAATGAACGTCAAAAATAAACTATCAAAAATATATTACTCTCCAATTGGGTACTGGAAAGGACAAACTGCTATTCAGAAATTACACACGTCTGTGGGCGGAGATGTAACACTCAATCAAATAAAACTATGTTTACAGAGACAAGCGATTTGGCAAATATATTTACCTGCGCCAAGAAAAATAACAAGACCTCATTTTGAAAACACTATACCAAATGACATGCATCAAATGGACCTCCTGTTCCTTCCGCATGATACAATAAGAAAAAAGCGTTACAAATACGCATGACTGTTGTCGACATAACTTCAAGGTATAAGGATGCCGAACCCATATCTGACAAAAACGCTAGTACGGTTGCTACTGCGTTAACAAAAATATATAGTCGTGGTCCCCTAAAATACCCCAGGCTCGTTCAGGTCGATGACGGATCTGAGTTTAAGGGTGCTGTTAATCAGTTATTTGCGAAGCATGGCATACTGGTTAGACGCGGCATTCCAGGTGTACACAGATCACAGGCAATTGTAGAAAAATTTAACAAACAGTTATCGGAGAGACTTTTCAGCTACCAGTATTCTAAGGAACTCATGCATGACACGCATAACACTGAGTGGGTAAAGAGATTACCGTCCATGATAAAAGCAATGAATAACGAAGGCCATGTAAAGCCTGCTGATGCTATTAAATTGAAAACAATTACAGAGCCAAAAACAACAGTCCAGGCCCCACAACCGCTGGCGCCAGACACAAGTTTCTTTACAAAACAGGTGAGATATCTATATCAGCCCGGTGAGTCTGAGAATGATGTCAGACGCAGAGCAACCGACCCCATCTGGTCTACGACTGTACACAATATAAAAAAAATAATTCCCGGCAGTCCATCAATATATTACCTGTACGAGCCTGCCCCACAGAGGGCATTTGTCAGAGAAGAATTACAGATTATTCCCCCAGACACTGTTACTCACTTTTGACCAATTCGTCAATCAGTTCGTCACTGAGCTCGTCAGAAATATCTTCAGATAACTTGAGCCTGTAATGTCCAGGCGCATAAGCTTTTTCCTTACTATGAAAAACACGTTTCGTGTCCCCTACTGCCAGTGACTTCTTGTGTGTTTGGATCATTTCAAGATTGTTTGTTTGATCTCAGTGACTTGTTTGGATAATCAGGCATTAATGCCCCATCTAATACTTGCTTGTAATGTTCATGACAAATGTCTTTATTTTTTTATTGCTTTTTTTTTTTTTTTTTTTTTTACACCTTTAGCTTTTGACTGGCTTCCCTTTTGATGCAGTATAGAATACATTTTTTATCTCAGTCCAACGTACTCAACTATCGGCACACCATTCAGTTCGTCTTTAAACTTACCAGGTACTTTCTTGTTTTGTGTGCTGTACAGTGGGTGTTCCTTTGGATAGTCAGATGTGTCATACATATGTAACTCTGTTTTCATGTCTTCATAAAAGTCTTCAGTAGGCACATCAATGATCATAGAGTCAGTGTCAGTGTATAGCAGTCTACACTCAGGATACTTTGGTTTGAAGTAATCATAATAAAATTCAAGCATCAACAGTTTTGATAACTCAAGAATTGCCATACCAATGAATACTGGCTTGTCCAGTTTGACAATTTTTTTTTGTGAGTGACATGGCATACAATGACGAATGAAACTCTTTATACCCTGTGTACTGTGGCTTGTTGACAAAAACCACAGTCAACAGAGTACAGACCTTCATGAACAGTTGCCTTAGAAGAATTTTGAAAATCCACTGGCCAGAGAAGATCAGCAACGTCAGACTCTGGGAGAGAACAGAGCAGATAACAGCAGAGAATGAAATTGGGCGAAGAAGATGGGGATGGATCGGTCACAGTCTGAGAAAGCCAGCTTCCAGTATCACTAGGCAGGCATTGTCATGGAACCCCCAGGGAAAGAGGAAAAGAGGTAGGCCAAGAAACTCCTGGCGTCGAGACCTCCAAGCAGACATCAAGAGACTGGGAACCACCTGGAGTAGAATCGAAGGAGAAGCACAGGACAGGAGTTGCTGGAGGTCTCTCGTCGATGGCCTATACCCGGGTAGGGGTGACAGGCGTAAGTAAGTAAGTAAGTACTGTGGCTTGCCTGTAAGTTTAATTGCACCCGATTCAGTTGTGACAAGTCTCACATCATTGCGGTGATGAGGATTTTCCATCGTCTTGCCAAAACAGGCATTGTTCATAAGCTTAAAGAAGTCTTTGTCAAATGCAGTGTTGCCGTCTCTGGCACGCAATGTTGTGTTCTTCATTATGTAATCTTTCATGAAAGCACTCTGGTCAAACTGAATTCCTCTGTGAACTTTCTTTAGTACTAACCCGTGTCTGATGTAAAACTGCAACAAGCGATAGTGGCAAACGTAATTGAATTTGTCATTTAAATTTGGCACAAGTTTGGTATCTTCTTTTTTCCCCGTCAAACTCATTTTCTCAACAGCTAAGGGATAATCATTGTGGTAATCATGAAGATGGTGTGGGTACTCCAGGTCTACTTCAAAGATCCAACCCTTCGCATTGTTTTGGTCATGATTCATAATATAGTTTGATAACTGTGTTATGTCACACTGTGACAAATCATGCAGACAAAAGTTTTTCAAGGGCAATAACTCACACATCGCATATCCATACAAATTGTTCGCGTCTACGTACGTAATGAATGACCTTGACCTTGAGGAGTCAAAGTCAAGGTCGTCCAGATATTTATTGTTGGCTTTGGAATAATTGTTCGCGGCAATACTAATGCCTCCCCTCAATCCACGTTCCACCATTTCACCCATCGTACGATCAGACAGCAGGTCAATAAATATCTTACTGGATTTCAAAAATGCATCCCATGTCATGCTAGGACTAGTTATGTAACAGGCCGGGTCAAGACTGTAGTGCAACAAACCCTTTTCACGGTAACTTTCAAATACAAAATGCTAGCAAGCAAACGTCAGCTTTCAAGTACTGGTCGTGGTAGTCACCAATTGTCTGACATCCTAATTTATCCCATGCATCAAGAGCGTGCTGGTAATCAGAGTCAGAAATACCTTTACCATTTAAGGTAGAATCAAATTTCTCTTTTGGAGGTAGACTCCTTTCTTCAAACACAACCCAGTGATCAATGTACTCATACGGATACACACCTTTCTTGATTATCTATCTATCTATATCTATATCCCGTAGTTTTGCTGACCGTTGGGGCATCACTGATGACTTGGCAACCAGCTCCCTCCATTCCTCTCTGTTCTCTGCCATTCTCAGCGTATCGCCCAGCTTCAGTCCTGTCCACTCTGAGATATTGTCCTCCCATCTTTTTTTCCGTCTTCCTCTCCTTCATCCTCCTTGCACAGTGCCTTGCAGGATTGTTTTGGCAAGCCCTGCTGAACGCGTGACATGCCCATACCACTTCAGTTTGTGTTTTCTCACAATGGCTAGTCTTCATAGGGCCCAATGGCTTGCCTGATTCTGCTTCCAACTTCCTCGTTTGTGATGTGATCTCTGTATATGAGATGCCAAGCAGCCTTCGAAAACATCTCATTTCAGTGGCTTGTATCCTCCTTTCAAGGTCTGCTGTGAGGGTCCATGACTCGCAGGCATACAAGAACACTGAGATGACTAAGGAGCGCATCAGTCTGATCTTAGAGCAGAGTGTGATGTTTCTGTCCTTTCATATGGTCTTCAATCTTGTCAGTGCTGTTGTTGTCTGCGCAATCCTGGACAGTATTTATAGTTTTGATCCCTCATCTGTCACAATGGCTCCTAAGTATTTGAATTTCTTAACTGTTTCCAGTTTTTGGCCTCCAACCATGATTTCAGTGCCAATGCCACTGGCGTTATTGGTCATCAGTTTGGTCTTCTCTGCACTGATTTCCATCCCATGTGCAATGGCTGTACTATCCAGCTTTTCCACCAGCTGAGCTAGCTCCTTCTCTGTTCCTGCAAGGCCATCAATGTCGACTGCAAAGCGCAAGTTCGTGATTGTTCTGCCTCCAATACTGACAGTTCCTTCATGATCTTTCAGAGCGTCCGTCATGATTCTTTCCAGGAAGATGTTGAAAAGAGTAGGTCAGAGCAAGCAGCCTTGTCTGACTCCAACTGTAGTCCTAAACCAGTTTTCTATTTTGCCGTTGAAGCAGACTGCGCTAGTGGCCTTGTTGTAAAGGTTTGCTATGACTTTGATCAATGTTGTATAGCTTCATGGTGGACCAAAGGGCTGCATGCCACACCCTGTCAAACGCTTTCTTAAAATCCACAAAGACATGTTAGAGGTCCTGCTGGTGCTGAAGGTATCTCCCACATAGAACTCTCAGGTTGGAGATCTGCTCAGTTGTGCTGCGCCCTGGTCTGAAGCCTGCCTGTTCCTCAACTATGATTTCCTCTGCCTGTGGCTTCAGCCTGTTCAGTAGGATCTTTAACATGACTTTGCTTGGGTGGGATATAAGACTGATCGTGCGATAGTTCTGGCATTGATGTAAGTTGCCTTTTTGGGGGAGAGTTATTATAAGTGATTGGGTCCATGGTGTGGGCCAATCCCGTGACTGCCAGATCTTATTGCAGATTGTTAGTAAGGCGCTTATCATGTCTTCTCCCCCTTCTTGGACTAGCTCTGCAGGGATGTTGTCTGCTCCTGCTGCCTTTCCTTTCTTCAGTGACTTCACTGCAGCCTCTACTTCTTCTCGGAGGATGGGATAGTTGCCACTGTTGGTCACGGGTGGGTTGACAAGTATGCCTGGGTCCCCTGCAGCTCGGTGGTTGTACAAATCTGAGCAGTACTCTGTCCATCTCTTCAGTATGTCTTGGTCTTCCGTTAAGACAGTTGCCTTCACTATCTTGGATGATCGAGGAGCGTCCTTGTTTTACACTGGTCAGGTCTTTCACCAGCTGGTATGCTTTTTTGCTATTATTTTTGTTCAGATTTTCTTCTACGTGTTTACACTGATCTTCAATCCACTTATTCTTTGCCTTTTTCATGGTTTTCTTGATATCCTGGTTAATTTCCCTGTATTGTTTAGCTCCTTCTACCTCTGATTTCTTTTTCTTTAATTCTCGACGCTTGTCACATAGAACAAAGATGTCAGCTGTAACCCAAGGTTTCTTTGCTTGTCGGTGTTTGCCAAGGATCTCACTGGCTGTTTGGGTTACAACAGTGTTAAATGTGTCAATCAGTGTGTCCACGTCCATGTCTTCTGCACCTAGAAGTAGCAGTGGTGCGAATTTTCCTCCTATCTTTGCCTGAAAGGCTTCCGCTACCTCTGGGTCTTTCAGCTTCTCGAGGTCAAACTTGATTCTGGTGGGACCCTGCTTGTTGACCTTCTTTAGGCGGAGTCAGAAGGTCATCATCACTAAGTCATGGTCGCTTCCAATGTCTGCTCCTGGAAAACTTCTTGTCTTGGCAATGTTCACACTGGTTTGGAAGCGTCTCTTCACCATGATGTAGTCAATTTGGTTATGGTGCTCTCCGTTTGGGCTGTGCCATGTCCACCTTCTGGATGCTTTGTGCGGGCCAAACGTGTTCATCAGCTTTAGATCATTTGAACTGGCAAATTCCAGGAGCCTTAAGCCTCTGTCATTGGTCTCTGCATTGCAGTAGCGTCCACATGTGCCTTTCCAGTTCCTAGCAGCATCCTCTCCTATTTTGGCATTCCAGTCTCCCTGCACCACAAGAATGTCTTTCTTGGGGGTCTGGTCCAGAACTTCTTGCAGTTGGTCATAGAAGTCTTCTATTTCCTCATCGCCATAGTCTGTTGTTGGGGCATAAACTTGTACAATGGTGATATTAAATGGGGTTGCCCTCAAGCGTATGGTGATAAGCCTACTGGAGACTGGCCGACAACTCATGACGGTGTTCACGATGTCTTTGTGGACGAGAAATCCGACACCCTGTTCGTGTTGTCTTCTCTGCCACTGTAGTACAGTTTGTGGTTTTCCTGGGTTGATGTTTCCCCAAGGTTCTTCCATCGTACTTAGCAAAGTCATAGGATGGTCCAATGGTATCTGTTCATTTCATGTGTCAGTTCCTCTACCTTTCCAGGCGTTCTTAATGTTCTGACGTTCCAAATGCCAATGCTGATGTTATTTCTGGCATGGAGTTTTGATGGTGATGGTGCACCAGTAACACACTTAACACCTCTGCCCTGGCGCAAGACAGAAGGCGCGGTCCTTGTTTCGGGTGACGACCGATCCGGTATGGATTGAGGTAAGGTTGTCATTGCATGTGGTGTGTCTTGGGCAAAAGAACCTGGCGGAGCCCATCTCTCTCCAGGCTGTTAACCACAACCGAAACGCCACACATAACTTGTGGCTCGCCTTGGTCCTGGACACGTGGCCGATGAGACCCTCATAGGACTCTTTCGCCCTGAATGGTGACTTCATCAAGGAAGTTCATACACCCAATCAGGTACCGTGTCAGCACCCTAGCCTTTGGTTATCCAAAACCTAACCTGCTGTTGCCTTCTTGATTAACTCAGGCTCAAAATATTTACTTGTTATTGGATATTCAGTCAGACCTTCTGCCAGACTAGCCAACGCTAAAAAAATGCTAATTTGTTGTCCAGTCTAAAAGTCAAATATTTTTCAGTTGTCTGCGCTATACAACTTATGTTTCTGTAAGACTCATCCACAGCACGCATGATAATGTGTGAATCATACCCCTTGAGATTGTGAAAAAAGATTGGTAGTTTGTATGTCTTAGGATCTGTTTTTAATAACAAGTTACAATTGTTATGTGCAGCACCTCTGTAACGCCCAGTTATGTGATCATGGTGACGAACTTTGTCATCTCCCAGAAGTTGTTCACAAATCCAACACGTCACAGCTGTATCAAAATTTAGTTTGTCTTCTTCTGTCATTACCAAGGGCATCTGACATGTTGTGAGATATTGTACTACCTGACTATAGAGTTGCCTCATTTCTGTTAAAAACAGACATGCTGCATTTTCACCCCTGTAGATAACAGGTTCTGAATGCTGTCCGTCTGACCTAACAATAATGTATCCGAAAGAATACACCACTTGGTCACTTAGTTTTATAGTCTTTGGTAATGTTTCTGGAACAGGACCCTCATATGGTAGAACTAGTGATTCAAAATCAGCATACACTACAAACGGCAGCTTTTGCTGATTCCCATAGTTCTTAAAACACACTTGACTACCAGGATCTGGATACTTAAGTAGAGTTTGTATGTCATCAGCTGACCTACAGTGCAAAACATGTTTGTGTGTCACTGCAATAGAAGAGAACCTTTGTAAACATCTTTTACACACTTCCTGTTTGCCATTGTGTTTTGTTGTATGCCCATGAATTAGTCGTGACATATTCCTGATAACTGTGTAGTGAAAGTTATCATTATCACCAATTAGCAACATGTCAACATGCTTATCTTTTGACTGATCATAGGTTGGATTAAGTGGTGATACTCTAATGGGTTGTAACTTGTCAACAGAATCATTATCCCATACATACACATTTACAGATATACCAGGATTTAGTTTTTCAAACAAGTCTATGTCTTCTATTTTAACAGGGAAATCTATAACGCTGAAGTTGAGTTCGTTTACAAATTTGGTGTAGATAGATACACGTTAAGGTTTTGATTTTACAAAGTGTAGTTTAGCAAGCACACACCACATAAAACAAAACTTATCATTGTTTTGAATATTGACAACAGCCTTCTTGTTTGCAACCTCTTTTGGCAGTGGCAACCATGATTTACCTAATAATTATAGGATGATACCTTGACTGTTTTAATTGTAGTTCATGCACATGACCTTCATGCCAACCAGACCCCTGCATTTTTGCTTTATCAATTGCTTCGAGAAAGTCTGGTAACAGTCTTTCTCTAAACACGTTTTCCAATTCTCTTCTTGTGTTAACTGTGTGTTGTCTTGTCGAGATATATGATAACAATCACTTCACCGTCTACTCTAGTAAATTCTATTTTAGCAACAAACTGAATTTTTACACTGCTGAAAGAAGATTATCTTGTACGACAGAAAAAGAGTTTTCTATCGATTCATAGACATTGTTACTATTAGATATAGGCAAGTCTGTTTGTGAAACACGTTTCTTAAGCCTGATTGGCTTGTCAAGTTTTGAGCATTGTCCGTCATTTTTATTTGACCGACAAAATAATAAATGGAAAAAAACAACAACAACAAAAAAAAAAACCGCTGGCGCACCTTAAGTAATACTGTATTAACTGTAACCCCTATGATAAACAAATTTAGTTTATATATAGTCACCAAAACAAATCAACCACTTCCCTGGAGTGTGTCTTAAAGTCTTGTGTTAATGCTGCAGGTGTAATATCACTTTATTGAATGTAACACTTTCAATATAATAATGTAGTTTTTTTAGTTGATAAAATAATATTTTGTGTTAACACATTGACTCAAACCAGTTACAGCGCAAGCGGTTAGCATCATAAACTTTAAAGCATATGTCCTAAGATCAACAGTCTCGTACTCATAATGTGGTGTACCATCAGAATATTCCAAAGTAACATTATATGACATATATATCTTTGCTGGCGTTGAGAGTTTAAAGCCGGGTTCAAACACACGTGTTTTTTTCTGTAACATCAACTGTGTGGGTTTGTCCGTCTGTCATTTTTATGGACAAAACAAACGTATAAATTAATTTACTAACCCATACCCAGTGATTGATTGATTGATTGATTGTACATTGCTTAACGTCCCGACAGCAACAAGGCTTTCTCAGGACGTGCCTGCACTGCTTGTGAAAAAAAACAAAAACCCACAGAATTTTGAATGTATGTCGCCAGCCTGTCCACTACGTTAAATAAACCTACAACAACCTGGGGCCTAAATAAAGCTAAAACCATTTGGCAACACACATCCAATATCAAGAGCTACAGGCAGTGCAGACAGTAGGGAGAGTTTTAAAAAGGCAAATACAGGTGAATGGACCTCGGGTAGACAGAAACACATGCCCCAGAATAGAGAGAAAAACTCACCCTGTGGGGCTGACCAGGGTGATCCTGGGAACTAAAAAGTACCTAACCCCACCCAAGTCCCCCAGGGCAGACCCGGGTGGGGGCATACCCAGTGGGCTGATCTGTCTTTAAAATAAGCTTTAGATGCTTAGTTGATGTCAGTTTATTTTTCACAATGTCTCGTTCATGTTTATTTGGTATTACATCGTTCTCTCTGAGACAGTCTTCAAAGCTGTCACGATCTTTACAGTAAAACAAACAGATAAACTTTAACTGTTCTCAAAAATCTTTTAGTATAGCATTATATTTTTGAGTGAGAATCCATACACTTATCGTCTTATGTTTGCGTGTCTGCCACTAAAGGCAAGTTCTGCTAAAGTGTTTCTCTTCTTAACAATGTCTTTCTCTGCAGAGCAGTCATCAACTATAAACAGGGTTGACTGTCCTTCAAATTGCTTGTAAAAATACTGTAGGTAGTCATTCAGTTTTTTCTTAGGGTCAACTAAGTAAATGTTGCTGTCAGTCCAAATAAATAATCGGTTGTGATAAGCTTTGTTGTGTTTGATTGTAGGACAAAATATTACAATGTTTTCAAAGTGGTGGATGTATCTTGTTTGTAATAGATTAAGAACAAATTCAGTTTTACCACACCTGGTGGCACAGCAAAACAAACCACAGTGTAGGTCGAGTGTCATCAAGTTCATTTTAATACACAATATAATTTTAATATATGTGTCCACTTAGTCTGCTTTCTGCAATATTGAGTTGTGCATCATAAATCAGATACAAATATATGTTTATGGCTTCGGCTTTTTCAACCTTTTTTGTATCTGAATTATAATTCCGTCACTGCCATTCTCAACAGTTCGACCTGACCCATGTAGGTAGTCATCGTCTGTACTACGCAGGTCTAGCCACAGAGCATACTTGTTTGTCAGGTATTGTCCGATCCTAACGTCATACAGATGTAAATCTTTACACGCCATGTTTGCCGGTTTTTCTCTAAGACTCCCACCTGCAAAATATTTTGTGATCTCGTCATAGTGTTGATAAGGTAACATTCCAGAAGCATACACCTGATTAGGACGCCCTTCGATTGTACAAGACAAATGTGTAATCTTTGGATTATAGAATTTTTCTGAATCTCTTTTGTATGGGCCCGCCAGTTCAACAAACAACATAAGAATACCTTTCAGTGACCTGGCAGGTGTGTTCAAGTTTATGTTCCACATCGGGTCGCTTTTGTCTTTATGCATTAAACTATGTCTAATCACCCTGTCATAATAAATTGGAAGTCTTGACTGGTACTGATTTTGTATGAGTCTGGCTAGTTCAGTATGTGTGACAATTTCGTATTCCAAGGAAATGTTAGAAATCTTATATGTCGCATTGAGATCAGAAGATTTTATAACTTTGGAGTAGTCATTGAAGGTTAGTTCAAAACTCAGATGGTCATTCAGTGCTCCTTGATAATATGGTAAATGCGCTGTGAGGATTTCAAACTCAAGTGGAATGTAAAACCTGGTTCCATATGTTTCAGCCATTATAACGTCCTTAGCTGTAGTGGTTGTTTTGTCTCTTGCATCGATTCGAAGTTTAGTAATATTATCTGACTGTATGCCTTGATAAATACGATTCTCTTGTTCTTCTCTTGTGAGCCAAAGATCTTTGTAACAGTAGAACACATCAGCATCGTCAAGACTAAACACTTCCTGTCCTTCAAGTTTTACTTTAATAGTTCTTATAAATGCTCTGCCAAGATTGTTAACTAGTGTTCTGTTCACGTCTGTGTCTGATGATAGTTCAATATTAAATGCAAGGCGTGCAGTGCCAGGAACAATAACGTCACTGGGACCTAGGTTTGGAAACTTGACTGTAAGTGTTTGGTTCTGGTCTATAGTACTAGGATTATTTGTGATGACGATTGATTGCCTAATGCCCTTAACACCAAGAGGCTCTCGTAGTTTTCTATATGGGTCTAACTTTGATCCGTAAGACAGTGTCATTTTATTATGCAAAAATCAAAAATATTAAATTAATAAAAACAATGGCAGCGGGAGGATTTAATCATGAAGATTTTAAAATGGATGACATAAATGTCTCAGATACTAGTACCACAGATATGACTGGAATGGTAACTACTTCTAGTATGTATCACAAACTCTTAAAAGACAAAGTAAACTCATTTTATGACAGTGTTGGTGCGCGCCCAGATGTAATAGATCCTAATCAGTTTGAATATGATAAAGGTCACTTATTTGTAAATACAGAGGGAAAGTGTATCTAACACATAAAAATAGTCCTGCTAAGTTTAGAGCTTTAAGTAAAATCAAAACTGATGTAGGTGGTGAGGCAGCACTGCAGTGTTACCTTGGTGTTGGTGTTGGTAAGAAGTTACCCCCTAGACTTGCTACTGCTCTTCACGGCACGCAAACAAGATTGCCAACAGGACAAGAAATTGAAATGGCAGCAGTAACAAGGCTGCCAGAAATAGCAAACGCAGTGATACAAGAAACCTCATTTACTGAAGGTCAAATAAATGACGCTATGAAAACAATAGATGACCCACCTTTGTCAATGCGGGTGATTATAGGGTTGGATAAATCTCTGCAGTCAATAAGAGGTGAGATGGTAAATAATGTAGCCAAACTAGGTGAGCTTGATAAACATATAGAACGAGAAAAAGAGAAACTGGCTACCGCAGACAATGTGAATCTTGACACAGAAATAAAAGAAAGAATACAACACAAATTAAATGATTTGCAGATAGAAAGATCAGAAAGGTTAGAAGTGATTAGTATTGGAAGAGAAAAAACTTAAAACACAGGTCAACAGGATTAGATTGATTGATTGTACATTGCTTAACGTCCCGACAGCAACAAGGCTTTCTCAGGACGTGCCTGCACTGCTTGTGAAAAAAAATAAATAAACAGAACATTGAATGTATGTCGCCAGCCGGTCAAATACATTAAATAAACCTAACACATGGGGCCTAAATAAAGCTAAGACCATTTAGCAACACACATCCAATATCAAGAGCTACAGGCAGTGCAGACAGTAGGGAGAGTTTTAAAAAGGCAAATACAGGTGAATGGACAAAGGGTAGACAGAAACACATGCCCCAGAATAGAGAGAAAAACCCACCCTGTGGGGCTGACCAGGGTGACCCTGGGAACTAAAAAATACCTAACCCCACCCAAGTCCCCCAGGGCAGACCCGGGTGGGGTGTCAACAGGATTAGAGAAACTATTCAAAAAATACTTCACGAAGACACAACTTTGGCTGAAAGATTAAAAACACTTTTCAGAGAGCAGGGTATCACTATTGCGAGTTTAATTACTGCTCTTGAATTTATTATCAGTACTGTTGTGTTGGCTGTCTCTGGTGGTGGTGGGATTGGTGGCGCTCTTCCACCAGGCCCACCAGCTCCAACTGACCCAAAAGATTTAGAGTTGTGGCTAAAGAAACAGTTGTCTCATATATCAGACTTGCTTAAGAAATTGGCTCTGAAAGCAATGGACGCGTTGCCTGGTATAATAGGCACAGTTGTCAGTTGGCTTATCAGTACTGCAGCGAAAGTAGTTGGGTTTATGGCAGAACATGTGTGGGTCTTTTTGGTGACAGTAGGAGGGCTAATAACAGGTTATTTAATGAAACAGGTAAAGAAGTAATATCCCTAATCCAGTAAGGCCTATTACCAAAGCAGTTCTTTCTGACTCATGTGTGTTTGGTGATGGTGTTGGATCCGGGGTTGACTGTACTGGTTGTATGGGTGCCAGTGTCAGGGCCGGGGCTGATACTGTCTGTACTGGCATTAATAATGGTTTTATTATCTGTTGATGTGTGGTTGTTGCCCCCAAGTTCACAGATTGATTGAGTCCTAATTTCTGATCTCGACCAGCAACAATGATTTCGTTATTATAATTTGTTATTGTCCCCATTTGGAGTTGAGGGTCAGATGGTAACATGTATAGCCCGATGCCAACTACAAAGTCAACTTTTGATCTCGCATATCTGAGAACATCTTGGTAGCGTTGTATGCTTGATGGGAGATCAACCACTGAGTTGATGGAGTCTTCTAGATTTGCGAGAAACTGTTTTTGTGCTTCAAATTTTCCACTCCCGTTTAAAATGTTTGATTTTGTTAGTGATTGTGCTCCTAGTAAACACCACACATATGTTCTGATAGACTCATTTACGCGCTCGACTCCCGCTTGAGTAAACCCGTCACTCTTGTCTAAAACAAATGTGGTCCAGGCATTAGACTGTTTCTGTTCTATTGAGCCTAACCAGACTTGTGATTTTGATGAGAATGACGTGTAACCGGGGTAGTAATCTTGAGGGTATTGTCTGTGACTCATAGCGTAATACAATGTACCCATGCCGTTGTGATCATCAAGTTTTTGTGTGAAGTCATACTTAATGCTAATGTTAAATTCATTACATATACGTTCAAACGCTTTCATATCCATGGGGTTGTTAAAACGGTTGAAACTGAATTCAGTGGGCAGCGGGGTATGCAGTTCTGACAGTATTCTTCTAAGCTGGTAATACGTGTGGAAAAGATACATAGACCTAATCAGTTTGTTTGAGTGATTTAAATGGTCTGTAAAAGAAACATCGCAGCCTGTAGTTGAGCATAGTATAGCAAAGTTAAGTTGGTTTTGAAACATCTGTAGTGGGCTTGAGGACCACTTTCTTGCAGTAGCATCGTCTGTAATTGGAGGGTTTAGGTAATGGTCGAAGGGGTTAGGTATTTTGACTTGAAATAAATCTTGTTCGGATACAGCTATGTCGAGCTGATTTAGTTGTATTATTTTCTGTTCATAAGTAGGCGCAACATTGTACTTGGCATCTACATTAAATTGAAATGCGTTTGTAGTAATGCTTGTTGGTGATTTAAATTCCATCATGTTCTTTTTTTATGAGATAATAAAAATGTTTATTACCTTAACAAATCTTGACACAAACAAACCAGTGTGGTTAACTAATGGGATTGATAATCGCGATGGTAGCAAGGCTGTAGCTATCCATGAAATGTTCTACAGTGTAAAGTGGTTTAATGTAGAAGATAATATAAATTATTTTGTAGCTGATGGCATAATTATTGATGATACTTTACGATCAGGGTATTATGGCTTTTATACTCTAGCTGAATGGCTACAAAATGGATATAAAATTAAAGCAACTTTAAATCCGGCTAACTTACTTGTTACATTAGAATTTCCAAAAGGTAGTCAGTATTCATTATCAATTAGTCTTGGAAGGTTACTTGGTTTTTTTTGTTACATTTCCTGATGAAGATTGGGCATTAACAACATTACCATTCACACGTCTACTAACACCAAAAAAAGATAAAATAACTGGAAAACACCCTGTTCATTTGTCAGTACACACAGTATTAAATGTTTATTTAAAAGAACTAAACACGACTGAGAATGTACAAAATGGAAAACCTTCAACTCTGTTGAGAAGCTTACCAACTGGAACTGCTCCCTATTATGAAAGTGTGGCGGTTAGATTTCATAATTTGCAGTTTAAGAAATTAGGTTCCAGTTTTTTTTGAGTCACTGTGTATATCTGTAACTAATCAAGATGACAAACCAGTTGTGATGCAAGATTTTAGTGTTGTGTTAGAAGTTAAATAATTTTATTTTTGTTTATAAAAATGAGTGCTGGTCCAAAGTCGAGAATCATACCAGTTTGCGTGTACTGTAACAGAGTTGAAATATTTGGCATATGTACAGGATTTTGAAAAGGAGGGGGAAATCGGAAATGTATATGGTTTTGAACTTGATTCTTTTGGCATGTACAAGTGAAAAGTAATTGATGACATGAAGAACGGAACAGAAAGAACATTTCCTAAACTTGGTCAGCTTCATGATGTTACTGTACCTGTTTCAGTAAATAATGTACCCTACAATTTAATACATGTGCGTAATAAGTGGGTAGTTTTGCTTGTGCTGCCTGCGCCTGCTCCAGCACCAACAATTGACTGGGATATAAAGTTTGAATTTATTAGTCCTTATGTATATACTGATGATGAAGGAGCCTTAGTGTTTAGGAAAGTTGTTAACTCTGGGCCAATGATTGTGAGCCTTGTTCCAAGTTTTGCACAAGACAACAATAGCAGAGATAAACTGAAGGTGCAAGAGTATGAGAGACAACTGTATCATCTTACACATAGAAAAAATAGATCAGATGCAAAAATTGTGTTTGTACCAGCAAACTTTACCATTGCAAGAGAAGCGACAATAGTATTTGAAATTATCATGAGATCTGTATCTTCTGCCAAAGAGGCAAATATTGCGCAGGGAATCAAACTTACGTGGGATGAAACACTGACAGAGTCAACAAAGGTTTTTATTGCTATTAGAAAAAATTTAGATGTTTTTGAGGTTTCGAGCAGTATTCCAGCTGTCAAGATATTGGTCGACAAAACAACTTTTGTTTATCTAAATTACATAAAACTAGAACACATTATTCTTGTTTTGTTTTATTATGCCAGCAAATTGTATACTTTTGACGAGTTGCAAAATGAAATTGCTGATTAAATAAAAAATATTTGTGAATAAAAAAAATGGTGAACTTGTATCCGCAGCTACCGATGACTGATACTGTGACACTTGTGGCGCCTGATCCGCATGTGCCAATTGCATCAGATAAAATATTACAGGCAGGCGCATTCAGATTAATAAATATTACAAAACAGACGCTTTGAAATATTTGGAAAGTGAACAGGCCAAATACTCTAGATGTAAAAGACAGTATAAGACAGTTTTCAATTCTGTTCAAAACACTTCTATGGCTGTGGGTGCTGTTTCAGCTGGATGTTCTGTAAGGGGTATTGTTTTGTTTGCCACAGGNGAATCGGGAGTTTAATTGGAGTTGCAATAGAGGGTGTTAGCATTGCTACATGCCTGGATTGCTTTGGTTTGGAAGCCCTTAACAAAAGATTTCATACAAAGTTACAGAAACATGAAGCATTGAGTACTCTTGCTGGTGCAAAGTTGAGCAGTATGAAACTTATAATTAGTAAATCCTTGGAAGATAATTTTATTAAAGACGAAGAATTTAAGAGAGTGCAGGATGATTTGAACAATTATAAGAAACAGAAGACTGAAATACAAAATAAGATATGTAGTCAATCTCCCGTGAATGTTGAAGAACTGAAGGCCAGTTTTTTAGAGAGGGGAAAACAGATCAGGGTAAAGGAAACCACAGAGAAATTACAAAATCATTTAAAGAAATAAAAATCAGATTTGGTAATCAATCAATATTTTTGTCACATGCTTCGCAGAGAGATGACACATCATTTACACCACTTGTGCCTAACCATTTAACCCCATCAGCTCCACCACCACCAGACTATTACTAAAAAAAAGTTTTGTTGTTGTCCTTGTATCTTGTCAAATTTGTCTGAGTAAGTTGTGACTTAAGTCAAGAACATACAATTTGTTATGTTTAAGTTTTTATAAGAAATTATAAATTCTTATTTTAAGACACTTATATGTTCTTGTGTCAACTAACTTATAATAACTTAAAAAGTTACCTGTAAAGTTATTTGACATTTGTAGTGTCATTGGAAATTTGTTATCAAGTATCTGTAGGTAACTTAAAAAAAAATTGTTATCAAGTGCTTATGTCAATGTTTGTTTTTTTTGTTTTGTGTGTGTGCGCATGTGTGTGTGTGTGTGTGTGGTTATTATTATTAAATAACTGTGTTTTGGGGTATTGTCACAGAGACAATGGTAAAAATGTTTTTGTAATATCCTTTTTCATATCTCTAACACTAATCTATATACACACATACGCGCATAAACACATACAGACACACACGCACATAAACACAAACACACATACGCACGTAAACAGACAAACACACATACGCACGTAAACAGACAAACACACATATGCATGTAAACAGACAAACACACATACATGCACTCAAACATACACAGACCCGCATTTCAGTGGTATGACATGCGATACTGACACAGCGGCTGTGTACACGCTGTGTACATTGTTTACAATTACAATTACATTGGATACCATGATACCATGATCACATGAGATAGTTCACAGACTTGCTAACGTCCTTGTAAACACTGTGTTCCGTCTAGCATTTCTTACATGGCATGCAAGTGATAGCATGCCACAGATTAAAGCTGATATCATATGAGCCGTGGGTTATTAAAATAACTTTTTTAACAAAAATCCTGTCTGTTATCCGATTCTCAATGGCCTTTTCAAGAGAGGATTCACACTTGCCTCTCTTGAATAGGCATTGAGAATCGGATATGGTGTTCTGTCACCCAGACGGGACAAGGTAAGGACGGACAGACAGACACACACACACACCTCACCCAGCCCCCCTTACCCCCACCACCCAATCCCATACCCCCCACCACCCATACCCCCCTTACCCGTGCGCACACAATTTGTTTTATTTATTTGCCGGCCCGGTAATTTGTTTGTTTACTCTAGGTCCTATGGTTCATTATTTATTTATCTGGACTTATATTTGTTCTGGTAATTATTGGATCGTCACACCCCCCAGATGGGAATCTCACAGCTCAGACATTTACCGAAATGAAAATATTGAGATTCCCCGAGATGATTCGATCCCACGCACACACATACCGAGTAAATTGCGCCAAGATTTACTCGGTACATGTGTAACGGGGCAGAAACCACCAGGCCAACCTTGGCCCGAGTCAATGTAGTTATTCTTATGTACTTAAATATAAGATCGATCGAAACCGAAAGTGGTGCAATGCGTTTTGCAGACCGGTTCTGTATTTTTGATTTGCAGGTCTGTAGCGCTAACTCAGGGCCTCAGATCCACGTCGGACATCGGACAATTGTCCGATAAAAAATCCAAATGTCCTATTAAATTTGCCTTCAATCTGTCAAATGTCTTATTGCTTTTTAATGAAGGCGGTCATTGTCCGATCGAAGCTGCGTAAAGGCTGGTCATCGTTCGTTCATTTTAATAACTGCGTTACCCGTTACTGGCCGTTAGGCCTACATCGCGACATTCAACTTGAAAAAGGACTAGCCTAGTGCACTCGCCCTTTCCTCTTTGTGAAACCGATCGATAAAGGATAGGCTTAGTTAGTGCGTCTGCACCAGCAGTCGTAACCATGCACTGGTTGGTTGTCATGCGCAGAGTGGTTTCCCTTACACAGCTTTCGTTTTCGATACTCGCGAATCCGACTGGCGATGCCTCCGAAAAAGAAAATAAAAGCTGATTCAAAGCAGCAACAGCTGAAAAACTTCGGTTTTGGTAAAACCGTTAAAGATGTGAGAGAAGAAACTAATGCATCCGACCAAACAAGCGCTTCTCAAGCGACAGAAGAAGAAAGAAGAGAGGTGAGAGATGTGATAGATCTAGATATGACCGGCGACGCTCCCGATCCACAGCCATCTACATCGTGTGATAATGCACAAACAAAACAGGCAGAACCAGCCGAAAAAGAAGAATCCACTACTACTAGAAAGTTTGTGCAAGCGTGGACACTTTCTTTTAAATGGTTACGTTATGAGAACGAAAAGATGTTTTGCACTGCATGTAACAATGGAAACATGAAAAATGCCTTCACAAGCGGATGCATCAATTTTCGTAAGTCGGCGCTTTCAGACCATGAAGTAACAAAAGAACACAGGGACAGCTTGAAAGTTCCTGCCCTTCAGAAAAACACTGAAGAGATAGCGATCCGCCTTCTATATCAATAATGATTTGATCCTCCCCATGGAACATCATTAACATTTTGAATTGGACAGTATTATCAGTATTATTTTTTGCTCCAATGTTATTTTTCAAAGGGAATTTGTGAAGAATTAATATTCAAGTTTGTATTTGTTAAATTTAATTTGTGTGTGTGTGTGTGTGTGTGTGTGTGTGTGTGTGTGTGTGTGTGTGTGTGTGTGTGTGTGTGTGTGTGAAATAACCAATGCTTTTAAATTATTTATTTTTTCTCATATATTCAATAAACATAAAAAATTTTGTGCACCAAAATGTCTTATTGATTCAATGGTTTGAGGACAAAAATGTCCTATTGGTTTTTCTCAGGCAGGACAAATGACCTATTGAACCAATGTTGTTCAGGACAAATGTCCTATTGAAGCCCTCGTGGATCTGAGGCCCTGCTAACTAATCATACAACCGATTGAGCTGTGAACATTATTAGTAGTCATATTAACCTTGTTTTAGTTGGTTGTTATAGATAAGCGAGTAATTGTGTATCTCTTTCTCAGAAATGTGAGCGGCGAAAGCGGTAAGTGGGCTAAAAAAAAAGATTTCTAAGGGAAGTAACTGCTGTACGATGTTTTGCCTATAACCAAATCAGAAATTCCCGCAATACGTCACACATAAGCTAGGCAAATGGATGCTGATTTACTGCATTTTAGTGTGTACATACTTACATAATCGATATATTAATTAACTCAGGTGTTAACCCCCTGTTGGTATTACTAAGCGGGGAGGTACATAAAATGGTGATTGTTAAAATAATAATGCAGTATCGGCCGGTATGTTAGGTAAGCTTGCCGGGGCGCTGTTTTAATACTAACATTTCTGAAAATATGGGTGGCATGATCATTACGAAGTTTGTTAGCAAAAATCGTAAAATTATGGCGTCAAAAAAATTTGTCCAAATTCACTCATATTCTCATTCTCTCTTACCACAAAGTATCCTTGGGCCAAGTTTGAAGAATGTGGTTTAAATAGTCTACAAGAAAATGCCAACGTTAAAGTTTACCACGGACGACGGATGACAGCGGACGGACAATGGACGGACAACCACTGGCCCAAAACATACTCACTTTTGCTTCGCACATGAGCCAAAAAATCAAAACAAAACTATGAAATGAAAACGTATACAAATGCAATGCTAATAATTCACACAAAAATAAATAACAGTGAATAGAAAATATTGACTTTCAAGAAAACTGTTCTAGATAAACAGTTTTTAAGGGGGGGTAGGGTGCTCAACTTTTTTTTTCTATGGCCAGTGTCTATTATATCAAAACACCACAACCGAAACTGTTCTAGGAGGTGCTGCAATAACATTAAAGCACCTCCCTCCTTCTCGGACCATGTTGTGGACTGGTAGTGAATGAATTTTTTTTTAAAGCCGGGGGGGGGGGGGTGCTGTAGTACCAAAGCACACCCCTGGATCCGGCCCTGTAGATGCAGAAAATACAACAAAGCACAACACAACGCAACGCACTGTACTACGCTCAATCATTACACGATTTCTGAAGCAGACGACAGGGTCAGAATTGCTGAGGGAAATTACTGGTTAATCACGGCACACATCATCTGTAATCAAGCTCTGCAAGATTAGGTCTTACCGACGCTCAAAAGATGCCCCAAATGACCTTTTATGGTCAACTAAGACTCTGTTGAAGCGATAAATATCTTTGATACATTTCTTGGGCTGGTGAGAAGGACATGGAGAAATGTGCGGAGTAACGTCCCTTTGTCGACCACCGTCTTTCTTTTTATTTATATAACGATATACAAATTACACACGAAAACTGATTTTGCTTGGTCTCTACGAACAAGCCATGGAAATAGTTTTGATGAGAAATAATATTATAAATAATAAGAACAACACTACACGAGACTGACCGAGACATCGATTACATCGCCATTTTGTTTGCGACGTCTATCGCGGTGAGATTTTACACAGACGACATGGTCTCTTTATCAAGGTATGTTCATTTTATTGAAATCGACGTACAGGCTGCAAGTACTGTATTGTTTGTCAGTGAGAAAATCCTAAATTTTCTCTTCAACATTGCTAAATTCGTATTTTTACTTATCTTACGTCGACCTACTCATTGATTGCCTCTTTCTCTCACTCTCTGTTTTCATCATATTCATAGCTCGAGGCGAATGGCGCAAGTCCTGTTATAAGTGTGCATAAAGTGATGTTACAGTAGCGAGGATGAGACTGTTGAAACCCGACCGACCAGAGTTTGAATCCCACGACTGTAACTTATTTTCTTTTAACGTCAGAAAGAAATCTAGCTGAATATTATAGTCGTATCAGATCTAGAGCATAGCCAACGACACAGCCTAGACCAACAACCTGACAAATTTTATTCAGAGACCTCATCAAAACTGTTCTATACTACATACAGCCTACCTTTATCAAATTCCTTCAGCTTCTACGGACATTGTTGTAAACGCCAGACTGCTAGTGCTACAGCCTCAAGCCCAAAGACGCAACATTGACAGAATCTGCAGCACCTGTTTCCGTGCCAGCATCATCACACGGGCTTAAAGGCCACGGAACACAGTGCCGTTTCCGTACTGTACAGTCTCTTAGCCATAGTCAGTCCCAGGCATCCCCTAATATATCAATCCCCTAAAAAACACTACTGCCCACCAGCTGCACATTTGCCATGCACAAAATACCAATAAAATTATTAAAAACAGCACATTGACAGTCTCATTTCTTGGCTATGAACCCGATTCCTTACCAACCCTACACCCAAGCACAGCTGAAATCAGCGTGCCCCTCAAATCACTACGTCAACGGCAACTCAACATAGGCCCACAATTGTCCACTGGATAAGCTCAGGATGGTATGAATCAAAGCACCAAACATGTCTCCTCTCATCTAACCAGAAATTTCCAGCAAATTCTAACATTCAGCCCTACTACAAATTTTCAAACAAGGCAAAAATTATTTTTAAAAACACCGGTTCTCTTACTGCCTGAACTGGACAAATTTGACTATGTAATGTGACCTGAAAGAGCAACTTACTGCCTGAACACCATTCAATCTGCCATCAGTGCAACCCTTAGACACTAGCTAAGTCAAACCCAAAGTGACACCATTGAATGTTGCTGCATCTTTAAGTTATGGCCCATTATGTGAAGTGCCTTGTTGTGGCGTTCAATATGCTGTTGATGTTTTGGATCATGCATATCTGATGCCATGAAAAACAGACTAGATACGGTCAGAATGCCTCCAAAATTGGCATGTACAGCAAGTAATATATCTGATCTTCAGAAATGTTGCATTTGAGACACAGGCACATGAAAGTTGTTTTTTTCATATTTTTCCACTACCCACCCCCCTACTTTTTCTGTTTTTCCATGTTTACAAACACATGCAATACAGTCAAACTGACTTCTGGTGGGCTGGACAACTAAAACAGCTTACCATGACACTAACATTGATGAAAAATGAGCTTTCAGACCCAAGGCCATTTCCTATCTCAGGGCAGCCAAAAAGACAATGCCCCAGCATCCTCATTGCCCTGTTGTCTGGTGCCAACAAGCAGGAAGAGACCTGTAACCAGCTGCCATGCCCTATATGCTGCTGGCAGTCTTTTCCACAGGCAAAAGGGGTCATGAAACACCTGTGCAATTTAAACATTAAGTCTACTGAACTAACCCACAGACAAAAGACTATACAAAACAGCCAAAACTATGCTACGCGGGACACACCGCATACCCAAACAAGTGTCTGGAGTGCTGATTTAGGAGATAGCAGGGGAAAATGGTTATGTACAGTTCATTTTTATATAAAACACACCTGTCAGAGTCTCAAAAGACCTAAACTCATGTTGCAAATGCAGCAGGCATGTGTGTGCCAAACCTGTGAACACTCCTGTAAAAGCCTGTACTGGTGGCCGCAGCTGCTGGTCCCATAACAATGCACTCAAATGAGCTTTATGCAGAGTAAAAGTGCTTGTGTTTGGCTCAGAATAGACACCAGAGACATTCTTAATGACAATTACAGCAGAATGACACCTCAGGCGCAGCCAGTGTAGCTGGATCATGCAAAATAACTCTTCTGCATGTCACACTATTTTGGCGGATGATTTCACTCTGAGGTCAGCTGTCTAATGAAATGAACATGCTGACACTGTTTCATTGTAGTTTTGATATTAACCTTTGACCTTAAGCCCCCCCCCCTCCCCCCACCTCCAACCCCTTCCCCCCCCCCCCCACACACACCATCCACCCACCCCACCTCACCCCACAACTTCAATAACTGAAAAGTGCCTCTTTTTTTACGCATTTATCAAATTAAACGCCCTAAACCCCACCCCTTTCAAGGTCAAGGTCACAGCTCAAGGTCGAAGGTCAGACTCATGACTACTTGTAAGAACAAAAAAAAATGAACAAACACACTAATCATAGCTCACAGTCACAGTGCAGGTAAACAGGGTGTTGCAACGCAAAACATGCAAAAGTGAAAAACGCCTATAAAACTGCAATCGCAGCGATTTTTTGGCAAAATTTGAAATTTTTCATGATTTTCTCAGTTTTCCAAATGCAAAAGTCCAAACTCAATGATATGGTTACATTAAACCAGTTTCTGATCTATGTCACATATGGCATGTGGTGCCCTGACAGGCCACGGAACTGTACAGTCTCTTAGCCATAGTCAGTCCCAGGAATCCCCTAATATTTCAATCCCCTAAAAAACACTACTGCCCACCAGCTGCACATTTGCCATGCACAAAATACCAATAAAAACAGCACATTGACAGTCTCATTTCTTGGCTATGATTATATGAACCCGATTCCTTACCAACCCTACAACCAAGCACAGCTGAAATCAGCGTGCCCCTCAAATTACTACGACCCCACCCGGGTCTGCCCTGGGGGACTTGGGTGGGGTTAGGTATTTTTTAGTTCCCAGGGTCACCCTGGTCAGCCCCACAGGGTGGGTTTTTCTCTCTATTCTGGGGCATGTGTTTCTGTCTACCCTTTGTCCATTCACCTGTATTTGCCTTTTTAAAACTCTCCCTACTGTCTGCACTGCCTGTAGCTCTTGATATTGGATGTGTGTTGCTAAATGGTCTTAGCTTTATTTAGGCCCATGTGTTAGGTTTATTTAACGTATTTGACCGGCTGGCGACATACATTCAATGTTCTGTTTCTTTTTTATTTTTTCACAAGCAGTGCAGGCACGTCCTGAGAAAGCCTTGTTGCTGTCGGGACGTTAAGCAATGTACAATCAATCAATCAAATTACTACGGCAACTCAACATAGGCCCACAATTGTCCACTGGATAAGCTCAGGATGGTATGAATCAAAGCACCAAACATGTCTCCTCTCATCTAACCAGAAATTTCCAGCAAATTCTAACATTCAGCCCTACTACAAATTTTCAAACAAGGCAAAAATTATTTTTAAAAACACCGGTTCTCTTACTGCCTGAACTGGACAAATTTGACTATGTAATGTGACCTAAAAGCCAGCACACTCTGACCACCCCTCCATTGTGTCTTACGCCAGTATTAATAGTAATATAATAGAACAATCAATCAAGAATCGCCAAAATTTGTTTTCTATAGACCACCAGAATGTTGCACTTGCAGTGTGACTAATGTTGCTTTCTTTTTATCTTCACAGCATTTTACCAGCACCTACACAGCGGTTATATGACAGAGACGATGAGGAGAAAGCTTACAGAGCTCAGATGCAGGTGTGTTGACCCTTACTCTGTTGCATAATTATTATGTAACATGCTGTGCAAGTACAGCTACAAGTACTGTCTCTGGTGGATTCATTTTGGTTAACCTTGTTTCATTGGGCCTTTTATATGTTAGTATCTGACAATAAATGTTTTAATTGTCATTTGTGACAGTGACTTCAGTCTTGAAGACTGATTCAGATTTTCCGGATCCCAGAAAGCTGCATATTGTTTGTTTGGTTCATACAGAACACAGTCCTTGGGACAGCCTGTTCTGTATGCAAGAGGCATGAATTCTCATGAGCCTCTGTATCCACAGGGAATTATGAGAATTTACATCTCTCGCTGGCCATAAATCAACTCAAGGGCATAGTTACTAGTTAGTCCGTGGACTGTTTTCAATCATTTCATATTTAGCTCTGTCGCCCGTGAATTTTGTGCAGGTACTGTTCCAACTGAAGTTTGTATTGTCTGATAGTTTAATAATAGTAAATACATACATATTTCATTTGTTGTAGGTGGCACCAGTTAGCAGCCACCGTGCAGCTCCTCCCTATGGACACCGCAAAGGCTGGGTTCCTCGCACCCAAGAGGATTTTGGTGATGGAGGTGCATTTCCAGAAATTCCAATTGCACAGTATCCGCTGGGCATGGGGTTAAAAAAGACCACTTCCAACTCCCTGGCAGTCTCTTTGGATGCATCTGGCAAGATCAAGTATGATGCCATTGCCAGACAGGGTCATGGAAAAGACAAGGTAAAGTTATGTTTGTAGCAATATCAGCCTGTATTGCGTGTGATTGCTTGTTCAAATTTAGTAGGTTTTGAAGTAGTGTCTGGGACAGAAGGAGGCTAAAAGCACTGTTTTTGGCTCACTTGCGAAGCAAAAGTGAGTCTATGTTATGGGCCAGTGGTCATCTGTCTGCGGTAAACTTTATCATTGGCATTTTCTCTGAGACTATTCGAGCTAGTCTTCATACTTGGCCCTGCCCAAGGATACTTTGTGACAAGACCTTTCTAACCTTTTAACTACCAACTTATTTTTCTACAAGAAATTGCCCTGTGTCCCTAACTTTTTTTCATTCAAACCAAGTAAAAAAGGGTTACATAATTCAAACAGTAAGTATGATGTTAATTCTGCTTCAAAATGTACCAAATTTTGACATGATGTTGGAAAATACTTACAGTATATTATAATTTTGTCATTTTAAGTGTCTGTGTGCCACAGTCTTTGTTTACCTGTCATATATCTCAGTAAAAGGTGCTAAACCATACCTCTGTCAGAAATTCAATCCAGAAAACAACAAAACTGGTTAGAAACATACCAGTGGCAGTCAGGAAGTCACCACAGGAACCACTCTACTCATTCCATGATACTGATCACGTACATATATCTCATGATATACCCACAGGTGACAAACAAGTCAGGTAGGTTTCAGAACTGTATTCAGTTTTAACGATTTTGACGTAATTCCATCTAAAGAAAATATGAGAAAAATATTTTTGAATGTCAAAGAAACTCAACATAGGTCTAAACCGGCACGTGGCCAGTACTAGACAGGTCAGAGTCATCTTCCGCTTTACACAGGTATGTACAGGTAGCTCTTCGTCATAATCGTTGATATCGGACTCAAAATTGGTAAGATCTTCAATGTGCACTGAACTGAAGCTGCAGTCCGATTCAGAGTCATCTTCTCTGACAGAATTTGAACAAATATCATCCAGTAATGCTGTAAATTCAGGGTCACATTCACTCTCCATGCTCAAGTCACGTTGTAAGCGAAACAGTCTCGAAAAACACCTAACTTTTGATTCAAAACAAACTCGAAAGGCATCCCACATGTAGCGTAAATGGAAGTAGGCATATCCCACAATGCATTGATTCTGTTAAAAGTTGGAATGGGTGCGAAATGAACCGGAACTGAGTGGAAACTGAAAGTAGTTATGTACGGGCGGAATGGGGCGTTACGGTCGTACATGGAGTGATATGTCACGGGCGGTATGGTAGTTAAAAGGCTAAACATACCAATTCAGTGACCTTTCACAAAGGTCAGTGTCACAGGGGATCAGGAAATGTATCAAAAATAGCTATTTTGGGACATAATTTATTTTTTCTCAAATACTTTTCACAACTTCAATTTTCAAACCCAAAAGATGCCAGATGGTAAGACCTTTATATGCACACTAATTTTCTTGATCCCTCGGAAAGGTCAAGGGTCACAAGAGCTCAGGAAATAGGTCCAAAATAGCGATATTTTTACAAAAGATGTTTTTTCTCAAATACTATTCACAACTTCAAACCTAAACTTGGTACAGAGATACCTGATGGTAAGACCTTTCTATGCACACTAATTTGATTGATGCCTCGGAAAGGTCAAGGGTTACAAAAGCTCAAGAAATGGTCCAAAATCACCATATTTTGACAAAAGAAGTTTTTTCTCAAATACTATTCACAACTTCAAACTTAAACCTGCCACAGAGATACCTGATGGTAAGATCTATCTATACATGAGACAGTCTCAAAAGGTGACAACAGAAATGGGACATGAAGGTGCTAAAGTCAAATTTGAAATGCACTTATGTAATCTGTGTGTTTGAACACTTTAATATATCTATTATATGGAAAAGCAGGTGAAAAGACAGTGCAGTGTATAGTTTTAAAGATATTTGATGATTATGCTCGCCAAGTGGAATGTGTCACGCGTGACAGCAGACAAAGTCTTGAGGTAGAAACACTCATATAAAAGGTAGAACTGGACTTGGAGAGTTGGTATTTGATAGAAGAACACACTAATATGGTGAAATGAATCAATTCAAACTCATTTTAAAGTGTCTATCAGTGTAAAAAGCAATTATCACTTTGTCCGTTGTCACGTCCGACACAAAACATAATTAATAAATTAAGTAATGAGATAACAGAACCAACACAAATGTCCAAAACAATCTAGATTTTATTCAGTGGAACTCCTCCATAAGAATTGACTGCAACACTGATCAACATCAAACAAGCATTTTCTCCAAACAAAATAGTGTGTTGATCGTGACAAACCCCATGATGGACAAAGTCTCGAAACTGAAACGAAGAAAATCACTTTATCATCAGGACACATTTTGAAGACAAGCATCACAAACGTTGAGATACTAGACTAGGTCAATATTACACTCAGAAATGAACTGGTGCATTCATAAAAAATAACCCATAAATGGAAAATGTGTGTTGATTGTGCGTTCAGTATGGACAAAAACAGGATGTATGTAGCTGATAATCCGTGTCAAAAAAATGTATTTGGGATTAAGTTGAATGGTTGTACATAGCTTAACATCCCGACAGCAACAAGACTTTCTCAGGATGTGGATTAAATTGGAGATGTGGTTAAAATTACTGGCAACAAATACAGAAGGGAGAAAATGGTCTAAAAAATTGTTTAAAACTCAACTGGATTTCATGTTTTTGGATAAATAAATGTGTTAGAGAACAAAGTGTAGTTTTATTGGTATAAAATGAAGAACATGGTATTTGCAAAGAAAATTCTCCGCAAAGTCTAACACCACCAGTGCAAGCAGGGGACAGTTGCTGATAGCTGCCTTGCAAGTTTTGAATCAATTGGTTGTGCCGACACCAGAAAACAAACGCTTGGAAAACAACTCCAGTTCTTTCATCAAAAGACTGATCAGCTGATCTACAGTGCCCTCTTTGTTGACAAAGTCAAGTAGATTTTCCCTTTTGTACCATCTCCCATGCTGTCCATTTCACCGTCTCTGGTCCTACTGTCAGGTTGGCATACAAATGGCTTTGCACATTTTGCACACCACATGCGTCACACACAATTGATTTATGCAGTCCAGCGTTGGGGGTGAACACAGGCTGGCTTCTGAAAGGTTTTCGCGTCGATCAATCTGGGCTTCCAGGTGTTTATTTAGAACGCCCAGCTTCTTGTCGACACTTGTGCAGATTTCACATAGACACTGTCGGTGAGATTGATTGCCAGCGGCGAGGATATGGGGCGGTATCTGCCTGTAAAAGGTCGTGCATGAAACCTTCAGCTCGGGATGTGTTAGACAAAAGTCTTTGTGAAGCCTTTTCACTTGTTTGGAAAGAATTTGTTTCTGTTTCATGGTTCTTTTGTCCACTGACCTTTTTCTAGGCAGATCTACAGCCACATCTTCGAGGTAACTATGAACAGCAGCTGCTGCTGCAGACATATTTTTTGCGTATTTTCCCGTTGACCATCCTGTTTCTTGTACATGTGTACCGTATCAAGCAGCAGTTTCCTGGCAGCCAGGCACTTCTTGCTAGGTTTATGCTTGCGTTTGTCCAGTTCTGACAGAAACCTCTCTTTTACCAGTTTTGCAGAAGGTGACTCTAGAACGTCACTAATGGCTTTACGCTTGCGGGGCAATTTCTTGGCAAAGCATGTGATGACAGAAAAAATGTGCCCAAACAAACTCGGCATCTTGCAGACAGCCTTCTTAGCCCTGTTTATGGCTTTCTTGTCCCCAGCTTCACCACACGAAGTCGGAGTCTGTTGAAGGTCACTAGTGGGTGCTGGCTTGTCTGCAGATGGTGGAGCTAGTGGTTGAGCTGAAACAAATGAGATCCAATGCTAAGTCAAACAGTACAAACAATACACACAGTTACAACACTCATACTTGCCGACTTTGGTTAGGATGGCAACTTGTGATTTAAAATCACAGCACGATATTGGTAAGATAGTAGACTTCAATAACAATTTAATAAAAAGCAAAGGGAAAGATCCCCACACCGTGTGTGCTGGAGCTCAGAAAAAAATTAACATGAGATCTTACCAAGTTCCACAACAGTTGATCTGCTCTTGTTCTTGCGACACCATGCAAGGGCCTTCCCACGGTGCCGTTGTTTTTGCTGGGAATTCCATTGCTCCCGTTCTTTTCTCTTCTGCGCTGCCCACAGCATTCGTTGTGCAGCCACTGCAGCATCCTCAAAGTGTTGTTTTGCGCGGGTGGTCCTTTTCTCTGCTAGTGGCCGACTGCCCTCTGCCCAGCCTTAATCCTTTCTCTGTAAAACAGTAATGAAAATACATTTTGCAGTGTGCGTTGGAACTGGTCCAGAAGATTGGATCAGCTTACTTCAAAAATTTACACAGGATACTAATGGTTGTTGCTTTTTTAAAAACAAAACGCAGTGTAGTTTTTTACATCGCAAGTAAAACAAAACAAACCTGCGCTGTTTTTGACGCAGTCTGTCTTGTTCTCGGCGCCGCTGCAACTCCTAGTCAGTTTTGGGTCGTTGACGGTTTCTGTGATTTCTGTCCAAATCCTTCAGCATACCTCGCTTGATCAGATTTCAGCGAGTCTCTGTAAGCTCTGCATCTTTCAGCATTGCTTTTATTCAGGGAGTTTTGTTGCAAGAGGAGGCCTCAGGAGGACCACAGACCTACAACTTAGTACAAGTACAAAATGAAAAATAAAATATTACAACAGTCTAAAAAGAATGCCTCAAACTTATATCATAGCAACCTAGTTAGTAGTATTTCTGTCAGTTGTGGAAAAAAGCTTACTAACACAGTAACAACATATCAAATTCGTGCTCAGGTTTTAGTACAATGCTACTTTCATTTTATAAACTAGGAGTTTGTTTATCAGCCTCACTTAGTCCTTATGGAATATGTCACAATCGACTAGGTATCACTCAGAACTTAGGCAAAAATAACAACAAATAAAATATTGCTCATGTTTCTGGGATGAGGTATTCAAACTAAAATAAAATGTGTAATAGTAGTCACAGTCAGCACTATCAAAAGGAGAAATGGGAACGCATGAGTCATCCGTGACAAAGACAAAGGACGGAAAAACTATGAGCACTTTATCTTTCGAGCCGAAGGTCACGGTCGACAGCACAAAGGGTGGGTGTGAAAGCAACCACAACATTTTAAGCCATTCTTACAAACGCAATTTGCAAAAGCAATCAAAAGAAGTACGCCTAAGCGCAAAGTATCAAGTAACATGTTTTATCTGGACCACAAATAAAATTCATGTGTCGTCCGTGACAAAGACTCAAAACTTGTTTTGGTCCTCGTATGAGGAAATGGGCAACCATGTGCGAACAAGAATAAAGTGGGCGCTTTGTAATATGTAAAAGAATCGTATTTTGCAAGTGAATGGCGATAATACTAGTACATTTATTAGCATTTCATAACTATGCTGTGAAACTGACAAAATTCAATGTCGATTGTGACTCTTGAGTCGACCGTGACATCATAAACAGTACAGACAAAATTCTAAAACCAACCTTCTCTCCTGGGTGTCGCCATCTTGCTCAGAAACAATCACGTCACGTTCTCGCGAGATCTTCCAATTTGCATATTAGTCAACTCGGAAGCTCGAGTACGCTGCCTCGCGGGAGGTAGCCTCAAATGATCGATCGTGACAAATCAACAAAAATCGGCGTGGTTCATTTCAAAACGCTGTAACTGCTACAGGATTAAAGTCTAACCTCGCACAGCCCGAATTTCTGAATACAGCGATGGTGTGCGATTGCCTGGTGATATTTGTTAATAATCATTTCTTTGGCTTTTTTTTTCACAAGCTCGTCTTATTCAGGCTGCTCTCCGACAAAGCGTGTCCAGATCGACCACGTAATTTTGAGAAGACGATTTTTCTTTGAATTTGTGAAAATGTACGCAATTTTACTTGAGACACAAGTAATTTAGGTATACAACAACAAATTAACACCACAAACCACGGACTTACTGCATTATTACAGATCACAGAAGTACTCGTCCGTACCGCACACACCAGAGTCCCTTTTTCAAACATGATAAAAAGCCCCCAAAACTATATTTTTATTTCATACCTTGTAAACGGTCACCAGTGTAGATTTGGTTTTATCTTATGTATCTCTTCAATCATTTCTCTTGACACTGGTACAACCATAAATTGATAACTTTATTTCTGATAAATGTTTTTAGCAAATAAAGAGGATGGGGGTAGTGACCAACCACCTTTTGAGACAGTCTCACATACTAATTTGGATGACCCCTCGAAAAGGTCGAGGGTCCCAAGAGCTCAGGAAATATGTATTAAAATAGCCATATTTTGACAGGCCAAACCTAAACTTGGTACAGAGGTACCTGATGGTAAGACCTATCTGTGCATACTAATTTGGATGATCCCTCAGAAAGGTCAAGGGTCACAAGAGCTCAGGAAATAGGTTAAAAAAATAGCCATATTTTGACAAGAAATGTTTTTTCTCAATTACTATTCACAACTTCAAACCCAAACTTGGTACCTGATGGTAAGACCTATCTATGCATACTAATTTGGAAGACCCCCTTGGAAAAGGTCAATAGGTCAACAAATGTGTATCATACAATGCCAGTAATTTTAGTGATGATAGGACCTTCCTATGTATCCTAATTTAGTTATAATAATGAGTACTTGTATAGCTCCTCACCTCAGATTAGAGCTCTAGACGCTTAACAAAAACTAATTCTACAAAAAATAACTAATTACAAAAACGCAATTTACAAAAAGTACAAAAACAAAATACAACGCACTCTGTTGTAAACAAATCTATAAAGTCACCATTCAAGTGCTACGCTTATGGACTCATACTCGCATTCACATACACACGCACACACACACACTACTTCTAACATAGACATGACTTTAACATGACGTGTGTGACAACGTCATTTGTAGCAGACAGCAAAAATATGGGTCTTTATGGCTAGCTTGAATGCCTCTCTCAAATCCACGTATCTCAGTTCACATGGGAGGTCCTTCCAAACAACTGGGCTATGGTACCTGAATGACCTCTCACCGAACGACTTTGTTTTGACAAGAGGGATACGTAAAACTCGAGAGTCGGCAGCGGAACGCAAATTCTATTGACTAGTTGACTCATTGCAAAGGTCAAGGGTCATGGGGGTTTCACAGATGTGTGAAAACTGATTAAATTTTGAAAAAACATGGATTTTGTTAGTGCAGAAGCCATCCCTTTTTGTCAGACGTGTGAATCAGTCATACACGTGAGCCATAAGGGCTTTGCCTTTCTTGTTTTACAACTACTAGTGAGTATGCAGTTTTATGCTTGTGTGTGTGTGTTATCCTAAATGCAAATAACTAAGATCTAAAAGGGAAGAAACACACTGGAAAGTACCAATGAGTGTAAACTGTTTGTGTGTGTGTGTAAAGCATGTTTCTTTCTAACAGATTATATTCCCCAGGATCAAGCATCTCAACACAGTCAGAAAACTGTCTGCAACAAATACTGCTGACAGTATGTGTATGGGTCCTTTGTGTACTATCTTAGAGCTTTATGATATAAATACGATGCCAAATGTCGACATTCATCGTTGTTACGTGGTGAGTCGTGGTCGTATTATGATATCACACCAGATGCACGTAAGATTCTTTTAAAGAAACTTTACTCACACGTGGCTTAAGGATGTGTCCAAAGATAGTACAATTTCACCCCTACAAGACGACGTATGTTCAAATAATCACTCACAACTGCAGGTTAATTAATTCCGGTTTACAGATGTAACGCACGCAGACTTGCCCCCAGTCGTACGCACAGACTCTCGCACAACAGACGCATACACCAGCCCTGAAAATGGCGAGTAATTTACTCGCCATGGCGAGTGAATTTTTTATTTGGCGAGTAAAAAAAAATACCCACTCGCCAAATGCGAGTGCGCTCGTGCGTTTTCCAGTCCAACGGCTAGTAACCGCCAGCCGAACATCAGGTACGCCGGCGCGTGACCTAACAGCACCGCGAGCCGCCTCTAAAAATCACTTTGCGGCAGTAGCCGAACACGTCACTCGAACTGTGCGTACCATAACAGTGGTCGGTGACAGTCGTTTTATTTTTAGTGACGAATTGGTTCGATTAGCGGCTCGCTCAGTCGCGGCTGCGTTCAGAATCGACCCGACGCCGGCGTCCGTGCGAGTGTAACAGGGCGGGCAAACTGTTAGTTTATGTGTGGTGTCAGCATGTTATTACAAAGTGCGCACTACATGTTGAACGCGTTACTTGCTGTGACGTCACTGTACATACTATTATGGGATACGGCATCGTGCGTTTCGCTTTCGATCTAGAACGAAGTTGTACATGGCGGAGAAAAAGCAAAGGAAGAGCTGGAATGCTTCGGATTCTTCAATCCGGCACAGTCTGATCTTGATAATCGCTAAGAAGAAAGTTGCACTTGGACATCTCCATCGACAAGCGACAGTACCAGAACCGTGTGTGGCACCGCCGCTACGACACAGTTTTCAGAGTCCATGGCCGTGCTGAGTGTATTTCCATGGCTAAAGCACGACGGCACTCGAATGGCATGCGCAATGTGCACTGAGGCAAACTCAAAAAGCAAGTCCAGAAATTTGAACAGAAATAAGTTTGTCAGTTTTTTTTTAAATCGTGGTCGATCCGTCTTCTGGTACACAGTTATTGGGCAAAAATTGGAGAAACACGTCTCAGTTCTGAGTGGTTAAACGGGTTGAAACAAACTTTGAAGTACATCAGTTTACACACACACACCGACAGAGTTTAGACAAGTCACATTTTGTTTGTCAATCTGCCGCGTTTAGCACAAACACTATATTCTCTGTTACAATACATTATCAAACGATCATACAAATAAATAGATATATTTTTTTCTGTGTGTGACTGTGAGAGAGCTAGGGAGACAGGCTTTTGCGCGATAGCTCACCAGTTAAAGAATCAGATCATGGAAAGGACACACACACACTGTCACAACACATTTAAAGAGGAGAGTGCGAAATGAGATAATTTATTGTAATGATTGATTGTACATGAGTCATTCCACACTGATGATGACTTTTTAGGGGGCTATCCCTTAACAGCATTTCTCATCCAAAAGAAACGACCAACTGCACTCAGAACCATTGCTGGGATTATACAGATGTTGATTAAGCAGGTCAAGCAAAGAAACTGTTAAAAGTTAAGTCTACTATTAACTATGAACGAAAAAAGAGCGAAATTCAACTCAAAATGGCTGCGCAAAACAGGAACGCCGAAAGGAGGCAACTTTGGTGGCTACTTGAGAGGTTTCTGTTACGTAAATTAACCTTTTAACTGCACAGTGTTATGAAACTGTTGTTGTTTTTCTTTGATATTTCTGAAATCTTTTATTTCAGTAAAGGGATTTTGTAAAATTTTTCGTTTTCAAAGAGCGTAACTGCGTAACAAGCGGCGTCACACGTCTCCGGACATACAAAATAAACTACAAGTCATTCTTGCTGGTCACAGAACAAACAAAGCCACGAAAATCACTAACATATTAAAAAACTAAAGTTGTACAACTACACAAATTGAATGTATATGCACAGAATAAAGAGATGACCGGCTTCTAAGTTATGGTGTCGCAGATGTTACACAGTTACGCTGTATTTTTCAAAATGAAACAATGACGAAACCGTCGTCTGCTGAGCGGGAAGCCTTCACCCACAACAAGGGTACATATTAGCACATGATTTGATGACGTTTTGCCCAAGGTTTCCATATATGGATGTGTGTACACAACAATAAAGTGTGACGTGTCACACATGCAACACGCGGTTACACAGTTACGCACAAAGTGAGACTTGAGGTGGTGAATGTGAAATGGTACCAAATCCTGGGATATACGACATCATTGGAAGAAAAGGTAAGCTGAACTGATCATATTATTCTCCTATCTACTATTTTACATGGTTATCTGCATGTTTTATTTCGTGATTGTAGAGAAATACCAAGTTTGAATGACGCGTTGCATTGACTATGCTGGTGTCGCATGTTACGCAGTGCACAGAACTGCTTGTTTTCACGAAGAATAATGCTTTAGATACCTTTTGGGGGGCTTTTATCAGAGAAACCTTATCGTTTAAGCTGTTTTCAAGTTGCAAAATCTGGGTAAAAGCATGTTACTTCATAAAAATCTAACATGCGTAACTGCATTACACTTTTCACGAGTCGCATGTAATGCAGTTACCTGAAGATGATGTAGCATGTTATGTTGTTATTATGTAACACAAAAAGAACGTTTTCACGTATGTTTACTTTGCATTGACCTTACCTTTGTCCATAGCACGAATTTGGATTAAGTGTAAACATTCTAGCGTTTTTAATAATCTTTTCCTGGTGTTTATCACATAAAAAGCCTTTTCTTCCCAGATTTTGGAGACTAATGGTGATGAAGCGCTGGTGAAGTTCTTACAGATTCATGAGAGGTAGTACACATTTCCCCCATGTTGAAGACATTATCATGGGTCTCTGTGGAGGATGTCACGCTTTTGGATCCGCCCACCATCAACGTCCGTGGACAACACTTCGTTTTATAAATTTTGTTGGGGTTGTCAGGATGCTTTGGGATTTTGGTGGTGGTGGGGAGGGGTGTATGGAATAAATACATGAATGTCAGAAATAAATGATTTCCACTGTCCCAAGTATTTTGCATTTGTTGAGTTCTTAAATCTTGCCCCCGAGGATGGATGTATGTTTGTGTCGCATGTTACACAGTTACAGATCAGTGTTGATGTTGTATAACATCAAAGCAAGTACAAGTTTTTGTCTCTTTTACCTTTAGCATCATCATTGACCACTGAAAGTACATTTTATGTTACATATTTGTTTCATATTTGTTGACCCTAAAGTTTGAAACAAAAACGTTTTATAATGGGAGTGTAACTGTGTTACGGTGTCGCGAACAAAAACTATACCTCTTTCCGAAAAAAATTGCATCTAATAACTCAAGAATTGTTTTTTACCTTCTCCTTGTTGTGTTCAAGTAAGCCATGATTGATAAGACATTTTGTATGATTTGTACATTGCTCACAGCTGAATTTCTGTCACGGTGTAACACAGTTACTTTGTAGTTTGTGTCGCATGTTACACAGTTACAGATTAGTGTTGATGTTGTATAACATCAAAGCAAGTACACGTTTTTGTCTCTTTTACCTTTAGCATCGTCACTGACCACTGAAAGTAAATATGTTACATATTTGTTTCATATTTTTTTACCCTAAAGTTTGAAACAAAAACGTTTTAGTATGGGGGTGTAACTGTGTTACGGTGTCGCGAAGAAAAAATATACCTCTTTCCAAAACAAATTTCATCTAATAACTCAAGAATTGTTTTTTACCTTTCTCCTTGTTGTGTTCAAGTAAGCCAGGATTGATAAGACATTTTGCATGATTTGTACATTGCTCACAGCTGAATTTCTGTCACAGTGTAACGCAGTTACACCGCAGCGACATATTTCATATTTACCTGTCTATTGGCAGTTTGGTATGTTGGTCTGCTTTTCTTTTTACAGGTTATAAACTACACATATTAACACAATAATTAACAATGGTGCTAACATTTAAAGTTGAGTTTGTTTTTTTAGCAGTGATTCCCCCTTTTAGTCATCATTAGTGTGGAATGACTCACATTGTTTATCGTCCTGACAGCAACAAGGCTTTCTCAGGACGTGCCTGCACTGCTTGTGAAAAAAAAAAACAACAGAATATTGAATGTATGTTGCCAGCCGGTCCAATTCGTTAAATAAACCTACGCCATGGGGCCTAAATAAAGCTAAGACCATTTAGCAACACACATCCAATATCAAGAGCTACAGGCAGTGCAGACAGTTGGGAGAGTTTTAAAAAGACAAATACAGGTGAATGGACCAAGGGTAGACAGAAACACATGCCCCAGAAAAAAAACACCCTGTGGGGCTGACCAGGGTGACCCTGGTAACTAAAATGTAGTTAACCCCACCCAAATCCCCCAGGGCAGACCCGGGTGTGGATATACAGATGATGCAGTTTTTCTTAAATAAATCTGCGGACCCTCTATAATGCTAGGATGGGTGTCTGTATACCATCTAAAATTTATACCTGGGGGTCTACAGACCCTTTAACCTGTTGTGCAAATAGAAGCCCAGCTCTACTTACAAAAATAAATAAATAAAAAATCCCACCACAGTTCACATGGGGACTTTGTCAGTTATTTCTCCACTTGATACTATCAAAAGCCTGAAGTCATGACGTAAACATTAACTTGGTTATGATTGTCAGTTCTAATAATATTTGTTTTCAATGCCTCTGGTCAGAAAATACTCTCTAACATTGGGCGTCAAACACTTGTGGTACATTATATTGTTGAGTTGGGGGGCTATTTTCAGTAGTAAAATTTTCAGTTTTGGCTAGTAACATTTTCAGTTTCGCTAGTAAAACTTGGAAGTCACTAGCCAAAGGCTGGTGGGCAAAATTTTAGACTGTCAGGGCTGATATATTATTTTCTTTTCACATATTCTACAATAATTCTATAGTATGACTATACTTATTTAGACAAGACCTTGGTAGGCCCAAAAATACCTAATTTTGTTCAGTTGAAATAATTTTATTGTATTTTTTTTTCTGTGTGCTGGCGTGTAAATGTTATGTTCAAACCAGTATGCACATTTTTTTTTGTTGAAGGGTAAATTTTGTTGCAAATCATATAGTAGATGATGCCAACACATAAAAATAGTTATGCACATGCTGGTACACAACACATTTGAAACTCTTTTCAAATTTTCCTCATGAACATAACTTGACACAACTTTGTGGGATGTAAAGTTATGTTCAAACATTTATCACCTAAAATCAGAAAAATCACTTTATATAAAAAAAACTACCAATAGCTGAAAAGATTCTGTGTACTTTTTTTTTATAATAATACAGCATGTGATACCTTCTAGGATAAACATTTCTTTGTTTTTTTGTTGTACAACTTTACACCATCAGTACATCACATGCACTGTGTAAAGTTACGAACAAACACCAATTTCATTTCTTTGGCCCTCCTGCAATAAAGTAGGTAAGATAACCAGATGAATTTCAAGATCTATAAAATTTTAGTGACTGCAAAACAAGATAATCCTCGCGCTGGGACCATATGGCGTTGAGGCGCGTCCCCTGGGTGGTGGATAGGGGGTCCCTCATGAGAGGGGTGTACCGAATGAAATAAGGTGCCGTGAACCAACATGGTCTAAGGGAAGGTGACCCCGACAGAAAACCCCTGGTCCTCCTAGTAAGGGGGTTGGGCGTGGGGGTAGCTTCCCCACCCTGCAAAAAAGGAAATAGCTACAAAAACGCCGACGAAAAGACTAACAGTAATTCCTTTCCTGGAGGAGGAAGGTTCTTCTACCAGAAGACTTAGGACGTCCTGTGGTGTCAGAACTGGTGTCAGGCAGGGGTGTCTGCTGTCTCCGTTCCTCTTCCTACTGGCCATAGACTGGGTCATGAAGATGACCACAGAGCACAGACGAAGTGGAATGCAGTGGACACTGTGGACACAGCTTGACGACCTCGATTTTACAGACGACTTGGCATTACTGTCCCACACTCATCAACAAATGCAGGACAAGACCACGAGGCTTGCTGACATCTCGTCCCAAGTGGGCCTCACCATTCACAAACAGAAAACAAAGACAATGAGGCTGAACGCAACCAGGGAAGAACCAGTCTTGCTTGCTGGCACCCCGTTGGAGGAGGTGGAGTCCTTCACCTATCTCGGGAGCATCATAGACAAAAAAGGCGGCACTGATGCAGATGTCAGAGCACGAATCGGTAAAGCCAGAGCAGCCTTTCTCCAGTTGAAAAAAGTGTGGAGTTCCAGAGAGGTGTCACAACACACCAAAGTCCGGATTTTCAGCTCCAATGTAAAAGCAGTTCTCCTATATGGAGCAGAGACTTGGAGATTGACAAAAACCACAGTCAACAGAGTACAGACCTTCATGAACAGTTGCCTTAGAAGAATTTTGAAAATCCCCTGGCCAGAGAAGATCAGCAACGTCAGACTCTGGGAGAGAACAGAGCAGATAACAGCAGAGAATGAAATTGGGTGAAGAAGATGGGGATGGATCGGTCACAGTCTGAGAAAGCCAGCTTCCAGTATCACTAGGCAGGCATTGTCATGGAACCCCCAGGGAAAGAGGAAAAGAGGTAGGCCGAGAAACTCCTGGCTTCGAGACCTCCAGGCAGACATCAAGAGACTGGGAACCACCTGGAGTAGAATCGAAGGAGAAGCACAGGACAGGAGTTGCTGGAGGTCTCTCGTCGACGGCCTATACCCGGGTAGGGGTGACAGGCGTAAGTAAGTAAGTAAGTAAAACAAGATAATGTCACAGCTATTGCTCATGAACATAACTACGTCGTGTCATGTTACGTTCATGCAATGATGATTACATTTCCCGTTGTGCATTGAAATTTGTGCATTAACCTTTATGCATGCACTATCTTAATATTTATCATCATAAACAGCTTTCAAATCTGCATTTCATATTTCTGCACCTTTACTTTTGTGCTTTAGAAAATGGTCCTTTGTCGTCATGTTATGTTCAAACACGCCATTTGATTATTTGTTACCTTTCTATTTCATGTTTTTGTCATAAAATCATGTTAGTGCAAACGTCATTCTTCTTTTGTACTCTACAGGCAATCAACAAATTTCTAAAAAATTCTACTTGTCAAGTTACAAGGCAAATGTGTGAATGTGACCGTGTAAAGTTATGTTCATGCATCCTGTTTTCTGTCTTTTTGCTACTGTTTATGTAATTATGATGGACTGACAAATGAAATTTTACCAGAACAGTATGCACACTGCTTATAGGTGAAAGCAGGCTCGATGATAGTGTCTTCTTTAGAGACTTCTCTTGAATAATCTTAAGATTTTTCCTGTGTGCAAGTCATAAGATGTAAAGTTATGTACAAACACTTGAAAAGTTGCAACAGCCCTCTTTGAAAATCACATAAACATCACTAGTTTTATATAATGGCTGTGCTTGTTAGTAGGATTGGTATGCATACTTATTTTTTCCCAAGAGTTTGTGATTTGCCCTTGTAAGACCAAAAATATATTTGGTGAAGGTGTAAAGTTATGTTCAATCTTGTGAATGTAATTGAATCTGTGCCAAATCTCGGCTCAGTTTGTAAAAAATTACTTATTTTCTATTGGAATAGTTAACAGCAGATTAAAGTCATCTAGTGTAGTCATTTTTAGCTTACAGAAGCTGTATTTGATTGCATTAGATAAAAAATGAGAATAACATTGCAGTGAAGGTGTCTTGAACAATTTTGTCAGTATTCAGAACTATGTAAACATTATTTTTTCAATTGGCTTTTGCACTTAAATTAAAATATAGACTTGTTTCTGTGCATTTAGCATAATATTTTAAAATTAGTTCTCCAAGTAGAATTAAAAATTAGTGACTTTTGGAAATTATGGTGTAAAGTTATGTTCAAACAGTTTTTATGACGTAAAAGGTTGCATTTTCCACTAACACACTTTATTTATAGACATACCATTTATTCTGGTTGGGGAACATACTTTGAAACATGCAAATGCAAAAACTTGCTTACAGCTTGTGCTTGTTGTGAATTGTTAAATGTGTGACATTGTAAATGTTATGTTCAAACTTTAAACTTGAAAGTTCAATAACAGCCAAACTGCAAATAACATAAAAAATTGTAATTAGTGTCAATGTTTATGTATGCAAAGGTACATCAGATTTATATGAAATATTAAAATTATTTTGCTTTTGAAAATGCAGGGTGCTTGTCACACCATTTGGACACCCAGTCGTACTCTTGACCAAATGTATTATTTTGTACTTTTCCCCACCCGAATCTGCCCTGGAGACTTGGATGGTATTTACTACTTTTTTTTTTCTTTCTCCCCCCCCCCCCCCCCCCCAGGCATTGTGTGTGTGTGTGCAAGGACATGATTGAAAACAGGTCTATGCATCTAATCATTTATCCTTGAGAAATAAAATTTCATTTCTCTCTCTCTCTCTCTCTCTCTCTCTCTCTCTCTCTCTCTCTCTCTCTCTCTCTCTCTCTCTCTGTGTGAACTAATGTACTTGAAAGTTAGTTTCAACCCATTTAAAAGTGAAAGACGTATTTCTCCAATTTCAGAGCTTTTGCCTAATACCTGTGATGATGGATCGACCATGATAAAAAAAAACTGGCAAACTTATTTCTGTTCCAATTTCTGGACTTGCATTTTGAGTTCACCTCCATCTCCATGCACATTGCGCATGTCATCCGTGTGCCGGCATGCGTTAACCTTGGAAATACACGAGCCATGAACTCTGAAAACTGCGAGTCGCAGCGTCGGTGCCTGTGTGGGGTATCATTTCTGGTACTGTTGCTTGTCCATGGAGACGGTGGTGTCGAAGTGCAACTTTCTTCTAAGCGATTATCACAATCAGACGGTGTCGGATTGAAGAATCCGAAGCATTCCAGCTTCCTTTGCTTTTTCTCCACCATGTACAAATTTGTTCAAGATCAAAAGTGAAATGAACGATGCGGTATCCCATAATAGTATGAATGGGGACGTCACAGCAAGTAACACGTTCAAAATGTAGCGCACACTTTGTAATAACATGCTGGCACCACACGCAAACTAACAGTTTGCCCGTCCAGTTACACTTACACGGAGCCCCAAGTCGGGGTGATTCTAAACGCAGCCACGACGAACCAACTCGTCACTAAAAATAGAACGACTGTCACCTACCTCTGTTAGGTTATGCACGGTGGCACAAGGATGATGCGTTTCGGACGCAGATGCACTGAATTTTAGTGTGTCTGACTACCCCTTAGTTACATTTTCAGTACGTGATTTTGAGTTTTAATGCATCATGGACGCGCAGACGCACTAAAACGGAAGCCCTGCTTAGTGTTCGGTGAGCATACCTGACTAAATGAGCATGTCAGAGCATTCTAATGATATACAATAAAACATATGTCCATGCATAAACCAAAAAAAATGAAGTGTCCTAGCTCGCCTTAAAGTAAACTCTTGTCCTTGTTTTTTCCAAAGTGAGGCTCTTTCACTCTTGGTTTCTTCCTTGAAACTGAAAGTGGTACTTTTATTTTAGGTGGTGCACTCCAGACCACAGGATCTGCTGCCGAAACCAATTGAAGATGATGACCCGGAATTACAGCGTCCAGATGAGGAACAAATTGCAGAGAACACAGAAAAAACACGTGCTGCTCTGGAGAAACTGGTGGCTGGCAAGATTTCTGCTGCCATGCCAGTCAGACATGCTGAGAAACAAGCACCTGCACAGTACATTAGGTCAGTCAGTCATGTCTGCTTTTTTTTGGTTTTCTCCCTCTATTTAATTTTTATTTGGTTGTTGTTTGTTTATTATGTTTTCAGTCAATTTTGTTTTGTTTTAATGTAGCACCCTCGCACTGGGACCATATGGCGTTGAGGTGCGTCCCCTGGGTGGTGGATAGGGGGTCCCTCGCGAGAGGGGTGCACCGAAGGAAATAGGTGCCATGAACCAACATGGTCCAAGGGAAGGAGACCCCGACAGAAAACCCTGGTCCTCCTAGTAAGGGGGTTGGGCGTGGGGGTAGCTTCTCCACCCTGCAAATAATGAAATAGCTACAGAAACGCTGACGAATAGACAAACAGCAATTCCTTTCCTGGAGGAGGAAGGTTCTTCTACCAGAAGATTTATGACGTGTGGTGAAAGCCGGAAGTCTTTGAAAGCCACAGGACCGAGCCGCCTCTCTCTATCCAGGGACACAATCATGGGCACATGGAATGTCAAGACCATGTACAAGAGCGGCCTTAAAGTACAAACTTTCCCTGCTAGGTATCAGCGAAGCCAGATGGACGCAATCTGTACCGGACGAAAAGGCTGTTAAGTGGGGAGATGATTCTGTATTCAGGTCATGAAGAGGAGAATGTCCCCCATACAGAAGGTGTAGCACTCATGCTGTCACCAGTGGCACAGAGAGCGCTGATGGGCTGGGAACCTCTTGGGCCAAGAATTATCACAGCAGCCTTTAGAACCAGGAAAAAGATTAAACTCAACATCATCCAGTGCTATGCGCCCACCAATGACAGTGACTTGGAAGAGAAACAAGAATTCTCCGACCAACTCCAGAGCGCTTTGGACAAATGTACGGAGCGAGACATCACCATCATCATGGGCGATTTTAATGCCAAAATAGGGGAGGACAACACCGGATATGAAGAGGTGATGGGGAGACTGATTAGGGGAGATGAGTGAGAACGGGGAGAGGTTTGTAGAATTGTGCTCTAAACAGACTTGTCATTGGAGGCAGCATCTTCCCACACAGAAGAATACACAAAGCAACTTGGGTCTCACCTGACCATACTACAGAGAACCAAATAGACCATATCTGCATTAGCAAGAAATTTAGAAGATCCCTTCTAGATGTTCGAGTGAAGAGGGGAGCAGATGTCACCTCAGACCACCATCTGCTTACCTTAAGAGTAAAGCTCAAGTTAAAGAAAAGCCGCACAGAGACAACAAGAGACAATGCTATAATGTAGGCCTCCTGAGAGAGACTGGAGTGAGAGAAGAGTTCAAACTGGTGCTGTCCAACCGGTTTCAAGCGTTACAGGAGCTAGTAAACGAAGAGGAGGCGGTCACCACAGAGCAGCAGTGGAAGGCAGTTACTTGCCAAGCACTGAGTTAGAGAGGTGCTGAACTCAACCTGCAAAGACACTGCAGGGTTCAGGAAACACCATCACAAGGACTGGCTGTTGGCACAGACCTTGAAGATAGAAGTGAGGAAGCAGAAGAAAGCAGTTGTCAACAACAGTCGCACGAGAGCAGCCAAAGTAAGGGCACAGGGGGAATACTGGGAAGCCAACCGCGAGGTGAAGAGGAGTATCAGGACAGACAAGAGGGCCTACACAGACAGCCTGGCAGCAGAGGCGGAAAAGGCAGCAGGCAGCGGCAACATGCTCTACGACATTACCAGAAGATTGTCGGGCAAGTATGGCCATACAGAAAGACCAGTAAAAGACAAAGAAGGCAAGCCTATTGCAGACAGAGCAGACCAATGAGAATGAAGATCTCCGTTGACCACCAGCTGAGAGACCAGCAAGCAGGATTCAGAAAGAAACGTTCATGTACAGACCAGACCGCCACTCTCCGCATCATCATGGACGACTTGGCTTTACTGTCCCACACTCGTCAACAAATGCAGGACAAGACCACGAGGCTTGCTAACATCTCGTCCCAAGTGGGCCTCACCATCCACAAACAGAAAACAAAGACAATGACTGAACGCAACCAGGGAAGAACCAGTCTTGCTTGCTGGCACCCCGTTGGAGGAGGTAGAGTCCTTCACCTATCTCAGGAGCATCATCGACAAAAAAGGCGGTACTGATGCAGATGTCAGACCACGAATCGGTAAAGCAAGAGCAGCCTTTCTTCATTTGAAAAAAGTGTGGAGTTCCACAGAGCTGTCACAACATACCAAAGTCCAGATTTTCAACTCAAATGTAAAAGCAGTTCTCCTATATGGAGCAGAGACTTGGAGGTTGACAAAAACAACAGTCAACAGAGTACAGATCTTTATAAACAGTTGCCTTAGAAGAATCTTAAAAGTCCACTGGCCAGAGATCAGTAACGTCAGACTCTGGGAAAGAACAGAGCAGGTAACAGCAGAGAATGAAATTGGGCGAAGAAGATGGGGATGGATTGGTCACAGTCTGAGAAAGCCAGTTTCCAGTATCACTAGGCAGGCATTGTCATGGAACCCCCTGGGAAAGAGGAAAAGAGGCAGGCCGAGAAACACCTGGCGTCAGAGACCTCCAAGCAGACATCAAGAGACTGGACCACCTGGAGTAAAATCGAAGGAGAAGCACAGGACAGGAGTTGCTGGTGGTCTCTCGTCGACGGCCTATACTCTGGGAGGGGTGACAGGCGTAAGTAAGTAAGTTAATGTAGCACGTAAACTCATTCAGTCCTGATAGGCCGGACACAATACAGCAACTTCACGATAGGGATGGTCGATGATAATTAAAGGGTGGTGCTAGAATTGCTTTTCGCTTGTGGGCGCCATATGATTCTGGTATCACTCTTGATCTCTCATAATAGATCTGTCTTCCTGACTGCTGAGGGCAGCTTCTAAATTTTAGAACTTTTACCTGTGGCTCACCGGGTTTGTATCATCACATTTGTCATGAATAGTCACAAACAGTTAAACCAAAACCAAAGCAAGTTTACATTATTGGTGTGTAAACTGTCTGCGAATTCAGAATTGTAATGTGTGAATTTTCTTTTTTTTTTTGCAGATACACACCATCGCAGCAAGGTGTGGCATTCAACTCGGGAGCCAAACAGAGGATCATTCGCATGGTGGAGGTGCAGAAAGATCCCATGGAACCACCTAAATTCAAGTAAGGACAATTTTTTATTAGTATGATGTGTTTAGGTTTAACTAAAAGTAGGCCTAAACTCAGATAGGGGATTTTTTATGTTTTGGTAATTTTACTCTTAGTTTCACGACAAAACTAGGCTCATTTTATTTTGCATTTTCTGTTCACATCATTATTCTTAACTTTATTTTCATGTCTTTTCAAGTTTTTGTTTGTTCTGGCATCTAAACTAGGGCAATTGTATTTGTAGGACAATAAAGGATTTGCTAGCTTATTTTGTATTCAGATAGTTTGTACAATATCAGCTTCAATACTGATGCTTGTTTGTTCTGTTAAGAACCTTCACTGGTGCAGATGCTAAGAAATTTGATTTTGTTTTTAGAGTCAACAAGAAGATTCCAAGAGGGCCTCCCTCACCTCCTGCTCCAGTGATGCATTCACCAAACAGAAAGGTAACTTAGTTTTGACTCACTATGTACAGCAAGATGTGTATCGACCATGTTAGTTTCTTGGTGGTGCCTCTAGACACAAAGCTATTCTGGTAATACCATGGAGCTAACATGGTGGTCAGTGGATCTGGCACCTAAAATGTATCATGTAGCCCTTCAGATGTGAGAAGTCCAATATTTGTGGATTTTGACCTTTTAGCTCAGCGTGTACAGGAGTATGAGACAGTAGACGAGTAGGCAAAATAAGCAATAACTGAATAAGAAGTGATATTACTGATCAAGAAGAAAATCTTGACTTGCTTACATATTATAGTGGCATATCAGATTTCATATTTTGAAATTGCTTTTTAAGTCTTCTATTTATATAAGAGACTTTTTAGGATTGGATACGGTGGGGACATCTTAGGCGGGTTAGACTAAAACTCTGACAGTGAAGTAACAAGATAAAAATTACGTCATTTCTAGTTACACAAACCTCGCTGTAGAACGTACTTTTGGTGCGAACGGCTTGTGTGTGTAAACAAGAAATTTTAGAAAATCTCCAATTTGAATATGTACAAGCTTGAAATTATGGGAGGTGTTTCATTTCAGGGGTGCCTAGGAGGCCCCACCCCAGGGATTTTGAAATTTGGATGTCTCATTGAAGAGTTAAATAACCATTTATAGGTAGTCGGTTGACCCACATTAGAGTCCGTCATTTTCATTATATTTTGCGGTTTTGGATATAGCCATATTGGAGAAAGACATTGGATGAGTTCGTTAGCCAGCTTTGTATCTATTGATTTTTATTTCATCAAAAACATTACCGATGACATGACAAATGGGAGTGTCTACTACGTGCTCAAATTCCAGCCTACGAACCCGTTGTGTGCACACACAACCCGGGAGGCACTCGGGGAACCCTCCAGAGGGGCCAAGAGTTGTCTCCCGGACCTGCCTATCCGGTTCCGAGTCACCTGACTCGCCAGTCAGCTACGTAGGCTCACGACCTTCGGACGTGTTCTAGCCTCGCGCTCCCTTCGACCGGTCGGTCTTGGTGCTCGAGTTCGCCGTGACTTTGGCTTCGCCTGTTGCTTCGCTTCTGCTTCGCTTCTTGCTTCGCTGCAGCTTCGCTTGCGCTTCTTCGCTTGGCGTCCTCCTTGGTTGGCTTCGCTTGGCGGACCTGCTGGTTCCCGCCATTTCGCCGGTGGCGACATGGACGTCTCTTCTCCCGCTACCGCTTCGGCAGAGAGGTAGGATAGTTAGTTGGGCCCGGAGCCGGTCCCCGGGCGGGGTACCGGCCTGTGCCTTTGGACTCTACCTTGTTCGTGTTGTGTGGGTTTTGTTGAGCGGGGACTCTTAGCTCGGCGGGGCCCTGGTGCCCTCGCCTTTCCCCTTTTGGGGTGAAATTACTGGCTTCCCCTGGTAGCCTTCGGGGAGCATTGTTTAAACCAGCTGCGGCGCGTGGCTCATGTTGCATCTCCGGCCTGGCTGGGGTATGCTTGTTTCGAGAGCGCACTCTTAGCTTAGAGCGCTACAGCATTATTGCCTGGGGGCACGGCCCTTTCGTCCCTATTGTCGTTTGGCCCGCCGTGTGATGGCCTTAGTCGCCTGCGCGGCGTTAAACCCAAATAACTAAACTAAACTAAACCTATTGTCGTGTGGCGCACATTCCTCTCCAGCCTGGCTGGGGTAGGCTTTGTTCTGAAGACGCAAGCTTAGCTTCGGGCGCTACAACAGTATAGCCTGGGGGCACAGCCCTTTTGTCCATATCGTTCGGTACGGTTCCCCTTGGTAGGACGAGCCCTGTTGGTCTCGACCACGTACCGGCACGTTGTTTGTTTGGTGTGTTGCAGTGCCCTCCTGATGACCTGCACGCAGTGTGGAGGTTTCCAGTGGCCCTCGGATTCGCACAAGGTCTGCCTGCCGTGTGTCGGCTGTACATCTGAGCGTTCTTGTGACGTTTGCGCCGTCTGGCCGGAGCTCCGCTGGGCCCAACTTTGGAGCTTCTACCGACGTGAACGCCCGACACCTGTGCCTGTTGCAAGACCTGCGGAAGTGCCAGCTGTCATCTCAGGCGCCCCGACCGCTCTTGCCCCCGATGGCCCCAGTCTGGAAAGATCTCCACAGCGGACACAGCAAGGTAGTGTGCGGAGTCGGGAGTTCGAGGCGCGGATTCCCAGGAGGGAACGCGCTTGGACCAAGCCTTACGACAGGCAGAGAACCCATCTCGAGACAGAGGTCAGTTCGGAGAGACGTGCCTCGCGCCGTCCATGGTCAACCGGTCCCCACTCGTCTCCTAGGAAGGCCTTGGATCCCCCTCGGCCGCTGCGAGCCCGCCTCGCCACAGAGTCCGGCTCGCGGAGACATTCGCGCACACTCACCACACCACTACCTGTGTCCAGTTCCTCCTTGCGATCGAAGTCTGACCACCACTCTCGCGCTCCTTTGCGTGAGCGTCGTAAAGTTCGTGATTCTTCTCGTCATCTGGACCATGGGCCTTCGCGCTCTACCTCTTCGCGGCGTTCGTCCCACGTTCCCCGCCGTCTGCCTCGTCCCTCCCGTTCCCCTTCCCCTCGCCCAGCCTCTTTCCTTCCTCCTCGTTCCCGGGGATCACGGTCTCCAGCTCGTAGTCGCTCGTCTGGTCGCCGCCGCCGTTCCCGCTCCTCTAGTGCGTCGCGTCGCCGTCGCGGACGTCGCTCTCCCCTGCGTGCTTCGGCGCCTTATGGCTCCCCTCGTCCTCGTCGAGCTGCTCGCTCTCGGAGTCACGGTCGCCGTCCCTCTTCGACGGCTCACGGCGGCGTGGACGACGATTCGTTGAGTCTTCTCCCTGATGATTCCATCTCAGTTCTCCTCGGAGGTCTCAGCCGCTCCCCTTCGCCGCTCTCTCCTTCGGATGCGTCGACAGCCCACGGGTTACCGGCCTCCTCCCGCACAGAGGTTCTTCTGGCTCTCGACGAGGTCGCTCGCCTCATCTCCGCCACGCTTCCGGCAGAGGACTGCCCTCCATCCCCCCCCCTGAAGAGGAAGCCTTCTGCCTTCGTCGACGCGGGTAGACAGGTAAAGAAGTTCAAGACTCTCCCTCAGCCCCCCTCCTTTCGTGAGCTTCGGGATGTGTTCTCGGCCCACCTGTTGTCTGACTCAAGAGACAGTAATTTCTTCTCGGACCACAGATGGCCTCCGGACCTCGACATGTACTTCCGCCAGCAGTGGTACGCCGGCCATTCCCAGGCCTTCCTCTGCCCTCTCCCTCCGGTGGATCCAGCCGCCGTGGTGCAGGCGGGTGGGGCCTCTGCCCTCAGACGCGCGCTCCCCGCGGGTTTGGACAAGACGGCTTCGCTTGTCAGGAATTCCTTGGCCTGCGCCGGCTTCATGGAGCTCCTTACGCAAGCCTTCCTCCGGCGCGTGGAAGATTCGTGGCACCCGTCCCTGACCCCCCTTCTTGGCGACCTCCTCGTCCTCGCTGAAGCGGCCAGCCGCGCCGCGTATCACTCTTCGGTCAACGCTATGGCTGCAGCCTCCAATTGTGATTTACTCCGCCGCGACGCTGTCCTGCAGGCCTGCCGGGGAATGCCTGCCGACCTGAAGACCCAGCTGCGTCGGGCCCCCCTCGGGGGACCCCTTCTCTTTGGTGACACCTGGCAAGCCGTCAAGGATTCCAATGCGGACAGGTGGCCTCCCAAGTCTATTCCTCGGCGCTTTCAGTCAGCCCGCAAGGCCGTGGGTCGCCCCCTGCGGATCTCCAGACCCGTCGCCCCGACGTCAACAGCCCAGCTGCAGTCCCTGCGTCGCCGTCGCCCCGCCTTCGGTCGCCCCGGCCAAGCTAACGCCCCCGCCCCCGCTTGGCCCCGTCCCGCCCGTCGCCCTGGGCGCGGGCGGGCTCAGTGACTCCTCCCCTCCTCCGCCTCCGCCGGCCGTCTCGGGTCCTCCAGTCGGCGGCAGGCTCGCCCTCTTCAGCGACGAGTGGCGATTACTGATTCCAGACGACCCGTGGATTTTAGACACTGTTTCCTGCGGCCTACGGATCTCCTTTCGTTCCCCTCCTCCTCTGCGTACGACTCCGCTGTGGACCGAGATCCCCGCAGACCCGCTCAAGGAGTGCGCCCTACGGGGGGAAGTCGACTCTCTCTTGAGGAAGGATGCCACAGAGGTTGTGCGCCGCGCAGACTCGCTGGGATTTTACAGCAGACTTTTCGTCGTCCCCAAGCCTGGCGGCAAGTGGCGCCCAGTGATCGACCTCTCAGCCCTAAATCGCTTCATCGTGGCTCCTTCCTTCCACATGGAGACGGCCCGAGCCCTGCGTACCGCGGTGCGACCCATGGATTACGCCGTCAGCCTGGATCTCTCCGACGCTTACCTACACGTACCCATACATCCGGCCGCCCAGAGGTATCTGCGCTTCGCATTCGATGGAACCGTTTACCAGTTTCGAGCCCTACCCTTCGGCCTCAACCTCAGCCCCTGGGTCTTCACCCGCTTGATGGATGCAGTTATGGCCAAGGCACGGCAGTCGTCTCTCAGCCCTATGTCCAACTACCTCGACGATCTCTTCCTGAGGAACCACGTCGAGTCCGTCTTGGAAGAGGACAGGGATACACTGATGCGTCTGCTGTCGCGACTGGGGTTCCTCCTCAACGTCGGGAAGTCAGATCTCACGCCCTCGCGCCGCTTCATTCATCTCGGAATGGATTTTGCCACCGATCTCAACGTTGTTCGCCTCCCGGATCCCCGGATTCGGAAGTTGGCCACCTTCGCCAACCAGCTAGCTCAGCAGGAAGCAGCTCCCGCCCGAGTTTGGCTTCAACTCCTCGGACTGATCAACGCAGCGGCGGACCTTCTCCCCCTGGGTCGCCTCTACGCCCGCCCCCTTCAGCTGCACCTCCTGCTTCTCTGGAGACCCTCTTCTGGCGACCTTACCTACCTGGTCCCGGTTTCCCCCCTGGTTCGCCCTCACCTTCTACGCTGGACCGACACGGCTTGGTTGGCTTCGGGAGTCCCTTTGTCCTCTCCCCCCCCCCCCCCCCCCCCGCACCTCTCCCTGTGTGTCGACGCGAGCCTCTCGGGGTGGGGAGCCCACCTGCTTCCTCAATTCACCTCGGCTTCCGGCCTCTGGCCCCCGGAGTTTGCGGACAAGCACAGCAATTGGTTAGAGCTGCAGGCAGTCTGGCAAGCCCTCTTCGTTTGGGAGAGCCAGCTCAGGAACTAGCGGCTTCTCGTCCTCTCCGACAACTCGACGGTGGTGGCCTACATACATCCAGAGGCAGGGGGGCACCCGATCTCCCGACCTCTGTATGCTCCTCTTCCGTTTGATGCGCTGGGCCGAGGAACGCGACATTACACTCCTCGCACGACACATTCCTGGCCACTTGAATGTGTTGGCGGACTCGCTCTCTCGCCGCGGCCAGTTGCTCCACACAGAATGGACGTTGCGCCCGGATATCTTCAAGATGATCTGCGCCCGTTGGGAGACTCCCTTAATCGACCTCTTTGCTACGAGGTGGAACCGCCAGCTTCCCCTCTTCGTCTCCCCGATTCCAGACCCGCTGGCCTGGGCAGTCGATGCCCTCTCGATTCCTTGGGACGGCCTCATCGCTTACGCGTACCCCCCGACAGTCCTCATTCCCAAGGTCCTCCACAAACTTCGAGAGAGCAACGCAGTCCTGCTTCTGGTCGCCCCGCTGGCTTGGGCCCGGTCTTGGACCACCGACCTACTCAACCTCGCCACCTCTCCTCCCCTGCGCCTTCCCACGCCCCGTTCCATGCTCAAGCAGCCCAGGCAGGCTCTCTTCCACCCTTGTCCCGAACGCCTGTCTCTTCACGCCTGGAGGTTGTGCAGCGCGCCCTCACCGCTCGAGGCTTCTCTGGTGCAGCAGTGGAGGCAATCGCTGCAGCCCGCAAGCCGTCCACCCGGCGTGTTTACGAAGGGAAGTGGCGCGTCTTGTGTGCCTGGTGCGACGCCCGTCGCCTCCTACCCACCGGACTGACTAACCCACAGCTAGCGGACTTTCTCCTATGGCTCTTCGAGGTCCAAGGTTTGGCGCCCATCACCATCAGGAGATACTTATCCATGGTCGCCGACACGTACCGCCATCTCGGCCTTCCAGACCCCGGCGCCTGTAAGGACCTCTCCGATCTCATGTCCAGCTTCAGCCTCCAACGTCCGACTCAGCGTTCTCTCGTTCCTCGCTGGGACCTACCTTGGGTCCTGACGTGGCTGAATTCATCCCGCTTCGAGCCACTCGCTCTAGCCCCTCTGGCAAATGTGACACGCAAGACCTGCTTCCTTCTAGCCTTGGCCACCGCGTCCAGAGTTAGCGAGCTACACGCTCTTTCTACCCGCCCGGACTGCCTCCAGTTCAGGGCAGATCGCTCTGTGCAGCTCTTAACGGACCCCAGCTTTATTGCCAAAACAAGGTCGCCCCTAACTGCTCCACAGATCATCACCTTGCGGCCCCTGGGAGGGCCTGCCTGCTCTCCGGAGACTCGGCGACAGGATCCCGTGCGTGCCCTACGCATCTACCTGCGCCGTACCAAAGTTACCCGTAGAGGGCGCTCCCGCCTCTTCCTGCCCATACGCCAGGGCAAGACTGATATCACAGCCCAGACGATCTCCTCCTGGCTGCGCTGGGTAATACGATCGGCATACATGGATCTCTCCCCACGTGTAGCGCAGAGACTGAAGATCCGCGCACACGAAGTACGCGCCATGGCCACGAGCGTCGCATTCGATCGGAACTGCGCTGTCAAGGACATCGTGGCCGCGGTGGGCTGGCGAGCAGAATCTACCTTCGCTCGTTTCTACCTTCGGGATCTGGCGGGACAGCGAGACAACCTCGCCTTGTTGGGGGACCTCACGGTGGCACAGCACTCCCTCCCGGCGCAGCAGGCGCCGTAGGTACGCACCTAGCTAGTTACCTGGGAATTAGCAATGGGAGGACGGTCTTGGTCTCCGGTAGTACCGGGGCGGCACCCTCCTCCTATTCGTGATTCTCCCATTTGTCATGTCATCGGTAATGTTTTTGATGAAATAAATGCATTTTTCTTTAAAAGGTATTTTTTCGAAAAATACTTACCGATGACATGACACGGAGGACCCTCCCACCTGCCCCGCTTGCCGCTGGTGAGCCTAGTATCTGACTGGCGAGTCAGGTGACTCGGAACCGGATAGGCAGGTCCGGGAGACAACTCTTGGCCCCTCTGGAGGGTTCCCCGAGTGCCTCCCGGGTTGTGTGTGCACACAACGGGTTCGTAGGCTAGAATTTGAGCACGTAGTAGACACTCCCATTTGTCATGTCATCGGTAAGTATTTTTCGAAAAAATACCTTTTAAAGAAAAATGCATTTTTCAGTAAAAATTAATTCTATGAAGAAATTTTGTAAAAAGTAAAAAAAAAAACTCGAAAGCAGAAATTTGTCATCACACAGACATCAACACAATACTTAAGATGTGATGTATATTTCTCTCTCTCTCTCAAAACAGTGACACATTTGCACTGTGACCCTTACAGAGCTCACCATAAGTCTTTTACTATAAGTGTGCAACCCCTAGCTTGAAGGTTCTATAGTGACGTAAAAAAAACAAGTACGCAGACTTCGAAAAACAAAAATCAGGCCGGCATCATGGGAAGGTGGCGTAGAAATCCATGACATTACGTCATTCTCTTAGGCAAGGTGAATCAGAAAATATGCAACATGGCGAAAATTGCGGTCATTCTATTATGCTTGATTTTATCAGAAAAAAAGATCGAAGACAAAAAAGGAATGATAATTATGAGGAGGATTTTATTTCTTCAAAAACATTACCGATGGCATTACTATTAGAAGGTACACTTAGCTTACCTATTTCAGCCTCCAACCCCTGTGTGTTGCTACACAAACTGGGACATAACTCTAGCAAGCACTTACCAAGCAACCCTGAGTAGCCTCCCCTCCTCCTCACGTGAGCTGTCTAGTCACACCAGTTCTATGCTTAGCTGCCTTGTGAAAAGATTACCAGTTTCAGTCTCGCGTGCACGGTGGTGTCTCTCTGCAGGCTTTGACCCACTTAGTTTCAACGGCTACGCATGTGTGCGAGTGAGCTGTGGCAGAAATTGTTTGGAATAGCTAGGTTGCCGTTTCCAGCAGTGTGCGTGTGTGCTGAACTTGAGCCTCTTTTTATGGGAAAGGTTACATCACAAATGCTGGTGTTTAAAGCTGAGGTGCAATGAGAAAAACCTGCCCAGCACGTGTTTTAAAAAGACTCTACAGGACCCAGCTTGGGCCCTGCCCCTAAGTGGGTTAAAATCAGTTCGTAACTCAGTTGACGGAGTTGGCAACTGCGTATCCCGAGCTTGCAAAACTCTCGGGAAATGACAGATCACTTCCTGTTGCACGGAAATCATCGCGATTAGCAGATCGGACAACAGCAGACGATTCTGTGACACTTTGAAACTGACCGACAGCCACGGATCTTTACGCGCTGGGGACTATGATGGCAGAATGTACGGCTGTACAAGCTGTAAGTATGACTCCTGACACTTTGTAGTTGTGAACGAATTTTTTCAACACATACATCCAGTACAATATAGGCTAATATAAATAAATAAAGAAGCATTGTGATGTACAGCCAACACAGTAAATTGGATGAGAGAGAGAGGTAGGTTTACATGGATGCCAAAAGATACAAGGGAGATCAATGTTAGGTCGCCATGGGTCAAGCTGATTTTTAGTAGCTGCCCTTCGTATGGAAAAAAATATTTGCTGTAGGCCACTCCAGATGAAAAGATATAATAACAAACACAAAACGACAAATATCCCCTCCTTCCTCACCCTTCCGCTATCAAATAAAGCTTCAGGCTGTACTGTGTAACTTACGGATAGCTCGCCCTGGTCCATATCCAGTTTGCGTCCAGGCAAGACACAAATGGCCTGCTCTGTCCGTCGGGTGGTCGAGTGTCGTCTTCTACTGTTGATATCAGTAGAAATATCGCTGATTTAGATCAGTGATCGCGGTGCCCACTCGCTGCATACAGGAAGTGGCCTGTCTTTTTCACGGGAGTTTTGCCAGCACGACAAACGCAGTTGAAAACTCAGTCAACTGAGTTGCAAACCGGTTTGCCGAAGGTAGCCGAACGTTCACGAAGACAGGGCCCTCGCTGGGTCCTGCAAAGTTTTTTTAAAACACGTGCGGGGCGGAGTTTTTTGACTGTTTCTCAGCTTTAATTCGCTTCTAGTGTAAAGGCTTCCTCAGACGGAGAAACGAAACGAAATATTTCGTCGAAATGTCCGCATTTCAGACATTTCTCCAACATTTCACCGTTTCACGAAATGCGAAACGACACATTTCACGAAATAGAACCTGTCTCTATTTTGCGAATTATTTCGCCGAAACATTTCTACCATTGCCCACTCAGCGTCGTCCGCTGCCAATCTGACGTCATTCAAGCCCAAACACTGAAGATAGCAACGGTAAAGCGATGCCGTTGAGTCAGGTCTATTATGGCTAGAATTGCGTGATGTGACGCACGATTCTGTAAGATTTAACTTGAAGCGGAGAAATCATTTTCGAAATGGAATCTATCAAGTATCATCACTAAAGTACCACCAAAATATGATTTTAGGCCGTCAGTTTTCTGAACCCCACTTTTATCGGCTGCTCTGCTAATCCGCCTACAATATGGCGGCTATCGCTTCGAGACCACGGCATCCTCGATTCACTTGAACAAGCCCTGTTTACGCATTCAAAAGCGCTAACGTTTATTCGATATGGTCGTAATTTCACTTTAATTGTGTAAGTGAAGGCACACATGTCTTATATGTTTAGTTTTTAAACGTCAATAGTCAGAAATATGACCCGATATCCACCAACACAAACCAGAGCATGTGTCAGTGAAGACTTACTTCCCCTGTACCAATCGAAATGACTTTTCACCGCGTTTCTGCGTGTGCGGAGGAGGCATTTCGATGCAATGAAAATATTTCGTTTCTTGTGCATTTCGTTTCTCCGTGTAGGGAAGCCTTAAGTGGAGGAAATGAAATTATAAGCTTGATAAAGGCAGACCATTTGCCTTTAAGATGAGAAAGATGTTTGTGCTGTGAAAATCTGAGAAACTGGCTAAACGTTTACTTGTTTGCAAGAGGTATCCGTTTTTGCTGCTTTATTGCTACTGCGGCGCTTGCAGCCACCTGCTCCTGGACTTCAGCGTGATCGCAGGCCTGGGACCGCCAGACCCTTTCCCCGCCCGCCCACCCACCAGAGGCACCCTTGGCCTGGCTCGTTCCTCCCGTCTCAGCCGCTCCTGTGCTTCCCTCCTGGATTCATCGCCTGGAAGACTCGCTTCAGGCAGCGGGAGGTCTTGATGCTCTCCGACAACACAACAGTCAGGGTCAGAAGCAGGTCGGGACCCACTCACCCTCACTCTGCATCCTACTATGTCAGCTGCTGGTGTGGGGCAGGGATTGCGGTCTCTCACTTCGGGTGAGACATATACCAGGCCTTGATGTGCTCGCAGACTCCCTTCTTGGCATGGCGACCACTCCACTGCGAGACGCCCTTCATCGGCCTGTTCGCGACGAGGGGGAACACGCAGCTTCCTCGCTTGGGCTCGCCCGTACTGGACCTACTTGCCTGGGCAGTGTATGCCCTCTTCAGCTCTGGGGATAGCCTCCCATGAGCCTGCTGACCTTAGGGGCTGCAACTGAGTGTGGTTTCCGGTGGCCCCTTTCAGTTAGAGCAAGAGCTGGGCCTCTGGCCTCCGGCGCCTTGCCACGGCTCTTCCCCGGGGACTTTCGACACCGCGCACGATAAGGGGCAGCCACGGCAGGATCTCTTGCACGCTGGCTTGGAGAGACTTCTTACATGCCGAGAGATGGCGTGGCGTGCCCTCGTCGCTGGAGGCTTCTCGGGTGCAGCAGTGGAGGCGATCGCTGCAGCTCTCAGACCTTTAACCCGGAGGTCTGCGAGGGAAGGCGGTGGGTCTTATAGTCCTGGAGCGGCGCTAGCGCCTCTACGGATCGGACTTTACCCGGCTCGCCGAGTTCGTCGGGTGGCGCTCCGCGGAGCAGATCTTGGCACCAATCACATCAGGGGCTGCAGGTCTTGGTGGCAGACAAGTGCCAGTACTTGGGCCAGCCAGTCCAGGAGGATTGCACAGCCCTGAAAGTCTAAAATTTTGCCCACCAGCCTTTGGCTAGTGACTTGCAAGTTTTACTAGCCAAACTGAAAATTTTACAATTGAAAATATCCCAACTCAACAATATAATGTACCACAAGTGTTTTGACGCCCAATGTTAGAGTTTTCTGCCCAGAGGTACTGAGAACAAATATTTGAACAGACAATCATAACCAGGTTAATGTTTATGTCCTGACTTCAGGCTTTTGATAGTATCAAGTGGAGAAATAACTGACAAAGTCCCCATGTGAACTTTGGTGGGATTTTTATTTATTTATTTTTTTGTAAGTAGAGCAGGGCTTCTGTTTTCACAACAGGTTAAAGGGTCTGTAGACCCCCCAGGTATAAATTTTACAGGGTACACAGACTCCCATCCTAGCATTATAGAGGGTCCGCAGATTTATTTAAGAAAAACTGCATCATCTGTATGTTCTTTAAAATAAATTAACTCATTTCGCTCTCTCCTCTTTAAATGTGTTGTGACAGTATGTGTGTGTCCTTTCCATGATACCGATTCTTTAACTGGTGAGCTATCGCGCAAAAACCTGTCTCCCTTGCTCTCTCACACACAGAAAAACATACCTATTTATTTATTTGTATGATCGTTTGATAATGTATTGTAACAGAGAATGTAGCGTTTTCTGCTGAACGCGGAGTTGACAACCAAAGTGTGACTTGTCTAATCTCTCTCTCTCGTGTGTGCGTGTGTGAACTGATGTACGTAAAAGTTTGTTTCAACCCGTTTAACCACTCGGAAAGACGTGTTTCTCCAATCTTTGCCTAACAACTGTGTACCAGAAGATGAATCGACCACAATTAAAAAAAACTGACAAATATTTCTGTTCAAATTTCTGGACTTGCTTTTTGAGTTTGCCTCAGTGCACATTGCGCATGTCATTTGTGTGCCGTCGTGCTTTAGCCATGGAAATACAAGCAGCACAGCCACGAACTCAGGAATATCATTTCTGGTACTGTCGATGGAGATGGCGGTGTCGAAAGTGCCACTTTCTTCTTAGCGATTATCAAGATCAGACGGTGCCGGGTTGAAGAATCTGAAGCACTCCAGCTTCCTTTGCTTTTTCTCCGCCATGTACAACTACGTTCAAGATCGAAAGTGAAACCCACGATGCCGTATCCCATAATAGTATGAATGGTGATGTCACAGCAAGTAACGCGTTCAGCATGTAGCGCGCACTTTGTAATAACATACTGACACCACACATAAACTAACAGTCTGCCCGCCCAGTTACGCTCGCACGGACCCCGGCGTCGGGTCAATTCTGAACGCAGCCGCGACTGAGCGAGCGGCTAAACGAACCAATTCAGCACTAAAAATAGAACGACTGTCACCGACCTCTGTTATGGTACGCACTGTTCGAGTGACGTGTTCGGGTACTGCCACAAAGTAATGTTAGAGGCAGCTTGCGGTGCGGTCAGGTCACGCGCCGGCGTTCCTGATGTTCGGCTGGCGATTTGCCGTTGGATTGGAAAACGCACGAGCGCACTCGCATCTGGCGAGCGTGTTTTTTTTTTTACTCGCCAAAGAAAAAATTCACTCGTCATGGCGAGTAAATTACTTGCCATTTTCAGGGCTGTTGCAAAGACCTCCCCGATCTGATGGCGCGTTCTCCCCACCCTGGTCTGCCCTGGGGGACTTGGGTGGGGTTAGGTATTTTTTAGTTCCCAGGGTCACCCTGGTCAGCCCCACAGGGTGGGTTTTTCTCTCTATTCTGGGGCATGTGTTTCTGTCTACCCGAGGTCCATTCACCTGTATTTGCCTTTTTAAAACTCTCCCTTCTGTCTGCACTGCCTGTAGCTCTTGATATTGGATGTGTGTTGCTAAATGGTCTTAGCTTTATTTAGGCCCCATGTGTTAGGTTTATTTAACGTATTTGACCGGCTGGCGACATACATTCAATGTTCTGTTTAGTTGGGTTTTTTTTCACAAGCAGTGCAGGCACGTCCTGAGAAAGCCTTGTTGCTGTCGGGACGTTAAGCAATGTACAATCAATCAATCAACTGATGGCGCGTTCGAACCCCAGCAGCCGGGGACCCGCTCGATGCTATCCTGCTTGGCCCTACCATGGGGGCTAACATGGCTGAAGGCAGACCTTTCGGACCACTGTCCTGGGCGCGATTCGTTGACTTGACCAGGAGATTGTGCTTCCTGCTGGCCCTCCCACAGCGTCAAGAGTGAGCAAGCTACACGCACTCCCCGTGCACCCTCCTGTCTGCAGCTCAGGGCCGAGGGCTTGGTTTTCCGCCTCAACAGCCGACTGGCCAGAATAGATCCCCCTCGACTGCGCCTCAGATGATAACTCTTCGGCCGGGACAGTCCCGGGAATCCCGATGGCAGGACCCGGTCAGGGCGTTGCAGGGGACATGCCCACCTACACGGCCCACCCGGCCTACAAGAGCCGATTGGCATGAGACCCCGCTCCACAGAGACGGCACACTTGCGGTGGTATGCCCGCATTGCCGCGGAGAAGGACGCGGTACCCACTACATAGCTGCCAACCCTCCCGATTTTTTCGGGAATTTCCCGATTTTTTTTCCAAGTCCCGATTTTCCGGGTTTTTTTGTACATTTTTCCCGATTTTCAAGCTTTGTTTTAAAATTCGAGGCATTTTGGCGTACCGCTCCCGGTCAAGCGCCTGTAGTTGAAGGCCTGCCGCTATACTGTACCGCTAAGCTTTTGGGGACCCACAGCCAATCTTTTTACGCATGCGCAGCAAATTTGCATCCATTCTGTGTTTGTTCCGGTTCCTTCGAAATTGCCCTGGTCTGGAGCACATGCTTAGCGATTTTCACAAGTGTTATTTTCGATTTTCAACAAAATGATGCCTCCAAAGAAGCAGAAGTGGTTGGTGAGTTCCATCCAGACTACAAGCGTTCCTTGCATCGACGAATCGAGAAAGGGCTAACACTTTGCCTTTTGTAAAATGTGCCGGGCAGACATAAACATCGCTGCACAGTAAACCTAGGTGGGCTGACGCGCACAGTGTTTGATTATTCGGCTGGAGCAAGGTGCATACCCCCCGTTGTTTGATTTTCCAGCACCTGGAAGCATGGGCTAGCGTCGTGGAGGCCACAGCTCAGGATTTTTGTTGCCTCAAGGTTGGCAGCTATGCCACTAACTCAGGAGGTGACGAGCCACCCGAGACCATGCACCCCCACTCCCTGGGCAGGAATGGCATAACAGCCGAGTCTAGCTCCGGCTGGCTACGCAGAGTCATACAATCCGCATACGATGACCTCTCCCCGGAGGGTGCAAAGAGACTGCAGATCAGGGCGTATGAGGTCAGAGCCGTTACCACGAGTGTCATATGCGACTGCATCTGTGCTATGAGGGACATTGTGGGGGCTGATGGGCAGAATCATTCTTCGCCCAGTTCTACCCAGAGATCACCCCGGCCAACTGTAGAACCTGGACCCCCACCCGGGTCTGCCCCGGGGGACTTGGGTGGGGTTAGGTATTTTTTAGTTCCCAGGGTCACCCTGGTCAGCCCCACAGGGTGGGTTTTTCTCTCTATTCTGGGGCATGTGTTTCTGTCTACCCTTTGTCCATTCACCTGTATTTGCCTTTTTAAAACTCTCCCTACTGTCTGCACTGCCTGTAGCTCTTGATATTGGATGTGTGTTGCTAAATGGTCTTAGCTTTATTTAGGCCCCATGTGTTAGGTTTATTTAATGTATTTGACCGGCTGGCGACATACATTCAATGTTCTGTTTTTTTTTTTTGTTTTTTTTTCTCACAAGCAGTGCAGGCACGTCCTGAGAAAGCCCTGTTGCTGTCGGGACGTTAAGCAATGTACAATGTAGAACCTGGCCCTGGCTGGGGAGGGGGGGGGGGGGGGGTGGGTGCATCGTCACGGCACGACACTTCCTCCCGGTGAAATTGTCGTGAGTGTGCACCTGTTACGACTGTGGTTGTGTTGTCCTGTGACAGCATACATGTGTTAATCGTAGGAAACGATCCGATATTTATTTGAGCTATCATGGTTATGTATCACGTACCTTTTCAGTGAGCTTCTTTATCGTTCGTGCATGATAGCGGATTTTGGCTTTGTTATGATATGCTAATTTTAGTCCGGAAGCTTCTAGAAAAGTCGCACGGAGAAGAGCGGTTTTGTTTTGCGTAGATTAGCTGAGAATGAACCAGAAGTTCGAATCGGGGTCGCGCTGTCTAGTGACCTAGTACATGTGACGTCAAAAGAGTAAGGAACATTTTTGTAACACAGTAGCAAAGTTGCTAGTCATAGTTGTTTATTGTGCGCGTGAAATTAGCAGCCGTTCTTTGTGTGTTGTGAAAAGTCGTAAACGATTTGCCATATTTTTGTGTGATATCATTACATATTGGGTGGGTCAAATGGTTGTTGTGATGCGTCTAGTGTGGTAGTGTAGCGTCTGTGCTTGTCGCTCTCGCTTTCAGCTCCCACCGCTGGCTAGCAGTTTTGCGAAAAGGGGAGCAGAACATGTCAGTCTCTCCCTGCCAGTACACAGCCTCTCCAACAACAAGCCTCATGTAGTGCCTCCTCGTGGTGACTCATGGTAACCGAGCACCTTACGGACTCGGGCTGAACTACAGAGGACCCGGAGGAGATCTGGCCCCCAGACATGCGGCATGCAGGCCCATCGATGTGTGGACAAGCCCTGATGCCCATGAACCAGATCCCCAGCTATGGGTAAATAGCCCCACTGCCTTGTGGGTGCCTTGGGAGAGGCAAAGGCTAGGGGAGTAAACCCTATACAAATCCGGGCAGGGATGCTCGATAGCCTTGGTTGGCAGATCTCCTTCGAGAAGGAAAACTCCGAGGAAAAACCTGAGTAGATGGGACCCATAAGCCTTGGTCGGCAATCCATCTAGGAGAAGGATACTCCAAAACTAAACCATCCTGTGCTCCCAGGAAAGGCCTTTTGACCAGGAGCTAAGGGTGAGGTAACCCCGACAGAAACCCCGAGTGCTGAAGACGGAGGTACTGGGCTGCACAGCGCACTCTAATAAACCACAGTACCATGCATATACGGCCATATGACACTTGGAGATGGATTCAAGAGGAATGGTGCTCGCCCTGTGGAGTCTCACCAGGCAGGTGCAGTACCAGGCTCTGCGCCTCTTCAGAGCCCACCCCCAGCGACTGGAGGACCTTCCCGACTGTCTCGAGGAGCCAGGGGACTGGGAAGTAGAGTGACTGGCCAGCGAAAAAAACAAGACCAGAGACAAAGAAAAAGCCAATGTGAACATCATGCACTGGAATGCCGAAGGGGTTACCAACAAGAAAACAGAACTAGAGCACTTTCTGCATGAAAACAGCATAAACATCTGCTGTATACAAGAGACACACCTGCAAGAAGGGAAACCCTTTAAGGTCAGAGGATATCAGGTCTTCCGAAGTGATCGCCAAGGGAGGAAGAAAGGGGGGGGGGGGGGGGGGGGTTATGACCCTAGTTAGAAACAACCTGAATGCCAGCGAAACCAGGAGATTCATGGAAGAGGCAGAATACATCCAGGTCAAGGTAACCACCAGTGACAGCACCCTTGACCTTGTCAACTACTACTGCCCTAATGATAAGTTGCTGTCCCTTGACACTATCCAGGTCCCGGACAGTGGATTCCTCATCACTGGTGACTTCAACAGCCAGTCCCAGAGTTGGGGATATGACACACTGGACAAGAGAGGAGAAGACATTGAGGAGTGGCAAGATGAAAACCACCTGATACTTGCCAATGACCCTGAGGACCAACCTACCTTCTACTCTCGCCGCTGGCACACCACCACTACACCGGACCTGGCGCTTTGCACTGAAGATGTTCATAAGTGCCTCAGCAGAACAGTAGGACCACAGCTAGGAGGAAGTGACCACCGCCCTATCCTCCTAACCCTAAAAGGATGCACAGCAGCTAGCTTGCCACACCGGCCAAGATGGAACCTACCGAAAGGCAGACTGGCGCTTGTTCAGTATCTGAACAAATGAGCTAATGCAAGACCTCGCTGTGTCTGGAAGGAACATCAACAATGTGGTCAGAGAGTTTAATGACATTATCAGTAAGGCAGCCAAGGAATCCATACCTCGAGGGGTCCGGAAAAACTACACCCCATACTGGACCGCAGATCTTCAGAAAGCACATGACAACCTCACTAGGGCCAGAGAAGACGCTGAAACCAACCCCAGCCAAGAAAACAACATCAAGCTACAACACAGTAAGGCCCAGTATCTGAAGATGAAGTTGGAGTGCACAAGAAGAAGTTGGAGAGAGAAGACTGCAAGACTAAACATGGACAGGGACACCACGAAGTTGTGGAGACTGACCAAGGCGTCGAACGATGAGGGCACCAGGGAACAGAAGATCACCTTGGAAGAAGAAGGGAAAGCACTGACTGGTAGGAAAGCTGCAAACATGTTTGCACAGATCTATGCGAAAGAAAGTGACATCACTGTCCCATGAATGCTTGCGAAAGAAATCAGACAGGAAGAAAGAGAGAGAACAAGAGATGTGAACATCCATGATGCAATGAAGAAGGACATCACCCTTCCAGAACTGAAGATGGCCATCAAACAGCTGAAGAAGAAAAAATCTCCAGGTCCAGACAGCATCTCAAACGAGATGTTACAACACCTTGGCAACACTGCCTTAACCCTCTTCTGCATGCAAGTGCATATGCCAGGCGGCTCTTGAAAATATCACCAAAGGGAATCAACTCCGTAATTTTGAATGGGTGACATTTTTAAAAAAATGTTTAAAAATATTTAGACAAGTCTTGAGAAAGAGCAATTATTTTTTCTAAAGTGTTAAATCAATAAAGATATAAAATAAACATTTGTGGAGCTGTAAAATGTGTAAGGAAATAAAGGGGGAAAATCTAAAGTTGACTGAACTGCTGTTTTACGTACTCTGAATCTCAGTTGCTGATGATCACAAGCTTCATCCTCAGACGATGATGTTGACTAAACAAAAACGATCCCTAAGTCATCCCATTCCAAATCTAAGTCAGATTCTTCCCCTCTTCTATCCACTTTCACCAAGCCTTGCTCTGTAAATCCCTCAAAATCTTCCCCCACCCGGGTCTGCCCTGGGGGACTTGGGTGGGGTTAGGTATTTTTTAGTTCCCAGGGTCACCCTGGTCAGCCCCACAGGGTGGGTTTTTCTCTCTATTCTGGGGCATGTGTTTCTGTCTACCCTTTGTCCATTCACCTGTATTTGCCTTTTTAAAACTCTCCCTACTGTCTGCACTGCCTGTAGCTCTTGATATTGGATGTGTGTTGCTAAATGGTCTTAGCTTTATTTAGGCCCCATGTGTTAGGTTTATTTAACGTATTTGACCGGCTGGCGACATACATTCAATGTTCTGTTTATTTATTTATTTTTTTTCACAAGCAGTGCAGGCACGTCCTGAGAAAGCCTTGTTGCTGTCGGGACGTTAAGCAGTGTACAATCAATCAATCAATCCCTCAAAATCTTCATAGTCACTGCTCTCCCCCACCAATGATCACCACAGTTCGAGGCCATCGATTCACACTTGAAACTTCAAAAATTTGTTGCTCTGTAAGGAAACGTCCAAAATGCACATGGCATGCTTTGACAGGAAGTGGAAAGAATCTCGAAAATGAGGCTTGTGGTCTCGCGAGATTTCTATTACCATGGTAAACATGGCAGCCTCCACAGTATACACGTGGTTCAGCGGGCGTTACCGGGCGTTCTATGCACAAACACTGTGTGTTTTCAGCGGGCGCTGGCGGGCGCTCTATGCAGAAGAGGGTTAATGAAGCTACTGGACATCTTTAACCACAGCTGGAGAGGAGGACAGGTACCCCAGTGCTGGAAGGAAGCCAGGATGATCCCAATTTTGAAGAAAGGGAAGAATAAGTCCAAAGCCCTGAGTTATCGCCCCATCAGCCTGACAAGTTGTGTGTGCAAGACCATGGAGCGCATCATCAACAAGCGCCTGCAGTGGTACCTGGACTCTGAGAGCATTATCGTGCCAGAGCAAGCTGGCTTCAGAAGCTACAAGAGTACAGAAGACCAGACAACACACCTTGCACAGGTCATAGAAGATGCCTTTCAAGATCAGAAGGTGACATTAGCTGCCTTCATTGACCTACAGAAGGCTTTCGACAAGGTGTGGAAGGATGGTCTCCTTGTGAAACTCCTTCGCAGTGGCATCCAAGGGAATATGTACCGGTGGACCAAGTCATACCTGCACAATCGCAGAGCCCGTGTGACAGTGGATGGGTACTGCGGCCAAAAAGTGCTGTTGCGTCTGGGGGTGCCACAGGGGGGAGTCCTGTCACCGACACTGTTCATACTTTTCATCAACGACCTTGTGCCAGAGCTACCAAAAGGAGTACACGCAGCCCTGTACGCAGACGACCTGGTACTCTGGTGCACAGAAGAGTATGCAACAACTGCTACATACAGGATGCAGCTAGCCCTGGACAGGCTGACAGACTGGACCAACAACTGGTGTGTGACCATCAACACAGAAAAATCATCAGCCACACTCTTCTCTCTCTCCAACAAGGCAAAGGCTGGCAACCTAACACTGGGCAACACCCCGCTGCGGTATGAAGACCAACAGACATACCTGGGAGTCACCCTTGACAAGAGGCTGACGTGGAAGCCGCACATTTGGAATGCAGACAGAAGAAAGCTGAATATCATGAGAAAACTGGCTGGAACACAATGGGGAGCCAATGAAAAGATCCTCAAAAATGTATATCAAGGCACAGTGAGACCACACCTTGAGTACGGATCTAATGCATGGTTGACGGCAGCCCAGTCACACCAGCAGACCATTGACAGAGTTCAGAACCAGGCACTGCGTATCATCACCGGCGCAATGAGATCCACACCAATGAAAAGATGGAAGAGACAACGGGCATCCCACCCCTGCGCATGAGAAGAGATTGCAAAGCCTTGATACAGTCCACAAAGGTCAAGTCTTCCAAAGACCATCCTATGAACGCTAGGATGAAACGACCAACCTCAGGGAGACTGAAAAGATCAAGCTTTGTGAAGGAGACGAGAGCACTGCAGAGAAAACACCAGGCAAAGCTGCCTGCGCAGGTAGAGGCTCTGAATCCTGCTAGCGACCTTCCACCTTGGGAAAGTAAGCCAGAAAACATCACCATCTCTTCCACGGTACCCTACATCACCACCAGAGATGAGCACAGCACTGTGAGCAAGAAAGCCCTGACACTGGCCATGCTCGAAGAAAAGTATCCCCAGGAAGCATGGATACGGGCATACACCGATGGATCAGCCACAGATGCAGTTCAGGATGGAGGGGCTGGGGTGTACATTCAGTACCCAAACGGAAAATGGCAGGCAGAGGCAGTACCAACAGGCCTTCACTGCACAAATTACAGAGCTGAGGTGGAAGCCCTAGTCCGCGCAGCTAACACCCTTAGTGGCACTGCAGACCCTGATGCCCAGATTGTCTTCCTTACTGATGCCATGTCTGTCCTTGAGGCAGCAACAGCAAGCAAACTGCCACGTCTACAAGAGGCACTGCAAAACATCAAGTGCACCAGACTGGTGCTGCAGTGGATCCCTTCACACTGTGGCATCTATGGCAATGAAGAAGCTGACAGAATGGCAAAAGTGGGCGCAGAGAAAGAACAAGATGAAAATGGAGTCAGCTTCACAGAGATGAAGACCATCATTAAGTCTGTGTACAGACCACCACAACGGCCCCTAGACAGTAGAGAGGGGGGTTGTGGGTGTTTTTGGACAATTTATATCTATCCCAAATTTCCAGGATTTTTCGACCGCTTACTCCCACGCCTTGACACCGCCCGTTTTTCTAGGTTTCTCCTTATTTTTTTCAGTAAAATAAAGGTTTCCAAATTCAATGTCATTAAAATTAATATTTTTTATTATAAAATGAATCAAGACGAATTACTTCTTCTAAACGATATTAATGCTGTAGAAAACAAAGACTTAGACTCGAAAAAACAGCGCCTTCTTTCTGTAGTTGTGTCAGGCAAGTCAAAGACTTATCTCGGTAAACAATACATGACAGAGGATATTGAATCTCTTACCTCTGATGAACTAATCAAGCTTCATTCAAAATATGAAAACCACATCGCTTCACTAATGACACGTGATTTAAGTCGATCTCTTGTATGCCTATACACAAAAGCAGTGAGTCACTTTCTACCTGTGGATAGTGACAGCCTATCACACGACCATGAAAGCAATCCTATTGTTTCAAGTTCAATTGGTAAATTAGCATGCCTCATGTTTTACAAGTTTGGAAATGAGCGCTTTTGGCGTTCCCCAGCTGTCGCAGGACCGATAACTCTCCGATAGGTGGCGTTCCACCAAGAGGCCTAAAGTCACCATCTTGTTTTAACTTCTATGTTACTACTAGTACTACTACAGTCGAGTTTACTTATTATAATTTCACTATCATCGCAAAGAACCGCCTTGTTTCGAACGATGGCTAGTGCGTATGGAAGTATGTCTCTCAATGCGTTGAAAGCAGAGCTACGGCAACGGAACGCTCGAGTAGCGGGTCGGAAAGCAGAACTGGTGGAGAGGAGATTGTCTCTGTTATTAAGATTACTGAACTAGTACTAGTCAGCTTTTATTTCCCCAAGTTTTAGGGCAGTGGTTTCTTTCTTTTTCTTTTTTCTTTTTTTTTTTTTTTTTTTTTTTTTGGGGGGGGGGGGGGAGATGCAATATATTACTAAACTAGAGATCAACAAGAATATTCCGGTTCGTCAGTGATTTACATGTATCGGCAGATCTATCGTTTTTTCTTCACTTAGTTTTAATGCTTTGGGCGGCGGGTAGTTCTTTTCCTCGAAAACCAACGAAAACCCCCAAAAAGTAAAAGAAAAAAACAACAACAAACAACCGAAATTTTCCTCGAAAAATCAACGAAAAAAACACAAACACTAACGAAATCCAACTAAAATCCCCGAAGAGACAAAAACAACCGAAATCGTCTTTTTCTCGTGGGGTGTTTCGTTAGTTTTTGTTGCTTTCCGGGGTGTTTTCGAGGAAAAGAAGTACCGTGGGCGATTGACCGCATGCATTTTGCTTAATTATGTATTTTCCATCACCCCCCACCCGGGTCTGCCCTGGGGGACTTGGGTGGGGTTAGGTATTTTTTAGTTCCCAGGGTCACCCTGGTCAGCCCCACAGGGTGGGTTTTTCTCTCTATTCTGGGGCATGTGTTTCTGTCTACCCTTTGTCCATTCACCTGTATTTGCCTTTTTAAAACTCTCCCTACTGTCTGCACTGCCTGTAGCTCTTGATATTGGATGCGTGTTGCTAAATGGTCTTGGCTTTATTTAGGCCCCATGTGTTAGGTTTATTTAATGTATTGGACCGGCTGGCGACATACATTCAATGTTCTGGGTTTTTTTTTTTTTCACAAGCAGTGCAGGCACGTCCTGAGAAAGCCTTGTTGCTGTCGGGACGCTAAGCAATGTACAATGAATGAATGAATATTTTCCATCACATATAATATACTGTAGCGGACACAAGCTGCAGTACTATATAACTTGTGAGCAGAGAGTGCATTTGAAGTAAATGATGAAAGCCCTTCATCAAATTACAATTAGTCAGCCTGCAATTAGTACTAATATTTTAATAGCACTGGTTTTGGATTATATTATAATCTGATATTATAATAATAATTTAATATTATTAACATTATAATAATTTAACCCAAGAAATAAATCTTTCTCAAAACATTGTCCATAATTGTAAAAGATATTATTAATATATTTCTGATTCCTGATTCTGAAATGGTACCTGCTGAAAGCAAACCGAGTAAAAAAAAAAAAAAAGTCAGATTATCAGCTATATTATTATTACTATTACTACTGCAACCATACAGAAAGCATTTAAATAAAGGTAATGTGGAAAGCGAACACTGCTCCGCATTGTACATGGTTGACAGGACCTCAAAAGGAAGAAATCTTAATCTTCATTTGCACTGTATGATCGCTCAAAGAAATGCGAGCACAAGTTCCAATAAATAGTAGAGACTATTGTATGTATTTTTTCCAATATTGCGACCTAATGAGACTAGAATGAGTGGGGTACTGTAATGTAGTATTCAAAGTGTGTTGTAAAAAAACAAGAATGCTTATAATATGACCAGTTACTGTCTATAACTAGCTGAACCACATAAATAATAATAATAATTACTGTCTTTATAATGCGCTTATCTTATAATAATTATAACTCTAAGCGCGCACTCACAACTCACGCACGCACGTGCACGCTTTTAACAATGACACATATAACAAAGACGTAAAATTACACATACTCACACATACTCATACCACAAACAGACAACATCAAACACACTGACAGGCAATATTAATTTTAAGTAATCAGTCTCAACACAAATTATGTGGATGCGTGAGCAGATCTTAGGTAATGATAGCAGCATTTGTTCACCATTGCCACGATTGTGCAAAGCAGTTTCTTAGATATGCAGACTGTAAACTTGGTATGGATAACGAGAAACAGAAAGTAGCGGATATCCTCTTGGTGGAACGCCACCTATCAAAAATTCAAGGGAGATAATAATTGAAAATAACCGCTCATTACCTTGCAACCCCACCCGGGTCTGCCCTGGGGGACTTGGGTGGGGTTAGGTATTTTTTAGTTCCCAGGGTCACCCTGGTCAGCCCCACAGGGTGGGTTTTTCTCTCTATTCTGGGGCATGTGTTTCTGTCTACCCTTTGTCCATTCACCTGTATTTGCCCTTTTAAAACTCTCCCTACTGTCTGCACTGCCTGTAGCTCTTGATATTGGATGTGTGTTGCTAAATGGTCTTAGCTTTATTTAGCCCCATGTGTTAGGTTTATTTAATGTATTTGACCGGCTGGTGACATACATTCAATGTTCTGTTTTGTTTTTTTTCACAAGCAGAGCAGGCACGTCCTGAGAAAGCCTTGTTGCTGTCGGGACGTTAAGCAATGTACAATCAATCATTACCTTGCACCTGTGGTAACATTACTAGTTACTGGTAGCCATATTGATTTTTCAAAAATAAATTTTACTGCAGAAGAAAATGGACGAAACCCAGACGACTCCACAACTGAACCCCGACCCTGTTTTGACACAGGTTCAAACTGTGACGAAGACTAAAAGTCCAGGCAGGGTTGAGGCTGGAAAAAGATTAGCTGAATATAATAGGCAAAAAAAATTACAGCTTAAGGTACAAACAGAAAAGACTCATGTAACTGATCCACCGTCAGGATCGTCAGGACCTGTGTCAATACCGTCACTCCCTCATCAAAGTGAGAGACAAACAACCCAGTCTAACCCCGACCCTGACCCTGACCCCGAACCTCAAACAACAAAATATATAGTTGCCGGATTTGTTGTCGGATTTGTTTACGTAGGTTATCAATTATACAAAAAATACAAACCACAGACTCGTACAGTGTCCAAAAAATCAGACACTCCAAAAACAAAACCAGAAGTCGCCACATTACCAGTAACACCCAAAGCCGTTGACCCATTTTATATGCAGTAAATAAAAAATATTATTTTAATTTTTCTTGCCTAAGAAATGAATGACACAAAGAACATAATGAACCTTGTGTATCACTCTGCCGTAATCCCCCACCCGGGTCTGCCCTGGGGGACTTGGGTGGGGTTAGGTACTTTTTAGTTCCCAGGGTCACCCTGGTCAGCCCCACAGGGTGGGTTTTCCTTTCTATTCTGGGGCATGTGTTTCTGTCTACCCGAGGTCCATTCATCTGTATTTGCCTTTTTAAAACTCTTCCTACTGTCTGCACTGCCTGTAGCTCTTGATGTTGGATGTGTGTTGCCAAATGGTTTTGGCTTTATTTAGGCCCCATGTTGTAGGTTTATTTAACGTAGTGGTCCGGCTGGCGACATACATTCAATATTCTGTTTTTTTTTTTTTTCACAAGCAGTGCAGGCACGTCCTGAGAAAGCCTTGTTGCTGTCGGGACGTTAAGCAATGTACAATGAATGTACAATCAATCTGCCGTAATCAGTGGATTAGCAGTAGCTTATTCTATGCTAGGAAAAAGTCTACTCAAAATGAAATCAGCAGACTTGAGTAGACTCGATTTCGAAGACAGCGCTAAGCTAATTGTAGTTGTTACAGCATCGATTGCGACAAAAGATTTTCTTGTCAAGCAGGGAATTATTCCCGAAAATGTTTCTATGTAAATAAAAATAATATGGCGACGATAGCTATTATGATTGGTGGGGCAGTTGTTAACGCCCTCGCATTCAGTGGCTCTAATTATCTCTTTTCTAAAATGGGTAGAGAGGAATCTGCAGAAGAAATGAAACGTCACAATGAAGCGTCTGAGAAATTAGCACAGGCAGAACAGGCGTATGAAAAACAAAGAATTGAGAAACTTGATTTCATCAATGAAAGATTGAGGCTTGAAGGCCACGCACAACATACATTTTCAAATACAGACGAAGCAATCAGGGAATATTTTCTTGTCACGGGTGAAGACATGTCTATCCCAAAACCGAAACTAAGTGACTATTACAAACCGAGTACAGAACAAAGAAACGGAGAGATAATCTTTGTTCTAGTGGGAATGACATTTGTTTATTTTACAGGAGTTTTCATTGCTAGAAAAAATGGCAGCCGAAAATAAACTATCAAAAATATATTACTCTCCATCAGGCTATTGGAAAGGGCAAACAGCTATTCAGAAATTACATGCTGCTGTGGGCGGAGATATATCACTCAATCAGGTCAAGCAATGGTTACAGAGACAGGCAATTTGGCAGATATATCTCCCTGCTCCAAGAAAAATAACAAGACCCCATTTTGAAAACACATCACCAAATGACACGCACCAAATGGACCTCCTGTTTCTTCCACACGATACAATAAGAAAGAAACGATACAAGTATGCACTGACTGTTGTAGACATTGCTTCAAGGTACAAAGACGCTGAACCCATATCTGACAAAACTGCTAACACTGTTGCGACTGCTTTATCTAGTATCTATAAAAGAGGCCCCTTAAGATACCCCAGACTTGTACAAGTTGATGACGGATCAGAATTCAAAGGTGCAGTTAATCAGTTATTTGCGAAGCATGGCGTACTGGTCAGACGTGGTATTCCAGGCGTGCACAGATCGCAGGCAATTGTTGAAAACTTTAACAAACAGTTATCAGAAAGACTTTTCAGTTACCAGTATTCTAAGAAACTCATGCATGACACCCGTAACACTGAATGGGTAAAGAGATTACCACATGTGATAAAAGCAATGAACGATGAAGGACACCCAAAACCTGCTGATGCTATTAAATTGAAAACAATTACAGAGCCAAAAACAGGACCAACCCCGGCACCAGACACAAGTTTATTTACTAAACAGGTGAGATATTTATATCAGCCAGGGGAGGCTGAGAACGACGACAGACGCAGGGCAACAGACCCCATCTGGTCAACGTCTGTACACAATATAAAAAAAATAATTCCCGGTCCAGACGCAACAATATATTACCTGTACGACCCTGCACCCCAGAGGGCATTTGTCAGAGAAGAATTACAGATTATTCCCCCAGACACCGTTACTCATTTCAGTAACTAAGTCGTCAATTAATTCATCAACCAGTTCATCACAAATATCTTCAGATAACTTGAGCCTGTAATGTCCAGGTGCATAAGCTTTTTCTTTAGTGTGAAACACTCGTTTCGTGTCTCCAACTGCAAGTGACTTCTTATGTGTTTGGATCATTTCAAGATTGTGTCTATTTGATCTCAGTGACTTGTTTGGATAATCAGGCATTAATGCACCATCTAACACTTGCTTGTAATGTTCATGACGAATGTCTTTATTTTTTATTGCTGTTTTTTTAATTCCTTTGGCTTTCGACTGACTACTTTTCTGGTGCAGTATAGAATACATTTTTGACCTCAGTCCAACATACTCAACTATAGGCACACCATTCAGTTCATCTTTAAACTTACCAGGCACTTTCTTGTTTTGTGTGCTGCCCCACCCGGGTCTGCCCTGGGGGACTTGGGTGGGGTTAGGTATTTTTTAGTTCCCAGGGTCACCCTGGTCAGCCCCACAGGGTGGGTTTATCTCTCTATTCTGGGGCATGTGTTTCTGTCTACCCTTTGTCCATTCACCTGTATTTGCCATTTTAAAACTCTCCCTACTGTCTGCACTGCCTGTAGCTCTTGATATTGGATGTGTGTTGCTAAATGGTCTTAGCTTTATTTAGGCCCATGTGTTAGGTTTATTTAATGTATTTGACCGGCTGGCGACATACATTCAATGTTCTGTTTAGTTTTTTTTTTTTTTCACAAGCAGTGCAGGCACGTCCTGAGAAAGCCTTGTTGCTGTCGGGACGTTAAGCAATGTACAATCAATCAATCATTGTTTTGTGTGCTAAACAGCGGGTGATCTTTAGGGTAGTCAGACGTGTCATACATGTGTAACTCTGTTTTCATGTCTTCGTAAAAGTCTTCAGTAGGCATGTCTATGATCATAGAGTCAGTGTCAGTGTATAGCAGACGACACTCAGGATATTTTGGTTTGAAGTAATCATAATAAAATTCAAGCATCAACAGTTTTGACAACTCCAGAATTGCCATACCAATGAATACTGGCTTGTCCAGTTTAACAATCTTTTTTTTGAGTGACACTGCATACAATGATGAATGAAATTCTTTATACCCTGTGTACTGTGGCTTACCTGTAAGTTTAATTGCACCCAATTCAGTTGTGACTAGTCTCACATCTTTTCTGTGATGAGGATTTTCCATTGTCTTGCCAAAACAGGCATTGTTCATAAGCTTAAAGAAGTCTTTGTCAAATGCAGTGTTGCCGTCTCTGGCACGAAGGGTTGTGTTCTTCATTATGTAATCTTTCATGAAAGCACTCTGATCAAATTGAATTCCTCTGTGAACTTTCTTTAGTACTAACCCGTGTCTGATGTAAAACTGTAACAAGCGGTAGTGACAAACATAATTGAATTTGTCATTTAGATTTGGCACAAGCTTAGTGTCTTCTTTTTTCCCTGTCATACTCATTTTCTCAACTGCTAATGGATAATCATTATGATAATCATGTAGATGGTGCGGGTACTCCAGGTCTACTTCAAAGATCCAACCCTTCGCGTCGTTTCGGTCAAGATTCATAATATTGTTTGTTAACCCTGACTCTGTTACATCATACTGTGACAAATCATGCAGACAAAAGTTTTTCAAGGGCAATAACTCACACATTGCGCAGCCATACAAATTGTTAGCGTCTACATAGGTAATAAATGACCTTGATCTCGAGGGGTCAAACCCAAGGTCACCATAACCGTCCAGATATTTATTGTTGGCTCTGGCGTAGTTATTTGCTGCAATACTAATGCCTCCTCTCAATCCGCGTTCTACCATTTCACCCATCGTACGATCAGACAACAGGTCTATAGATATCTTACTGGATTTCAAAAATGCATCCCATGTCATGCCAGGACTAGTTATGTAACAAGCAGGGTCAAGCTTGTAGTGTAACAAACCCTTTTCACGGTAACTTTCAAATACGTCTGCTAGCAAGCAAACGTCTGCTTTCAAGTACTGGTCGTGATAGTCACCAATTGTCTGACATCCTAACTTCCCCCACGCATCAAGTGCGTGTTGATGTTCAGAGTCAGAAATACCTTTTCCAGTTAGTGTAGAATAAAATTTCTCTTTTGGTGGCAGTCTTGTTTCCTCAAACACAACCCACTCACTGATGTACTCATATGGATAGACACATTTCTTAATCAAGTCTGGTTCAAAATATTTACTCGTTATTGGATACTCAGTCAGTCCTTCTGCCAGACTAGCCAATCCTAAAGACAAATGTTGCATGGAGTCATAAAATGCTAATTTATCTAACCTAAAAGTCAAGTATTTCTCAGTTGTCTGGGCAATACAACTTATGTTTTTGTACGACTCATCTACAGCCTGCATGATAATGTGTGAATCATAACCTTTGAGATTGTGGAAAAAGATTGGTAACTTATATGTCTTAGGATCTATTTTTAATAACAAGTTACAATTGTTATGTGCAGCACCTCTGTAACGCCCAGTTATGTGATCATGGTCACGAACTTTATCACATCCTAAAGGCTGTTCACAAATCCAACACGTCTCAGCTGTATCAAATTTCAGTTTGTCTTCTTCTGTCATCACCAAAGGCATCTGGCATGTTGTGAGATACTGTACTACCTGACTATACAGATGTCTCATTTCTGTTAAAAACAAACATGCTGCATTTTCACCTCTGTAGATAACAGGCTCTGAATGCAAACCGTCTGACCTAACAAGAATGTATCCAAAAGAACACACCACTTGGTCACTCAACTTTATAGTCTTTGGTAATGACTCTGGAACAGGACCCTCATATGGTACAACCAATGATTCAAAATCTGCATACACTACAAACGGCAACTTTTGCTGATTCCCATAGTTCTTAAAATACACTTGACTACCAGGATCTGGGTACTTAAGTACAGTTTGTATGTCATCAGCTGACCTGCAGTGTAGGACGTGTTTGTGCGCTACGTTTATGGAGGAGAATCTTTGTAAACATCTTTTACACACTTCCTGTTTGCCATTGTGTTTTGTTGTATGTCCGTGAATTAGACGTGACATATTTCTGATAATTGTGTAGTGGAAGTTATTGTCATCGCCGATTAGCAACATGTCAACATGTTTATCTTCTGACTGACCGTAGGTTGGGGCAATTGGAGATACTCTAATTGGTTGTAACTTGTTCTCAGACTCATTATCCCACACAAACACATTTACAGATATACCAGGATTTAGTTTTTCAAACAAATCTATGTCCTCTATTTTAACAGGGAACTCAATGCCACTGAAGTTGAGTTCATTTACAAATTTGGTGTAGTTAGATACACGTTCAGGTTTTGATTTTACAAAGTGTAGTTTAGCAAGCACACACCACATGAAACAATAGTTGTCATTGTTCTGTATGTTGACGACAGTCTTTTTGTTTGCAACCTCTGTTGGCAGTGGCAACCACGATTTACCTAATATAGGATGATACCTTGACTGCTTTAGTTTTAGTTCATGTACATGTCCTTCGTGCCAACCAGATCCTTTCATTTTTGCACTGTCAATTGCTTGGAGGAAGTCAGGTAATAGTCTGTCTCTAAACACGTTCTCCAATTCCCTTCTTGTGTTAACTGTGTGTTGTCTTGTTGATATGTACGATACAATCACTTCACCGTCTACTCTAGTAAATTCTATTTTAGCAACAATCTGAATCTTCACACTGCCTGTAAGAAGATTATCTTGTATGACAGAAAAAGAGTTTTCTATTGATTCATAGACATTGTTAGTATTAGATATAGGCAAGTTTGTTGTGTGAAACACGTTTCTTAAGCTTGATGAGCCAGGGTTTGATGGGCCAGGGCTTTGAGCATTGTCCGTCATTTTTATTTGTCGGACAAAATAATAAATGAAAAAAATTACCGCTGACACACCATATGTAATACTGTATTATCTGTAGTTATGATAAACAAGTCAACTACTTTCCTGGTGTTTGTCTTGAAGTCTTGTCCTGCAGGTGTAATCTCTTGGCTTGACTTCGCGAACGAAGATTTTATAGGAGTTGCCCACGACGTCTGCAGGCTTGTTCGTGGCTGCGGAGGCCAATCCGAGACAGGCAGGTTCGACCGCAGTGGCTGCAGGGGAAGGTATGGCCAGGGTTCTGAGCTGCGGCATCTCTGTTTTTTCTCCTGAGCCGCTTGTCCTTAAGGCTAGCTCTCTAAGAGTCCTCAAAGGAGACAGCTGCCTTGTAAATGGTGGAGCGCCAGGTGTCACGGTCCGCAGCAAGCGAAGACCACTGGTGGTGGTCGATTTGGCAGGCACTAAGTGTCCTGGTGTTTGTCTTGAAGTCTTGTCCTGCAGGTGTAATATCACTTTATTAAATGTAACACTTTCAATGTAACAATGTAGTTTTCTTAATTGAACAAATACCCCACCCGGGTCTGCCCTGGGGGACTTGGGTGGGGTTAGGTACTTTTTAGTTCCCAGGGTCACCCTGGTCAGCCCCACAGGGTGAGTTTTTCTCTCTATTCTGGGGCATGTGTTTCTGTCTACCCGAGGTCCATTCACCTGTATTTGCTTTTTTAAAACTCTCCCTACTGTCTGCACTGCCTGTAGCTCTTGATATTGGATGTGTGTTGCTAAATGGTCTTAGCTTTATTTAGGCCCCATGTGTTAGGTTTATTTAATGTATTTGACCGGCTGGCGACATACATTCAATGTTCTGTTTAGTTTTTTTTTCACCAGCAGTGCAGGCACGTCCTGAGAAAGCCTTGTTGCTGTCGGGACGTTAAGCAATGTACAATCAATCAATCATTAATTGAACAAATATGTCTTCACACAGTACCTCAAACCAATGCAAGTGGCCACTGTTAGCATTATAAACTTTAAAAGCATTTGTCTTAAGATCAACAGTCTCATAATCATAACGTGGTAATCCATCTGAATATTCCAAAGTAACGTTATATGTTGTGTATATTCTTATTGTTGGTGTTGAGAGTTTAAAGCTGGGTCCAAACACACGTGATTTTAAGTCAGTAAAGTGCATAACATCTTTGAAGCATTCTGTAACATCAAACACTTGGGTTTGTCTGTCTGTCATTTTTTATTGGACAAACTAAAGAATAAATTAATTTACTAACCCATACCCTGTGGGCTGATCTGTCTTTAAAATGAGCTTTAGATGCTTAGTTGATTTCAGTTTATTTTTTACATCATCCCGTTCATGCTTATTTGGGATGACGTCATTCTCTCTGAGACAGTCTTCAAAGCTGTCACGATCTTTACAGTAAAACAAACAGATAAACTTTAACTGTTCTCGAAAATCTTTCAGAACAGCATTATATTTTTGAGTGAGAATCCATACACTAACATTTGCGTGTCTGCCACTGAAAGCAAGTTCTGCCAGAGTGTTTCTCTTCTTGACAATGTCTTTCTCTGCTGAGCAGTCATCAACAATAAACAACGTTGACTGTCCTTCAAATTGCTTGTAAAAATATTGTAGGTAGTCATTCAGTTTTTTCTCAGGGTCGACTAAGTATATGTTGTTGTCAGTCCAAATGAATAAACGATTGTGATAAGCTTTATTGTGTTTGATTGTAGGACAAAATATTACAATGTTTTCAAAGTGGTGTATGTATCTTGTTTGTAATAAGTCAAGTACGAATTCAGTTTTCCCACACCCTGTGGCACCAACAAATAAGCCACAATGGGGGTCAAGGGTCATTAAGCTTCGGTTCATTTTAATAGACAATATAATTTTAATATATGTGTCCACTCAGTCTGCTTTCTGCAATATTGAGTTGTGCGTCATATATCAGGTACAAATATATGTTAATGGCTTCGGCTTTTTCAACCTTCTTTTGTATCTGAATTGTTATTCCATCACTACCGTTCTCGACAGTTCGACCTGACCCATGAAGGTAATCATCATCTGTACTACGAAGGTCTAGCCACAGTGCATACTTATTCGTCAGGTATTGTCCGATCCTAACATCATACAGATGTAGATCTTTGCACGCACTGTTTGCAGGTTTATCTCTAATCCTTCCACCCGCAAAATACTTTGTGATCTCATCGTAGTGTTGATAAGGTAACATTCCAGATGCATACACTTGATTAGGGCGGCCTTCGATTGTACAGGACAAATGTGTAATCTTAGGATTGTAGAATTTTTCTGAATCCCGTTTATATGGATCTGCTGGTTCAACAAACAACATAAGAATATCTTTCAGTGACCTAGCTGGTGTGTTCAAGTTTATGTTCCACATTGGGTCACTCTTGTCTTTTTGCATTAAACTATGTCTAATTACCCTGTCATAATAAATTGGAAGTCTTGACTGGTATTGATTTTGAATGAGTCTGGCTAGTTCAGTATGTGTAACAATTTCATATTCCAAGGAAATGTTAGAGATCTTGTATGTTGCATCTGTGGCAGATGATTTTATAACTTTGGAGTAGTCATTGAAAGTTAGTTCAAAGCTCAGATGGTCATTCAGTGCCCCTTGATAATAAGGCAAATGAGCTGTTAGGATTTCAAACTCGAGTGGAATGTAAAATCTAGTTCCATATGTTTCTGCCATTATAACTTCCTGGGCTGCTGACGTTGATTTATCTCCAGCATTGATTCGAAGTTTACAAACATTATCTGGCTGTATGCCTTGGTAAATACGGTCTTCTCGTTCTTCTCTTGTGAGCCAAAGGTCTTTGTAACAGTAGAACACATCTGAGTCGTCAAGACTAAACACTTGCTGTCCTTCAAGTTTTACTTTAATAGTTCTAACAATTGCTCTGCCAAGATTGTCAACTAGTGTTCTGTTTACATCTGCCTCTGATGATAGTTCAATATTAAATGCTAGGCGTGCAGTGCCAGGAACAATAACGTCACTGGGGCTTAGGTTTGGAAACTTGACTGTAAGTGTTTGGTTCTGGTCTATGGTACTAGGATTGTTTGTGATGACGATTGATTGTCTTATGCCCTTAACACCCAGAGGCTCACGTAGTTTTCTGTATGGGTCTAACTTTGATCCGTAAGACTGTGTCATTTTTATTATGCACAATAAAAAATAATAAATTAATAAAACAATGGCAGCGGGAGGATTTAATCATGAAGATTTTGAAATGGATGACATGAATGTCTCAGATACCAGTATCACAGATATGACTGGAATGGTAACTACTTCTAGTATGCATCATGAACTGTTAAAAGACAAAGTAAACTCATTTTATGACAGTGTTGGAGCGCGCCCAGATGTAATAGATCCTAATCAATTTGAATATGATAAAGGGCACTTATTTGTAAATACAGACAGAGGGAAAATAAATCTTAACACATAAAAACAATCCTTCTAAGTTTAGAGCTTTAAGTACAATTAAAGGTGAAGTCGGTGGTAACTCTGGGTTGGCAAGGTATCTTGGAATTGGTGGGTCTCCTGTCACGCCAAGACTGGCTAGTGTTCTTCACGACACGCAAACAAAATTACCAACAGGGCAACAAATTGAAATGGCACCAGTAACAAGCCTACCAGAAATAGCAAACACTGTGATACAAGAAACCTCATTTACTGAAGGACAAATAAATGACGCTTTGAAAACAATAGATGATCCACCTTTGTCAATGAGGGAGATTATGGGATTGGATAAATCACTGCAGACGATAAGAGGTGAGATGGTAAATAATGTTGCCAAACTGGGAGAGCTTGATAAACACATACAGTGGAGTCCGCTTAACACGAATTTCTGGGGACACGGAAAATCACTTCGTGTTAACCGTATTTCGTGTTAACCGATATGGCCTCAAAATTGATCACGGCCCTCCCGGCAAAAAAAAAAAGTGTGTAAGAGATGCGTGCATGAATGAATACGAGGTTAAAAGTGCACATTATCGTACTTTGATGTGCATACCTTCAGCTCGCTAGGAAAACACAAGGAAACGTGTTCAGCTCACATATTTAATGTAAAATCCATCATGTAAAATCCATAGTAAGTTACAATCCATCAGGTAAAAGCAACACAGGCTGAATTACAATCCCGCATCGGTAAAAGGGATTACAATCCCGCATCGGTAAAAGGGTTGTGTTGGTACACGAATAATACAACATGAATACAGTTCAGAAGTGCTAGCCAATGAGAAGACGGATTACAACAGCCGAAGGCTATTCAGCCAATCACAGACTAGAGTTCGCTCTGATCTGTTATGTGTACTCCACAGCGCGAGAGCGACACGTGAATTTGGTTTTCGGTGAATGGAATCTGTGTTCGTGTTAAACAGGTGAATAATAGTGAAATTGCTCTGGTTGGGAACCGAAAACAGCTTCGTGTTAAGCGAAATTTCGTGTTAAGCATTTCGTGTTATCAGTGGAATTTTAATACAGAATAAGAAGGCCGTTGGCCGGGAATGCAAAAACGTTTCGTGTTAACCGGAAATTCGTGTTAAGCGAGTTTGTGTTAACTGGACTCCACTGTAGAACGTGAAAAAGAGAAACTGGCTACCGCAGACAATGGAAATCTTGACACAGAAATGAAAGAAAGAATTCAACACAGATTAAATGATTTGCAGATAGAAAGATCAGGACGGTTAGAAACAATTAGTATTGGAAGACAAAAACTAAAATCACAGGTCAACAGAATTAGAGAAATTATTCAGAAAATACTTCACGAAGACACTACTCTGGCTGAGAGACTAAAAACACTTTTCAGAGAACAAGGTATTACAATTGCTAGTTTAATTACTGCTCTTGGGTTTATTATCAGTACTTTTGTGTTGGCTGTCTCTGGCAGTGGTGGGGGTGCACCCTCGGCCCCAGCACCACCAACCCCGGGCCCCCCGACTCCAACAGACCCAAAAGATTTACAGTCATGGGTAAAGAAACAGTTGTCTCACATATCAGACTTGCTTAAAAAATTGGCTGTGAAAGCAGTGGATGCTTTGCCTGGCATAATTGGCACTGTTGTCAGTTGGCTGATTAGTACAGCGGCAAAGGCATTAGGGTTTATGGCAGAGCATGTGTGGGTCTTTTTGGTGACAGTAGGAGGGTTGATGGTGGGTTATTTAATGAAACAGATAAAGAAGTAATACTCCTAATCCAGTGAGGCCTATTACCAATGCAGTTCTCTCTGACTCATGAGTGTCAGGGGTTGACTTTACTGGTTGTATGAGTGCCGGTGTTGGGGCCAGGGCCGGGGTTGGGGCCGGGGCCGAGGGTGTTACCATCTGTAATGGTTTTAACAACTGTACGTGTGTGGTTGTGGCCCCTAAGTTTACAGATTGATTGAGACCTAGTTTTTGATCACGGCCTGCAACAATGATTTCATTATTATAATTTGTTATTGTCCCCATTTGGAGTTGAAGATCAGATGGTAACATGTATAACCCGATGCCAACTACAAAGTCAACTTTTGATCTGGCATATCTGAGTACGTCTTGGTAGCGCTGTATGCTTGATGGGAGATCAACTGTTGAGTTGATTGAATCTTCAAGATTTGCAAGAAACTGTTTTTGTGCTTCAAACTTTCCACTTCCATTCAAAATGTTTGATTTTGTTAGTGATTGTGCTCCTAATATACACCAGACATATGTTCTGATAGACTCATTGATCCCCACCCGGGTCTGCCCTGGGGGACTTGGGTGGGGTTAGGTATTTTTTAGTTCCCAGGGTCACCCTGGTCAGCCCCACAGGGTGGGTTTTTCTCTCTATTCTGGGGCATGTGTTTCTGTCTACCCTTTGTCCATTCACCTGTATTTGCCTTTTTAAAACTCTCCCTACTGTCTGCACTGCCTGTAGCTCTTGATATTGGATGTGTGTTGCTAAATGGTCTTAGCTTTATTTATGCCCCATGTTGTACTTACTTACTTACTTACGCCTGTCACCCCTACCCGGGTATAGGCTGTCGACGAGAGACCTCCAGCAACTCCTGTCCTGTGCTTCTCCTTCGATTCTACTCCAGGTGATTCCCAGTCTCTTGATGTCTGCTTGGAGGTCTCGACGCCAGGAGTTTCTCGGCCTACCTCTTTTCCTCTTTCCCTGGGGGTTTCATGACAATGCCTGCCTAGTGATACTGGAAGCTGGCTTTCTCAGACTGTGACCGATCCATCCCCATCTTCTTCGCCCAATTTCATTCTCTGCTGTTATCTGCTCTGTTCTCTCCCAGAGTCTGACGTTGCTGATCTTCTCTGGCCAGTGGATTTTCAAAATTCTTCTAAGGCAACTGTTCATGAAGGTCTGTACTCTGTTGACTGTGGTTTTTGTCAATCTCCATGTCTCTGCTCCATATAGGAGAACTGCTTTTACATTGGAGTTGAAAATCCGGACTTTGGTGTGTTGTGACAGCTCTCTGGAACTCCACACTTTTTTCAACTGGAGAAAGGCTGCTCTGGCTTTACCGATTCGTGCTCTGACATCTGCATCAGTGCCGCCTTTTTTGTCTATGATGCTCCCGAGATAGGTGAAGGACTCCACCTCCTCCAACGGGGTGCCAGCAAGCAAGACTGGTTCTTCCCTGGTTGCGTTCAGCCTCATTGTCTTTGTTTTCTGTTTGTGAATGGTGAGGCCCACTTGGGACGAGATGTCAGCAAGCCTCGTGGTCTTGTCCTGCATTTGTTGATGAGTGTGGGACAGTAATGCCAAGTCGTCTGCAAAATCGAGGTCGTCAAGCTGTGTCCACAGTGTCCACTGTATTCCACTTCGTCTGTGCTCTGTGGTCATCTTCATGACCCAGTCTATGGCCAGTAGGAAGAGGAACGGAGACAGCAGACACCCCTGCCTGACACCAGTTCTGACCTGGAGCTCTCTGGTGAACTGCCCTTCGTGGATCACGCGACATGTCATGCCATCATAGCTGCTCTTGATCAGGCGGACGAGCTTTGTGGGTACACCGTAGTGTCGTAGGAGTTTCCACAGAGTCTCTCGGTCCACGCTGTCAAATGCTTTCTCATAATCCACAAAGTTGACGTACAGCGGGGAGCTCCACTCCAGAGACTGTTCCACGATGATGCGGAGAGTGGCGATCTGGTCTGTACATGATCGGTTCTTCCTGAATCCTGCTTGCTGGTCTCTCAGCTGGGGGTCAACGGAGCTCTTCATTCTCTCTAGGATGATCCTGTTGAAGACCTTTCCTGGTACTGACAGCAAGGTGATTCCTCTGTAGTTGGAACACTTGCTGAGGTCGCCTTTCTTGGGAAGCTTGATTAGGTACCCCTCCTTCCAGTCAGCTGGCATCACCTCCTCTTCCCAGATCTTTCCAAACAGTGGGTACAGCATCTCAACTGTTGTCTCTAGGTCTGCTTTCAGAGACTCCGCTGGGATGCCATCTGGCCCTGCTGCTTTGCCATTCTTCAAAAATGCCACTGCTTTTCTGATCTCTTCCCGGCTGGGTCTGTCACAGCTGATGGGTAGGTCGGTCTCTGCCGGCTGGATGTCGGGGGGGTCGGGTGGGCTAGGTCTGTTCAGTAACTCTTCAAAATACTCGGCCCATCTGTCGAGTTGGTCTGCTCTGTCTGCAATAGGCTTGCCTTCTTTGTCTTTTACTGGTCTTTCTGTATGGCCATACTTACCCGACAATCTTCTGGTAATGTCGTAGAGCTGTTTCATGTTGCCGCTGCCTGCTGCCTTTTCTGCCTCTGCTGCCAGGCTGTCTGTGTAGGCCCTCTTGTCTGCCCTGATACTCCTCTTCACCTCGCGGTTGGCTTCCGAGTATTCCCCCTGTGCCCTTACTTTGGCTGCTCTCGTGCGACTGTTGTTGATCGCTGCTTTCTTCTGCTTCCTCACTTCTATCTTCTTCAAGGTCTGTGCCGACAGCCAGTCCTTGTGGTGGTGTTTCCTGAACCCTACAGTGTCTTTGCAGGTTGAGTTCAGCGCCTCTCTAACTGCCTTCCACTGCTGCTCTGTGGTGACCGTCTCCTCTTCATTTACTAGCTCCTGTAGCGCTTGAAACCGGTTGGACAGCACCAGTTTGAACTCTTCTCTAACTCCAGTTTCTCTCAGGAGGCCTACATTATAGCGCTGTCTTCTTGTTGTCTCTGTGCGGCTTTTCTTTAGCTTGAGCTTCATTCTTAAGGTAAGCAGATGGTGGTCTGAGGCGACATCTGCTCCCCTCCTCACTCGAACATCTTGAAGGGATCTTCTAAATTTCTTGCTAATGCAGATATGGTCTATTTGGTTCTCTGTTGTATGGTCAGGTGAGACCCAAGTTGCTTTGTGTATTCTTCTGTGTGGGAAGATGCTGCCTCCAATGACAAGTCGGTTTAGAGCACAAAAGTCTACAAACCTCTCCCCGTTCTCACTCATCTCCGAGCCTAGTCCCTGTCTCCCCATCACCTCTTCGTATCCGGTGTTGTCCTCCCCTATTTTGGCATTAAAATCGCCCATGACGATGGTGATGTCTCGCTCCGCACATTTGTCCACGGCACTCTGGAGTCGGTCGTAGAACTCTTGTTTCTCTTCCTCGTCACTGTCATTGGTGGGCGCATAACACTGGATGACGTTCAGCTTGAGCTTTTTCTTAGTTCTAAAGGCTGCTGTTATAATTCTTGGCCCAAGAGGTTCCCAGCCCATCAGCGCTCTCTGTGCCACTGGTGACAGCATGAGTGCTACTCCTTCTGTATGGGGGGCATTCTCCTCTTCATGACCTGAATACAGAATCATCTCCCCACTTAACAGCCTTTTCTGGCCAGACTGCGTCCATCTGGCTTCACTGATGCCTAGCAGGGAAAGGTTGTACTTTTGCATTTCCGCTGCTATCTGGGCGGCCTTGCCGCTCTGGTACATGGTCTTGACGTTCCATGTGCCCATGGTTGTATCCCTGGATAGAGAGAGGCGGCTCGGTCCTGTGGCTTCCGAAGACTTCCGGCTTTCACCACAGGACGTCATAAGTCTTCTAGTAGAAGAACCTTCCTCCTCCAGGAAAGGAATTACTGTTAATCTTTTCGTCGGCGTTTTTGTAGCTATTTCCTTTTTTGCAGGGTGGGGAAGCTACCCCCACGCCCAACCCCCTTACTAGGAGGACCAGGGGTTTTCTGTCGGGGTCACCTTCCCTTAGACCATGTTGGTTCACGGCACCTTATTTCATTCGGTGCACCCCTCTCACGAGGGACCCCCTATCCACCACCCAGGGGACGCGCCTCAACGCCGTATGGTCCCAGCGCGAGGATGCCCCATGTTGTAGGTTTATTTAATGTATTTGACCGGCTGGCGACATACATTCAATTTTCTGTTTAGTTTTTTTTCACAAGCAATGCAGGCACGTCCTGAGAAAGCCTTGTTGCTGTCGGGACGTTAAGCAATGTACAATCAAGACTCATTGACGCGCTCGACTCCTGCTTGAGTAAACCCGTCAGATTTATCTAAAATAAATGTGGTCCAGGCGTTTGACTGTTTCTGTTCTATTGATCCTAACCAGACTTGTGATTTTGATGAGAATGAAGTGTACCCAGGGTAGTAATCTTGTGGGTATTGTCTGTGACTCAAAGCATAATATAATGTACCCATACCATTGTGATCATCAAGTTTTTGTGTAAAGTCATACTTAGGGCTTATGTTAAACTCATTACAGATGCGTTCAAATGCTTTCATATCCATGGGGTTGTTAAACCTGTTGAAACTGGATTCAGTTGGTAATGGTGTATGCAGTTCTGACAGTATACGTCTAAGCTGGTAATAAACATGAAAACGATAGACAGACCTAATCAGTTTGTTTGAGTGATTCAAGTGGTCTGTAAATGAAACACCACAGCCTGTAGTTGAGCATAGTATTGCAAAGTTGAGTTGGTTTTGAAACATCTGTAGTGGACTTGAAGACCACTTTCTTGCAGTTGAGTCATCTGTTATTGGAGGGTTTAGGTAATGGTCAAACGGATTCGGTACTTTGACTTGAAATAGATCTTGTTCAGACACAAGCTATGTCAAGCTGGTTTAGCTGAATTATTTTCTGTTCATAAGTTGGTGCAACATTATATTTGGCATTCACATTAAATTGAAATGCGTTTGTAGTGGTAATGGTTGGTGATTTAAATTCCATCCTTTTTTATATGAGATAATAAAAATGTTTATTACCTTAACAAATCTTGACACAAGCAAACCAGTGTGGTTAACTAATGGGATTGATAATCGTGATGGTAGCAAGGCTGCAGCTATCCATGAAATGTTCTATACAGTAAAATGGTTTAATGTAACAGATGATATATATAATAAAGTAATTTTTGATGGTAAGACTGAAGCTATACCACCTGGGTATTATGACTTTTGTACTATAGCTGAATGGTTTCAAAGTAAATTTAAAATTAAAGCAACTTTAAATCCAGCTAACCTACTTGTTACATTAGAATTTCTGAAACAAGATTGGTTAAAATTTTCAGATAGATTTGCATATTTACTTGGATTTTATATTGATGAAGATTGGTATAGAACAGATGATTTAGATGAAGCTATGTTTGGTATTATAACAATGAAGACAAAAAAACTTAAAATAACTGGAAAACGTCCTGTTCATTTGTCAGTACACACAGTACTAAATGTTTATTTGAAAGAACTAAACACATCTGAGAATGTTCACAATGGAAAGCCTTCAACTTTGTTGAGATGCTTACCAACTGGAACTGCACCCTATTGTGAAAGTGTAGTTGTTAGATTTCCTAATTTGCAGTTTAAGAAATTAGGTTCTAGTTTCTTTGAGTCACTGAGTATATCTGTAACTAATCAGGATGACAAACCAGTTCTTATGCATGATTTTAGTGTAGTGTTGGAAATTAAATAATTTTATTTTTGTTTATAAAAATGAGTGGTCTTGGTCCAAAGCGAACAATCATACCAGTTGCATGTCCGGTTACAGAGTTGAAAGATTTGGCAGACGTACAGGATTTTGAGAAGGAGGGGGATGTTGGAGAAATATATGGTTTTGAACTTGATTTAAATGGCATGTACAAGAGGAAAGTAATTGTCGACATGAAAGACGGTGAAAAACAGATTCCTAAACTTGGTCAGCTTCGTGATGTTACTGTACCTACTCCACCTGTAAATAATGCGCCTTACAACTTAATACATGTGGGTAGTAAGTGGGTTGTTTCACCTGTACCGGCACCACCACCCACAATTGACTGGGACATAAAGATTGAATTTATTAGTCCTTATGTATACACTGATGATGAAGGCGCCTTAGTGTTTAGGAAGGTTGTTAACTCGGGGCCGCTTATTGTAAGTCTTGTTCCAAGCTTTGCCCCAGACGACAATAGCAGAGAAAAACTGAAAGTTGAAAATTATGAGAGACGGAGATATCTTCTTACACATAGGAAGGGTAGGTCTGATGCAAAGGTTGTGTTTATGCCAGCAAACTTTACCATCGCAAGAGAAGCGACAATAGTATTTGAAATTATCATGAGATCAGTAACTACTGCTAAAGAGGCTCAAATTGCACAAGGAATTAAACTTACATGGAATGAAACAGTAACAGAATCATCAAAGGTCTTTATTGCTATTACAAGAAATATTGATGTTATTAATGTTTCGAGCAGTGTTCCAGCTGTCAAGGTGGTGGTCGACAAAACAACTTTTGTTCGTCTAACTTACAGAAACCTTGAACACATTGATCTTGTTGCATTTTATTATGCTAACAAATTGTATACTTTTGAAGAGTTGCAAAATGTAATTGCTGATTAAATAAAAAAAAATATTTGTCAATAAAAAAAATAGTAAACTTCTATCCGCAACTACCGACGCTTGAGCCGACTGAAACAAATGTGATGACTAAAACAACACTTGCGCCTGATCCTCAGGTGACAGCTGTGCCAATTGCTTCAGATAAAACATTACAGGCAGATGCATTCAGATTAAATAATATTACAGAAGCTTTGAAATATTTGGAAAGTGAAGAAGCGAAATATTCACGGTGCAAAAGGAGGTATAAGTCAGTATTTAATTCTGTTCAAAACACTTCTATGGCTATTGGCGCAGTTTCAGCTTCATGTTCTGTAGGGGGTATTGTTCTGTTTGCCACGGGAATTGGAAGTTTGGCTGGAATAGCAGTTGAGGGTGTTAGCGTTGCTACATGCCTAGCATGCTTTGGTTTGGAGGCCTTGAACAAGAGGTTTCACACGAAATTACAGAAACATGAAGCATTGAGTACGCTTGCTGGTGCAAAGCTGAGCAGTATGAAACTTATTATCAGTAAGGCATTAAATGATAATTGTATTGATGACGAGGAATTTAAGAGAGTCCAGAATGATTTAAATAATTACAAGAAACAAAAATCTGAAATACAGAATAAAATGCGTAGTCAATCTCCCGTAAATGTTGAAGAACTGAAGGCTAGTTTTTTAGAGATGGGAAAACAGATCGGTGTTCAGGAAACCACAGAAAAACTACACAATCTTTTAAACAAATAAAAATCAGATTTGGTAATCGTTTATTAATGACATACACTTCACAGAAAAATGACATGCCACCTAACTATTTAACCCCATCAGCACCACCACCACCACCTGACTATTACTAAAAAAAAGTTTTTTCATTGTCCTTGTATCTTGACAAATCTGTCCGAGTAAGTTGTGACTTTAAGTTGTGACTTGAGTCAAGAACTTACATTTTGTTATGTTTAAGTTCTTATAAGTTCTTGACTTAAGTCACTTAATAACTAATTATAGGTTCTTAAAAGGTTACCTGTAAAGTTATTTGTCAGTTATAAGTGACTTTGGAAATTTGTTATCAAGTATCTGTAGGTAACTTAAATAATTTGTTATCAAGTGCATATAGCAATGGGGTTTTTTTTTTGTTTGTTTGTGTGTGTGTGTATATATATATATATATGAATATGTGGACATTGACTAAAAAAATACTGGTATAAATGGTATTGGAATGTATTTTTTTCTATCTCTAATAACTAATTAATATGCACACGTATAGGCAAACAAAAACACAGGCACACACAGACAGATAGACATGCACACATACATACTCAAAAACATGCACTCACACACACACATACACGCCTACATACGCAAAAACATGCACTCACACAGACGCACATACACATATAAACACATGCACACACGCACGCATACACACTCTCACTCAAATACATATACATACACACACACACTATGGGTAGAGATAGATAAATGGGGGATCCCAAACCAATACATTCAATAAAGCCGCATCCGTCGCTAATTTACGCTATTTTTAATAACAAAATTCAGTTAT
>BTPG01000004.1:81433144-81576732 GCA_036245525.1 Semisulcospira habei | reverse complement strand
TACAAATATATGTTTATGGCTGCAGCAGTTTCTACCTTCTTTTGTATCTGAATTGTTATTCCATCACTACCATTCTCGACAGTTCGTCCTGACCCATGAAGATAATCGTCATCTGTACTACGCAGGTCTAACCACAGTGCATACTTGTTTGTCAGGTATTGACCAATCCTAACGTCATACAGATGTAGATCTTTGCACGCAATGTTTGCAGGTTTATCTCTAATCCTTCCACCTGCAAAATACTTTGTGATCTCATCGTAGTGCTGATAAGGCAGCATTCCTGAAGCGTACACTTGATTAGGGCGGCCTTCAATTGTGCAGGACAAATGTGTAATCTTAGGATTGTAGAATTTTTCTGAATCCCGTTTGTATGGAGCCGCTGGTTCAACAAACAACATAAGAATACCTTTAAGTGACCTGGCAGGTGTGTTTAAGTTTATGTTCCACATTGGGTCACTCTTATCTTTTTGCATTAAACTATGTCTAATCACCCTGTCATAATAAATTGGCAGTCTTGACTGATACTGATTTTGTATGAGTCTGGCTAATTCAGTGTGTGTGACAATTTCATATTCCAAGGAAATGTTAGAGATCTTATACATTGCACTAAGATCAGATGATTTAATTACTTTGGAGTAGTCATTGAAGGTTAGTTCAAAACTCAGACGGTCATTCAGTGCTCCTTGATAATAAGGCAGATGAGCTGTTAGGATTTCAAACTCAAGTGGAATGTAGAATCTGGATCCATATGTTTCAGCCATTATAACTTCCTTTGGTACCCCAGTAGTTACCTTATCTGCTGCATTGATTCGAAGTTTACCAACATTATCAGACTGTATACCTTGATAAATACGGTCTTCTCGTTCTTCTCTTGTGAGCCAAAGGTCTTTGTAACAGTAGAATACATCTGAGTCGTCAAGACTAAACACTTCCTGTCCTTCAAGTTTTACTTTAATAGTTCTAACAATTGCTCTGCCTAGGTTGTCAACTAGTGTTCTTTTGTCATCTGTGTCTGATAAAAGTTCAATATTAAATGCAAGACGAGCAGTACCAGGAACAATAACGTCACTGGGGCCTAGGTTTGGAAACTTAACAGTGAGAGTTTGGTTCTGGTCTATGGTACTTGGATTGTTTGTGATGACGATTGATTGTCTTATGCCCTTAACACCCAGGGGCTCACGTAGTTTTCTGTATGGGTCTAACTTTGATCCGTAAGACTGTGTCATTTTTATTATGCACAATAAAAAATAATTAAATTAATAAAAACAATGGCAGCGGGAGGATTTAATCATGAAGATTTTAAAATGGATGACATAAATGTCTCTGATAATAGTGTAACAGATATGTCGAGTAATACTTCTTTTTTACAACAAGAACTTTTACAAAGTAAAGTTAACTCATTTTATGATAGTGTTAATGAGCGTCCATATCAAATAGATCCTAATCAGTTTGAATATGAAAAAGGACATTTATATTTAAAAACTATTGACAAAGGAAAAATACAATTGACTAACAAAAAAGACCCTACTAAGTTTAGAGCTTTAGGTACAATCAAAAAAGAAGGTGGTGTTGGTGCCTTGCGTCAACTTGGTGTTGGTGATAAAAGGTTGCCACCTCGAGTTGTTAGTGCTCTTCATGATGCGCAAACAAGGTTGCCAACAGGACAAGAAATTGATGTGGCACCAGTAACAAGCCTACCAGAAATAGCAAACACAGTAATACAAGAAACATCATTTACAGAAGGACAAATAAATGAGGAATTAAAAACAATTGGTGACTCTCCTTTGACAAAGAGGGAGTTAGCTGCGTTGGATAAAACACTGCAGACAATAAGAGGTGAGCTTTTGAATAATGTAGCTAAACTGGGTGAACTTGATAATCATATTGAAAAAGAAAAAGAGAAACTGGCTACTGCAGACAATGGGAATTATGACATTGAAATAAAAGAAAGAATACAACACAGATTAAAAGATTTGTATACAGAAAGATCAGCGCGACTAGAAGTGATTGAAAATGGAAAAGAAAAACTGAAAACACAGGTCAACAGAATTAGAGAAACTATTCAGAAAATACTTAATGAGGATACAACTTTGACTGAGAGATTAAAAACACTTTTCAGAGAGCAGGGTATCACTATTGCAAGTTTAATTACTGCTCTTGGATTTATTATTAGTACTGTAGTGTTAGCTGTAACAGGTGGTGGTAGTAGTCCAGCACCTCCAGCTCCTCCAACTCCATCAGACCCAAAAGATTTACAGACGTGGGTAAAAAAACAGTTGTCTCACATATCAGACTTGCTTAAAAAATTAGCTGTAAAAGCAGCAGATGCTTTACCAGGTATTATAGGTAGTGTTGTCAGTTGGCTTATTAGTACTACAGCAAAGGTAGTAGGGTTTATGGCAGAGCATGTATGGATATTTTTGGTAACAGTAGGAGGGTTAATTATAGGATACTTAATGAAACAGGTAAAGAAGTAATATTCCTAATCCAGTAAGGCCTATTACCAATGCAGTTCTCTCTGACTCATGTGTTTTTTCTTGGCCTGTTACTGACTGTACTGGTGCCGGTTCAGGTGTCTGTGCCGATGCTTGGGCTGTTATTGACATTACTGGTTTTACTATCTGTTCAGGTGGTGGTGTTGATATTTGTGTTACTGATGTTACTGGTGGTGTTACTGGTTGTATGTGAGAGGTTGTTGGACTCAAGTTTACAGATTGATTAAGTCCTAATTTCTGATTACTCCCTGCAACAACTATTTCATTATTATAATTTGTTATTACTCCAATTTGTAGTTGAAGATCAGAAGGCAACATGTATAATCCAATTCCAACTACAAAGTCAACTTTTGATCTAGCATATCTGAGAACGTCTTGGTAGCGTTGTATGCTTGATGGTAGATCAACTGTTGAGTTGATTGAATCTTCTAGATTAGCAAGAAACTGTTTTTGTGCTTCAAATTTACCACTCCCGTTTAAAATATTCGATTTTGTTAGTGATTGTGCTCCTAGTAAACACCACACATATGTTCTAATAGACTCATTAATGCGTTCAACTCCTGCTTGAGTAAAACCATCACTCTTGTCTAAAATAAATGTTGACCATGCCTTAGATTGTTTCTGTTCAATTGATCCTAACCAGACTTCTGATTTTGATGAAAATGAGGAGTAGGGAGGCCAATAATCTTTCTGATATTGTCTGTGACTCATAGCATAATATAATGTACCCATACCATTGTGATCATCAAGTTTTTGTGTGAAGTCATACTTAGTGCTTATGTTAAATTCATTACAGATCCGTTCAAATGCTTTCATATCCATGGGGTTGTTAAACCTGTTAAAACTGGATTCAGTGGGTAGTGGTGTATGCAGTTCTGACAGTATACGTCTAAGCTGGTAATAAACATGAAAACGATACACAGACCTAATCAGTTTGTTTGAGTGATTCAAATGGTCTGTAAAAGAAACGCCACAGCCTGTAGTTGAGCATAGTATAGCAAAGTTGAGTTGGTTTTGAAACATCTGTAGTGGACTTGAAGACCACTTTCTTGCTGTAGCATCGTCTGTTATTGGAGGGTTTAGGTAATGATCAAAAGGGTTGGGTACTTTGACTTGAAATAAATCTTGTTCAGACAAAGCTATATCAAGCTGATTTAACTGAATTATTTTCTGTTCATATGTTGGTGCGACATTATACTTGGCATCCACATTAAATTGGTATGCATTTACAGTATTAATTGTTGGTGATTTAAATTCCATCCTTTTTTTATGTGATAATAAAAATGTTTATTACCTTAACAAATCTTGACACAAGCAAACCAGTGTGGTTAACTAATGGAATTGATAATCGAGATGGTAACAAGGCTGTAGCTATCCATGAAATGTTCTACACAGTAAAGTGGTTTAATGTAACTGATGATACAAGTTTTTATGCTGTTTATGCAAATTCTGGTAATAGTGGTGTAGACAAAAATACACACTTTATACCATCTGGGTATTATGACTTTTGTACATTAGCTAACTGGTTTCAAAATATATTTAAAATTAAAGCAACTTTAAATCAGGCTAACTTACTTGTTGAATTAGAAGTTCCTACAGGTAGTATACCAGTATTTTCAAGTGAACTTGCATATTTGCTTGGTTTAATAGATAGAAATACAATGCCCATAAATTGGGTAATGAGTTTTGCAGATAATGGTACTAGTGGATGGTATTATACAGAAGATGTAACTAAAATAACTGGAATATATCCTGTTCATTTGTCAGTACACATAGTGCTAAATGTTTATTTAAAAGAACTAAACACATCAGAAAATGTACACAATGGAAAGCCTTCAACTTTGCTGAGATGCTTACCAACTGGAACTGCTCCGTATTGTGAAATTGAAGTTATTAGATTTCCTAATTTACAGTTTAAAAAATTAGGTTCCAGTTTCTTTGAGTCACTGAGCTTATATGTAACTAATCAAGATGAAAAACCAGTTGTAATGCATGATTTTACTGTTGTTTTAGAAGTTAAATAGTTTTATTTTTGATAAAAAAATGAGTGGCGGCCCGAAGACAAAAATTATTCCAGTTTCATGTCCGTCAGTAGAGTTAAAAGATTTAGCTGACGTACAAGATTTTGAAAAAGAAGGCGAGGTAGGAGAAGTGTATGGCCTTGAACTTGTGTCCGTTGGGTTGTACAAACGAAAGGCAATTGAAGATGAGAGACAGTTTCCTAAACTTAGTCAACTTCGTGATGTTACTGTTCCTACTCCAGTAAGTAATGTGTTATACAGTTTAAAATATGTTGGTAATAAATGGGTAATTATTCCTACCCCTGTTTCGCTTGCTCCTGTTTCCATTGTATGGGACATAAAGTTTGTTTTTATCAGTCCTTATGTTTATTTTACTGATGAAGGTGCCCTAGTATTTAAAAAAGTTGTTAACTCTGAGCCAACGTTTGTAAGTCTTGTGCCAAGCTATTCCGCAGAAACCAATAGCAGAGAAAAACTAAAACTTCAAGAGTATGGGAAACGAAGGTATCTTCTAACAAATAGAAAGGGTAGAACAGATACTTCTATTTCGTTCGTACCAGCAAATTTTACCATAGATAGAGAAGCGACAATAGTTTTTGAAATTCTCATGAGATCTGTGGAAGCTGCAAAAGAAGCAGATATCGCCCAGGGAATCAAACTTACATGGGATACCACAGTAGCAGAGTCAACAAAGGTTGTTATTGCTATTAGAAAAATCAATACAGATTTTGAAGTTTCGAGTAGTGTCCCTGCCGTTAAAGTAATGATTGATAAAACAACTCTAGTTTATCTAAATTTCATAAACCTGGAACACATAGATCTTGTTTCGTTTTATTACGCTAGCAAATTGTATACATTTGAAGAGTTGCAAAATAAAATAGAAGATTAAAAAAATATTTGCCATAAAAAATGCCACCATTGTATCCTCAAATACAATCTGATAAAACATTAAAGGCAGATTCATTCCGTTTAATGAATATTACAGAAGCATTAAAATATTTGGAAGAAGAACAAGCAAAATACTCTCGATGTAAAAGACGATATAAAACGGTTTTCAATTCTGTACACAACACATCAATGGCCATGGGGGTGGTTTCGGCCGGATTATCTGTAGGAGGTATAACTCTGTTTGCAACGGGGGTGGGAAGTGTTATAGGAATTGCTGTTGAAGGTATTGGTCTTGTCACAAGTCTAGCATGCTTTGGTATGGAAGCTATTAACAAAAGATTTTATATGAAGTTGCAGAAGCATGAAGCATTAAGTACGCTCGCAGCAGCTAAGCTGACGAGTATGAAATTTATTATTAGTAAGGCTTTGGAAAATAATGAAATTGACGATAATGAATTTAAAAGAGTCCAGGATGATTTAGCAAATTACAAGCAACAGAAGTCTGAAATACAGAATAAGATGCGTAGTCAACCCGCGAATGTTGAAGAGCTAAAGCAATCTTTTTTAGAGGAAGGAAAGAAAATAGGCGTAGAAGAAACTATGAAAAAAGTTTACGGACTGTTAGGCAAGTAAAGATCAGTTTTGGTAATCATTCATTAATTCTGAAATACTCTTCACAAAGAGATGTCATGCCTTTTATGCCTGCTCATTTGACGCCATCTGCACCACCGCCAGAGTACTACTGAGAAAAAAAAGTTTTCTTGTTGTCCTTGTATCTTGATAAAACTGATCGAGTAAGTTGTGACTTAAGTCAAGTTGTTGTAAGAACTTAGGGTAAGTAATTAATAAGTTCTTATGGCAACTCACTTAAAGGTTACCTATGTAGGTTCCTAGAAGTTAGTTGCAACTTGTTAATAAGTATTAAGTTTCGATTGACATCACTTGATAGAGATAAAGAGATAGATAAATGGGGGATCCCAAAATAATAAATTCAATAGAGTCGCATCCGTCATGCTCATCATTTTTTAAAAATTAAAGGGTTGATTCAGAAATAACGAGAGTGTAATGGGATAACTGAATTTTGTTATTAAAAATAGCGTAAATTAGCGACGGATGCGGCTTTATTGAATGTATTGGTTTGGGATCCCCCATTTATCTATCTCTTGGGTTGCAACCATACAAACTGGGGACGTCCCCGGTTTACTGAAAGTCCCCAGTTGTGGGTGTATAACCCATGTGTGTCCCCGGTTTACTGGATATACATACACACACACACACACACACACACGCATACAGGCAGACGTATTCCGATTAATATAATACACACATGCACTCACGCACGCACGCACACGCATACATACACGCATACACACACACACGCATAATCACGCACACGCATACACACTCACGCACAGACAAACAAACAAACACAATGCACGCACACACATAGAGACAAACACGCACTGACATGCACGCACATACGCACGGCACAGTCATACAGACACACACACTGACAAAGACAGACAATCAAAGGCAGACAGACAGACATAACCACAGACACATGCACTCACTTCACCGGTTGTATGTCACGCGACGACTGTTTACTCAATTAGTCACTGCGCACTTTCGTTTTCGTTAAGACGCTACGTCATTATATACGCTAGATACTACGATCACATGAGATTACACAGCCTGCTAAAACCCTTGTAAACAGAGACATTTAACTCTGTGTTTTGTCTTGAATTTATTAGTTGTCCACGGTATGGAATGACTACGATTGAAAAGCCGATCAACATTCTGTTAACACTGCGCCGTCCAACACTGTGTACACAGCTTACAGTCAAATCGAGATCGGTATGCTGCTTATTTTTGCGGCGCGACACACAGCTAAGCCACCTGTAATAGCGTGTAGTTGGCCACTGGTTCAAGATAGCTCAATGTTAGTGTAACAAATCACATTAGGCTGCGCTAACACTGAGTGACTCGGCACTGAGAATTTAAGGCTTGTCTTGTCTCAGGTGCTATGCAGTAAATGACTAACGCGACACTGCCGAGTTAGCCCTTCATAAGTTTCAGTTCACGGTTGTAAACACCACCTTTTCTGTCACAAATGTTTAGTCGTTTGCGAAGAATTCCAGCTTGCTTAAAAACGTTTGTTCCAGAACTTTGCGTCATATTGTGTGTACGCACCCAAGAGCTGTGTTTTCTTCAGAACGTTTGGGCACAGACTGATCAATAAAATTAGCAAACAGTCGCGTCAGACACAGCTGGAAAAACCGGTTCGATCTTATTTATAAAAGGCCTTAGCTTGACACTTACCTATACATGCCTGTGTAGACTTACATGAGGTATTTTTAAATCACCCCTTTTTTATGGACCCGTCCAATTGAATAGCCTGACGGGACATGCCTATTTCAGGGGGGTGTTTTTTCATTGCAGTTGAAAAATTATTTTGAGAAAACTTGCTGTAGTTCAAACCAGAGTGTGGCCTCCTTATTTGATATGACATACATTTTCTGAAATGACCTAGTGATACAGATTTCTAGTTTTGACCCAGTGACCAAAATTTGAACTACTTTCTTGTTTTGACCCAGTGACCAAAATTTGAACTACATTCTCATTTTGACACAGTAACCTAAATGTGGGGGTGGGGGGGGGGGGGTGGTGGTGGTGGTGGGGGGGGGTGGTGGGGGTGGGGGGGGGGGTGGTGGTAATGGGGGGGTGGGGGTGGTGGTGGGGGGGGTGTGTGTGTGTGTGGGGGGGGGGGTATGTCAGGTTAAAAATAAACCAGTTTGGACGTGACGTCTAGTCAGGGCTTACCCAGCTGCTAATAATAGAGTATTGAACGGTAGACTGTCACTAAGGCTTGGCACGGTTGCCACTGGCTGTTGCGTAAACACATGCGACGGGTATACATTAAGGCGGCGGGCAGTGTGTGTGTGTTTGTATTTCAGGTTAAGTTTTATACAGTATGTTGATGCACGCAATCTAATTAACCCCTGTTGGTACCTACTCTGCTGAGAGGTACATAAAATGGTGACTGTTCAAACGATGATTTAGAGGGTAAATTTTGACGGTATTTACTCTGTGTGGGAACATAGATAATAAGGGGTCAAAAGTTATAATTAAGAGGGTTAACTAGCTCAGTCATTGTGTTAATGCTGGTGTTTACATAATTAGTGTTCCTGTGGCACGGTAAGAGGTTCGCGCGCGTGTCGGCAGTGGCGTGTTCAGTTAGGCAAGATTGTCGGGGCGCTGTTTTAATACGAACATTACTGGGGAAAATGGGCGGCGTTAGGGCGTGGGAGTAAGCGGTCGAAAAATCCTGGAAATTTGGGATAGATATAAATTGTCCAAAAACACCCACAACCCCCCTCTCTACAGTTACCATCAGCTGTCCAGACAAGAGCAGGTGACCATCTTTCGTCTGAGGACCGGGCACAACCGACTCAATTTCCACCTGCACAGACGCTTCCACCTCGTGCCATCTCCCCTGTGCCCTTGTGGAGAAGCAGAGCAGACCGCAGAGCACATCCTCCAGGACTGTGGGAACCACCAGCCGCTGAGGGAGGAGATATGGCCGAAGCCCGCCACTCTACAAGAGAAACTGTACGGGCCTGTGGAGGCGCTACAGAAGACCACAGATTTCATTTTGAGAGCCAAACTCCAAGTGTGACGGCGTTCGAGAAGAAGAAGAAGAAGATTACATATTGGGATTTGGGGTTGAAATGAGCAGTCGAATTTTGTAGACCAGTTTAGTTATTCTAGAAAGTTCATTTTTATTATTAATATTTATGAGTTTTAGTAACGCGTTCCGTTCTGATTGGTTGCATTGTTTAAATTCATTAGATTTTTCTGGTTAGTAGTTTTACTACAAAAGTGTGTGTGCATTGTCAGTTGTAGGGACACACAGTTTATCGTAGGTACGTGGCCCGTATAGAGTGTACATTGTGAGAGATGCAGCGTAACGGTGGTGTATGTTGTGTGAGGAACTTTGTGTCGCCAGTGTTGACATTTGCAGAAGAGAAGACATTGTATCGGTGTTGGTGCATTTGGGAATGCATTGTGTGGGGATCACATCGCTGAATTAAAATATTGTTGGAACTACTCCAGTATTGTCTACATCCTTAAGCCACGTGTGACGGGTTGCAGCTGAATGAAGTTTATTTAAAAGAACCTTACGTGCATGCGTCTGGTGTGTTTATCATACTACGACTACGACCCCACCACGTAACAGCACCTCAGGGTGGCCTTGGCAAGTTGCTAAGCGTTACTGCAGGGGTAGGACGTGGTGGGCGGCACCCTCCTCCTCTTCGCAATTCTTCCTAATAGTAATGCCATCGGTAATGTTTTTGAAGAAATAAATGTATTTTTCTCTAAATTGTATTTTTTCTAAAAATACTTACCGATGGCATTACTCAAACATCCCTCCCACCTAACCCGCTTGCCGCCAGTACGCTAAGATAAAACTGGTGTGACAGCTCACGTGAGGAGGAGGGGAGGCTACTCAGGGTTGCTTGGTAACTGCTTGCTAGAGTTACGTCCCTGTTTGTGTAGCAACACACAGGGGTTGGAGGCTGAGATTGGTAAGCTAAGTGTACCTTCCTAATAGTAATGCCATCGGTAAGTATTTTTCGAAAAAATACATTTTAGAGAAAAATACATTTTTGTTTGCTTTGTTAAATCTGTGCAGATGCAGAAAAAAAAAAGACAAAATTGTACCCTTTTTTTGGTCATCTTATGCAGCCATTTGCCCCAACCACCACCACCACCACCACATACACACACACACCATGCAGGCGTTGCACATTTATAGTAATAGACTTTTGAGCTCACTGATGCATTGAAAAATTTGCGAGGCTTTTTGACTCACGTGCGAAGCAAAAGTGAGTATGTTTTGGGCCAGTGGTGGTCGTCCGCCATCGTCCATGGTAAACTTTAACGTTGGCATTTTGTCGGTGACTATTCAAGCCACAGTCCTCAAACTTGGCACAAGGATACTTTGTGGCAAGACCTTTCTAAACATACCAATTTGAGTGACCTCTCACAAAGGTCAAGGTCACAGGGGATCAGGAAATGTCACAAATAGCTAAATTTTGACATAATTTATTTTTTCTCAATTACTATTTACAATTTCAAACCCAAACTTGGTACAAAGGTACCTGATGGTAAGACCTTTCTATGCGTACTAATTTGGTTGATCCCTCAGAAAGGTCAAGTCTCACGAGCTCAGGAAATAGGTGAAAAATAGCCATATTTTGACAAAAATGTTTTTTTCTCAAATACTATTCACAACTTTAAACCCAAATTTGGTACAGAGATACCTAATGGGAAGACCTATCTATGCACACTGATTTGGTTGATCCATCAGAAAGGTCAAGGGGCACGAGAGCTCAGGAATTAGGTAAAAAATAGCCATGTTTTGACAAAAGATGTTTTTTTTTCAAATACTGTTCACAACTTTAAACCCAAATTTGGTACAGAGATACCTGATGGTAAGACCTATGTATGCATTCTAATTTGGATGACTCCTCGGAAAGGTCAAGGGTCACAAGAGGCTGGCAAATGTATGTAAAATGCCAATTTTGGATAAAATTGTAGGTATTGTCAACATTAAATTTTTTCAACCAGATTGGCACAAAGATAGCTGATGATAAGACCTTCCTATGCATACTAATTTATTCGACTCATCACAAAGGTCAAGGGGGTTGACAGGATGTGTGAAAAATGCTTACATTTCAGAAAAGATGGATTTAATAATAATAATAATAAGCGCATTAAATGGGCGCTTTATCCCAATTGAAAATTGGCTCAAAGCGCCGCCGCGAACTGAACCCAACAAGCACGCTCACGTGAATCACGCGCATTCACTCACACACTGTACATAAACACAGAACATTCACGTGGTGCTAAGGGCAAGCTCAAGCGAGCTACTGTAGTTTTTGAAAATTCAAAATCGTTTGTATTTGAAATTTGATTAAGTGGGCTGAAACTGATACCAAAGTGGAGGGGGAGGAAGAGCCGGAGTACCCGGAGAAAGAACCCCCGACGGTCCGCCCGAATTAACGGTGACACTTACTAGAGGAGAAAAATCCGACGCCGGAACCCGTAATCGAACCTCGCACCTTTAGCATTGGTGGCAGGCGCCTTAACCACTGCGCCACGGACCGCCCCGTACTGCTGCAGATGCAAGCCCTTGTCACAAAGGTCACACATATGTAAATCGGTTATACACGTGAGCCATAATGGCTTTGCCTTTCTTGTTCAAATATATTTCAAAAGCAGAATCAGATCAAAGATAACAGGTAGAGACCCTTTACAGTGAGTACAGCTCGCATATAAAAGGGACTTTGTGAGTTATGGTTGTTGTATAGAAGAGACCTTGTGGGTTTTGGTTCATCCCATCTTGTTTCATTTACTCTGTACTGTTCCAACCATTAAAAAAAAGTAACTTTGATCATGTCTCAAGGCTTATTAGTTATTTTCCATCAACTTGGCATGTGATTTTCAATGGTTACTTGTGTTTCAGGTGACGGTAAAGGAGCAGCAGGAATGGAAGATTCCACCTTGCATTTCCAATTGGAAGAACAACAGAGTGAGTTTTGTCTATTGGTCTCACTCTCGGCCAATATTATTCCTTTGATGGTCATTAGCGCATTTTGTTGTTATGATTCCTGCAGCAATTATTGCAACAGAAAGGGTTGCCTACAGCCAAAGGCTTATAAATAATGACTTCTGCAATTGAACAATTGTGTATTGGCTGAGGGAGATGGATCATCCACAATAGTTTAATTGGGGTACCAGATTATCCAGGTGCCTCGCTAATCTGGCGGTACCCTTTTACTGTCGGGCTTATTCACCTCTTGCGTGCTGCATTATGAGTGAAAGGATTAATCTAAAATTGTGCTTCCTTTTGTTTTGTTTTGTGGTTGATTTGAGTTCATGTATTATTCTGTACAGGTTGACATCAGTAAATAAGGCAATTTATGTTTTTCATCTGGCTAAGTGCTAAACTTTTTGCGCTGCTTATAATTTTCCCTCTGTACACAGATTGTTGGTTTGTATTGTAGGGTTACACCATACCCCTGGACAAGCGTCTGGCAGCGGACGGGAGAGGCATGCAGACTGTGCACATTAATGAAAACTTTGCCAAATTGGCTGAGGCCCTGTACATTGCCGACAGGAAGGTCAGTGTCCAGTGTCGTCTTTTTATGCATTAACCTCTTTGCACGTGCAGTCACTCGTACCATGAACAGTATTGGTGACTGCATTCACAAACAAATTAACTGTTCTGACCTTTTGGCTTATGTGCGAAGCAAAAGCGAGTATGTTTTGGGCCAGTGGTCATTCGGCCGTCGTAGGTAGTAAACTTTAGCGTTGGCCCAAGGATACTTTGTGGCAAGCCCTTTCTAATCATACCAATTTGAGTGACCTCTCACAAAGGTCAAGGTCACGGGATCAGGAAATATATCAAAAATAGCTATATTTTGACACAATTTATTTTTTCTCAAATACTATTCACAACTTCAAACCCAAACTTGGTACAAAGATACCTGATGGTAAGACCTTTCTATGCATACTAATTTGGTTGATCCCTAGGAAAGGTTAAGGGTCAGAAGAGCTCAGAAAATAGGTCCAAACTAGCCATATTTTGACAAAAGATGTTTTTTTCTGAAATACAGCTGTGATCCAACATATCGTGGTTGTAGGGGTCCACAAAGCGGGGCCGCGATATATCCATCCTTGAGATACCAAACTAAAAGGGGGGTGGGGTGGGGGGAGGAGAGGGGTGTCTGATGAGGATCGGGGCATGTGCGTACGCATTACCTATCGCCGCCTGTGCATTCTTTCTTTCAAAGCTGACTACAATCAGAAACACTTGCACTGTTAGCATCACGGAAAAAGAATGTTATTCATTTTGTGAAGGATCGGAAATGGTCCATTTTTGCTGAACATTTCCTTCTCTATTCAGACATAAAATACATTTACGCATTCTCACAGTGCGATTATGCCCGCCATACCAATTGTGTTGTACATGACAGACGCAATTTCATTGGTGCTGCAAAAGCCAGTCAGAAACGCCGGCTCTTCTAGGGTACGTTGTTCAACTTCGATGAAACTTCTTCTCCATTGATCCTATTCTTGAACGTTGTCACCTGTAAACGAATGATATCCCCACTGATTAGTGTCCCTTTCTCGCGCTCTTGGACAAACCAGTCGAAGATCGCCTTGTCCAACTGGTTGTCTGAAGCACCTCTGGTCCTTGCCCTTTTTAATCCCAAAGTTTTGTCGATGGTGTCTACGAATTTTCTCATGTTGTTCTCGGAAGCCAGCCATCCTCGAAACGTGGACTCCGCAAGACCTAGATCGCTACACACTTTTACTGTTTTCTCCATTCTTAACTCTGTGAACCACTGCCAGTTGTTCCTGAATCGTGTAAAGTTTCCGCTTCCTCCCCACTTTCACATCCATTGCAAACAATCTTAGCAATTCACAAAGTGTGCTTCATTCGCACTAGTAAACTTAGCATCCATGAAAATACGCAATGATTGGTTAAAGAGAACAAAAGAAAAAGAAAAGAAGTGAGTGGTCCGGCTGTTTGGAAAAAAAAAAATCCGTTTTAATCTTTTCAAAATCAAAGGTCAAGAGAGGGGGAAAAGACAATTCAGAAGGCAAGTGATTTCACACATGCACAAAGGACAACGTCTGTTCTCGTTTGTTATTCACATACATGAATAGACAATTTCTGAGACAAGTTAGGTAGCCTTTATTCTTCAATGAATAGGTTGATCACCACGCTAGTGTGTTTTGTTTGAAATCATCACGCGTTGAGAAAATCTGATTACGATGACCATGACCGGTGAGCACCAGCAGTAGGGTAGGACACCTCTTTAACTTCGACAGCGGACCGCCTAACTCTGCAGCAAGCATAGACGTTCATTATCCCTTGCAGCTAAGGTCTTCCTATCATTGCCTGTGTTCTTCCTTAGAGGAGGCTAACGAGGGTTCAGCGTCAGTTTTCACACCCTCCAGGTCATAACCGCCGGCTGCTGAGCATGGTGAAACTTGACACCTGTGAAAAACATAGACCTTGATGCGCATCAATCAGTGTTTCCTATTAATGCATTTACGTGTGTGGTCATATCTAGGAGGAGGTCACATTGTAGTCTGTGTGAAGCTGCTCCCACGCGCCCAGCAGCCAGTCAAGTGGGGAGACATCTGCCATGTGCCAGAAGCCTAGACCCTCATTATACGCTGACTCTGTCTCCTACCCTCTTTATGTACAATCATTTATGTATGTGTTCTTTATCTGGAGAAGGTTTGTGGGTGTTCAGTGTGTGGACACCCTCCCAACTGTCACATTAGGCGTGTGCGCAGCACCCCGTGGAGCGCGATACAGCTAAGGCGGGTGACATTATTTTGCGGTTCACCGACTTGGGTGGGGTTAGGCATTTTTTAGTTCCCAGGGTCACCCTGGTCAGCCCCACAGGGTGGGTTTTTCTCTCTATTCTGGGGCATGTGTTTCTGTCTACCCTTTGTCCATTCACCTGTATTTGCCTTTTTAAAACTCTCCCTACTGTCTGCACTGCCTGTAGCTCTTGATATTGGATGTGTGTTGCTAAATGGTCTTGGGTTTATTTAGGCCCCATGTTGTAGGTTTATTTAACGTATTTGACCGGCTGGTGACATACATTCAATTTTCTGTTTAGTTTTTTTTCACAAGCAGTGCAGGCACGTCCTGAGAAAGCCTTGTTGCTGTCGGGACGTTAAGCAATGTCCAATCAAAACCGCCGTCCGCGGTCGGTGCGATTTGTTTTTTTAGATCCAAGGTCCCCTCTGCGCTATATCCAGGTTCGCGGTGTAACGATTCGCGATATGTCGGATCACAGCTGTACTATTTACAACTTTAAACCCAAACTTGGTACAAAGATACCTGACGGTAAGGCCTATCTATGCATACTAATTTGGATGACCCCTAGGAAAGGTCAAGGGTCACAGGAACTTGAGAAATAGGTCAAAATAGTCATAATTTGACAAAAGATTTTTTTTTTTCTCAAATGCTATTCACAACTTCAAACCCAAACTTGCTACAGAGATACCTGATGGTAAGACCAATCTATGCATACTAATTTGGATAACCCCTTCGAAAATGTCAAGGGTTACAAATGGTCAACAAATGTGTATAAAATGCCAATTTTATTTTTATAGAATTGTAGTTATTATCAACATTTTTTGCAAACTTTTCAGTCAAATTTGGCACAAAGGTAGCTGATGATAAGACCTTCCTATGTATACTAATTTAGTTGACTCATCACAAAGGTCAAGGGTCATGGGGGGGTTCACAGATGTGTGAAAACTGATTTTAAATTTTGAGATATTATGGATTTTGTTGGTGCAGAAGCCATCCCTTTACTTATTCTCACACTTGTGTGGATCAGTCATACATGTGAGACATAAGGGCTTTGCCTTTACAATCCTAAATACAGTGGAGTCCAGTTAACACGAACTCGCTTAACACGAATTTCCGGTTAACACGAACCGCTTTTGCATTCCCGGCTGACCGCCTTCTTATTATGTATTAAAATTTCACTGATAACACGAAATGCTTAACACGAAATTTCGCTTAACACGAAGCTGTTTTCGGTTCCCGACCAGAGCAATTTCACTATTATTCACCTGTTTAACACGAACACACATTCCAGTCTCAAACACCGAAAAACCCCACCCGGGTCTGCCCTGGGGGACTTGGGTGGGGTTAGGTATTTTTTAGTTCCCAGGGTCACCCTGGTCAGCCCCACAGGGTGGGTTTTTCTCTCTATTCTGGGGCATGTGTTTCTGTCTACCCTTTGTCCATTCACCTGTATTTGCCTTTTTAAAACTCTCCCTACTGTCTGCACTGCCTGTAGCTCTTGATATTGGATGTGTGTTGCTAAATGGTCTTAGCTTTATTTAGGCCCCATGTGTTAGGTTTATTTAATGTATTTGACCGGCTGGCGACATACATTCAATGTTCTGTTTATTTTTTTTTTTTCACAAGCAGTGCAGGCACGTCCTGAGAAAGCCTTGTTGCTGTCGGGACGTTAAGCAATGTACAAACAATACAAACAATCAAACACCGAAAACCGACTCATGAAAGGGGCACTGCACGTGTCGCTCTCGTGCTGTAGTACACACGACACATGAACGAACTCTAGCCTGTGATTGGCTGAATAGCCTTCAGTCGTTGTAATCCGTCTTCTCATTGGCTAGTGTTTCTGAAGTATTCATGCATCATTCCTGTACCAACACTCCCTCAATTCAGTTAACTACCGATCACGGCTACCCCCAAGGTAAAACAGAAGTCGACTACGCTTGAAGTGAAAAAACAAGATTAATGAGATCCACGATTGTCTCTCTACACGGGCTGTCAATAACGCAAGACCGACTTCGATCATGGCCCGTTTTTTAAATGACTTTGACTGTGTTGCTTTTACCGATGCCAGATGCCCGTGTTGCTTTTACTTTACTATGGATTTTACCTGATGGGATTTTACATTAACTACGTGAGCTGTACACATATCCTTGTGTTTTCCTAGCGAGCTGAACGTAATGTAAGCATATATAGTACAATAATATGCACTTTTAACCTCGTACTCATTCATGCACGCATCTCTTACACACTTTTTCCTTGCCGGGAGGGCCGTGATCAATTTTGAGGCCATATTGGTTAACACGAAATACGGTTAACACGAAGTGATTTTCTGTGTCCCCAGAAATTCGTGTTAAGCGGACTCCACTGTATTTATAAGCATTAACTACTGACACTTGTGTACTTTTAATAAGCCACTTCTCTCTGCGTGCTAAGTACCCTCCTTTACGAAAGACAACAATGTTTGACTTGGCCAGGTTAACAGACAAGTCCATAGAGAGAGAGAGAGATAATGATGATGAAAAGTTTTATTGACAGGATAAAGTTTTAGGCGAAACGCCTCTCTCTTACAAACTGTCCTGTTAGAAAAGAAACATTAACAGCTAAGAGTAAGAGAAACACAATAACACATTAAATCAAAACATGAAGAAATAAACTGAAAAAAAAACCAAACACAAAACAAAAGCAATGCAAATAATGTGCACACACATCAATAACAGTGAATAATAATTATATATAAATATATATATATATATATATGTAATAAAATATTTTTGTTTTGTTTTTTGTAGTCCGTTCAGGTAATAAGTTATTGTAACAAGATGTTATATAAACGAGTTTTGAAGGTTCTAGAGTTAGAAATGGATTTAATTTGGTGTGGTAGTTCGTTCCAGGCTTTGGCACCTGAGAACGAAAGGCTGGTTTTATATCGAGCCTGGCCCATGGTAGCTGTAACAAACTGTTCCTCGTGTTTTGTCTTTGACTATCCCAAAATAACATAATATGAAGGTAAGATGGGGTTTTATGGTTCAGCAACAATGTATAACACTGATGTGTCTAGTGCTTTCACCGTCACCGTCTGAAGCTGAGAATTCTTCATTTAGATTTTTTTTCTTGCAATGAATTATTTTTTACAAAAACGCTAAAAAAAATGGGGTACAAAGCTGGATAACGAACTCATCCAATATCTTTATCGAAGTTGGCTATTCAAAATTTAAAATAAATATAACACAAATTATGGACTCGACCGACTTTCTGTGAACAGCATTTTTTCTTTTTAATGAGTAATCCATTTTAAAAATGCTGAAAAGTACTCCAAAATAAATCATGAAAAAAGCATTTCCTATAGTTTCAGACCTGTACGTACACACACACAATCACATGGGTGTTTCCCTGCCAAAAGTTCAACAGCATGGTTAGCTTAGCTAGGCATGAGGTAATTTTTATGGCATTACGTCACTGTCAGAGTCTCCTTCAACCCTGGACATGGGTAAAAACTTGTTACCCATTACACGGGAATAATTAAACTCAGTTCATTAATTAATCTTTCCTCAATAGTATTACATGTAAATAACAAGTAGCAAAACAAAACCATTCCTGTCTAGGGCAAAATAAAATAAAAAATAGTATTGTTAAGAGCACAAAATAAGAAAATCAACATATTTTTACAAAGATGTCTTTTGTTAATATTCAGTAATATTGTTACTAAATTGATATTACAAGAAAAGTTTTAAAAAATGCAAAATTCCGTTTTTGAAACAAAAATCATGTTTAGAAGGGAGGTAACCTAAAACTATTTTGCTCCAGTCTAGCCACAGGGGGAGACAATGAAGGGGAAGCCCTTATGGCTCACATGTACAGACCGATCCCCTATTTCCAGAGCTGGTGTGATACTTGACCGAGGGGTCATCCAAATTAGTATGCATAGATAGGTCTTACCATCAGGTATCTTTGTACCAAGTTTGGGTTAGTATTTGAGAAAAAATAAATTATGTTCCAAAATAGCTATTTTTGATATATTTCCTGATCCCCTGTGACCTTGACCTTTGTGAGAGATCACTGAAATTGGTATGTTTAGAAAGGTCTTGCCACAAGTATCCTTGGGCTAAGCTTGAAGACTGTAGCTTGAATAGTCTTCGAGAAAATGCCAACATTAAAGTTTACCACGGAAGACGGCGGACAGATGACGGACAACCACTGGCCTAGAAGATAGACTCACTTTTGCTTTCGCACGTGAGCCCAAAACCAAAGATTATGGCAGAGTTGCGTGCCTCTGACGTGGGAGTCAATAGTATCTAAAAAGGACTCATCACGCCAAAAAAGTGCTACCAACAGCCAATGAATTAAGTTTACTAAACCTTTCTCTTCATTTTCAGAACATGAATTATTAACATTAATTCACACACAGACTAAGAACAACTGTCTAACAGCAAGAGGTGACATGGGGACATAGCTTAGTGGATTTTATTTCCGTTGCCGCCATCTAATAGCAAAGCAGACAAGACTCAGGTATGGGAATTGTCCGCGGCCCGCACCGATCACTGGTCGTTGCGCAGTAAACCTAGACGCGCACCATGTTTGATTATTCGACCGAAGCAAGGTGTCGCGTCTACCCCTCCACCCTCCCCTCCTGTTGTTTGATTTTTCGGCCCCTTAAAGCAAGCTCTAGCGTCGTGGAGGCCTATTGTATCAGGCTGAACGTCCTAATTTGAGCTGATTTTTGCTTGGGCAATTCCCATGCCTGTATATTTGGGACTTACAATACAGCATGCATTATGGCTGAAATGTTTGAATGCTTGACACAGGCCCGTGAGGCAGTGGAGGTGCGTGCCCAGATTGAGAAGAAGATGGCTCAGCGTGAGAAGGAGAAACGAGAAGAGGGACTGCGCATGCTGGCCCAAAGAGCCAGGGATGAACGAGCTGGCATCAGGCGTGCAGAAGGTCTGTGAAGAAAAAAGAAGAAAAAAGCACACACAATAGTGTAATATCGATCTGACCAGAAATCTGAGCACAGAGGTCAAAGTTTGTTGCTTTTGAAGATCACAGAATGATGTATGATCTTGTTGCAAATTTCCCATAAGAAGATTTGTACCTATTATGGGAGGGACTATTGTGCACTTGCCAAAATGGTTATTTTTCAGAGCGTGATGAGGATGCAGCAGAGAGAGACGAACTGCGACGAGACAGGGCAAAGGACCGTCAGCGTGAACGCAACATTGCTCGTGCTGCACCTGACAAGAGGTCAGTTCTCTAAAGTAATCAGATACTGAGTAGGTGCTGTTGCAGATACTGCTTTGTTGTGGGATATCCAGAAACTGTTTTGAGTGAGAAAGGTGGCGAGATTTGTCATTGAGGTTATGAGTAGTTTCCAAACACAAAGCTCATTGAGGTTGGCTTGCTGACAACCATAAATTCACAAGTTTTTTTGTGCTGAAATGTCGACTGTTTTAAACTTCTTACATTTTTTGGCTTAAGTGCGAAGCAGAAGTGAGTCTATGTTCTGGGCCAGTGGTCATCCGTCCATCGTCTGTCACCCATGCGTTGTCGTCAGTGGTAAACTTTAACGTTGGCATCGTCTCGGAGACTATTCAAGCCATATTCTTCAAACTTGGCCTAAGGATACTTTGTGGCAAGACCTTTCTAAACATACCAATTTGAGTGCCCTCTCACAAAGGTCAAGGTCACAGGGGATCAGGAAATAATTTTTAAAAAGCTATATTTTGACAAAACTTTTTTTTTTTTTTATACTATTCACAACTTCAAACCCAAACTTGGTACAAAGATACCTGATGGGAAGACCTTTGCATACTAATTTGGTTGATCCCTCGGAAAGGTCAAGGGTCACAAGCGCTCAGGAAATAGGTAAAAAAATAACCATATTTTGACAAAAGATGTTTTTTTTCTCAAATACTATTCACGACTTTAACTCAAACTTGGTAGAAAGATAACTGATGTTAAGACCTATCTATGCATACTAATTTGGATGAGCCCTTGGAAAGGTCAAGGGTCACAAGAGGTCGGCAAATGTGTGTAAAAGGCCAATTTTCGATAGAATTGTAGTCTTCTTCTTCTTCTCGAACGCCGTCACACTTGGAGTTTGGCTCTCAAAATGAAATCTGTGGTCTTCTGTAGCGCCTCCACAGGCCCGTACAGTTTCTCTTGTAGAGTGGCGGACTTCGGCCATATCTCCTCCCTCAGCGGCTGGTGGTTCCCACAGTCCTGGAGGATGTGCTCTGCGGTCTGCTCTGCTTCTCCACAAGGGCACAGGGGAGATGGCACGAGGTGGAAGCGTCTGTGCAAGTGGAAATTGAGTCGGTTGTGCCCGGTCCTCAGACGAAAGATGGTCACCTGCTCTTGTCTGGACAGCTGATGGTAACTGTCTAGGGGCCGTTGTGGTGGTCTGTACACAGACTTAATGATGGTCTTCATCTCTGTGAAGCTGACTCCATTTTCATCTTGTTCTTTCTCTAGTATTGTAGTTATTCTCAACTGTTTTGCAAACTTTTCAATCAAATTTGGCACAAAGGTAGCTGATAAGACCTTCCTGTGCATACTAATATAGTTGACTCATTGCAAAGGTCAAGGGTCACGGGTGTTTGGCAGATGTGTGAAAACTGATTTAATTTTGGTGCAGAAGCCATCACTTTACTTAATGTCACAAAGGTCACACACATGTAGATTGGACGTACACATGAGCCATAAGGGCTTTGCCTTTCTTGTTTTAGCTTATATGAGGATTTCAGGAGAAGTCAAGAAAATCCTTGAAAAGTGCAAAACTCTGGCCTGCCTCTCTGAAACCTTGAAACGCATGAAACCTTGAAACGCATGAAACCTTGTTTTAAATTTGAATGCAATTGTAGACCCTTGACAGCACTAAACATTTCTTCTGTTTGGCTGATGTATCTGTTACTGTTACTCTTCTTCTTCAGGAACAAGCTGCAGAAGGCACGAGAGCGTGATATTAGTGAGAAGATCGCCCTAGGTCTGCCAAATGCTGGCACTTCCTCTCAGGAGACACAGTTTGACCAGCGTCTCTTCAACCAAAGCAAGGTCGGCCCAGGGTTACAGATGTGTCTGTCTAAATGTTGTGTTCTGTTAGTTCATGTTACAGAAGGGAATAAGCGCTGGAGACAACAGTGGATAAAGTAAGAGCTGTCTTCTTGTGCATGCAGTCAACGGTACTGTAAACCATAACAGTGAATACATGCACACAGTGTCTTAACAAGACCTCTACTGAAGATAGCGCTCGACAGAAAATACATGAACTACGCTTCTTTTCTGCCTCTGTGTCACCATGGAGTCAAGGGAGTAAAGTAGAAGGAATTAAAAAACAACTTAACCCATTACATCCTGAGGCTGATGTTCTAAAAATTTGTTTATTCTATGAAGGCTACATTGCAGGTTAGGAGATAGATCAAGCATTTTAGTTCAAGGGTGGTGCCAGAATAGCTTGGCGCCTCAGGTGCCAAGCTATTCTGACACCTCCTTTGAACTCTCATAGTTAAATTTATTTCAAGCAATGGGTGCATCAAAGGGTTAGAGGGGGGGAAAAGTGTCTCAGTGTGTTTCCAATTTGATTCCGAGAGATCGGTAAGGAAGGGGACATGGAAGGAGGTTTTATTACCTCATTCAGGCCCGACACACCATAGCAAGATGAAGGTTATGCGTTATAGTTCAAGGGTGGTGCCGACTTGGCACCCATATGTGCCAAAATTGGGGATTTCAACCTTAGAGTGTAAAAAGACTTGTAACATTTTTCTTGCACCTGTCAGCACTGTTTATGAGTGGCTGCATGGACAAGGGGGCATAGAATTTGTGTCCATAATTGTGTTTTTATTTAAGCCAACCAGTTGCATTTTGTATTTGTACATTCTGAGTCTTGACAGACACCAGTGATTTCCTCTGCAGGGTATGGGCAATGGTTTTATAAAATGACCAGTTGCATCATACATGTCTTCTTTTCGAGTCTCAACAGATGACAATTTTTCCTCTGCAGGGTATGGACAGTGGCTTTGGAGATGATGAAGCCTACAACGTGTATGACAAACCGTGGCGGGAGGAGAACTCGGTAGCCAACAACATCTACCGCCCCTCCAAGAAGCTGGACAACGATCTGTATGGGGATGACTTAGACACACTCATGAAGAACAAAAGGTCCATAATTGCTGTGTAATTGTCATATTGTTAAACCCCACATCCACATTGTTTGAAGTCACACCTAACAGCAATGGGAATTCGAGGGATTGTGCCAGATTACCTGGCGCCTTGTGGTGCCAAGCTAATCTAGCACTACCCTTGAATTATCATGGTCGATCTATCTCCTGTGGCAGTGTGTTGGGGCTAAATACGTTAATTATGGTTAGCGTCATCTCCTTTGAGTGAACTCTCATTCCGCTGCAAACTTTTCTTATGACAAGTACTTCTTAATTTAGATAGTATTAAAGTACAGATTTTCCCATCATGTCATATATGTCAGACAGTGATAGTTATTTCATCAAAAACATTACCGATGACATGACAAATGGGAGTGTCTACTACGTGCTCAAATTCTAGCCTACGAACCCGTTGTGTGCACACACAACCCGGGAGGCACTCGGGGAACCCTCCAGAGGGGCCAAGAGTTGTCTCCCGGACCTGCCTATCCGGTTCCGAGTCACCTGACTCGCCAGTCAGCTACGTAGGCTCACGACCTTCGGACGTGTTCTAGCCTCGCGCTCCCTTCGACCGGTCGGTCTTGGTGCTCGAGTTCGCCGTGACTTTGGCTTCGCCTGTTGCTTCGCTTCTGCTTCGCTTCTTGCTTCGCTGCAGCTTCGCTTGCGCTTCTTCGCTTGGCGTCCTCCTTGGTTGGCTTCGCTTGGCGGACCTGCTGGTTCCCGCTATTTCGCCGGTGGCGACATGGACGTCTCTTCTCCCGCTACCGCTTCGGCAGAGAGGTAGGATAGTTAGTTGGGCCCGGAGCCGGTCCCCGGGCGGGGTACCGGCCTGTGCCTTTGGACTCTACATTGTTCGTGTTGTGTGGGTTTCGTTGAGCGGGGACTCTTAGCTCGGCGGGGCCCTGGTGCCCTCGCCTTTCCCCTTTTGGGGTGATATTACTGGCTTCCCCTGGTAGCCTTCGGGGAGCATTGTTTAAACCAGCTGCGGCGCGTGGCTCATGTTGCATCTCCGGCCTGGCTGGGGTATGCTTGTTTCGAGAGCGCGCTCTTAGCTTAGAGCGCTACAGCATTATTGCCTGGGGGCACGGCCTTTCGTCCCTATTGTCGTTTGGCCCGCCGTGTGATGGCCTTAGTCGCCTGCGCGGCGTTAAACCCAAATAACTAAACTAAACTAAACCTATTGTCGTTTGGCGCACATTCCTCTCCAGCCTGGCTGGGGTAGGCTTTGTTCTAAAGACGCAAGCTTAGCTTCGGGCGCTATAACAGTATAGCCTGGGGGCACAGCCCGTTTGTCCATATCGTTCGGTACGGTTCCCCTTGGTAGGACGAGCCCTGTTGGTCTCGACCACGTACCGGCACGTTGTTTGTTTGGTGTGTTGCAGTGCCCTCCTGATGACCTGCACGCAGTGTGGAGGTTTCCAGTGGCCCTCGGATTCGCACAAGGTCTGCCTGCCGTGTGTCGGCTGTACATCTGAGCGTTCTTGTGACGTTTGCGCCGTCTGGCCGGAGCTCCGCTGGGTCCAACTTTGGAGCTTCTACCGACGTGAACGCCCGACACCTGTGCCTGTTGCAAGACCTGCGGAAGTGCCGGCTGTCATCTCAGACACACCGACCGCTCTTGCCCCCGATGGCCCCAGTCTGGAAAGATCTCCACAGCGGACACAGCAAGGTAGTGTGCGGAGTCGGGAGTTCGAGGCGCGGATTCCCAGGAGGGAACGCGCTTGGACCAAGCCTTACGACAGGCAGAGAACCCATCTCGAGACAGAGGTCAGTTCGGAGAGACGTGCCTCGCGCCGTCCATGGTCAACCGGTCCCCACTCGTCTCCTAGGAAGGCCTTGGATCCCCCTCGGCCGCTGCGTGCCCGCCTCGCCACAGAGTCCGGCTCGCGGAGACATTCGCGCACACTCACCACACCACTACCTGTGTCCAGTTCCTCCTTGCGATCGAAGTCTGACCACCACTCTCGCGCTCCTTCGTGTGAGCGTCGTAAAGTTCGGGATTCTTCGCGTCATCTGGACCATGGACCTTCGCGCTCTACCTCTTCGCGGCGTTCGTCCCACGTTCCCCGCCGTCTGCCTCGTCCCGCCCGTTCCCCTTCCCCTCGCCCAGCCTCTTCCTTCCTCCTCGTTCCCGGGGATCACGGTCTCCAGCTCGTAGTCGCTCGTCTGGTCGCCGCCGCCGTTCCCGCTCCTCTAGTGCGTCGCGTCGCCGTCGCGGACGTCGCTCTCCCCTGCGTGCTTCGGCGCCTTATGGCTCCCCTCGTCCTCGTCGAGCTGCTCGCTCTCGGAGTCACGGTCGCCGTCCCTCTTCGACGGCTCTCGGCGGCGTGGACGACGATTCGTTGAGTCTTCTCCCTGATGATTCCATCTCAGTTCTCCTCGGAGGTCTCAGCCGCTCTCCTTCGCCGCTCTCTCCTTCGGATGCGTCGACAGCCCACGGGTTACCGGCCTCCTCCCGCACAGAGGTTCTTCTGGCCCTCGACGAGGTCGCTCGCCTCATCTCCGCCACGCTTCCGGCAGCGGACTGCCCTCCATCCCCCCCCCTGAAGAGGAAGCCTTCTGCCTTCGTCGACGCGGGTAGACAGGTAAAGAAGTTCAAGACTCTCCCTCAGCCCCCCTCCTTTCGTGAGCTTCGGGATGTGTTCTCGGCCCACCTGTTGTCTGACTCAAGAGACAGTAATTTCTTCTCGGACCACAGATGGCCTCCGGACCTCGATATGTACTTCCGCCAGCAGTGGTACGCCGGCCATTCCCAGGCCTTCCTCTGCCCTCTCCCTCCGGTGGATCCAGCCGCCGTGGTTCAGGCGGGTGGGGCCTCTGCACTCAGACGCGCGCTCCCCGCGGGTTTAGACAAGACGGCTTCGCTTGTCAGGAATTCCTTGGCCTGCGCCGGCTTCATGGAGCTCCTTACGCAAGCCTTCCTCCGGCGCGTGGAAGATTCGTGGCACCCGTCCCTGACCCCCCTTCTTGGCGACCTCCTCGTCCTCGCTGAAGCGGCCAGCCGCGCCGCGTATCACTCTTCGGTCAACGCTATGGCTGCAGCCGCCAATTGTGATTTACTCCGCCGCGACGCTGTCCTGCAGGCCTGCCGGGGAATGCCTGCCGACCTGAAGACCCAGCTGCGTCGGGCCCCCCTCGGGGGACCCCTTCTCTTTGGTGACACCTGGCAAGCCGTCAAGGATTCCAATGCGGACAGGTGGCCTCCCAAGTCTGTTCCTCGGCGCTTTCAGTCAGCCCGCAAGGCCGTGGGTCGCCCCCTGCGGATCTCCAGACCCGTCGCCCCGACGTCAACAACCCAGCTGCAGTCCCTGCGTCGCCGTCGCCCCGCCTTCGGTCGCCCCGGCCAAGCTAACGCCCCCGCCCCCGCTTGGCCCCGTCCCGCCCGTCGCCCTGGGCGCGGGCGGGCTCAGTGACTCCTCCCCTCCTCCGCCTCCGCCGGCCGTCTCGGGTCCTCCAGTCGGCGGCAGGCTCGCCCTCTTCAGCGACGAGTGGCGATTACTGATTCCAGAAGACCCGTGGATTTTAGACACTGTTTCCGGCGGCCTACGGATCTCCTTTCGTTCCCCTCCTCCTCTGCGTACGACTCCGCTGTGGACCGAGATCCCCGCAGACCCGCTCAAGGAGTGCGCCCTACGGGGGGAAGTCGACTCTCTCTTGAGGAAGGATGCCACAGAGGTTGTGCGCCGCGCAGACTCGCTGGGATTTTACAGCAGACTTTTCGTCGTCCCCAAGCCTGGCGGCAAGTGGCGCCCAGTGATCGACCTCTCAGCCCTAAATCGCTTCATCGTGGCTCCTTCCTTCCACATGGAGACGGCCCGAGCCCTGCGTACCGCGGTGCGACCCATGGATTACGCCGTCAGCCTGGATCTCTCCGACGCTTACCTACACGTACCCATACATCCGGCCGCCCAGAGGTATCTGCGCTTCGCGTTCGATGGAACCGTTTACCAGTTTCGAGCCCTACCCTTCGGCCTCAACCTCAGCCCCTGGGTCTTCACCCGCTTGATGGATGCAGTTATGGCCAAGGCACGGCAGTCGTCTCTCAGCCCTATGTCCAACTACCTCGACGATCTCTTCCTGAGAATCCACGTCGAGTCCGTCTTGGAAGAGGACAGGGATACTCTGATGCGTCTGCTGTCGCGACTGGGGTTCCTCCTCAACGTCGGGAAGTCAGATCTCACGCCCTCGCGCCGCTTCATTCATCTCGGAATGGATTTTGCCACCGATCTCAACGTTGTTCGCCTCCCGGATCCCCGGATTCGGAAGTTGGCCACCTTCGCCAACCAGCTAGCTCAGCAGGAAGCAGCTCCCGCCCGAGTTTGGCTTCAACTCCTCGGACTGATCAACGCAGCGGCGGACCTTCTCCCCCTGGGTCGCCTCTACGCCCGCCCCCTTCAGCTGCACCTCCTGCTTCTCTGGAGACCCTCTTCTGGCGACCTTACCCACCTGGTCCCGGTTTCCCCCCTGGTTCGCCCTCACCTTCTACGCTGGACCGACACGGCTTGGTTGGCTTCGGGAGTCCCTTTGTCCTCCCCCCCCCCGCACCTCTCCCTGTGTGTCGACGCGAGCCTCTCGGGGTGGGGAGCCCACCTGCTTCCTCAATTCTCCTCGGCTTCCGGCCTCTGGCCCCCGGAGTTTGCGGACAAGCACAGCAATTGGTTAGAGCTGCAGGCAGTCTGGCAAGCCCTCTTCGTTTGGGAGAACCAGCTCAGGAACCAGCGGCTTCTCGTCCTCTCCGACAACTCGACGGTGGTGGCCTACATCCAGAGACAGGGGGGCACCCGATCTCCCGACCTCTGTATGCTCCTCTTCCGTTTGATGCGCTGGGCCGAGGAACGCGACATTACACTCCTCGCACGACACATTCCTGGCCACTTGAATGTGTTGGCGGACTCGCTCTCTCGCCGCGGCCAGTTGCTCCACACAGAATGGACGTTGCGCCCGGATATCTTCCAGATGATCTGCGCCCGTTGGGAGACTCCCTTAATCGACCTCTTTGCTACGAGGTGGAACCGCCAGCTTCCCCTCTTCGTCTCCCCGATTCCAGACCCGCTGGCCTGGGCAGTCGATGCCCTCTCGATTCCTTGGGACGGCCTCATCGCTTACGCGTACCCCCCGACAGTCCTCATTCCCAAGGTCCTCCACAAACTTCGAGGGAGCAACGCAGTCCTGCTTCTGGTCGCCCCGCTGGCTTGGGCCCGGTCCTGGACCACCGACCTACTCAACCTCGCCACCTCTCCTCCCCTGCGCCTTCCCACGCCCCGTTCCATGCTCAAGCAGCCCAGGCAGGCTCTCTTCCACCCTTGTCCCGAACGCCTGTCTCTTCACGCCTGGAGGTTGTGCAGCGCGCCCTCACCGCTCGAGGCTTCTCTGGTGCAGCAGTGGAGGCAATCGCTGCAGCCCGCAAGCCGTCCACCCGGCGTGTTTACGAAGGGAAGTGGCGCGTCTTGTGTGCCTGGTGCGACGCCCGTCGCCTCCTACCCACCGGACTGACTAACCCACAGCTAGCGGACTTTCTCCTATGGCTCTTCGAGGTCCAAGGTTTGGCGCCCATCACCATCAGGGGATACTTATCCATGGTCGCCGACACGTACCGTCATCTCGGCCTTCCAGACCCCGGCGCCTGTAAGGACCTCTCCGACCTCATGTCCAGCTTCAGCCTCCAACGTCCGACTCAGCGTTCTCTCGTTCCTCGCTGGGACCTACCTTGGGTCCTGACGTGGCTGAATTCTTCCCAGTTCGAGCCACTCGCTCTAGCCCCTCTGGCAAATGTGACACGCAAGACCTGCTTCCTTCTAGCCTTGGCCACCGCGTCCAGAGTTAGCGAGCTACACGCTCTTTCTACCCGCCCAGACTGCCTCCAGTTCAGGGCAGATCGCTCCGTGCAGCTCTTAACGGACCCCAGCTTTATTGCCAAAACAAGGTCGCCCCTAACTGCTCCACAGATCATCACCTTGCGGCCCCTGGGAGGGCCTGCCTGCTCTCCGGAGACTCGGCGACAGGATCCCGTGCGTGCCCTACGCATCTACCTGCGCCGTACCAAAGTTACCCGTAGAGGGCGCTCCCGCCTCTTCCTGCCCATACGCCAGGGCAAGACTGATATCACAGCCCAGACGATCTCCTCCTGGCTGCGCTGGGTAATACGATCGGCATACATGGATCTCTCCCCACGCGTAGCGCAGAGACTGAAGATCCGCGCACACGAAGTACGCGCCATGGCCACGAGCGTCGCATTCGATCGGAACTGCGCTGTCAAGGACATCGTGGCCGCGGTGGGCTGGCGAGCAGAATCTACCTTCGCTCGTTTCTACCTTCGGGATCTGGCGGGACAGCGAGACAACCTCGCCTTGTTGGGGGACCTCACGGTGGCACAGCACTCCCTCCCGGCGCAGCAGGCGCCGTAGGTACGCACCTAGCTCGTTACCTGGGAATTAGCAATGGGAGGACGGTCTTGGTCTCCGGTAGTACCGGGGCGGCACCCTCCTCCTATTCGTGATTCTCCCATTTGTCATGTCATCGGTAATGTTTTTGATGAAATAAATGCATTTTTCTTTAAAAGGTATTTTTTCGAAAAATACTTACCGATGACATGACACGGAGGACCCTCCCACCTGCCCCGCTTGCCGCTGGTGAGCCTAGTATCTGACTGGCGAGTCAGGTGACTCGGAACCGGATAGGCAGGTCCGGGAGACAACTCTTGGCCCCTCTGGAGGGTTCCCCGAGTGCCTCCCGGGTTGTGTGTGCACACAACGGGTTCGTAGGCTAGAATTTGAGCACGTAGTAGACACTCCCATTTGTCATGTCATCGGTAAGTATTTTTCGAAAAAATACCTTTTAAAGAAAAATGCATTTTTCTCAACACGAGTGAAATTTTGTATTGCAGGTTTGTTCCCGACAAAGAGTTTGAGGGCACAGATCGCGGTCGGCGACGTGAGGGACCTGTGCAGTTCACTCGCGATGTGGAAGAGGATTTGTTCGGTCTCGACAAGTTCTTCAAGGATGCTAAAAAAGGACAGAAGCGAGGGGCAGATGACTCTTCCAGTCGCTCTGGTCGGGACTATGACAGCAGCAAGAGTAGCAGTAAAAAGAGACGCGAGTGAGACCGTGGGAGTGGTTTTGGGGTTGGCATTCGTAATGCTGGCAATCAGCACATTGCACAAAGATGTAAGATACTGTGCACTACAGACGTTTGAAGGGTTTCAAAAGACTCAGGGAAATAATGTGTGCTGGTCTGTGTTTTCAGACCTAATATCCTAATGCTGTGAGGTCCGAAATCACAGACCAACACACAGATTATATTGCTATAGTTCTGATAACAGTAATTCCTCAGACCTCCATGTGTCAGTAACACAGTAGGGGAAATTGAACATGCCTGCCTGTCAGTGGTGAATTTTACCATTTCTGAATACACTGTGCACGAAAATTCAAATTCAAAAATCTTTATTGTCCATTAAATATATATGTATAAAATGGAAATTTGTCTTTGGCTCACAAACATGAACAAGCAATTAAACACATAATTTATATAAAATCCCTCCCCACGCCTGTTAGAATCTAAAATCCTTGCCGAATCACATTCTATTGATCCCTTGAATCACATTATCACAACTCCCTCTATCACCGTACCATCCCTTGCTATCACAACTTATCACAGCTTTTGGTTCCAGTCATCGGAAAGGACCATAACCAGCCTCCCTAATAGGGCGGCTCATGAGGGTCCCAGCTCCTGGTCTCACTCTCTCTCTCTTTCTCTCTCTCTCACACACACACACGCACACACACACACACACATTATAATGGGATGGATTTAAAATAATAAAAGAAAAGGTAATACATAAAACCGCATTCTTATTTGTCAATGCATAGATAACATCAGGCCTCATCTCTTAACGCTATCAGAGCTTATCACAGTGACAGCCGATGGCACGAAGGATCGTTTGTACACATTTCTTCACGCCAGCGGCACTTTGTACCGGCGTCCCGAGGGCAGCAGTTGGAACTGGTCATGAAGAGGATGTGTTTGATCTGTGGTGATCTCTACAGCCTTCCTCCGGACAGCTCGGTGATACAGGTCCGACAGATGTGGCAGCTTTACACCAACAATTTTGCTGGCTTGGTTGACAACCTTAGACAGCCGTGCCCTATCCTTAACAGTCATGTGGCCATACCACGAGACAATGTTAAAGGCAAGGATACTCTCTACTAGAGACCTGTACACAGTCACCAGGATGTCCGGAGAAACGCTGAAACTCCTCAGTTTACGTAGAAGGTACAGTCTTTGCTGGGCTTTCTTGTACACGTGATCAGCATTTGCTGTGAATGTTATGTTGCTGTCAATGACGGTGCCCAGGTACTTAAAGGCGGGAACCATCTCCACCTGCTGGTCTTTGATTTTCAGAGGCTTCCTTAGCAAGTTCTTACCCTCCCTCACCCGTCCCCCACCCAGCCCCATCTCTTCAGTTTTCCCGACATTCAGCTGTAGAAAGCTGTCATCAAACCACTGGGCAACATCATCGACGGCTGCAAAATACTGTGACAAGGTGGCCTCGTCTTTCAAGTTGGCCACGAGAGCCATGTCATCTGCGTATTTCAGCTTTAGTAGGGCTGTGTTGATCTGGAGCTGGTTGGTGTATATGGAAAAAAGTACAGGCGAAAACACAACTTTGTGGTGCACCCGTGCTCAGCACCAGCTCCCCCGACAGAACCATTCCATCAGTAGATGGAACCATTCTGTCAGGTGAGCCGGCCGAGACAGGGGATCTAGAAGACTCACATGGCCCGACACTTGTTTCGGAGACCCTCGGACCCACCCGCTGTGGTCGATCGCACAGGAACGCCTTAATCCACAGAATACCCCACCCGGGTCTGCCCTGGGGGACTTGGGTGGGGTTAGGTATTTTTTAGTTCCCAGGGTCACCCTGGTCAGCCCCACAGGGTGGGGTTTTCTCTCTATTCTGGGGCATGTGTTTCTGTCTACCCGAGGTCCATTCACCTGTATTTGCCTTTTTTAAACTCTCCCTACTGTCTGCACTGCCTGTAGCTCTTGATATTGGATGTGTGTTGCTAAATGGTCTTAGCTTTATTTAGGCCCCATGTGTTAGGTTTGTTTAATGTGTTTGACCGGCTGGCGACATACATTCAATGTTCTGTTTAGTTGGTTGTTTTTTTTCACAAGCAGTGCAGGCACGTCCTGAGAAAGCCTTGTTGCTGTCGGGACGTTAAGCAATGTACAATCAATTTAATCCACAGAATGAAATTGGTGTTCACCTCAAGCTCCAGTAGTCGCTGTTCACCTCAAGCTCCAGTAGTCGCTGCAGCAACAGAAATGGCTCAATAGTATTAAATGCACTACTGAAGTCCATGAAGAGAATGCGCGTCTGGTTTCCAAGTGGCGACAGACCGCGTCAAGAAGAGTAAGGCACGCGTCCTCCACCCCCCTGCACGGTCTGTACGCAAACTGGAGCGGATCCATGTGATCGGCCACAGCGGCGGTCAGTTGGCTGCACACAAACCCTCTCCATTGACTTGCACAGCACAGAGGTTAGGGCCACAGGCCTGAAATCTTTTAATTCTTTTGCGCCTGGCTTCTTGGGCAATGGCATGATCGTCGAGGAGCACCACGTACGAGGGACACTGAGTGTCCATGAGGTGCTGGAACAGTCTGGTCATCACACCTCCCAGTTCGGGGGCACACTCTTTTAATGCTCTCCCCTTCAGACCGTCCGGCCCGGCGGCCTTCCTGGGGTTTACACGAGACAGGACCTTGACAACGTTCTTCTCACACACTGTGACAGGAGCTGCATGCGGTGTGGGCGGCAGAGAGGAGCACAGATCCTCGATCTCTGTGCTGAAGTCCCTGACGTCAAACCTGGCATAGAAAGTATTCAGGTCGTTGAGGAAAGTAACAGGATCAGCACACTTGACTGTCTGGTTCCTCTGATCCCTCCCCATCATGCTGTTCAGTCCTTTCCAGGCCTCCCGTGTGTTCCCCGTCTTAAAGCGCGCCTCCACTTTGTTTTTGTACTCCACACGGGCAGCTCTTGATTTGACCCTGAACTCTTTCTCCTTTTCCCTGGTAAGCTGTTTGTCCCCGTGTAGAAAGGCCTGTTTCTTTTCGTTCAAGCAATGTTTTAAGTCTTTGCTCAACCAGGGTTTGTTGTTAGGATAGATGCGAACCTTTTTGCTAAAAATTACAGCCTCCTCACAAAACTGGATATATGAGGTGATGGTGTCAGTGAGGCTGTCCTGATCGGGACAGCTCTCAAAAAACACTGACCAGTCCGTCGATAGGAAGCAACCTCGGAGTGCTTCGACCTTCTCATGCGTCCAGACTTTTATTACACGCGTTTGTGGCTTTTCTCTTTTTAGTCTTTGTCGGTAGGTGGGGATCAGATGGATGGTATTGTGGTCTGATCGTCCCATGGGCGGGCAGCACTTGGGGACGTAGGCGTCAGGCACATTTCCAAAACACAAGTCCAGCGTTCTGTCAAGACGGGTATGGCACGACACGTACTGCTGTAAGTTGGGCAGATGTTTACCAAGTCTCCGAGTAAAAGCACGGGCTGGTCCACTGACCTATTGACAGATTTGTTGTAGCACTTGACAATACAGTCTGCAGCCAGAGAGAAATCTGGGCCAGGCACGTAAACCAGGATAACAGTGATTTGCTGGAATTCACGTGGCAGGTAGTGTGGCCTACATGACACTGTCAGAATTTCATAGTGTTTCGTGCTGACACGTTCCCGTACTGTGTAGTTTGTACACCATCGCTTGTTAACAATCATACATAATCCTCCCCCAACTTGTTTCTGTGTAGCGCTTTCACTGCGATCAAAACGTATAATTAAATATCCATCCAGTTCCAAATCCAGGTCATTCTCAGTCAACCATGTCTGTGTGAAGCAAAACAAGCTACAACAGCGATAGTCGCCATCGTGTTTTATCAGTAGTCACAGCTCCTCTATTTTATTTTTCAGAGAACGCACATTGGATAAAGTGATAGCAGGCATGTGAGGACGAACTCCTCTCTTTTTAAGTCTATTTCTCACTCCTCCTCTCGAGCCCCTCTTTTTCCCCTTAGTTTTCAGTTCGAACCCCAAGTCTGTATGTAGAAACGGGGCGTACAGAATACTGTGTTGCATGGAAAGCAAGTACTCACGGCTGTACCACATGATGGCAGTGGCGCTGTCACTGATGCCCAAAACCGGCTTGTACAAAAGTTGCAACTTGCGGCCAGATGGACAGATGATAATGTCATTCAAACACATAGGTCGACAGCAAGGATACTTATATTCCACTGAGATGAGAAGTTAACCACAAAAAGTCAGTAAAACGACGATGAAAACAACAAAAATGGACAGGACGAAGCGAGCCTGGGGTCTGCTGACAGAGTCGCGCCCCCTACATTCCTCAAAAACATTACCGATGACATGACTAACTAGAAGTGTCTGCTTACTTACTTACTTACGCCTGTCACCCCTACCCGGGTATAGGCCGTCAACGAGAGACCTCCAGCAACTCCTGTCCTGTGCTTCTCCTTCGATTCTACTCCAGGTGGTTCCCAGTCTCTTGATGTCTGCTTGGAGGTCTCGACGCCAGGAGTTTCTCGGCCTACCTCTTTTCCTCTTTCCCTGGGGGTTCCGTGACAATGCCTGCCTAGTGATACTAGTGTCTACTTACTCACACAATTTTAGCCTAAGAACCCGTTGAGTGAGTAAGTAGACACTTCAAAAGTAATTGATGACGATGCCATTGTTACACAATTTGGCATGGGCAACAGTCATCAGTCCTGGAGACTAATTCAGCTTTTTCAAAATCCCCGAAAGCTGAATTTCAGGTTTTTGTTCAAACAGAATAGCCCTTTAGCCAGGCTGTGCCATCTGTGAGAGGCATACATTCTCATGACCCCTGTGTTCACAGGGGCTCATGAGAATTTGTCTCTTGGTGGCCATGGATTATTGGGCATAGTTGGTCTGTGGACCATTTTCAGTCAGTTCATTTTTCACACTGATATGCCTTCTGTCAGTGGTGAATTCCACAATTTCTGAATGCATCATGCTCAGAAAATAATTGACTACACCAGCTGTTTGTGACGGAACATCGGAAGGACACACTCGAGTGTGGTAATCAAATGTCATCGTGCCGAATGCTTTATTGATGGCTCTGGATGGGGTCTGGAATATATGTACTATCCGTTGTATAATGTGTGTGAAAATGTGTGTGTTTATTTCCTCAAAAACATTACCGATGACATGACTAACTAGAAGTGTCTACTTACTCACACAATTTTAGCCTAAGAACCCGTTGAGTGAGTAAGTAGACACTTCCAGTTAGTCATGTCATCGGTAATGTTTTTGAGGAAATAAACACACACATTTTCACACACATTATACAACGGATAGTACATATATTCCAGACCCCATCCAGAGCCATCAATAAAGCATTCGGCACGATGACATTTGATTACCACACTCGAGTTAAGTATTTTTCGAAAAAATACCTTTTAGAGAAAAATGAATGTTTCTGTTACTGTGTGTGCGCGTGTGTGTTGCGAATGGAGTTTTATCATGTTGAATATGTGAATGTATGTTAGGTTGATTAGTATGTCTTGTCCTTTCTCTGGACTCTTGTACAATGTATATAATGTTAAAATGGTCTATGCTTCGTTAAGTCGGTCCCCCACCCGGGTCTGCCCTGGGGGACATGGGTGGGGTTAGGTATTTTTTAGTTCCCAGGGTCACCCTGGTCAGCCCCACAGGGTGGGTTTTTCTCTCTATTCTGGGGCATGTGTTTCTGTCTACCCTTTGTCCATTCACCTGTATTTGCCTTTTTAAAACTCTCCCTACTGTCTGCACTGCCTGTAGCTCTTGATATTGGATGTGTGTTGCTAAATGGTCTTAGCTTTATTTAGGCCCCATGTGTTAGGTTTATTTAAGGTATTTGACCGGCTGGCGACATACATTCAATGTTCTGTTTATTTTTTTTTTCACAAGCAGTGCAGGCACGTCCTGAGAAAGCCTTGTTGCTGTCGGGACGTTAAGCAATGTACAATCAATCAATCGTTAAGTCGGTAAATGTTATTTACAAAACGTAACTGTGAAAAGATCCTTTTTTTGTGTGTGTTCAGAATCCTTGTTTTATCTCATAACTTTAAAATTGAAGTTACTTTTGAAATTCAAGTGAATGTTTTCCACTTGTGTTCTTCTCTTTCCTTTGTACATACACCTGCTGGTTGTACTGGCACCAGTTAGTATCCGTGAAAAAATATGAAAGAATTGTCAAATAAATAGTCTGTGCTTATACTAAATCGTTTCTCTTGCTTTTGTGTGGTATACTAAATCGTTCCTCTTGCTTTTGTGTGGTCTTTGGTCTTGTCATTGCATTAAAGCTGTTTGGTCTCTGTCATCTTGCTGAAGTAGTTTTTGTTTCTTCAAAAACATTACCGATGACATGACTTTATGGAAGTGTCTACTTCTTACTCAATTCTAGCCTAAGAACCAGTTGTGTTACCACACAACCCGGGAGGCACTCGGGGAACCCCGAGAGGGGCCGAGATTTGTCTCCCGTTACTGCCCATCCGGTTCCGAGTCACGGTCTGACTAACCAGTCATGCTACTTGGGCTCACGCTGTTCAGACGTGTTGCTCTAGCCTACGGACTTTGAATTCTTCGACCGGTTCGCCGGTCTTCCGGACTTTTGTTTCTTCACTTGGCTTCTACTTTGTCGGCCCTGCCTGGGGCCTGTGTGGCTCTGTCATCCCCTCATCGTTGGCTGCTGCCCTCTTCTGCCTCTTGAGTGCCTGGGCCGTTCTCCCCCCACCCGTTCCCACTCCGGCGGAAAGGTAAGGTAGCTGGGTTGGCCCTCGCGGCCGGTTCCCGGGCTGGGCACTGGTTTGAGCAGGCACGAAGACAGTCTTCATCTTCGCTGTAGCTTGCGTGCCAAATTTCTCAACCCTTAGCTTGGCGGGGCCCCTCCCGCCCGCGCCCACTCATCTTTCGGTTGATTGGTATGGCATTATTGGCGCTTACCTACTGACTTGTACCATGTGTGATTTGGAGAATTTTTTATGCGTCCATGGCTTGGTTAGCTTGGCGGGGCCCCACACCCTGTCGCCATTACGTGGTAATGTTACTGTGCCAGACGCTTCCTTCATGCTGTACTTGTCGTCACATGCTTGAGTTGTTGTACATCATGCGTCATATGCTCACCTTGGCTTGGCGGGGCCCCACGTGCCCGCGCCCGGTCACCATTATGTTGAAAATGTTACTGGGCCTGACATTTGCTTCATGCCTGTACCTGTTGTGACATGCTTGAATTTTGTTGTACATGATGTGTCTTATGCTCACTTTAGCTTGGCAGGCACTATGCTCTCCAGACCAAGGGTGACTGCCACGCATGTGAAATGCAGGGAGGTACCCAGCGGTGAGAGGAACACGCTGGGAAAACGGGTACAGCACAGTTTTTGATGTTTCGGGTGGTTACCCTTTCGCAAGATGGACAAACAGAGAGGTTAACCGCGTCTTCTCTTCTTACGCACACGGTAGGTAGCAAAGGTAGGGTGCTTGCCTTAGCTTCGCCGGGCCCCCCGTGCCGGCGCCCACTAGCTTACGGGGGTGGATTGGCAGGCCCAGACGCTTACTGACAGGCTTGTACCTCGCTGTTTGTGCCTTTTGTGTTGCGAAGGCTAGCCAGGGTGGGGTCCCACAGGCCCTCGCGCCTTCGGGTGTGTTGTATGTTGCAGTGACCTGTTGCTGACCCGTACGCAAGGCGGAGGGTTCCAGTCGCCGTCAGTTTACCAGAGGTCTGTCTCCCCTGCACCGGATGCGCCTCCGACCACGCTTGCGACGCCTACTCCACCTGGCCTGAGCTGTGCGGTTCGCAGTTACGGAGTGTACAGATGCGAGTGACCGACTCCTGTCTGTGAGCCGAATCCAGTCGAGGCGCCATTCCCCGGGCCCTGCGTACTTTCCGCCTGAGACCGCACCGACCTTTGGAAAGACGCCAAGCCGGACGCACGAGCCTGGTGCTCGGAACGGGTCTTGATTGACGCGTCCGCTCCAGGAGGGAGCGCGCCCGGACAACGCCTTCTGACAGGCAGAGAACCCGCCTCACAGAGCCTGGTTCGGAGAGATGCGCCTCGCGCCGTCCCATGTCCACTGTCGGTCCCCGCTCGTCTCCAAGGAAGCCCGCTGACCCCTACGGGGAGTCACCTCACTGGCAGAGAGCCCGCCTCATTGAGCCTGGCTCGGAGAGACATTTAACCACGTGTCCGAGGCCTTTGGGTAGTACGGAACCCTCACGCCACTCGAGATCTGCTCGGAAGCCCGCCCATTCAGCCGACGACTTGGGGCAGGAGCCTCGCGCTCGGAGCAGGACTGCTGTCACCGCGATCGCTTCCTGGAGGGAGCCCATCAGGACAATGCTTGTCGGCAGAAAGCACAGCACTAAGCCCAGCTGCTAGTTGTTGCAGTGGCCAGTTGATGACCTGCCAGCTATGCGGAGGTTCCAGTGGCCGTCAGATAACCACAAGGTCCGTCTCGCTTGCGCTGGATGTGCCTCTGACCACGCTTGTGACGTCTGCTACACCTGGTCGCAGCTATGGAGCTTCTACAGACGCGAGCGCCCGACACCTGTGTGTGCTTAGAAACCAGTCGAGATGCCATCCACCGTGCCCTGTGCACCGACCGCTCGAGACCGTGACGACCTTTTGGAGAGGATGCCACGCCGGACGCTACAGCCTAGTGCACGGAGTGGGTCTTTGATCGATGAGGCCGCTTCCAGGAGGGAGCGCGCCCGGACAAAGCCTTCTGACAGGCAGAGAACTCGCCTCACTGAGCCCAGTTTGGAGAGACGCGCCTCGCGCCGTCCCATGTCCACTGCCGATCTCCGCTCGTCTCCAAGGAAGCCCGCTGGCCCCCACAGGGAGTCACCTCGCCGGCAGAGAGCCCGCCTCATTGAGCCCGGCTCGGAGAGACATTTACGCGTGCGTCCGAAGCCTCCAGGCGACACGGGACCCTACCGCCACTCAAGATCTGCCTGTCACTCTCGCTCCCTGGCTAGCGAGCATAGGAGGGACCACTCTTTGCGTCGCTCCAGGGATCCTGACCCGCCTCGCTCGTCGCTGTCTTCACACTCGTCTCGTTCCTTTCCGCGACCGGACTCCTGTTCGTCCCGCCCCCCCCCTTCCCCTCACCCGGCCCGCCTTCCCCCTCCTCGGTTTCGTCGGCCCCGGTCGCCTAGCCGCAGTCGCTTTCCACGCCCTGGACGCCCGACCCGCGGCAGTAGATCCTCGTCGCATATGGACACCTTGCTTGCCCTGAACGTAGTGCCCTTCGCATCTCCACCACGCTTCCCGCGGTTGACTGCCCACCATCTCCCCCCCGCTCACGTGGGGGATCTTCACTGGTGGACGCTGGAAGACAGCTAGGAGTTCCTGTCCCGGCTGCCGCTTCCAGCCTTCGTGACCTGCGCTACGCCTGCTCAGCGCTCCTCCTGTCGGGTTCCCGGGACTCCATATGCTTTGCCGTCCTTAGTTGTCCGGTCCGGTTTCAGCTTGCCTTCGTCAGGATGGTTCTCGGGACTCTCCCAGGTGTGCATCTGCCCCCTGCCTGCTGTGGATCCGCACCCGGCTCTGCAGTTGGACTAGATGGCCTCGCTCGTCCATAACTCCCTAGCCTGCGTGGGATTCTGGAGCTCCTGACCCTAGCCTTTGTCCTCCGCTTCGAGGACTCCGAGCAGAGGTGCCTACCTTACGCGCTATCTCGTGATTTTACGCATTTTCGGCTCAAATTACGCGAATACGACCAGTTCATCCAAAATACGCAATTTACGGGGGTGGGGGGGGGGGGGGGGGGGGGCGGGGGGGGGGGGGGGCGGGGGGTGAGGGGTGAGGGGTGAGGGGGGGGGGGGGGTGAGGGGGGAGGGGGGCTAATTGTGGACAGAAGATTGGCCACTTTATATAGGCTCCCAGCCTCTGGAACCAGAGACTATGTCACTGAGCTTTGCGCATGTAGTCCGCTACACAATGACTAGCCAAGGCAGCAAAAATACTCGCACACAGCGCGCCAAGCGTGCACTGAAACGCTAAACTTTGACTCGAGGGTAGTAACTAGCGATAGCAGGGGGCTCCTCTGCTACAAATGCATGCAACGTGTGCAGAAAGGACTTAGGTGTTGCTCACAGTGGTGCGTATTGGAGTCCGCTGGGCACAAGGCCGAGTCAGCAGTACATCCCAAAGCTGACATAACTTTTTCGTTAACCCTTTCGGCCCGGCAAACCGCTGTACTGGTTGGCGGTCTCGTATACCGTGCAGCCCGGAAAACCGCTTGAGCGGTGTCGGATGCTTTATATCGCGCACCAGGTGAATACGCGAGCCTCGCTGCACATGTGGTGACCTCGCCCTTCGCACTGATACATCAGGTTACACTACAGGGTCCTAACAGTGCGTGCATACTTTTGTACATGATATGCGGTCAGCTTTGCGGCGCTAGCATGCGTATTATGGTCGAAATGGCGAGTGAATGTGTAGATATTCGGAGTGATAAAATTTTGTGTTTGGAGACATGGTTTCAAAAGCAGATAGCTTTGATGTATTGGGACACTTGTGCCCACCCGCGTGGCAGCATAACCACGTGTTGGCAGTGTCAGCTGGAGCGATCGGCGACGTTTGAGGCACTGACAACGGCAATGACGTACAGCTTGATTCTGAAGCTGAATTTGGAGGTTCTAATTGATATTTTGTACCTCTGATGCTACACCTTGGTGCACCTGTAGGCAGTGACACATTGGTCACACGTGTAGTATGTGCATTGTCTTTACAACACTGGTACTTCCATCCGATCGTGTATGAGACACAATATCGTTCAATGCCGCTTATTACTAGACTGTGGATATACCGTACAGTGGCAGGTGTAAACATTGACATCTGGTGACCAGGTAGGAGTCTTACAGTTTATCGGCATACTGGAAATGCATGGACACTAATGTGTCGCAGTAACAGATGCCCTTTTCACTGATGCATGTTAAGTAACAGCGACCTGTCATGCACGAAAGACATTTTTGGCTCACGTGCGAAGCAAAAGTGATTATGTTCTGAGCCAGCGGTCGTCCGTCCGGCGTTGTGCGTGGTAAACATTGCCATTTTCTCGGAGACTATTGAAGATACAGTTGGAAACTCCTATGACACTACAGTGTACCCACAAAGCTCGTCCGCCTGATCAAGAGCAGCTATGATGGCATGACATGTCGCGTGATCCACGAAGGGCAGTTCACCAGAGAGCTCCAGGTCAGAACTGGTGTCAGGCAGGGGTGTCTGCTGTCTCCGTTCCTCTTCCTACTGGCCATAGACTGGGTCATGAAGATGACCACAGAGCACAGACGAAGTGGAATACAGTGGACACTGTGGACACAGCTTGACGACCTCGATTTTGCAGACGACTTGGCATTACTGTCCCACACTCATCAACAAATGCAGGACAAGACCACGAGGCTTGCTGACATCTCGTCCCAAGTGGGCCTCACCATTCACAAACAGAAAACAAAGACAATGAGGCTGAACACAACCAGGGAAGAACCAATCTTGCTTGCTGGCACCCCGTTGGAGGAGATGGAGTCCTTCACCTATCTCGGGGAGCATCATAGACAAAAAAGGCGGCACTGATGCAGATGTCAGAGCACGAATCGGTAAAGCCAGAGCAGCCTTTCTCCAGTTAAAAAAAGTGTGGAGTTCCAGAGAGCTGTCACAACACACCAAAGTCCGGATTTTCAACTCCAATGTAAAAGCAGTTCTCCTATATGGAGCAGAGACTTGGAGATTGACAAAAACCACAGTCAACAGAGTACAGACCTTCATGAACAGTTGCCTTAGAAGAATTTTGAAAATCCACTGGCCAGAGAAGATCAGCAACGTCAGACTCTGGGAGAGAACAGAGCAGATAACAGCAGAGAATGAAATTGGGCGAAGAAGATGGGGATGGATCGGTCACAGCCTGAGAAAGCCAGCTTCCAGTATCACTAGGCAGGCATTGTCATGGAACCCCCAGGGAAAGAGGAAAAGAGGTAGGCCGAGAAACTCTGGCGTCGAGACCTCCAAGCTGACATCAAGAGACTGGGAACCACCTGGAGTAGAATCGAAGGAGAAGCACAGGACAGGAGTTGCTGGAGGTCTCTCGTCGACGGCCTATACCCGGGTAGGGGTGACAGGCGTAAGTAAGTAAGTAAGTATTGAAGATACAGTCTTCAAACTTGGCCCAAGGATACTTAGTGGCAAGATCTTTCTAAACATGTCAATTTTAGTGACAGTTTCTCACAAAGGTCAAGGTCACAGAGGATCAGGAAATATTTCAAAAATAGCTATTTTGGGACATAATTTCTTTTTTCTCAAATACTATTAACAACTTCAAACCCAAACTTGGTACAAAGATACCTGATCAAAAAGACCTTTATTTCGTTGATCCCTCGGAAAAGTCAAGGGTCGCAAGAGCTCAAAGAAATGTGTCCCAAATGACCATATTTTTACCCCCCAATTTTTTTTTTTCGCAAATACTATTCACAACTTCAAACCCAAACTTGCTACAGCGATACCTGATATTGTGTGAATAAAATAGCTAATAGTAAGGATAAATGTCTTTATTTTTAATTTGTTTGCTGTGGTGTATTTTTTGCTTCGCATGTTGCGCCGAAATTATTACACAAAATACACATTTTTAACTCATTCTACCCCAGACACACGACAGCAAGATATGGTTCGACCAAGATAGTTCAAGGGTGATGCCAGAATAGCTTGGCGCCTATGGGCGCCAAGCTATTTTGGCATCACCCTTGAACTACCATGGTCGATCTGTGTCCTGCACTGCAATGCAGTCTTCCGAGGACAACGGCCAAATTTGGGGATTTCGGTGATGGGGTAGAATGAGTTAAGCAGCCCATTACACAAAATGATCTAAGACGGGTAGGCACCTCTGGACTCCTGGCTTCCCTACTTGACGACCTGCCGCGGATTTCCCCCCTCCCCCCCCCACCCCCCCCGTGTTGAGGACTCAGCTGCGCCATGCTTCCCTGGGCGGCCCTGCTCTTCGGTGCGTTCAAGCAGACCGGAGGATACATCTAGGTCCTTTGGCTTCGCAAGACATCTCCACTTCGCCCCGGCCGCCGCTGTGGTACCTAGGCGCAGCTCCCGTCTCCCTGGCCTCTACCTACCTCGATGACCTCCTCCTGCGCACCTTGGACGCCACCGGACATCGGACAGGGATGTCCTGATACGGCTGTGGTTGCGGTTGGGGTGCCTGGCCACCACAGGTAAGCCGGACCTCTCCCCCTCTCGTTGCTTCATCCATCTCGGCTTGGAGTTAGCTTTCGACCTCAACAGGGTGCGTTGCTGGACCCACGGATCCTAGGTTGGCGCCTAGAGTGCCAGGTAGCCCAGCAGGACGCAGCCTCCGTCAAGAGTCTGGCTCCACCTCCTTCGTTGATCTTGCGGCGGCGAATCTACTCCCCCTCGGTCATCTCTACGCCCGGCCGCTACAGCTGCACTTCCAGCTTCTTTGGTGTCCCTCCTCAGGAGATCTGACCACCTTGGTGCCCGTGTCTCCGTTGATTCGCCCCCATCTCCTGCGTTGGACGGACACGTCTTGGCTCGCTCCGGGAGTTCCCCTGACCGCTCCGCCTCCGCGACTCTCCCTGTGTGGCGATGCAAGTCTTGCTGGTGGGGGAGCCTACCTGCTACTGTGGTTCCTCACGACATCCGGCCCCCTGGCCTCCGGAGTTTGCGGACAAGCACGTCAACGGGTTGGAACTGTAAGCAGTCTGGTAAGCCCTCTTCGCGTGGGAGGAACGGCTCGGTCACCAGGAACTGCTCGTCCTCTCCGGCAATGTGACAGTGGTGGCGTACATCCAGAAACAGGGCGGGATGCGCTCACCCGACCTGTGCGTGCTCCTCCACCTATGATGTGCTGGTGCGAGAACCGCAACCTTCCTTCCGGGCTCGACACGCCCCCGGCCGACTGTAGGTCTGGGCCGACTCTCCTTCCCGATGCGGCCAGTTGCTACACACGGAATGGACCTTACGCCAGGACATCTTCGGATGATCGGCATGAAATGGGAGACGCTAATGGTCGACCTGTTCACTACGAGGTGGAATCACAGCTTCCTCTATTCGTCTCCCCGATCCCAGACCCCCTGGCCTGGGCAGTCGACGCTCTGTCCATCCCGTGGGACGGACTCATCGTGTTGGCGTTCCCCCCCGACAGTCCACATTCCCCTGATCCCCCTCAAGCTTCGGGGTAGCACTCTGCTCGTCCTACTGGTCACCCCGTTCTCTTGGAACCGGTCCTGGACCACCGACCTTCTCAGCCTCACCACGGACCCCCGCTGCGGCTTCCCACACCCCGCACGATGCTCAAGCAACCGCGACAGTCGCTGTTCCAACCATGCCGGAGCGCCTACTCCTTCACGCTTGGAGGTTGTGTGGCAAGCCCTCGCCACTAGAGGTTCTCGAGTGCAGCAGTGGAAGCTACCGCTACGGCCAGCAACCCTCGACACGACGCGTCTATGAGGGAATATGGCGAGTACGGTGCTCCTGGGGTGACGACCTGAGCCTCGCCGACCTAACTATCCCCAGCTCGCGGACTTCTTACTCTGGCTCTTCGGAGACCAAGGATGGCCCGTTGCGGACGGGACTGGTAAGACATGCTTCCTGGTGGCGTTTGCCTCGGCGGCCCGAGTTAGCGAGCTACACGCGCTATCAGCGCGCCCTGCCTGCCTGCAGTTTCAAGCGGACGGTTCCGTAAACTGCTTACGGACCCTGCCTTCATTGCTATGACCACGTCTCCTTTGACCGCGCCACAGGTGATCACCTTACGGCTGCTGAGAGGGACGTACTTCCCCCAGGAGACCAGGCAACAAGATCCTGTGCAAGCCCTACGCATGTACCTACGCCGAAACAAAGCCGTCCGCAGTGGACACGCACGCCTCTTCTGCTGTTAAGCCGGCAGGACTGACGCAACAGGCCAGACGATCTCCTCCTGGCTACACTCGGTCATACGGTCCGCCTACCAGGATCCCTCCCCGCAGGGAGCAAAGAGGCTAAAGATACGTGCACACAAGGTACACGCCATGGCCACGAACGTCGCGCTCGACCGGAACTGCGCTGTCATGCTCATCGTGGCTGCCGTGGGCTGGCAGGCAGATTCTACCTTCGCTTGCCTCTATCAGAGATCTAGAGGGCCAGCGAGACAACCTCACGCTGGTGGGGGACATCACTGCGGCGCAACACTCCCTCTGGCGCCTCGGCGCCGTGGGTATACACCTTCCTAGGGTCGTCGGGAGTTGCGGCAAGGAGGACGGCTCTATTGGCCCTAAAGGTGTGATGGGGCTTGGCACCCTCCTCCTGTTCGCAATTCTTCCATAAAGTCATGTCATCGGTAATGTTTTTGAAGAAACAAATTCATTTTTCTCTAAAAGGTATTTTTTCGAAAATTTTTTACCGATGACATGACTCGGACGAACCTCCCACCTGCCCCGCTTGCCGCTGGTGAGCTAAGTATCCTGACTGGTTAGTCACACCGTGACTTGGAACCGGATGGGCAGTAACGGGAGACAACTCTGGGCCCCTCTCGGGGTTCCCCGAGTGCCTCCCGGGTTGTGTGGTAACACAACGGGTTCTTAGGCTAGAATTGAATAAGTAGTAGACACTTCCATAAAGTCATGTTTTTCGAAAAAAAATACCTTTTAGAGAATGATTTTTTTTTTTTAAAAATTGCAGCACAATCTGAACAAATGAACAGAAACAACCAAACAACACATTACAAATCCTCTGTCGTGAAATGTCTTTTATTGAGAAACTGAACATGTGCATCACTTCATCTATGCACCAGTATCATTATGACACACAATAGACGTGTATTAATCCCCTTTATGCATGCAGTCACTAGTACTGTGTCCTTATTTAGCAAAAGCCAAGATGTCCATTTTTTGAGAAAAATGAGATTTAATTCAAGGGTAGTGCCAGATTAGCTTTAGGGCGCCAAGCTAATCTGGTACTACCCTTGAATTTGTGTAAGGATAGGCTGGCTTTTTCCAAATAATGGCAGTATAATTTACAAGCAGTACTATTTACAGTACCCATGGCAACATTGTAGAAAAGGGCGTAATGAACTACTGGGGGGGTATTGATCTATCCCATTGGGTTCATCCATACACAACACATGGGCAGTATCTGGCATGCTCAAACTGTTTGTGGGTGGAGACTAATGTAATACACAAAAGGTTACCAAATTCAAAACACGATAGGAAATGTTCATTGAAAGAAAGAATGTATGCTGTGTCCTGTGTGCTGGTCTTGACACTACAGCAGAAGATGCATCAACCATGGTAATTCAAGGGTAATGCCAGATTATCTTGGCATCGGGCGCCAAGCTCATCTGGCACTACCTTAAATTATTGTCGATCCACCTGCAACTGGTACAAAAAGCAGCCGTGGGGTTAAACGAGTTAAAGGCTCGTTACTGTGAGTTTCACAATAACTGTCCAGGATGTGCAACATAACATGATGTACTACACCTGTACACATCAAACTGAGCTCTAATCAAGTTGCGGAAATACTGAGGTTGAACATGTTTAGCAGTTGCATATGAGACACCAACGAAACAAAATTAACCCTTTGGCTCTCAGCTCTTTCTGTAGGACAGGAATGACCTTTGACAAAGTGTTCTGACGACCGAAAGGTAAAAAGTACCATACTTTCGTTCCATGTGATAGAACAATAATGAGAATGTACTGAGCCATTATTTATCCATGGTATACATTAAATGCTAGCATTTTCTCAGACTTGAAGACTTGGCATAATAAAACCTTGAGATTAGACTTCTTTAAAAAAAAAAAAAAACCTATTCTACTAATCTGTGACGTCAGAGTTAAACAGTCCATAGGTAAAATTACTGTAACTTTCTATGCATATCCAATGTAAAAGCAGTTCTCCTATATGGAGCAGAGACATGGAGCTTGACAAAAACCACAGTCAACAGAGTACAGACCTTCATGAACAGTTGCCTTAGAAGAATTTTGAAAATCCACTGGCCAGAGAAGATCAGCAACGTCAGACTCTGGGAGAGAACAGAGCAGATAACAGCAGAGAATGAAATTGGGCGAAGAAGATGGGGATGGATCGGTCACAGTCTGAGAAAGCCAGCTTCCAGTATCACTAGGCAGGCATTGTCATGGAACCCCCAGGGAAAGAGGAAAAGAGGTAGGCCGAGAAACTCCTGGCGTCGAGACCTCCAAGCAGACATCAAGAGACTGGGAACCACCTGGAGTAGAATCGAAGGAGAAGCACAGGACAGGAGTTGCTGGAGGTCTCTCGTCGACGGCCTATACCCGGGTAGGGGTGACAGGCGTAAGTAAGTAAAGTAAGTTTCTATGCATACCCGTCTGACTGACTCCTACAAAAGGTCAAAAGTTTTCTGAGGTCATCAAATAAGTTTCATGATTAAAGATCACTGTTCCAACTTACTGAATCAGCACAGGCACAAAAGTACGGTAGTTCATGTTCAGATGTTCCTATGCAGCCCAATTTGGTTCACAACTTCCCTAGGTCAAAGGCAAATAAAGGCCAAGAAAAATGTACATTCTGATCACACATGGGATTTTACAGATAACACAGCCAACCCTGAAAAACGGGGTACAGAGGTAGCTTACGTCAAGACACTTTATCACTTTCCAATTTGGTCACAGGTCAGAAAAATTATGCAGAGTTGTCATGTGCGTGAGCCACATGGACTTTGCTGTTCTCGTTTTATGAGTGTTAAAATGCCGTGCTGGTAGTCATTAGTCTTGATTTATCATTCTTGACAACTTGATTATTTTAGCAACAAATCACAACATAAAGTCAGGTGTGTGTGAGGAGATAGCCCGCATCGCCTTCATTGCAGTGCAGACACGAGAATTTGTTTCTGCACAGACTCCAATAGGTACACATGTACTCTACAACTATATTGCACTAAAGACACCAACTTGAATCTTTAATTTGAAGATCTGTACAATTAAATATCTACTGCAAAAAGCCAAAATAACAACAGTGTGAAAACAACACAATTAAAAAGAGATAAATACAGCGTATGTTGTCTGATCAACATTTCAATCCATGACAAATTATTTGATTACTACCGGTACGAGTATGTACAGTTTGTACGACGGCAGTTTCACTACACAGTCTTTGACTTCACCATTCATGATATAATACCCACCACACATGTACACACTTACACATGAACTTATCTTTTGGACTGTAACATTCATACGCGCCCAGTTTGTACACTTGCTTACACATAATACATGCACAATGTACAAAAATGTCTACACTGTCCAGCTACTGTCTACACTGTACAGCTACACGTCTTTCTTTTTCCCTTTTCCGCAGTGAAGGGGTTAAAAGCTGTGCCAGATGTTCAAAAGCGGTATCATGCGGATTTTGTGTCTAGCACAGAAGCATGCACTTAACTGCATTTTCACAGCTTTGTACAGTAAACTTTGGATATAACTAAGCGCCAAGGGACCTAAATTTGTTTGTTGTTATATCCAAAGCTTGTTACAAGCCGAGTAATTTACATGGCAATAATTGTTGTCAGGACCTCTGAAAAAGCATTGTAAAATCTGACTTTGTTATATCTGACCTTGCTATATGCAAAAGTTTTCTGTATAAAAAAGAACTTATGGATGAAACAAAACCATTATCACAAGGGCTGCATGAAAAAGAAACTTAGAACTTTTCAGGAGAGGAAAATAACTTCTGGATCTGATCCTTCTTCTGGTTGACTGAAACGAAGGGAAAACAATGTGCATGTGTAGAATTATTGTTTCATATTGTTTTCACTTTGTTTCATTTGGCCAGAAGAATGATCTGAGAAACAGTATACTCCTTTCTTAAAAATGATTTTCTACCACTCTTCTAAGTTTCTTGAACTGAAGGAAGATGTGAATATTTTTCAAAATTTAGACATACATCTAGTAACACCAACAAATGAAATCCTGTACAATTACACACACGTTCTCATAGAAAATCAGGAATGATCATACATAATATAATTGTGCACATTAGAATTGCAGGGCAAAGGACTGGACTTTGTCCATATTTAGGAATCCACTCTCCAGATTCATAACACAGCTTTAACACATTCAGTTTTATTTTTCAAGTTTTAAACGCAGATGAGAATCTCATTGGCATCCAATGCAAGACACAATGTATCTACGACTCTTTGTTTATGGCCATCAACTTTCGCTGCCCCAAGTTTCCTTTCCCTAAAACACTCGGCAGTGAGATTCACCCAGCCAAGGTTTGCTTGCAGTGCATGTGCTTGGCTATTATTAGCGCTGAATGCCTTGTTACAAGCAGTTACTTGGCATGCGCACCCGATCCAGAAATGAGATCTAGAAGCAGTTGATTTTTCATTTCTTACTGTATATCCCTGCAGAAACATTTAATCCTCACTCCCCCTTGGAAGAAGCAGTTGATTTTTTCATTTCTTACTGTATATCCCTGCAGAAACATTTAATCCTCACTCTACTTGGAAGAAGCAGTTGATTTTTCATTTCTTACTTTATATCCCTGCAGAAACATTTAATCCTCACTCCCTCGGAAGAAGCAGTTGATTTTTCATTTCTTACTTTATATCCCTGCAGAAACGTTTAATCCTCACTCTTCCTTCCAAGAAACCATCATAGCACCACCGACTTCTGAAGCACTGTCATGAAATGCAACTATAAGAAAAGCTACATATCATTATGGGGCGGTCCGTGGCGCAGTGGTTAAGGCGCCTGCCACCAATGCTAAGGGTGCGAGGTTCGATTACGGGTTCCGGCGTCGGATTTTTCTCCTCTAGTAAGTGTCACCGTTAATTTCGGGCGGACCGTCGGGGGTTCTTTCTCCGGGTACTCCGGCTCTTCCTCCCCCACGACTTTGGTATCAGTTTCAGCCCACTTAATCAAATTTCAAATACAAACGATTTTGAATTTCCAAAAACTACAGTAGCTCGCTTGAGCTTGCCCTTAGCACCACGTGAATGTTCTGTGTATATGTACTAGTACAGTGTGTGAGTGAATGCGTGTGATTCACGTGAGCGTGCTTGTTGGGTTCAGTTCGCAGCGGCGCTTTGAGCCGATTTTCAATTGGGATAAAGCGCCTATTTAATGCGCTTATTATTATTATTATTATTATTATTAACCCCTTGTGTATGCAGCCACCAGTGTTGTGGCTGCATGCACGAAGGGGCTAAAGCAACCTGTTCCAGGTCAAATAGGGTTAACTGTTCACAATGTCTCATAAATGCACTTAGCATGTCTCAATAATGCTAAATCCAGACAGAAGAGGTGACTGCCATCACGAAAAGATAAGCAAATTGTGATATTTCAAAATGGACATAATAATAAAATAATAATGTACATTTATATAGCGCTTAACCTCCAAATAAATGGTGCTCTAAGCGCTTTACAAGATCAAAAATCACAGAACAAAAAGTAAAAGAAAGAAAACGCTACAATAAATGTTACAAAAACTAAAGTGACACATATCAAAAGCTCACACTCACACATACACACACACTGTTGCAAGAACAGTTACTGCCAAAGATTGCTAACGCACTGAAAATGCATCTAACTATATGCATAAAAAACTTGTTTGTATGTCTATTTTGAAATATTATCAAATTGTGTTGAAGCTGTCTTTTCTAAGCGTGATTCTTTCTTCGTTGGGATGTTCTCCCACAATAATGCTGCTCAAAAGGGTTAACTTAACATCTGATGTTTGAATGTCGCAATATGAAAGACTTTTCGGAGGAAAATGTACAGAGGAGAGTTCCCCCAACGCACAACAGGGGCAGCGTAAAATCTCTGTGACATGTGCCTACTCACATGGATTGTGAAAAGAAGTGTAGAAAAGCCTTAACTGAGACAAGACAACATTGTGAACCAATTGTATCAGCAATTAAAGCCAGCCCTTGGAGAAGATCACTATAACTAAGTAACATACAAATGCAAGGAAGAAATAAATAATCTGTATGTACAGTCCTACAGCAAACATTACATCAATTCTTTTTTCTTCTGTTCTCTTTTGTTCATAAAAAGGACAAACATACTTCTGTTAACCCCCTGATTGCCACCGACAATACTGCTCAGTGGAAATGACAAGTAGTTAAGCCATTTAACCCCACCGCCGCAATTCCCAAATTATAGCGGTGTCATATAACGAATATGTATCAGTTGCATGAGATGGATTGACCATGATAATTCAAGGGTAGTAGCCAGATTAACTTGGCGCCAAGCTAATCCGGCACTTCCCTTGATTTATCATGGTTGATCAATATCCTGCTGTATTACGTCAAAGCTAAATGGGTAAACCCTTATCATTTGGAATACACCAGTGTGTGAAATAAGTTTGAATAAAATAGTTCAAAGGTAGTGCCAGAATAGCTTGGCACCTAGAGGTGCCAAGCTATTCTGGCACTACTCTTGAACAAAAGCCATTGGTCTTATCCTTATCTGTAAGTACGATAATGTAGCTTGCATATGGCAGTTTACACATTTGAAGCTTTTAGCCTCAGTATGATATGGGTTAAGCAAGTTTTTTGCCAAGCGGTACTGTCAGCAGCAGTCACGGGCATAAAAGATGAGCAGCAAATGTACAAGGTCTAGAGATATAGAGGCAAGGTCAGACAGACATCTGAGAGACATTTTCAGGTAATGACAGCAATCTGAAGCCTGTAATGTATTGCCAGTAACTGCCAACAACAGAGCTAATGATGGCGTTTTCAGCCTCACATATCCCATATCATACTTGTACACTGCCATATGCAAGCTACATTATAGTACTTACAGATAAGGATATAGACCAATGGCTTTAGTTCAAAGGTGGTGCCAGAATAGCTTGGCGCCAAGCTATTTTGGCACTACCCTTAACTATTGTAGTCAAACTTATTTCACACACTGGTGTACTCCGAATGATAAGGGATATGGGACTGAAAGCAACATTATAAAGTCTATGGCTGGCACTTACTGGCCATAAGAAATTACTCGATGCCCCAAAGCACAAAAGGCCATCGGGCCGACATCGGCCACCATTGGCCCACCCACAGCCGATGGCCTTTGCGCACTGGGGCCTGACCTGGTTTCCATCACAGGAGCTATTGTTCTTTGAACCAAAGTGGATGGTGTGTGTACTGACCACCGACAGACTGCCAAAACAAACAAATCTAAACTAAAACTAACAAGCTAAAGTGGACAGAAATGTACTTCTAAACAACCTTCCAGCTGCAGAGTCAGGCTGTCCTTGTAGCAAAGCTCAAATATCAAGGATGAATTTTATCACAAACACAGTAATTGTAAGCTTATACTGTCAAAGAAAGAATCAAAGTTGCTGTGTTTTTGCACTGATCCCAAGGAAAAAAACTTCTGAGTAACAAGTTTAAACCAAAGGCAGACAGATGTGTACTGCAATATCAAGATACTGTGGTGCTTTGGCACGTGATGTTTGTTTACCATTTTCGTGGGTGACAGTGTAAAAAATTAAAATGACTAAAAATGTTGCACAGACTAACTATGCTTTATAATCCAAGGCCAGCAACAAAACTGAATTCTCTGAAGCCCCTGCTAATACAAGTGTTCATGAGAATTTATGCCTCTTTTAGATGGAACAGACTGGCTGAAGGGCTGTTCTGGCTGAACCACGAGGCTGAAATTCATTTTTCTGGGGATTGTGGAAAAGCTGAGTAAGTCTTTAAGACTGAAGACATGTGTACTTTATCCATTCAGCCCTGACACACTACGACCACAAGATATGGATCACCATGCTAGTTTAACCCTTTGACTATCAGCAGCACTTACTGTTATGATGATTCTTGCAGGAATCATCATAACAAAAATCGCTACCGACAGCCAAAGGGTCAAGAGTGGTTCCAGAATTAAATGCTGAGTTACATCCATAAATCCACATACCTCTAAACAAAAACAAAAAACAAAACAACTCAATAACTCCATAAATAGTAATTTTTTGTTTAAACAAAGGCTGGAAAGGCAAAAACAGAGCCAATTTGATCTTTCCACTTCACTATTAATCCCACCACACTAAGGGCTTGACTCGGAAGAGCTGGTGCGATACACCCTTGCTGTGGTCCCGTGGTGCGCCCCATTGTTCGGAATGCGATCGATCACAATGCTCTGGTCCAGCAACAAATTGGCTTGAGAGGCCTTGTCTGCCACGATTGTATCATGTCTACAGTTCACACACAGGTACGCTCGAAGCGGGTTGTGTTTGCGCGGACCCTGCGTCAACACCCGTGCAATAAGAGACATGGGTACAGTGTCTTTAATATCCCCGGCGCCATTGCCGTTAGGTCCAGTTGTGGAGTTGTGCTGAGAGTCAACAGAAAAGACCATGGCTGTTGGAGGGAAGGTAGGGATAGGTACCCGCAACAAGCGCTCCTCTTCTGCTTTCTGCGACTGCATTTGCTGCTCCCGAGTCATGTGTTTGCGCACCCTATCTTGAAGTTCGATGGGAAGCTGACACACAGAGAAAAAAGAAAATTGTTCTGAACTGTCAATGCCACTTTACCTTCCTTTTCCATAGCAGAATGTGACACCAAAAAATGAATTTTTTTCTAAAATGTATTTTTTTGAAAAATACTTACCGATGGCATTACTCTATGGAATACACTCTATAGCCTATAGATTTCAATCTAAGCCAAGTTGTGTCCCCTACACAACTGGGGAGGAGGAGACACCGGGGATCCATGCATAGGAGCCTGGGTGGCCTTCCCTTACCACCCTATCCGGTCATGCGTCATAGGGCGAAAGCCCGGCAGTTTCACCCTTAGCCAAGGCGTCAAGTGGGGCAGGAGGGAGGGTCATCCGAGTAATGCCATCGGTAAGTATTTTTCAAAAAAATACATTTTAGAAAAAAATTCATTTGTTTTCTCAAAATACATTACCGATGGCATTACTATATGGAAGAATTACGAAGAGGAGGCGGGAGCCACCCCATTACCCTCAGTTATGTACACCCCCGCAGGCCCACTAAGGAACTCCTGACGATTTCAGCTAGGACGTACCTAAGGCACCTGCGGCGCGCAGAGGGAGTGTTGGGCTGCGGAGATGTTGCCCACCAAGGCCAGGGAGTCACGCTGGCCAGATAGGTCACGGAGGTAGAAGCGGGCGAAGGTGGAGTCTGCACGCCAGCCTACTGCCGTCACAATGTCCTTTATTGAGCAGTTGCGGTCAAAAGCTACACTAGTGGCCACTGCTCGAAATTCATGCGCATGGATATGTAAACGTCTGTCCCCATCCGGGGAGAGGTCTTTGTAGGCTGATCGAATCACCCACCGCAGCCAGGACAAGACTGTCTGAGCTGAAACATCTGGCCTGCCTGGAGAAAGTGGTAGGAACAGGCGGGAGCGACCGAGGCAGCACGGCTTTGCTCGACGCAGGTAAATCTTTAGTGTCCGGACCGAATCTTGTTGCCGTGAACCGCTGGAAAGATCCGTTCCTCTAAGCAGACGTATGGTCAGCATCTGGGGCACAGCTGAGGGCGGTCGATTCTTCGCCAGTAAGGATGGGTCGGTGAGCAGCTGAGCGGAGCCATCTGCTCAAAACTGCAAACACGCGGGGTGTACCGAGAGCGCATGAAGCTCACTCACACGGGACGCGGTGGCGAGGGCTAGGAGAAAACATGTTTTCCGGGTCAAGTCAGAGAACCGTGCCAAAGGCAGGGGTTCGAAGCGATCCGAATTTAACCACGTCAGTACCCAGGCGAAGTCCCACTGAGGTATGAGGGAACGAGAGACTGGACGTCGGAGTTCAAATGAGCCAAGAGGGCCGAGAGATCTTTGCAAGCGCCCGGATCCTGGAGGCCTAAGTGTCCGCCAGCACGGCGCGATAACCCTTGATAGTAATAGGCCTTGGTCGTCGAAGAGCCACAGGAAGAATTCCGCCAGTTGGGGGGTAGTTAAATTCGTGGGGAGGAGCCGCTGGGTGGCACACGACTGGAAGACCCTCCACTTGCCTTCGTAGACCTTCCAGGTAGACAGTCTGCGGGCTGCCGCAATCGCCGCCACTGCAGCATCCGAGAAACCTCTAGCGGTGAGGGCTTGCCGGACAACCTCCAGGCGTGTAGGAGTCGTCGCTCCGGGCACGGGTGGAAGAGCACCTGCCGGGGCTGCTTGAGCATCGACGGCGGGGTGGGGAGCTCCAAGGGCGGGTCCGTAGCTAGAGCAAGCGGGTCTGTGGTCCAGCTCTTGGTCTAGCTGAATGGGGCCACCAACAGGACAACCGCAGAGCATCCCTGCATTTTCTGTATGATCTTTGGCACCAGCACTGACGGAGGGTAGGCATACGCGATCAAGCCGTCCCATGGGATGCCCAGGCGAGCGGGTCCGGAAAGGGGGAGACAAAAATCGGTAGCTGGTTGTTCCACCTGGTGGCAAACAGGTCGACTAGGGGCATCTCCCATCACGAGCAGATCATGCGAAAGATGTCTGGGCGCAGGGACCACTCCGTGTGGAGAAGCTGTCCGTGGCAGGACAGGGCGTCTGCGACCACGTTCAGGTGGCCCGGGATGTGGTGGGCTTGAAGAGCAATGCCCCAGTGCCTGCACCAGAGCAAAAGATGGTACAGGAGTATGCACAGGGAGGGCGAGCGAGTGCCCCCCTGGTTCTGGATGTAGGCCACCACTGTCGAGTTGTCCGAAAGAATGAGGATCTCCTGGTGTGTCTGCTTCTCTTGCCAGGTGACGAGGGCCAACCACACCACCTTCAACTCCAGCCAGTTGATGTGTTTGTCCGCGAATTCCCGAGGCCAAAGGCCCGAGGTCGAGACAAAGTCAGTAAGAGGTGAGCGCCCCATCCCGACTGGCTCGCGTCGGTGCAGAGGGACCACCGGGTTGGAGGGGAATGCAGAGGCACGCCCGTTGACAACCACGCAAGGTTCGACCACCACTGGAGGTGGGGCCGGACTAGCGGAGTAACCGGAACCGGATCCGTCAGGGCGCCAGAGGAGGGGCGCCAGCAAAGGAGGAGGTGGAGCTGAAGAGGTCGGGCATAGAGCCTGCCGAGGGGTAATAAATCTGCTGCTGCGCTGAGCAGTCCCAAGAGCTGGAGCCATACCCGGGCCGGGAAGGAGGCTCCTAGCTCCATCTGACAGGCGAGCTCAGCGATCTTCTGTCGCCGAGCCAACGGCAGGCGGACCAAGTTGAGGTTGGTTAGGAATTCCATCCCCAGATGCAGGAACCACCGTGAAGGGGTGAGATCCGACTTGCCCGGATTGACCATAAACCCTAGCCAGCGAAGGAGCGAGAGCAGCTCATCTCTGTCTTCCTCCAAAGCCGTGGCGACCTGGTTGGGCAGTAATAGGTCGTCCAGATAATTGGAGGCCGGACTCAACGAACGTTGCCTGAAGCTGCCCATCACTGCGTCGAGAAGCCTCGTGAAAACCCAGGGGCTGATGTTGAGGCCGAAAGGGAGGGATTGGAACTGGAAGACGATCCCTTCGAAGGCAAAGCGTAGATAACGATGGGAGGACGGATGCATGGGCACATGCAGATATGCATCCGAAAGATCGAGGCTGATAGCGAAGTCCATAGGCTGGAGGGCTGCGCGAAGAGTCCTGGCCGTCTCCATCCTAAAGTGCGGCGCCGTAATGAACCTGTTTAGCGCCGAGAGGTCGATGATCGGCCACCACTTGCCGCCTGGCTTGGGAACGATGAAAAGTCGGCTGTAAAACGCTGGTGAGTCGTGTCAAAAGACTATCTCCGTCGCCACCTTGCTGAGCAAGGCCGCCACTTCTCCGCGAAGAGCGTCCGCCTTGAGCCGATTGTCTGGAGCCTGGGTCCAAAGGGGAGATATGCGGAGGGGACTGGAACGACAGCTGGAAGCCTGTGGAGACAGTCGAGAGGATCCAAGGGTCGTCTGGGAACAGCAAACGCCAGAGGTCGCTGAAGCGAGACAGCCGCGCTCCGACAGGAGACCCAAAAACTGTCGGCAGGGGCAAGGGGGAGGGCGAGACAGCAGGCCCGACCACGCCCCGATTTACGGGCGCCGTGGGACCAGGAAGGGTGGGAGGCAGAGAGGGACTGCTACCGGACCTCAAGGGGGTGAGCTCTACCTCGGGCGCCGCCGGCTGCACGAGAGGCGGGCCTGGTAGACCGCAGGGCGTGACCCACGGCCATGCGGGGAGCGCGAAAGCGAAAAGTAGAGGGGGCGGCGGCTGGTCGTAGCCACAGATCCTTAGATGCCTCCTTAACCGTCTGCCAAGTATCCCCAAACAGCTGCGAACCGCCAACGGGGGCCTGACGGAGTTGCGACTTCACGGTCTTGGGAAGATCTGAGCAGATTCGAAGGAGGGTGTCCCGCCGCCAAAGGTCACAGTTGACGGCCGCTGCCATGGCGTTAGTAGAAGAATGGTAGGCGGCCCGGTTAGCAGCCACAAGGATCGAATGGATATCACGGAGTGGAGACGAAGCCTCCAGGTCCCATGTATCCTCCAACCCACGCATAACCGCTTGCGTTGCCATCTCCAAAAAAACCGGAACACGCAAGGGAGTTCCGAACTAGTGACGCGATCCTGTCCAGCGAGCGAGGCCAAGCGTTCTGGACAGACCGTCGACCCCCCGCCTGTATGATGGCTGCCGGATCCAAGGTGGGAAGAGGGACGGTGAAGGCTTGTGAGTGTCCCACGTACCAAGACTGGCGGTAGTTCATACCTGTGGGCCACTGGGAATAAAAAAAAACAACATTTTCTCCAAAGTTGTCCTGGCGGAGCTGTGTGGAGAACGCTTCCGCGAGATCCCGGAAGCCAGCTGGCTGAGGGAGCGACTTGCGACGTTTGGCAGAAAACTGTGCATCCACCATGGCGGAAGCTTGTCTCTTCACTGGGGGAGACGGCGGGCATAAGTCAGGCGGGATAAGGGTCGAAATAAGTCGGGAAGCCTCGTCTAAGGAACGAAAAGTCTGGGAACTTAGCGTAGGCCCGCGGACCGGGGAAGCAGAGGAAACCGAAGACACCGCAGAGTGGTGGGTGGGGGAGCCGGCTGGAGAGACCCGAAGGAAAATCTCTGAAGTTGAGTCCCCTGGATGAAGGCTGAGGATGTCAGGATCAAGATCCAAATGCCACCTGTCACGCTTAGCCCAAAGGAGGGGCGACCAGCTACGAGAGTGAGTGCCATCCGCCAGCAGTGGACTACCGCGCGAGCGAGGGACAGGCGGAGCCGCACGCGAAGCCTGTAAGGAAGGGCGATGCGGAGAAGGAGAAACGGTGGCCGAACGATGTCCGGAGGAAAAGGAGTGCTCCGGAAGCCCCCTACCTGCCGAAGGGGATCGCGGGTGCCGGGGACTGCGTTCCGAGCTAACGAAGGGAGGCGGTAGGGGATCCCTGGCTCGCCGAGCCCGCTCGGGAAAGCGCGAGCGGGGGGTGAGCTTGTCAGCAACTCGGCAAATCCGATCTTGCGCAAAAGACTCTGAGTCCCGCCAGGCCCGCTCAGAAGAATCGGACCGAGGAGGGAGCAACAAAGGCGCTCGCGGGCCACATTCAGCTGAAACGGAGCGTGAGGGGAGCGTGTCCAAGTCTCGCCGGGACCGTCCAGAAGGATCGGAACGGGGCGGGGACGAAAGAGAGACTCGCCGGGCCCGCTGGGAAACATCGGAGCGAGGGGGGAGTGTGTACGTGTCGCGCCGGGCCCGCCCGGAAGCTTCGAGGCAGGGGGGAAGGACCTATATGTGGCTCGCCAGGCCCGCTCAGATAGTTCGGAGCAGGGGGGGGGGGGGGGGGGGGGGGGCGGCACGTCTATAGCTCTCGGGTCACGCTCAGACAAATCGGAGCGTGAGGGAGAGCATCTTTTCTTATTAACTCTTTCTCTCTTTCTCTTTAGTACTGAGCTTGAGCAAATCTCGCCGGGCCCGCTCGGAAGAATCGGAGCAGGGGGGCATGGACATTGGCTCGACTCGCCGGGCCCGCTCAGACAATTCGGAGTGGGGAGGGGGGGAGTAAAACTAAGGCGCTAAGGCCACGCTCGGAAGAGACGGAGAGTGGAGGGCACGACTCTAACACTCGCCTGCCCTGCTCAGAAGCCTCAGAGCTGGGAGGGAGCATCTGCGTGGTTACTGTAGAAGAAGGTGACTTACCTGCGGGCCGGACTGCCCGAACGACGGAATGAAGGGGCGCCCTAAGAGGAGACAACCTCCTGCGGGAAAGACCGAGGAGTCTGCTGGGGCCGAGACGGGCGGTCGCGGCAGTAGAAGTCCCAGAGGTGAGACCACCGGTCCTCTCTCCAGTCGGCACACACGACACAAGTCCTGTCCGAAAAGCATCCTGAGCACGGGAGGCAGGCGTCATGCGTGTCCGAGGGCCACTGGAAATCCCCACAAAGCTGGCAGGTTCTCAGCCGGGAAGAAGCCATAACGTCCGTCACACACAGTCCGCCGGGAAAAAGTCACTGAAGAGTTTAGAACCCAGGCCGAAAGCAAACGAAGAAGTGTCCTGTAAGTTGAGCACGAGGCCGGAGTTCACACGACAGAGGTCACGGAAAGTCCAGTCACAGACCGAGACCAGTCGAAAAGCTCACACAGCAGAGTCCACTGAATTCGTAACACTCTAGAAAACGAATAACAGTTCGATGCAAGTCACAAAGCCCAGGCGAAAGTTCACAGTAGATATCGGAAAGTACAAGTCTGAAACCATTGCAAAACAGAGTAAGCCCAAAAACTTGACCGTACACGGTCAAGCTAGAAGTGAAACTGCCGGGCTTTCGCCCTATGATGCATGACCAGATAGGGTGGTAAGGGGAGGCCACCCGGGCTCCTATGCAGATCCCCGGTGTCTCCTCCTCCCCAGTTGTGTAGGGGACACAACCTGGCTTAGACTGAAATCTATAGGCTATAGAGTGTATTCCATATAGTAATGCCATTGGTAATGTATTTTGAAAAAACAAATGTCTCCAGTCTTCATTTTACAAAACATATCACAAACGTTTGTGGTTCATCCTACAGACCATTTAGAAAGAAGCTAAAGCAAGCAATGCAATTTAAGTCATCTTTCAGTTAATGGGTTAGCTATTGCACCATCACAACCACAAGGCAAAGTCTCCTCTTCTTTCATTTCATACACACATGCATACACACACGCATTCATCTGCTTACCCCACTAAGCCGCTGGCCGACAAAACTGGACGGTTTACACTGCAGCATCTGAACAGCCATGTTGCAGTCACTGCGGTATTTCTCCTACACACAAACGCATGCATTATGAGTTAAAGGGTCAGGTTCTAAAGGTGAACCTTCTGGCACAGCCACAGAGCAGGCAACACTATGATTTTGTAGACAGCTAGGATTCATATGACGGGCCTAGACTGTGCGTGTCTCAAACACACGCTAGCCGATGGTTTAACACACACTAGCTTTCTTGGAGCAAAGGCAGCAAATGTAAGAGACCTATATCTTCATGAGCCCCGGCAGAGGCTCATGAGGATCAATGCCTCTTGCTGATATCATTCGTATTTATTTGCCTCAGTCAGACAAGGTTATAAGCAGCTAGTCTATACAGGTTTCAGGGACATGTATCACTTCTGGCAGCTGGCAGGGAAAAGGTTAATCGGCCCCTTGTGCATGCAGCATCTGGTACTGTAAACACTGCTAGTGGCTTTATGCAGAGAGGGGTTAATAAATGACCGCTCACACCAAAGTGAACGCCAAACAGTTCCTACTCCATGCAGTGCTTACATTTTCCTCTTCAAGTTCCTGTACATAGGCCCTGGTGTCCTGTAGCCGTTGAGTCATGTCAGATAACTCCGTCTGCAGGGCAGTTTTCTCCCCTTCAAACTGATTCACCTGAAGTATCAAATAGATTATACAATCGTAGAATGAAGGTACATGTATGTACTCATGTATAAGAATGCATTGATCATCTTGAAGATAATGTAATAGCTTGGTGAATAGAGCCTGTAATGCTAAATTTTGTCTAAAATCTTTAAACTCCATCAGCAATAATTCCTGTATTCCTGTTGAATACCAAAATTTCATAGTCCTCCTCTGAAGAATACCCATTACAGTGCATGACTGATAATGACAGTTAAAGGGTTGTCTCAGAATAGCTTAGTGCACCTAGGCACAACAGTTGAATTTCCTAAATTTGTGAGTTGTCTTCTGAATATTACATTACTGTTCAGGTGACAAACTACCCATGCTAGTTCAAAGGTGGTACCGGAATAGCTTGGTGCCTGGAAGTGTGAAGCTATTCTGACACCACCCTTGAACTATCAATGGACAATTTACATCTTCTTGTAGTGTCAGGGCTCAAAGAAATAGGAAATTTTTCCGTTTCTTCAATGCAGGTACCGACACATTACTGCCAAGGGAATAGACGATTTATGGAAATCAAAAGGAGGTCAAAATTGCAGGTGTTTCGAAGAAAAGAGTGGATTAAACCCCGGACAAACATGCGATATCATTGCAAGTTTGTCTGGGGTTTTAATCCTGTCGTTTCATCGAACAACATGATGGCCCACTTCTGATTTTTAAACACGGTCTATCACAGGTGTGTCCGGAATGAACAAGTTACACATATGAATTGCTGCAAAAAACTCCATCCCAACATGGAAGAAAAGAGTGCTAACCAATCTCAGCAGCTTGTCCTCCAGGTTATTGTTGATGCGCTGCATCTTTTTGTGGCTGTCCATCAGGCGGTCGTAGCGGTCCCTTAGTCGCGCCAGCTCCTCCCTTGTTTTGAGGAGCTCCAGGTCAGTGGTCTGTCGTCCCTCCATCAGCTCAAACTCCACCTGTCCCAGGCTGGCCTGACTCTTCTGCAGCTGGCTCCTCAACCCCTCGATCTGCTCGTGAAGGTCCAGGCTGCAAGTAAAAGGATATGCCATTAACCCTATGGCTGCATTTCTAACAATTTGGAGGTGTCACCTAATGACTGCAGGAGATGAATCGACCACGGTAATTCAAGGGTAATGCCAGATTAGTTTGGCGCCTGATGGCGCCAAGCTAATCTGGCAATACCCTTGAGTTATCATGGTCGATCCATCTCCTGCTGCAGTGCCTTGGAGCAATATTTATATAACAGTACAGCATATCATATAACAGTCTATGGATGTTCATAGTAAGATGAATGGAGCAAAGACCTTTTACTTTGCTTTGAATAATGTAATCAGAAAAACAAAACAAAACTTTTACACACATACACGCACACTCAGCAAGTTTAACCCATTACATCCTGAGGCTGATTTTGTAAAATCTGCTTATTGTCCTATGAAGGCTACATTATAGATTAGGATATAGAGCAACTGTTTTAGTTTAAGGGAGGTGCCAGAATAGCTTGGCGCCTCAGGTGCCAAGCTATTCTAGCACCACCCTTGAACTATCACTCAAATCTATTTGAAGCAATGGGTGTATCAGGATGATAAGGGTTAAAAATGCACCAGAGTATTACCTGGACACATTATGCGCTGTCTCATCATACAAGAAATCATTCGTTCAGGCTTTTTTCCCTTCTCTTCTTCAGTAATATTAAACAGTAAGATGGAATCAGTTCAGTAGACTGAAAAAGGGTGCCTATAAATTTCCCCTCAAGCCGATTCTTATCTTGTCATTATTGTAAAAATACTGGTTGGTATTTTTTAATCGTACTGTACTCACTTTGATGTCGCAACAGCACAGTTACGGCAGGCACAGCCACACTCCTGTACATTAAACAACACACATTTGACTTAACCCTTTTGGTTGTCAGTAGCGCTTTTTGTTGTGATGATTCCTGCAGGAATCATCACAACAAAAAGCGCTACTGACAGCCAAAGGGTTAAACTGTGAATTTACTGTCATGCGCAGTGAAGAACACACAAGTGCAGCAGACACAGATCCTCATGGGTATCAATCTTACAGCAGAACCTGTTTTGAGCGATCATTCTTATGAGAGATCACTGGCCATCAACCCATTCACATCCAATGATCATGAATTGCATGTCTGAAAGCACTACACACTGACCAACATTTGTGTGAGATAAAAAAAAAAGATGTGAATGGGACCAAAAAAAGCATACATAAAAAACATGGGACTAACAAGAGACATAAATCTCATGAGACCCCCGTGACTGCAGGAGCTCATGAGGGTGTATGTCTCTTGCAGCTGCGTGGCATTCGTCTTGCTCCGTCAGTGATGGATTGATTGATTGATTGTACATTGCTTAACGTCCCGACAGCAACAAGGCTTTCTCAGGACGTGCCTGCACTGCTTGTGAAAAAAAACTAAACAGAAAATTGAATGTATGTCGCCAGCCGGTCAAATACATTAAATAAACCTACAACATGGGGCATAAATAAAGCTAAGACCATTTAGCAACACACATCCAATATCAAGAGCTACAGGCAGTGCAGACAGTAGGGAGAGTTTTAAAAAGGCAAATACAGGTGAATGGACAAAGGGTAGACAGAAACACATGCCCCAGAATAGAGAGAAAACCCCACCCTGTGGGGCTGACCAGGGTGACCCTGGGAACTAAAAAATACCTAACCCCACCCAAGTCCCCCAGGGCAGACCCGGGTGGGGGTCAGTGATGGGGTTAAAGAACATCATTTAGGGAGTTTAACCAGCTAAATTATGGTCTCAATGACAGGTGACACTTTCTGTCCTTGAGAGAGCTCATGTACATTTTAGAACCTATTTGTACCACTAATTCTTGCTAACCAACCTAACTGCAAGGAAACCCCTAAAAGCCACGTGTCTTCAGGCCCAAACAAATGATGATGTCTTTTAAATTAAGACCACTTTTCATTTTGCAAAACAGGCTATACTGATATGAAAATGCCACAGCTTAGATCCACACATTACCTGAACCTTTAGTATTTTGTTGCTTAGCTGTCCCTACTGTTCTTTGACACCCTCCGTTCAAGCCTGTTCCCACAGTTTAGAAAGACAAGCTGTACCAGTTATGAGTTAAACTTAAAGCCTATTTGCAGCACACTCATTAAGGAACATCTGCCCTTACTTGTGTAGATGTGTGTACTTGGTCACACCTTGTATTAAGTCTATGCAGACAGAAAAGTCAATAAACATATGCAAACAGAAAATCAATCATATCCAACAGATGTTGAACTCTGGTTTACTGATCTTTGATTGTCACAGTCACTGAAGTCCCACAAAGGTATTATAAAAAAGCAAAGTTTTATAATACTACAAGTAACGATAGATCAAATTAGTAACAGTCATGTTTATATATTTTTAAGTTCCTTCTATTTATAGAAGAGACTTTTTAAGATGGGTCGCGGTGGGGCAAAATTAATAGCATGTTCATGATGTCAAAGGCGGCAGGCCAAAACCTCTGACAAATGAAGTAACAAGATAAAAGTTACATCATGTCTAGTGAGGCTAACCTCGCTGCTAAAAGTACATTTGGCGCAAAAGGCCATATGAACGCATGTGCGTGTGCGTATGTATGTAGACAGGAGAATCTCAGATACTGCTGTACGTACAAGCTTGAAACTTGGTGAAATACTTTATTTAAGGGATGGCAAAGAGAGCATCCGAGCATGTCTCAATAAAGACATAAAAGACCATTTATAGAAAGTCAGTTGACCCAGATTAGAGTCCATAATTTTGGTCATATTTACTTGAAATTTTGGATATAGCTAGTTTGGAGAAAGACATTGGATGAGTTCATTAGCCAGCTTTGTACCTCTTTGTAACTTTTTAAAATAATAATTAATTCATTTTCACAAGTTTTGGATCCACTATATACTCCCATCAAACAGTCACTCCTGGAAGAAGCTGCGTGGAACAAAACAGTCAGCCTTTCGGATGAGTGATTTGAAACATAAATTTTGTCACTGTGTACACAGCGTCGATAGACTAGCAATGCCATGACGTGAAGCTTATAGTGACATTTTGCTGCTTGTGGTTTTCTTCTTCAGAATTCCTGTTGCTACCCAGCCCATAAAGCATACTAATGGCAGGAAGTGCTGTGTGTCTGTCTTTATTTGTGTGTGCCGGTGTGTGTGTGATCAGAGGTTGGCTTAGAGAGGAAGGAAATGGATCAGAAGGATAAGCTTAAAAATATTCATTTTTCTTTAAAAGGTATTTTTTCGAAAAATACTTACCGATGACATGACTGAATGGAAGTGTCTACTACTTACTCATTCTAGCCTAAGAGCCAGTTGTGTAAAAACACAACCCGGGAGGCACTCGGGGAACCCCAAGGGGACCAAGAGTTGTCTCCCTATACCCACCACCCGGAAGCCGGGTACCCATAATCCCTCAGTCAGGATACTTAGCGCACCAGCGGCAAGCGGGGCAGGTGGGAGGGTCGTTTGAGTCATGTCATCGGTAAGTATTTTTCGAAAAAATACCTTTTAAAGAAAAATGAATTTGTTTCTTCAAAAACATTACCGATGACATGACTGAATGGAAGAATTGCGAAGAGGAGGTGGGTGCCGCGCTCCAGCACACCTAGGGCCCAATGGCCGTCCTCCCTAACGCAAACTCCCGACGACCCTAGGTAGGTGAAAACCTACGGCGCTGAGGCGCCCGGAGGGAGTTGTGCCCCCCGCAAAACGCCCCCAGCAGAGCGAGGAGTCTCGCTGGCCTGGCAGAACTCTGCGATTGCGGCGGGCGAAGTCATCCCGCCCGCCAGCCTCCAGTAGCCACGAAGTGTAGGACCGAACAGTCCCTGACGAATGTGACGTTCGAGGCCATGCAAGTGCCTTGATAACGTAACTGTAGCCTCTAACCTCCCTGAGGGAGGGGTCCTGTAATTCCGAACGTATGACTGAGCTGAGCCAGGAAGAACGTCCGGCATGTAGCGTCAGCGGTGCCAGAACCGGCAAGAGGCGAGCACGTCCGTAGCGAACGGCTATGTCGTAGGCACACGTGAGGCTTGTACAGGTATTGCTACGTGGTCTCCTGGTGGCATAGCGCCCCGTAAGCGGGCGCAAGGTGAACCCGTGGACCAAATGCGCGACGGTCCAGGTAAGGTCTGGTCCGAGAGGAGCTGTACGTAAGTGTTCCCTCGAACTGTAGGCAGACTGGGCGAGTCGTAGCTCCTGAAGCTCGTTAACCAATCCACCATGGCAACATCCCTCCGGCGCCGTATGGCAGCAAGGGCAAGACGTAGCATGCGATGACTCCTCACCCGGGGAGTCGACAGGAGGCTCCGGACGAGCGTGTGTAAGTCTCTCCGAACCGGGCTCCGAGGAGAGGCGGGTTATCTGCCGGCAAGTGGCCCCCAGCAGGATCCCGGCGGCTTACTTGGAGACGAGTGGGTACCGAGATTGGACGTGGGACGTCGCCCAGCGCGACTCCCTGAACTGGGCTCTGTGAGGCGAGTTCTCTGCTTCTCAAAGCTGTGTCCGGGCTCGCTCCGTCCGGGTAGCGGCCTCGGTCAAAACCCCACCCTGTGCCCTAGTCCACTGAAATCGTTGTGGAGACCCTCCACAGGATGATCCTAGTCTCATGCGCCGATCCTCCGAAGGTGTCCTGGTGCATTCCGTGTGTAGCCACTGTTCCCACCGGGGAAGACTGGCCCAGATCTACCGTCGGTCCAGGTAGCGACACGCACGGAGGGAGTTGAAGTTCTTTCCCCAAGCACCAGGGTAGGGGTTACGCACTGGTCAGAGGATCGCCAGCTGCCCTGATCCTGGAAGTACACCTCCGCTGTCGCGTTGCCGGAGAGGAGAAGCTCCTGTGACCTATCCTTTCTCCCACGAGCAGAAGAAGAAGGCCTAGTAGTCCGCGTCGGATCCAAGCGAAGCACGCTCTTGTCCGCGAAGCCCGAAGGTCGGAGGGTTGGACCTCGAGAAGAATCACGGAAGTAGGAAGCGTAGCTTGAGCAGCCGGGCTTAGAGACGACCAAGGTGCGTAGATCCGACTCCGTGTAGTGGCTAGGTCCTCCGCCACAAGCACAGCCAAGCGGTACCACCTGTCCGAAGACTGGCACCCCCCGGATGCCCAAAGAAACTTGTCGAGACGGCTAGATGGCAGGGAGCAGGGGCTGCGCCTTGGTTCCCCGGTGTCCACGATGGATGAGAACCCCCAGTGAGTCAGCTGGCGATGCCGGGCAAACTTCCGCAGAAGGGCGGCGGCGATGAGCTTGGAAGTCCCGTCCAGCGCCGGCCGAGTGTCCATCCGCGCAGCACAGGACTGCCGGAACCGCAGCACTGGAAGCCGAAGAAGAGGGAGAGGAGAACGGCTGAGAACGTCCGAGCAACCAGTCCGAGGGGTCGCCAGCCGTCACCCTCAGGGTGTCGAAGTCCCGCTGACTGGAACCGGCGACCGAGGAGGGCTCCGAGGGAAGGAATCCCACTGACGGCGAACCACAGAGGTCGAAGACTCCCTCCGAAGGGGAGAGCGAAGACGGAGCGACGCGGCGAGGGTCTCCTGAGAGCCGAAGGCGGGTCCCGACGAGGAGAACGGCTGCGACGAGGAGGAACGGAACGGAGAGGACGAGGGAAGGGGGAGTGGCCGGTCGATGGGAAGAGGAACGGGACGAAAGGGAGTCCGAACGAGATGGGGAACGCGAAGAAGGCGAAACCCGTCTGAGTCGAGGGAGACCTGATCCGTCAAACGCTGAGAGGAGAAGGTCCTCCTGCGCTCTTGCGAAGCAGAGCGGTAACGGTGAGTAGAATCCCGGCGCCTACGATCTTCGCCAACAGGAGGCTCCGTAGGAGTGCGTGTCAGTCTCTGCGAACCAGGCTCTTGGGAGAGGCGGGTTGCTTGCCGGCAAGGGGACCCCTGCGGCCAGAGACGAGTGGGGAATGAACCAGGGTCTTGGAAGAGGCGGATTTCTGGGCACTAACCGTTGAAACTCAGTGCGCCTACCGTGTCGGATCATGTTGGCCTCGCACATCCCGTGCTGGGGGCACAGCGAAAGGCGTCCCGGTAATCTCCCAGGGGTGTAGGGGGCTCTGGATAGAGGTAGCACCTTTGCTGTTCGGCAGCTGCGTCCTACATAGGACGGACGGGCATCACTGGTCCTCATCCATCTCCTTAATCTCTCACGCGCTGGCTCCAAGCGCCACACCCTGGCTAACCACCTCGGCTGGTGGGCGAAACCACGTGAGGGGGTGGTGTTCACATTGCACCACTAGGCGGATGAGCTGTTTCTGACAGCCAACGGCTAGAGGAACGGAGGAGATCTGGTTGGATCCAACGGCCAAATGTGGGGGAGTAAACCTTTCCAATCAGGAGTGGAGCCCCGAAGGCAGACAGCTGCCTGTATTCACACACTGTTCCGGCAGCACCTGCAGCCAACTGGTGCCAAACGTACTGCTTGCATTCCTTTGGCTACATCAGCGAGGCCGAGAGGGGAACCTTGACGACTGGGCACCCCAGGATCTCCATACCCTTCGCCCAGGCTTGCGCCCTGGAGAGGTCACTCCAGTGACTGACCCAGCAAGCGCATACCCATGGTCTTCCGAGACAGGATGCCAACAATCTCCCAGCCCCCGAGCGGGAAGGTCCTCCTATGATCTTGCGAGGGAGAGCGATAACGTCGCGTAGAATCCCTGTGTCTACGCTCTTCACAACCAGGAGGCTCCGGACGAGTGTGTGTACGTCTCTGTGAACCAGGCTCTTGGGAGAGGCGGGTTTCTTGCCGGCCAGGGGACCCCCAGCGGAATCCCGGCGGCTTCCTGAGAGACGAGTGGGGAACGACGGTGGAGGAGGGACGCCACGAGCGTCCCACCAAACCAGGCTCTTGGGAGAGGCGGGTTATTTCCACCAGCTGTGTCCGGGCGCGCTCTCTAACGGAGGCGGTCTTGACGGTCGAACTCCCACTTTGTGCACTAATCCCTCGATTACTCAGTGGCGTTTTCTGTGTCGGATCCAGTTGGTCTCGCACGTCCGGTGTCAGGGGCACAGCGGAAGGCGTCTCGGCAATCTTCAAGTACCCGCGAGGGGAGGAGGCTCCCTCCTATAAGTTCCAGAGATTAGACCATCGCAGCTCCGGCCAGGTAGCACAGACATCACCAGTGTGGTCGGAAGCACACCCAGCGTACAGGAGACAGACTGTATGGATATCCGATGGCCACTGGAAGCCTCCGCATCGTTTGCAGGTCACCAGTAGGCCCATGCAACACACCAACCTGAGGTGGCCTGGAACTGTGTCGATAGTAGTCTCCCCTTCCTTGGAGGCGAGCATCCTTACTAGAGTCCCTGGACGTGCACGTGAATGTCTCTGAGCCGGGCTCCGAGGGAGGCGGGCTTTCTTGCCGGTAAGGGGGACCCCCAGCGGGATCCCATGGACTTTCTTGGAGACAAGTGGGACCGATAGTGGACATGGCTTCATAGAAGGCTTCGTCCGGGCGTGCTCCCTCCTGGAAGCGGCCTCATCGATCCAGGCCCACTACGTGCACTAGTCCACTGAATCCGGTGTGTAGCTTCCCACAGGGACGTCCTGGTCTCAAGCGACCGGTGCCAAGGAGACGTTGGATGGCGTATCCACATCCTGCGCCTAGGAGACCCGACCTAGTGGTTGTCCGACGGCCACCGGCACATCTGCCTTGCGTGAAGGACGTCAGCATGCCCCTCATCGGGGTGGAACGGGATCCTTCAAGCACCAACAGCATAGGTCGCTCCCGCCTGCAGACGCTTCAATGCTGCCATCTGCGCTGCTGAGGCCAGGTGACACAATCATTCCAATGTGGTAGGAGGCACCTCCAGTGTCGGAAGACAGGCCTAGTCCCAATGGGCGCTGCCTGGACATGAAGAACACACCTACCAGGAGCAGCCGGGCTGGTGCTTACAGCCGAGACGCTGCTTGTCCTCTCCAGGTGGTAGTGTACTGCAACGTCCTAAGAAGTCGGACGTGTGCGTAATTGCCATACCGAGCGGGCCTTGCCAGAGGCTGTCCATGTGCGCTCCCCCTGGCAGCGGCCTCCACAATCCACGCTCGCGCACTAGTCGTGACATTCGGTGTGGCTTCTCCATGTCAGTCCGTTGTCGTGCGGAAACCCGCGGTGTCCGGGAGGCGCCTAAACCGGTGCCGATCGCTTGCAACGCAAGCATGGCCCGCGGGGCAGTGGCGAAAGACCCCTGGGGGCTGAACTAGCCACTGTCATCTGTGTGAATGGGTAGCACATCCCTGCAACAGACAACACACCCGAAGGCCTGCGGGCGAGTCCTGTGGGACTAAGCCACGAAAGGTAGCCTTCGTAACAACAAAACACACAAGCACCAAAGCGGGGTAACAGACTGTCAAGCCTGCCCGCCAGCAGTGTAGTAAGAAGGTCGACTCACTGCCATCAAGCACTAAGGTGAGCAACCAACATATGTAGCAAAAGTCAAACATGTCATGACAGAAGCGAGGTACCAAACTGCACGCCTACAACTAGCCGTGCAGTAAGCAAGTAGGCCCCCTGCCGCCAAGCGCTAAGGCGAGGGAACAACATATGTACACAAAAGACGAATACGTCATGATGGAAGCGAGGTACCAAACTGCACGTCTGCAATCTAGCAGTGCAGTAACGAGGTAGCTTCACCGCCGTCAAGTGCTAAGGTGAGCAACAACATATGTACCAACCCCTGTCATAAAAGGAGTCAGGCCCCAACAACATTGCTAAGGGTGACCGTGTGTGGAAAACAACACCGGCCGCATGCTGCACAAATCAATACGCAATGACAACCAAGACAAGAAAAACATCCGGGGCAGTAAATCACCACTTTATGTGGACATGTCACGAGGGGCCCGCCCAGCCAAGGAGCGTAAACCCGCAAGCTGCCCGCCGGAACGTATATCCACTCTCTAAGGTACGTGAGCACTTGTCCACAGCGTATGCCTGCATACGCGCGTGCGCTTAAATTCATCACCCGTATCTATACCAACATCCCGCAAGGGAAAACAGCTAATCAGGCCATGGAGTAAAAGAATTCTCCACACCCAAGGTACAAATGCGTAGGAACTTAGCTACGATTCACCGAAGGTGAGTGGGAGCACGATTACAGTGAGAAGAAGACGAAAAAGTTCGTACCTGCACAAACCAGTGCCCAGCCCGGGAACCGGCCGAGGGTCAACCCCGCTACCTTACCTCTCCGCCGAAGGGGAACGGGGGGAGACGTCCAAGAACCCGCCTGGCACGACCGGCGAAGCTCACCGGACAGCTCACCAGCGGTCGAAGCGTAGGCGCTACACAGTGGGGACGAGAAAGCCACGCAGCAGCACAGGCAGGGCCGACGAAACGATCCTATCTCCCGCTCTTCATTCCAACAGCAAGTCCGAAACCCGAGAACCGGTCGAAAAATCAAAGTCCGTAGGCTAGAGCAGAGCGCAAGACGACCGAATCGTGCGCCTAAGTAGACTAGACTGAGGGATTATGGGTACCCGGCTTCCGGGTGGTGGGTATAGGGAGACAACTCTTGGTCCCCTCGGGGTTCCCCGAGTGCCTCCCGGGTTGTGTTTTTACACAACTGGCTCTTAGGCTAGAATGAGTAAGTAGTAGACACTTCCATTCAGTCATGTCATCGGTAATGTTTTTGAAGAAACAAATGAACAACTCTGAATGTTCCTAAAAGAAAAAAGCATGCGAGCTCCAAACAATATGGTAGACTTTGGTATGAAATCCTCATCTTGTTCAACAGAAGATATTTCAACATCAGAATCAGGTCAAAGACAAAAGATACCCTTGACAGCGAGGACAGCTCTATATAGGAGGGACTTTGTGGGTTTTGGTTCATCCCATCTTGTTTTTTTTTTTTTTTTTTAAAGACAACTTACAACTAAACTTAAAATACAAGACAATTTTTAAGGTTAGATAGACTACTGAACTATTGTGAAACTGATATTGGTGTTACAGGCAATAAAAGGAGATGATTAATCAAACTGATTCATCCATTTAGCCCTAACACTCTACAGAAAGAGATGGACTGGCCATGATAGTTCAAGTGTAGTGCTAGATTAGCTTGGTGCCATCAGAGGCCAAGTTCATGTCACTACCCTTGAATTATCATGGTTGATCCATCTCCTGCAACTGGTACACAGTTGTTAGGTGACACCTCTAAAAAATTGTGGCCTTGGGGGTTAAATGGGTAAAAATATCTGACCAGGTCTGACAACATACAATTCAGAATCAGTCCCTACATCAGCACCTTCATGTATGTAAGAGGCATAGATTGCATTCACAAGACCCTGCAGTTGTTTACCAGTATTCACCTTAACCCCTTCACTGCCAGTGATCACACATTTTGAATCTGATATAGCTGCACACTGACCGACCTTCATCTGAAGAACTCAGATGTAAATGGGACAAAGATAGGCATAAAGAACCTGTGACTAACAAGACATAAATCCTCATGGGCCCCCGCAACTGCGCGGGCTCAGGAGGATCTATGTCCTTGCAGCTTGGTATCATTTGCCTTGTCCTGGCAGTTAACCCATTACACCCTGAGGCTGATTTTCAAAAATCTGCTTATTGTTCTATGACAATTTAGGAGATATATTAACCATTTTAGTTCAAGGGTGGTGCCAGAATAGCTTGGCACCTAAGGTGCCAAGCTATTCTGGCACCACCCTGGAACTATCATGGTCAAATTAAATTCAAACCTGCCATCATCATTATTATCCTCAGGGGGATATATAATCTTGTTTTCATCCCTACGTCACACGACCAATCCCTTAAGCGCAAACTGTACCACATGACCGAGCTACAAAAACCCTTGTAGCAAAATATGGCGGACTTCTTGTAACCCTCTTTGTGATGCATCTTGGATGTGAGTTTTGTTCTATAAAAGATCACCAAAACATTCTAAAGTAAAAAGTTACTTAGTGTTGTTCGAAACAACGAGCGCACTACTGGAGATGTATAATGTATAAATGTATATTCCTTTGACATCAGTCATGTCTGGCGTGATCCAGGTCGGAAGATTTCTTCTTGATTTCTTTTACGAAAATTGTGGAGGAATGAAAACAAATTTATACGTTATTAGTAGCAGCGGCTTGCTGCACAGACCCTTGTAGGCCTTCGGGAGGTCAAAGGAACCATTGTACCCCGAAGGCCTTCGGAGTACAATGATTTATTTGACCTCCATCAGGTCTACAAGGGTCCATGTAGCAAACCCCTGCTACCAATAACTTATAATGTAACATACCTTACAAACCATGGCGGCCATGATGGCAGGTTGTGCACGACGGTGGATCCTGCCCAGAGCATGCACCGCCAGCGTCGTCATCAGTGCTGACTTACATGATGGCAAGTCTGCACACAACCACACAGATTCAGACTTCAGGAATTATGTGATGATCATCTTCGACAACACACTGATTACCTCCTTTGATTGCAATGTTTAACAATAATCCCCCACACCCCCCAAAATGGCGAAATAAAAATGTAATTTGGCACATTGGTTATGCCCCTTGATCCGCTCCACACGCAGAGCAGATTGAGGGACATAACCAATGTGATAGACGACATCTTTATTTTTACATTTCTTAGGGTTTTTTGTTGTGATAGCAGTTCATCTTCATTTCATCTTCATTGCACAAGTAGGTGATGAGTTGTAAAGGCCCCGCCACATGAGCCGGTGTGCCCCGATTTTGAAGCCGATTGCGATCCGATTGCGATCGGATGACGTCAATTATCCGATCCGGTCCCAATCGGCTGTCTAGAACCTGCTCTATTTTACCGGTCCGAATCAGCCCTGGTTGTAAGCTTCAACCAATCAGAGCATGACTCGCAAAGCATGTTGTAGTTTGCAAATGGCGGAACACGCCTGTTGTGATCAGTACCACCTTCGTGCGGCTGATGTTTCGCACGCCTCTTCCCAAATATGAAATAATGATGCAAAACTGCTGATAATGCAAGCACATCATCATCACTGTCAAAACTAGCAGCCATTTTGCAGAACAGGTACGACTTTGATCTTCGATTCAAACTGGTCGGCTAAACAAGTCGGGAAATGTGTGGCAGTGCACACGTTGTTTTTAGTCCGGCCCGATCACCCCTCAATTCGAAACTGATCGGGAATCGGCCTCAAAACCGGGCATGTGTAGCGGGGCCTTAAGATTGGATATTGTGATAATGATAATTGATATTGATTTGTGTAACCCTTTGTCAGTCTGTAACACCTTTCATCATGGTGATTCCTGCAGGAATCACCTCAACTGTTCAGTTCAGTTCAGTCAAGATGGGATCTCTGCGCTCAGAAAGGCCCACACATGCTCCACCACATCCATCAGAAGTCTTCCCAGCATTCCTTTCGATATCATACCAGTATTGGTCTGGTTTACTATGGATCTTTCATTTCCTTTCAAGTCTGCCCACTGCCCACCACCATGCCTCTGCTCCGGAGGCGACTGTGTGGTGCCCTTGGCTCTGTTCCTGGAAATGCTTTCTCAGGTTTCTCACTATGTCTGATCTGCCCAGCTGTATCCCCTGTGTCACCTCTGCCCTGCTAGCGAGGAAATCCACTCAAACATTGTCCTAAACTCCAGCATTTCCTGGGCAGCAGACCCACAAAAGTCTTTGGAATTGTAATTGGCTTCCCATTCCTGCATTGATTCTTTGCAACAGGCATTCTGAGTCTGTGAGAATGATGGCGTGATTGATTTAGCTGTCATCCAGAGTAGTAATTCATTTCAGAGTGTGAGTCACCACCTCAACAATAAGCACTACTGACAGCCACAGGGATAAAAGTTAGTTATACCCATTCACTAATCCAGCTAAATCCATTTGCTACAAAGGCAAATATTTTCATAAACCCCTGCATGTTGCATTGGCCCATCTTTCTGGCTGAGACTACCTTCCTTTGCATCCTCTGAAGAAAATTTTGGGATTAAGTATGCAGCTGTACCAGCCCTTCCTAAGGCTGTTACATATATATATATACGTGTACAAGCATCGGTACAGTCAAACCTGTCTAACAGTAACACTAGGACCATCTGTGAAAGAGCTCATAGTATCCATGTAGTGCTTTGACACCACCCTTTACCTATCAAGTATCATGGTCAATTTACCAGTAAATGATAGTGCTGGAAATAAAACTGAAGACACACACTTTTACAGGGCAGTATTGTGGTTAATTCATCTAAAAAAAGCTGATGCTGAAAATGTAAGATGTATAAGTCTTTTTTTTTTTTACAATAAATTGACAATGATGAGTACTATAGAACTCATACTGATGCCCTAAAAAATAACCCATCCACCATAAGGCTTGATATAGACAATTATGTGGTGTTCTTTAATTTAAATCAATCAATGCAGTAGTTACTAGCGATGGATGACACAAAAGTGCAAATGGTATAATGCCATATTAGCTTGGTGTCTTCCTATCTAGGTGCCAGGCTAATTGGGCATGACCTTTGAACTGGAATGGCCAAAATATTGGCCAAAATTATGTCCTGCTACAGTATTACCATCGCTGAGTTGGTATACCTCGCCCTGTGCTTAGGTGACATGCACCAGCAGCGCAATTATTGCTATTTTCACACCTGACTCATCGCTTGGACTGGTCCTGTGCACCAGATCGGTTTAGAGCGTGTGCTCCCTGCACCTGTAATGAGCAATCTCGGAGAAAAAATCATGTGACGTTTGATTGCTGCAAAATAAAATGAATAAAGAATAAACCTTTTCCATATGCAGTCCGGCAATGCTAGCTCCTTATACTAGCACCAGGAACATTACATGATTTGGCAGATTTGAAAAATAGTTTTGTTTTTTCTCAATGGTGGTGATTTTGTGACATCTGCATCGCTTTGCGGCAGAAAGCACTGTTGTGGCCGTAACTGTACGAGAGACGAGTGCACTACAATGGACTTGATTCAGGAATACGCAAGTTCTGAGGAGAATGAACAACCCCTGGAGATCTATCTTTTTCCAGTAGGGACATATGCCCTCCAACATTTTATGCTTAAGGGGAGTAACGCTAAAAACCGGAAATGAACCATTTTTTGACTGCGATTACAATCGTCCTCGGGAACGTACAAGACCACACTACAAGTGCAAAAGCCAACCTGCGCGTGCAGTTCTGGTGCACAGGACTCGTCCGAGAGAGTGGACAGATGTGAAAATCGTAGTAATGGTGCCACTTTTGCATTTAACCTAGGTACAGGGCGAGGTATAGGGCTCGGGAAGTTCCCTGTGTTGCCTAGCAGCGTCGGCGCCATCTTAAGAGGATAGAATAGCCTTCACGTTGGCTACTGCCAGTCTACGTCAGCATGTATGAGGCACGGATTCTCATGACCCCCTGCGCATGCAGGGGATCATGAGAAGCTATGCCTCTTGCAGATGTAACTGGCCATAAAGCTGTGTAACTTTGAGTATGATGAGGTAACAGCTGGATTAAAGGAGCAACCACTGATCAATGTAGCTGGCAACATGTCATTATAGAACTCTAATTCGTTCAAATCGATCAAAACAAAAGCGATGAACAGAAAAATGAAAATGCATCATTTAATACGTGATGTTTCCATGCTGAACAGTTGAACTTGAACTACTTGAAGCTAGCTGCAATACTCCTTTTGCGCATTCCTATCTGCGAATGAAAGGATGCTTGTGATTGGACAGCAAACTGTACCAAAAGTTATCGTTCTTGAAAATTCCGGAAGCAGGGGGGAAGAGAAAATGGAGTGGTTTGCGAAAGTAATCGACGGAAAATGGACTAAGTCTTTGGTGGAATTCCCAGTTATTTGTGAAGACCAGATATTACTACAATTGTCAAGAGGAGCGTCATCAGTGAAGAAAACAGTGGATGAAGTAAAAGCTCTAAAGTCGGCGAGATCGATTTCATTTTTCAAAGACGGACACGTACGTGTAATCGGGATTTGTGGCACAGAGGACGACAGTGTGGAAACTCCAACAATGATAGTAAAAGCCGTCGTGCGAGCATCAATGAAGCAACAGTTATACACAAACAATTTAGCTGTAGACAAGTACACAGGAGAAGTACGTCGGGCTTGTTGTGACTGCCCTGCTGGGTAAGTAAAATACGTGTATTTTAAAGTTTTTTTTTTTTTTTTTAATTGATTGATTGATTGTACATTGCGTTACGTCCCGACAGCAACAAGGCTTTCTCAGGACGTGCCTGCACTGCTTGTGAAAAAAAACCTAAACAGAACATTGAATGTATGTCGCCAGCCGGTCAAATACGTTAAATAAACCTAACACATGGGGCCTAAATAAAGCTAAGACCATTTAGCAACACACATCCAATATCAAGAGCTACAGGCAGTGCAGACAGTAGGGAAAGTTTTAAAAAGGCAAATATTTTTTAATTGATAAGGACAATTTGCAGAGTATTGTAAGATAATAGTTTTCAGTTTGAAATCAAATACATTGTGTATGCACCAAGGAAAGAGGTTACAATAGTTGAAATTATTGAACGGACTTTATTGTTCAAATTGAAGTGACCATTTTCAACTAGACCGCATGGAAAGGTAAAAAAAAAAATCCAATATGTAAAAAAGATAATTGGTGTACACTTTATCACATGAAAAATGTTTATTCTTTCAGTACTCAGATAAACAGTGAAGTACAATTTATAATGTTTGTGTGCGAAATAAAGCGTTCATTGAATCCACTGTATTCATGTTTCAGAAAAGGTGGTGGATGTAACCATATTGCAGCAGTGTTGTTTGCCCTTGAAGATTTCAAGGCCAGAGGGCTTGACGTCATTCCTGATGCTCCGACATGCACTGATCAGCCTTGTTGTTGGAAAGAACCAGGGGGGAAACGGACAGCTCCAGCATCATGGGATGAAATAAACATTGTGAAGTAAGTTATCTGTTAATTAATATATAAGGTGTTGAAATCTCTGGTAATTAAAATAATACATTATGCTGTCAAACAAGAGTAATAACAGTACATACTGGTTCAGTGGTGATACTGGTCCAGTGGTTATGTAGTTTGTCATCTAAGTGTATGTTGTTTTTGTTTATTGGATTCAGTCGACATTACTAATACTATCATATCATGATTACAGCTTGTGTGAAAGAGGACTCACTCCCCATCCTCATAAAGGATTGCCAAAAAACAATCCCAATGGTAACAACTAACATTGAATGCATTCCACCAGCCAGTCGCCTTACAATAAAAGCATCCCACCCATGGGACGTTGTCCTTAATACTCTTAATTTATCAAACCCCCGTTTACAAAATAAAAATGTAAACATCATTACAAAATATTAACAAAATGCACACCTAAAAAAAATGTCTAAATTGCTAAATAATAAAATCATAGCAAGCTCTAGCTGATAAAACATACAAATGAGGAGTTTTGCAAGAAAAAAGGAGATGACTGATCTAGTGAAGAAGAGAGATAACCCCAGCATCCCCACAGAAGAGGGTTGAAGGGGGGGGGGGCGGGGGGTTGAAATCTATGTGTATGTGAGGTTACAATTCTTTTTATATATTTTTTTTATATAATTGTGTTCATATTTGTAAATGAACACCTATTGTAGTGCAGGTTAAAATTTTAGTCAGACAGGTTAATCATTAAATCAGTGTTTGAAGAGTCACGCAGACGACAATGAGCCGAATCAAGTCTGTAGTCATGCGGACAAGTTGATAAATGAAGATATGATGTTTGTGTTCATGTTATGGTTTTAATGTTTAGTTATTGAAGATCTATGTGAATCTGATGATATAAATAATATATCTCTGTTTGAAATGGCTAAATAATCTCCTCACACACTTTTGTACCCCTTAAACAGTGACAAAACTCTGCAAAAAGTGCTAATTAACTTAAATTGGTTTGCAGGCATGAGATGGGACAAGTAAAAACACCAAGAAGGACCATGAACTACATCAACTTTGATCCTCGGCACCCTGATGATCAGAATGTCAACCCTGGAAAAACAAGTCAGTTGGCACAGGCACTAAAAGAAATTGATCCCACGCTTCCGTTTTGCAGGTTTGTACTAAAACAAGTAATTGAAATATGACTAAGTGCCAAAAGGTGGTCTCCTGATTTGGGACAAAGGGGTAAATAATTCAAGTTTGTCTCAGAGAGTTGTCTTTTTTACCATCAGATATCTTTCAATACCAAGCAAGATTCTGCAATAGGAAAAGATAATTGAAGGTTTGGTTTGTGAGATATTTGTAGTTTAAATGGTAAAATGCCTGTCATGTCGCGTGTCAAACATTACAACACAAATAGTTGATCAAGTAGACAATTCAAGGGATGTTGGCAACAAAACATTTTTTTCCTTTAAAGACTGGCCTGCATCTACATTATAATCATATTTTGTTGTGATGTTCACATTCTAAAATACTTTATTGCATATTTAGTGTTGTAAGGTTTGACACACGACACCGACTAAATTGTTTACAATTTGTCTGCAAGTCTATTTTAACTTTTTATTCTTAAAATAACATTGTACCACATCCATACAAACAAAACAAGACCAGGTGTATTGGTATTTGCAAACAGAGATTCATTAATATTTAGAAAATAGTGCATTTCCTGCTGATGTTGTAATGTTGACGTTTGACACTGACTGGACCATAAACATGCTGTAAAAGGTCCTGGCAAAAAAAAAAGGAATCAAATCAAAGTACGAGCATTTTGGCAAGCTGAGCTAAACTTGCAACATTCTCTTCTTGCAAGAAATTTTCACTAGCACAGATCAGAGATACTGCAACAGCCATCTATAATGTCGAGCGTCAAATTTACAACAACAGAGTCGGGTCATACGTCAACATTTCTACACATGCCGCCTCTGTTGTACTAAAGTAACACCGCCATTTTGTCACTCTAACGTAACTACGTATTTCCAAGTTGTGGTAAATCGATTTTCCTAAATGCATTCTACCCAAAAGATCTAATGAAAACAAACAACCAATGCTTGTTTACATAATTTTACACAAAAAGCTTCAGATATTAGTGTCGTTCGTCAAAACAGTGTCATACGTCAAAGAAGAAAAAGTCTTACAACATACATTTCGATCCTTGCTGTTCGTCAACAAAGGAATGAATCCCGCGACAATATTGCTCAAAATACTCGAAATTACTGCTTGAAAGTATTTATAGTATCCACACATTCACTCTTTCACACAGATAAAACAATAATTCAGTTTTCAGATGTAAATATACATGATTTTATTAGAAATCATATCAGTACCCCTTCTGTGTCCCACCTTTTGGCACTTAGTCATATATACACATATTTTAAGATTTAAAATATATTGTTTGTTAACAACTTTGGCAAGCTTTTGCTATATTTTATAGTTACACTTTTTCAGATTGATTGATTGTACATTGCTTAACGTCCCGACAGCAACAAGGCTTTCTCAGGACGTGCCTGCACTGCTTGTGAAAAAAAACTAAACAGAAAATTGAATGTATGTCGCCAGCCGGTCAAATACGTTAAATAAACCTACAACATGGGGCCTAAATAAAGCTAAGACCATTTAGCAACACACATCCAATATCAAGAGCTACAGGCAGTGCAGACAGTAGGGAGAGTTTTAAAAAGGCAAATACAGGTGAATGGACAAAGGGTAGACAGAAACGCATGCCCCAGAATAGAGAGAAAAACCCACCCTGTGGGGCTGACCAGGGTGACCCTGGGAACTAAAAAATACCTAACCCCACCCAAGTCCCCCAGGGCAGACCCGGGTGGGGGACTTTTTCAGACACAGTTGTGAACATAAAAGTAAATATTTATGTAGTATGCACTTTTAATATTAAATAATAACATTAACAATAATAATAACAATAAATTCATAGTACAAATTAAAACACTTAAGAGTTAGGAGTACTAATGTATAGCCATTCTGTCTTTCACAGGTATGTTGTTCCGCTGTGTCCAGTACCAGATGCTGACCCACAACCAACTGGAGCTGACGAAAACCAACTTGGACCAAGCCCCATCTCACTCAGCACTATTAGAGAAGCATGTGTCGCATTTAAATTATCTTTAAATGTAACGGAAGCTCAAGCAAACTCCATTGAAATAGAGACACGTGGTCAATCCATGTCGGCAAAATGGTTTCACTACAGAAAGTTCAGACTAACTGCATCAGTTGTGCATAAAGTTGCAAACATGCGGAAATCCACAAATCCGAAAGTGTTTTTGGCTTCCAAACTGTACTCAAACGCTAGATTTCAAAGTAGGGACATGAAGAATGGACTAGAAAGAGAAGCAGCAGCAGCCCAGAGATACAAACTGTCACGTGAACTGGAGGGAGTAGAACTTGTTCTGTCTGAGTCTGGTCTGCGCATCTCTACTGAGAAGGGATTCATCGGAGCATCCACTGACCGGTTGGCTGTTGAAAAGTCTGGGAGGGTTCGTCTGGTGGAAATAAAGAACCCAGGAAACAGTTGGGAAGAAAGTGACATGTCTGCAGTACTGCAAAAGCAGTCTTGCTTGAGTGCAGACAAGTCAAGCAAAAGTGGGGTTAGTCTGAAGAAGACTCATCAGTATTACAGCCAAATCCAGTGTCAACTGTTTGTGTACAAGGTTGAGGAATGTGACTTTGTTTTGTGCACAAAGCATGCCATGCACATTGAGACTATTCAGAAGGATGACATTTTCATTCAAGACATGCTCCAAAAGGCAGAAGATTTTTTTGATAATTGTTTCTTGCCAGAAGTTGTTTACCCCAGAGTAAAATACAACCTAGACCCAGTTGACCTGAGAAACTGTTGAATGTGTGTAGGTAAATTTGTGTGCCCATTGTTAATGGTTGCTTTTCTTTTGTTCATAATAGTTACGCAGTTTGTGATTTTATTATTAATGAAAATGTAGGGGTGCAGATCTTAAAGAGAACTGCATTTGGGTTACATGTACATTTTTATTGGAAATTTTTGTAGTACTAGTTGTTTGTTGTTGTTGTTGTTTTTTTTTTTTGTGGGGGGTGGGGGGCTAATTTAGTCTAGATAGTATGATTTACCAATTTGTCTCCCAAATTGAGTAAAGGTAAAAAAAAAAATTAAATGGGGGGGGGGGGGGGGGTGGTTGCACAAAGAAATCAGAGTATATTCTGAAAGTGCTGTGTTAATATTGTCTGGTTATTTTGATTTATGCTTGAAAATTCATATTTGTAAAGTTTATATTATTCATTTACACTTTTTCTGAATAGTTACTATGTTGAGAAATACTTACAACTACTGGGGGTGTTCAAGTGCTCTGACCACAAGTTCATTGTAGGTACACTTTACAAAATAAAGTCCCCCCGTGGTGATTCCGGGGGTTTTCTGTATAAATAGTATCCCCACTTTGTGGAAATTTAGTGCTTTAAATTCCCACTGTTCCTATCATTCTCATTTCTTCTGTCTCTTTTCTAATCTATTCTTTCATTCTACTATCTCTCTTATTCACTAGACCAGTCAGCTACCTTTTTTCTTTGAAAACTCTCCCCAAAACTCATTTGTATATTGGGTCTGTTGGGTCAGTTTGGTGGTATTGGACACCTCTGCCAAATGGTCACTAGTGCTTTCCATGAATTGATGTTTTTTAGCTATGTAGTCATTTTCTATGTATGCATTTTGTGACTATTTTTTAATGATGTTTATATTCTATTTTGTTTTTGTAACCGGGGGTTTAATAAATTAGAATGCGCCTCAGCATCCCCTGCGTGGGATGCCTTTATTGCAAAGTGACCGGCTGGTAGAGTGCCTTCAGTGTTACCGTTGGGGTTGTCTCTGCAGATCTTTTGTATGCGGATGGGGAGTGAGGTCGGTTTTTTTTTGTTATTTTTTTGGTGGTCCTGATTCGGCTCTTCGCAGTCCGCTGGACCCATATAAGCAATGATTAAACAAACAAAGCCCTAACCACACAATGTCCAAACCCTGCAATAAGCAACCAGGCTGCAATAAGCAATCACAATGGGATTATATGGATTATTACATTTATTTATTACTAATTTTGAAATTAAATGTAAACTTTAAAAATATATATTTTATTTAAATGTTTTGTTTTTATTAATGGACATGCTCACACTAAAACAAATGTTTGATTTCCAGTAAAATAGATTGTATATGGGGTGACCTGGTGGCGAAGTGGGTTAGTCGCCGGTTCGATTCCCACAAGGGTCGAACTTATGTGACTTAGGTACGAGACTTTTCAGGTCCCCGAGGGTTTTCTCTGAGTACTCCGGTTTCCTCTCTCCCTTGAATAATGGTTCTGGATGCAGTCAATCTGATCTCTATGCCTTTACACCACATGTTTGAGGGATATATGAGTGTTGTTTGAATGTGAGAATGGATGAAGCATGTGAGCGTGTATGTTGCTTATAGATTTTGAGCCCGATTTGGGGAAAAAGCGCGTATATAGCATCCATTATTATTATTATTTGTTAGGTAAGATAGATTTAGGCTGAAACCTAATGTATGTCCACCACAAATATAAAAAAATTCTTTTCGACATTTACTTGTTTGTTTGTTTAATCATTGCTTATAAGGGTCCAGCGGACTGCAAAGAGCCGAATCAGGACCACAAAAAAAAGGACTTCACCCCCCCCCCCACCCCACCCCCCCCCCCCCCCCATACAAAAGATCTGCAGAGACAACCCCAACGGTAACACTGAAGGCACTCGAACAGCTTATGGACATTTACAAAAAATCAAGTGTCAACAAGGAACAAATCAAAAAGTAATAACTTTACAGCGTCACCTTATTTGTTTAGTCATTGTTTATAAGAGTGCAGCAGACTGTGAAGAACCGAATCAGGACCTCAGATTGTGGGAAAAAGGACCTCACGCCCCATCCGCATATATATATATATATATATAGTCATCCACGATACTGGGAAACTACCCAAGAAATCGATAGGTAAATAAACTATTAAATAAACCAAGTCAACGCAACAAAATCCACAATTATAACTATCATATTTCTAATGCTACAAAAGGTATGTTTAATTTGGATGGATGTTTTCATCGCACCAAAAATAAAAGATCTGCAGAAAACAACCCCCGGTAACACTGAAGGCACTCCATGGTCACTTTACAATAAAGACATCCTATGCAGGGAACATTGAGGTGCAGCCTAATTTATCGAAACCCCACCCCCACTACAAAAACAAATAATAGAATATAAACATTACAAAATAATTACAAAATGCATACATAGAAAATGGCTACATTGCTAAATAACAATTTCATGGGATGCACTAGTGACCATTTGGCACCCCCCTGTGAGGATGCCGGGGGGTTTCTGTATAAATACTATCCCCACTTTGTGGAAATTTAGTGCTTTAAATTCCCACTATTCCTGTCATTCTCATTTGTTCTTTTTCTTCATTTATCTGTTCTTACTACTAATGAGAGCTCTCTTCTTCACTAGACCAGCCATCTACATTTTTTCATGAAAACTTTCCCCAAAGCTCCGCATTTGTATGATCGGTCTGTTGGGTCAGCTCGGTGGTATTGGACGCCTCTGCCAAATGGTCACTAGGGCTTTCCATGAAATTGGTATTTAGCAGTGAGCAATTTTCTATGTATACTGCGCATCAAAGAGGTATTGTAATGCAATGCTTATTTCAAGTTGTTCAATGAAGGGTTTTTAGGATGGTGTATATAACTTCACACTCATGTTAACTGCTATCAAGTATCATCTTAGTGAAGTTGTGAACTAATACAAAAATCACTAATACTGAATTTATTTACATTTTGAAGGTTCAGTGAGATACAAATGTCTGGTATACTGTAAACACATCAAACTCAGTTTGTGAACATAAAGCACAAGAAATTGTTACTTTAAAAATAATTTAAAATATGTTCAGAAATTGTTCAGATTTTATGTGCATTTTCATAAGTTTCTTCAACATCCAATTAAAATTATGTACTATACTGTCCGTTTACATCATGTTGTTTTTGAGGCAATGATAGGTGTCTGGAATTGTGTCAGATATGCACAAGTGTGCACAATGTCCTCCAACAGTGGATGCAGCGTGAGAGGGATGGTACCATCTAAGATGTGGAAGCATTTTATTCGACCAATTAGTCGCTCCACATGGATCCTCACTTCAGCAATCTGTCTAGTTTGCACCACCTGTATCAAAACATAACAAGATAACACAATTAAAGACTCACTGAATAGTTGATCTCAAAAGGTTAATTGCATTTAACAATAAACTGTCAGTACTTGGCAGTTGGTTCTGTGTTTGCATTTGTTCTGGTTTATTGTCTTATTAATGCAAGGACTGCTTCCATCACAGAGAGTAAAAAATAAAACTGCAAAACAATCTGAATCTTAATGTTGTGTTTCTGTGAGTGCATGCCTGTGTGATTAATTATATTTTATTTTATTTTTAAATTTATGTTGTGGAGTGATTCAAGAACATGGCATCTTTAAAATAGTACCTCTTCTGCGCTGAACTGCTTTTGTCCTGGATTCAGAAAAGGTGGCAGATTCAGAGTAGCTCCTTTCATCTCCACTTCTGTCTTAACATCAAATCCCTTGTCAGCCAGCACGATGTCACCGGGATGAAGAAAATCAAGGAATCCACTAGTGGTGGTGATGTGCTTATCTGATACTGCACCACCGTACACCTTGGAAATGTAGCACAAAACTCCATCAGGCGTACAGGCAATGAGTACCTGCAATTATAAAAATATATATAATTACATGATCATTATCATGCAAAATAATTTATTGAAGTGAAAAGTGAAATAATAATGTGCAACATATGTTACCTCTCCCCCCCCCCCCCCCCCCCCCCCCCCCTTCCCACACCACACCACCTTAACACACCACACCCCGTACCAAAAAAAAAGGGAAATTGAATTGAATTTTTTCAAGAAAATAAACTACATTGAAATGTAAATAGCAAAATCCTATTTGTGTCTTTTATATTATTTTTTTTATATAATGAAATACATGTAGGAAAACTAGTGGGAGAAGTTTAAAGTTATTTATTAGCTGTAAGTCTCTGACAAACCTTAGCTGTATTGTGCTGCTTATAGGAAGACCAGGTCTGTCGTTGGGAAATCAGGGAACTTGGTGTCTCAGTGAAGAACTCTGTGCAGTCGATCATGCATCTCAGGTTAGAATATTTCTGACTTTCAGGGGGCATGAAATGCCGCACTTCAAATCTGGAGGGAAAACGGCACAAACCCTGCAGTTCTAGTCGCAGAAAGCGAATCCAGGAAGTAAACATTCTGGAGAAGTGAGCAGAACTGATACCTAATCTTGCAGAGGTCATTAACAAAAAGTCCTAGCTTCAGCCTAATCATTACTGCAGTGAACTCATGTTTCAATGTCAGTCCCCTCTTCTTTCCTGTTCTTGATTTTGTCTGCATGTAGTCTACATTATCTCCTCGCCAGTAATGCATTCTTGCAGCTTTAGGTTCTAGGTGTTTGAAGAGGGCATCAAAAATGTTCTTGTTCTTTATTCCAGTATAAAATTGTACAGTTTCATCTGCAGTGAGAAAGGTATCTGGCTCAAAAGAAACTGTTTTTAGTTTGTCTTCCAGCTGGGAAACCTGTTCTTGTAGATCAAGTATTTGTTCTTCTTGCTGGTGGATTAGGATATTTTTATCTCCGAGTTGCCTGTGCGCACTGTCAAGACACTGTTTCAGCTCCATCACCTCCATCCTCAGGTTATCTACTAGTACTACAGACCTATCATAGTCTTGCACTGTTGAAGCACTGACTGGCTCTTCCTGAAGATGAACTGGAGCTGCAGCTGAAGGTGTGCAGTAATCATGATCAGGTCCCCGTAGCCATGAAGTTTCTTTTGCTGCTTGTGGAAGATCCAGGATTGCTGTTAAACAAAAAAAAATCATTTAATATAGATTATTCAGATAGTACCATTTCGCTGTAAAATACAGAACAACATGATGATGAGAGTTAAGTAAATTACATTACCAAAATGCATAGTTAAATGACTTTTCTTTTTACATGAAAAAAAAAATATTAGAGGCTCGTATCCACTGTTTGTTTGACACATTTGGACATGTAACTTAATAGTTCATATTAAATTTGCTGTGCATTCAGTAATAATATGCTAAGAAATATGTATTAAACAGTAACCTAATGTTTATTTGATTTTTGTTTTCTGTGACAATATTGAACTTAAAAATATGCCTAATTGCTACTCATGCAGTAGTTACTCCACTACTGAGATTGAGAATGTAAACAAGTGGTTGAGTGAATGATTTAACACTTAAATTGCTTATTTTAAAAATTAGACCTTTTTGTAATAACATATTATTACTTACAAGACATTTGTTGAGTGTACTCCGGATGACAATCCGTGTCATCGACTACAACATATGCAGCAGCGAAGGGGGGCACCACACCTGCCATTTGAGCTTTTTGATGTGAATCTGTCCAACTTGAAAGTTTTTCATCGGACCAGTAGCAGGCTCTTTTGGTGCTTGTTGCTGTTCTTCTGGCGGTTATATTATTTCCATACCCAAGATGAAGTGTAGGCACGTAATCCGTCGAACAAGGGTCATTTATTGCCATGCCTGACACAAAATGACGATCGCAAACCTTACTGTTCTTCGTTGGTTCGAAGTTTTCGCGTCGTAGTGCATTCAGCCACAACTTTCGTCTCTGCGCCGCCTTTTTTGACTTTCCTAGAGGAATCTGATAAAAAGAGCTGACTCCTCCCTTTCCTTTTTCTCTATCGCGTTGTCTTGAACATTTATACACGCAACAAAAGTCACTTTTTCCCATTTTTTTCGCTGGCTCAGTTACAATCTGCGTCTGTTTTCGAAACGTTCCCCCCTATTTCCGCTGAATGTGAGAAAATACCATCTGCGCATGCGCGACTGCCGAAATGTGCAAAAGGAGTATTACTAGATCACTGAACAGACCTCGACTGGCTTCTCCAAAATTCTAAACGGACTGCGTGAAGCATTAACCACCCATCTGAAATTATGTATGTGGTGTTACCGGTGCACCCCCAGGTCAGTCCTTGAAAGTGACAATACTCTCACTAGTCACAGAGACGCATGTCGTACATTATAAAAAGAGTGACAGTACCTCATCGATCGGATTATATTCCGTCCAAACAGCTCTCCAGCGACATGATGGGTGTGCTTGGTGATTTTACAGCTCTACTCCGGCCAGCATACGACACAAACGTCAGTAATGACAGCTTTTGTTATCATCAATGTGAAAGTTTACGTTTGCCAAGCTGGCTGGTCAATGTCACTTCCGCTTTCATTGGCGCACGCGTACTTCAAATTTCCTCTCACGACAAAAAAGGGAGAGATCCTCTATGGCTCAGCGATACCTTGGCCGGGTGGGATTTTTGGCAGTGATTGAGCAGCTCATGTCATAATACGAAATGGCAAGACTGATGGGATGGCAAGTGAACCCCGTTAGCACTACGTATCGAGCACTACGTGCTGATAGATCTATGACCGTTAGAACTACGTGTCACACTGAATAGCCTATCAATCCAGACCAAAAAGGTGACTGCCAAGCGTGTAATATGCAAAGAAGTACCCAACGGAGAAAGAAACACGCTTAGAAAAGACGGGTACAACACAATTTATTAATATTTCGGGTAAATACCCTTTGTCAAAATAGACAAACAAACAAACAGAGAGATTAGCCGCTACTTCTCTTCATTGGCAGAAGGAATGTGCCACATTCATTGTCAAAATAGACAAACAAACAAACAGAGAGATTAGCCGCTACTTCTCTTCATTGGCAGAAGGAATGTGCCACATTCCTTCTGCCAATGAAGATAAGTAGCGGCTAATCTCTCTGTTTGTTTGTTTGTCTATTTTGACAAAGGGTATTTACCCGAAACATTAATAAATTGTGTTGTACCCGTCTTTTCTAAGCGTGTTTCTTCTCCGTTGGGTACTTCTTTTAAAGTACACGACTGACTGAATCTACCGTCAATAGCCTTTAGAGATTGTATTGCCATATATTAGGAAATCCGTTACTGACATGACTGACGTGTCGATACGGACCCTTGACGACCGGCGGGCCATTGGTACTCACGGCGTCCACGTAGTCAAGTCTAGTCCGGCAGCAGTGACAACACTACGTCAGTCAGTCATAGACCAAAACTGACCTGACGCGGACCTGACCGCTGATAACGACTGGTCAAGTTATCGGAATTTCAGTCTTACTCATCCGGCTGAGTCGGCTCCGGCCGGCCCAACCCGCCAGGTGCCCGTCAGTGCCTCCTCAGTAGACCGCTAAGTTTCAGTACCGCCCTCCACTACGGTTGGCCAAAACACCGTGAAGTAAGTCATTAGTACATGTATTAAGGCAGCCAATGAATAGTCCAGATATCGACACACGTGACAGACTTTTAACATGTATTAAGTCAGCAGTAGATGCAATAAATACTTAATACATGTACTATTCAATCAGCCAATCAAAGCAGCGCTTACAGTTTGCAAAATGTGTTGTGTGCGATAAACATGGCGGAAGGACAGACATTTCTTCGCCGTGCGCTACAAAGACTGACACATTGTGGCAACTCGCTGATATCTGGTGTGGATCCGCCTGCTGTAATATTAAGGTATGTAAAATATTCATGCATTTATCCCTCCAAATATACAGTTAATACCCTAGAAAGCATCAACGGACTCCAAATTTCTAATAGGATCGACTCTGTGAAACTGGGACTTACTAAAACCCGGAATAATCTGTCCTAAGCTAAAATAACCATATCTGTAACTATTATTGCGTACCTAAACACAAAATAATCATGTTTTAAATGTTTGGTTTACATTAATAATACCATGATTTAGTTGTACTAGTAAGCCGTTTTCCACTGCGTTGTCGCGTCGATTACTTCCCTTGCTACAAGATCGCGCTGTCTGAAAACAGTCGGAATAACCTCTCCTAATAAAATAAACACATAAACACATACTATTAAGTACCTAAAGTCGAAATATTCTTATATTTGAGGTTGTAGGTGCCGTAAAAGTTGTTTATTTAGCGTTATAATGCTTCGAAGGGTTCGTTCTGAGTCTCTTGATCTATGCCTGTCTTCACCCTACGCGCATTCGCCCAGACCGTTCGGCCCAAGCACATTTCGTCCCATGACGTTTCATCCCCGTTACTATTTAATTAAACACATTATGCTATTAACGGACCAAGATAATCATTTGACATTCAAAGAGAACATAACAGGACCGTTTCTGATCTTAAAATATATAAACGTTTTTGAGACTCTTATTTTTTTCTATTAAAAAAAAGGAATCCTTAGCTCATGTTAATACATAAAGACAGTCTTATCGCATTGCAGTGTCCTAAAGTCACAATGAATTTAATAATATTGATAGTATGGCCTCTAAACATGATATATGATTGCTTCAGCAGAGAATCAAATGTTGATTCTTGAATTTGGGACTTGAACTAGTGCCAGCGATAAGTCGACAAAGGAAAAAATACTCTCAACGATCTGCCAATTTTCACTCAATGCAGCATGCCAAAAGTAAGCTCCAAAAAATTATTGGCTCCGGTGACATCTTTCACAGTGAAGACAAAGAGCAGGCAAAGGGCAGTTGCATGAGTGAGCTTAGTCCTGCACCTTTAGCATGCTTTTGGAGAATTATTAATAATTTAAATTAGTTGCAGGCTAGCAGACTGAGCTGACCAATTGTTTAGAGTATATATTCACTGGTTGTATTGAATTCCCATTATACCGGTACTGTTTTCATCTCTTTGGTTTTGTTATGTGTCTATTAGTCAGGCTTGGTCAGCATTCTAATAAGAGTATTGAGTAATTTGGCATTTGTTGATAGGGATGCTGAGGAATTTAGATCATATACATGCAGAGATGTCTTTCTGTAATTGCAGCCTGGAATCACTACAGCGGAGCATTGCGCAAGTGTCTGGCCGTACTCTTCCAGTGGAAACAGCAGCGTCACTGAAAGATCAGGTGACGCAGATGTTGGAGGAGTCCTGAAAATGCCAGAATCCCATGCGCCAAGTAAGTTGTATTTTACTGACTTAGTGACATTGTTTGTCCCATTGTACCTCTTTTTGAATCCTGCAAAAAGTGAGAACACAGTCAGACTGGAGCCCATGTCTTGTACAAGACTGAGAAAAGATATAACGCAGCTCTTAGTCTATGACGGGTTGTTTCTGTTTCACTAGTGAAACTTTCAGTACACTTTGCAAATAATTTTCTTAGAAAAAAAGTACACTTTCCATAACTGAAAAGTGTAGAGGACAGGTGGGAACATTTTCATTGTACATTTACACATGTAGTAATAATACACTACATACATCATTGTACACAACATATGTGATAGACAGTGCCTCAGGGAATGTGCTGTCTTCACTGAAGTCATTGCTGGGCCACTTTGTAGAATCGCAATGGATTAATAATTCATTTTTTGTTGGCAGCCCACAGTACTTAAAGAGCTCAGCGTGTTTCCAGGGGTGAGGCCCACGCTCCTCGATACCACATACCTGTGGAACAGCTGCAGTTGATGCAGGACGTGCATTTCAGGACAACAGAAATGGCTGAAATACTTGGAGTTTCAGTCGCAACTCTGAATTCAAAGCTAAGGTATGTTGCAAAGTGAGTAGCTGATAAACATTAAGTATCGCATTATTGACTCATTTCCAGAATACATTTTCACTGACACAAAGCCATCCCTTTACTTTACCCATTTAGCCCTGACGCACTAGAGTTTGACAATGACAATTCAGGGGTAGTGCCAGATTAGCTTGGTGTCAGATATCATGGTCGATTCAGCTCCTGCAACTGGTACATAGTCCATATGACACATTCAAAATGTGGAAATGCAGCCATGCGGTAAAATGGCTTAAGGCACTTAAACTGTGGCTCATTTCAGTGGCCAAAAGGTCACAAAATATTATTGTTGTCGGGGCTCCTGTTTTTACATCTGCTTCAAGTGTCTGTAGGCCCCCAGGTGTGCACACAGACCCCCATCTGAGTATAATAACGGGTCAGAAAATTTATTTAAGACAAATTTCATCATTTCCATGTTGTTTAGTTTAAAATTAAATAACTGGTGAATTAATCATTCAAAGCCTAACTCCCTCTCCCTGAGTGATTGGTAATCTCTTTTACACACAACAGTGAGCACATGCATGCGTGCAGGGCACACACACACATACACACACATGCATGCATGTCGACCACGTGCCTTCTTCTTGCTGAAGCTATTAGAACACGCAACCAAAACCTCTGAAAGTGTCGAAGTGCTGCACACAGTGCAGTATCTTCTTGGGCACTACTCGGCGGTGTAAAAAAGTCTGAGGGTGATAGTATATATGACAGCGGCTTGTCGAAACCATAGCATTTGAGCTTTTTTTGCTTTTTCTTCATCATTCCATCATTGAAAATCACGTATGATTCGTGATTCGAAAGTGATAGTGATTCGGCAACGCCAGCAGTTTATGCAGTTTAGTCATACATGTGAACTGTGCAAGTTGTTAATTTCTCTTCTTTTTTTTATTTTTGTGTCCTTTTACAAAATCTGTTGTTTCTTTCTTAATGAAGCTGTGAGAGACATATTTGAAGGACGTCGGCTTGAGGCTACCATTGCTGCAGATGATGAAAGGCAGCAGCCAGCACCCACAGGTCAGGCAAGAGAAGTTGAATGAATCTCGTGCCCTTTGATGAATGGCAAACTTCAGCTTCTCAAGGCTATTGTCGACCCGTTGTCCTCCAGAACTACGGCTGGACAGCATGAGGAATTTGTGTCAGGAGTGCGGCTTTATGAGGATGTCCTGAGATTCATTGCCGACAGTTAAATATCTGCATTGGTAATAATGTGTTTGGGCACACTTTGTTTCCAGTTGCACAATGCTTTCAGTGGCATTTACATTAATACGATTACATGCCCATGGGCCAGTCACATTTCCACTTGATAAAATTAATCATGTATGCCTGCTACTAAAGTTTTAGTAAGGACTTCATAAATACGCAGTAAAGAATTCTTGACAACTGGGTATGTACTTCCCAAAGCAAGGCATCATTCAGTGTAACTGTATGCTACTTTGTGGGTTAAATACAAACTTTTCAAAGATGTGGACCATGTATTTTATCTATGCTCTGACTTGATGCACAGATTTTCCCACGCAAACTGTCTGTTCAGGGGTGATGCTTACCGATGTGTGCATGCAGTTTAAAGTAGTCTCTATGAAGAGCTAATCAGCATCTGCACATGGTTAGTGCTAGTAAGTTACTATCAGTATGATAGTGCTCCTGTGGCATGTAACTGATGCAACAAGAGTACACAGTGACTGAAAACATGATACATGAGGAAAACGGTGAAAACATTTGGGTGGTTGTTACATTGCTTAACTTCCAAACAGCACCAAGACTTTCTCAGGATGTGAAAAAGGAAACAGCATGCCAGTAAAAGAAAAGTAGACGGCTAGTACCCAGGGGTGTGATGTATGGACAGAGACTAGACAAGTCCCCGACGTAGCCCTAGTCGGAAACTAGTTACGTAGTGACTAACTGAGGCATACATTTCCGATGCATGAACTGAGACTTGAGACAGACTATCAAGTCCGAGACTAGATATGGTTAGTCCGCGACTTGCGTCAGGTGCTAATTTTAACTTGGGAATATCCAGTTCCAAATGCCACTGAGCATGCGCCGCTGGGAACAGCATTCGCCCTGAACGTGTTTTGACAGCCACTATCTTCCATCTTCACTCTGCCTGTAAACTGTACTCATCGATTTTGGTTTTAATAATATTAATAATAATAATATTGTACATTTATATAGCGCTTGACCTCCAAATGAATGGTGCTCTAAGCGCTTTACAAGATCAAAAATCACAGAACAAAAAGTACAAGAAAAATAAATTTCACGGCGCTTGAAACGAAACTTTTTGTAAAGCTTTATATCATCAAACTCATCTAGTGTGTGTCGACGGTCTCTAAATACTCGATTTCGGCGTAGATTTCGTCAAGATAGGCGGAACATCATGTAGACAGCGGCTGCCATTTTGATTAGTTCGCTTTTAGTCATAGACGCTTTACACCTAGTAAATCGTGGGCTTAAATTTGGGCTGTTTAGTCCCTGAGATAGTTTCAGACTTGGCCTAGTCTCAGTTCATGCATGTCTTACTAACATGTTAGTCTTAGGCGTATGAAGATAGTTTCGGACTTAGGCTCTAGTCTCTGTCCATACATCAGTCCCCAGACAGACTATACCTGTGCACCATAGTCATACTAGTGCAAGATGAAAAATATTTACTTTCCTATTTCTCATGCTTATTTGGGTTCAACTGAGTGTTTTCTGGTACTGTGACCCAGACCTGATTTCATACTGGTACCGTATATAGAAGACTTCGGGATGAAATCATCCTAGTGTTTGACTCCAGGTTATTCATTGCAGCGTAGATTGTGTATTTTGTTGTTTTATTTTTAAGCTTACCTGTTACCTTTAGTAACAGTAATAGGAAATATAGCTTTGAGACATTAACTGCGTATTTTTGTGAAATAAACATGTACTTTCTTTACAGTTTTCTGAATTTTGTGTAATTTGATAACGTTACAGATTTTGTTTGGACATGGTGAATGGATCGCACAAATACAAGGTTTAGTCTGCAAATGCAAATATTAGTGATTGATAATATGGTTTGCAACACTTCCCCTTGCATGTCAGAAGGAGATAAAATGAACAAGAACTCCAATCCTGTGACACTATTGTGACACAATTAGTGATGATAGTGTTGCATGCGATATGTTCGCTGATGATGCTGCTTACATATTATTGTTTATTTTTACTAGTATAGTCTGCCTGAGCAATTAAGCTTGCCTCGTGGGTTTTTTGTTGATGCAGATAACATTTTAATAAGACATTCACATGTTAATGTAACCATCTGTTGCACAAGTGTTTTATGTTTGAAAAGTGATGGCAGATAGTTTGGGGCTTTCAAGCACTGTAGAGCAAACCTGTTGTTAGTTGCAAGTTATACAAATGCTAATTGGCAGCATGCATGATTATAAAGATAATTGTCGTTGTACCAACCCCCCCCCCCCCCCACCCCCCCCACATACTCCACCCATCCATTGGGGGCGGTCCATGGCGCAGTGGTTAAGACGCCTGCCACCAATGCTAAAGGTGCGAGGTTCGATTATGGGTTCCGTCGTCGGACTTTTCTCCTGTAGTAAGTGTCACCGTTAATTCGGGCGGATCATCGGGGGTTCTTTCTCCGGGTACTCCGGCTCTTCCTCCCCCTCCCCTATGGTACCGGTTTCAGGTCACTTTATAAAATTTCAAATACAAGCGATCAAAATTTCCAAAACCTCAGTAGTTGAGCTGACCCCTCGCACCACGTGAATATCCTGTGTTTGTCTTGTACTGTGTTTGTCTTCAGTGTGTGTCACGTGAGCGTGCATGTTGGGTTCAGTTTGCTGCGCTTTGAGCCGATTCCCAGAATAGGGAAAAGCGCCTATATAATAACCGGTATTATTGGCATTTCTATTTTGTTTTAACTATTGTGCCAATTTCTGTTGTTGTTTTTTTTGGGGGCTTTTTGGGTTATTTTTTGGTAAGCGCCCTTCCAGCACTCTAGTCAGTATTATATGTCACTGGAAGCAATTTTTAAATACTTTTTTAAAATTCTGTGTTGCTAGAATCAATATGCCAGGTCATGGTTGCCTGCATATTTACATTTATTATTAATATTATGGTTTCATGGTTACATTGTTTTTATTGTACCGATGCCAATTGAGCAGTATTATGTACATGAATTTGACACTCTTTTTAACCCATTACATCCTGATGCTGATTTTGTCAGATTTGCTTATTGTCCTAGTGTATCAGGATGAAAAGGGTTAATAAGGACATGTCATATGAAATTCTTTTCTTTTCATAACCAATGTTGTTTGTGCCAAATCCTGTATGTTTAGGAGGAAATTTTGTCTCCAATCGAATTGTCAGGATATTCTGTTAATCTGTAAGAAAGTTAGTCATGGGCGCAGTTTAAGAATGCGCTGTATACAAAATCTGTTATGTGTACAGATCCCATTGCCAGTACCTCAACATCTGTGTGTATATTCAGAGATGGTTTTTGTATGTCATGTATCAGATCAATTGTTTTTGCTAATTGTGGGCATGGTTTGTTGTACATTTTGTGTATTGTTACAGACAGCTGGTTTGTGTGGGTGGGTGGGTGGGTGGGGGTTAATTAATCAGTTGAATCCTGCCTGAGGATGATTTGTTTTAACTTCAGATTGCCCTGTGAAAGCTATGTTATGGGTAAGGAGATATACATCAACCATTTTAGTTCAAGGGTGGTGCCAGAACTGTGCACAAAGCTGTTCTGGCACTTTTCTTGAGCTATCATAGTCAAATTATTTCAGGCAGAAATTATCAGATGAAAATGGTTAGCTGAGATAATCATTGTCCTTAATTATTCATATTGCATGCTTATAATTACTATCGGTATAGTTAGAGTGTTTTCTATTTTTAAAACTGAGAATCGGATTAAATTTGTGCATCACTGTGAATCTATGAGTTCAGGTCTTTCTTTTTAAGTTGTGTTTTGAGGTAGGTGTTACATATTTTGATGAACGTTTGATTTGATCTTGCCATGCAAAGAGAAAATGGCAATTGTCCAGGCCTAGTGTTGGCTCATAATGAAGCTATCAGATTTATATATGTCTGGATGATGGTCTTTTTCCTCAGATGACTGAAAGCTGGATTAAATTACCAATATCCAAATCTGGGACAATACTATACAGTTTGGAAAAAGGTTGGCAGAATATTTGCTACATGTTGGCACCAGAATGGATTAAGCTTGGCACTATGTTGGCAGCCAATATTCACCATACTGGTCCTAGGATGGATCCAGCTTGGCACTATATTGGCAGCCAATATTCACCATACTGGTCCTAGGATGGATCCAGCTTGCCACCATACTGGTTCTAGGATGGTTCCAGCTTGGCACTATATTGGCAGCCAACATTTACTATATTGGCCCTAGGATGGATCCAGCTTGGCAGCCAACATTTACCCGATATTGGGCCAACATCGGGCAAATTTGCACTTCCAATATTGGACCAATATCGACACCCATATATCGGCCCAATATCTAAGCCAATATTGGACCTATATTGGTGTGCTGGCTGGGGCGATACACACTCCCGATAAGGATTTGTAAGTAATTGACACACGCCTACAAAACACACTACAGGACATTAACAGCTGGTGCAGTAACAATTCCATGATCTTAAACCTTGCAAAGACTAAATGTATGGTTGTAAGTACCCGCTAAAAGTATCAGCTCGGCTCTCACTCAGCTTGTCCCTTCAAGGCAAATCTATCAGCCAGGTAACGGAACATAGTCTTCTCGGTGTTACTGTAGATAACCAGTTTCAATGGCAATGCCATCTTAGTAATATTATTATGTAAGACAATATCAAAGAAACTGTTTATTTTATCCAAGTTAAAACATATAGCTAATGCAGAAACACGAAAACTGTTCTTCAATGCCCACATCAGGTCACATATAGATTATGCTTCTACAGTGTGGGATGGCGCAAGCGAGGTCCTGTTAATGAGGCTGAACGCTCTTCATCGTAGAGCTGCGAAGATTATCCTTTCAGACCCTAACTCAACAACGGATAATAAACTGAAAACCTTAGAAATTCTCCCCTTGAAAAACCATTTGTTATACAATAAGGGAATAACAATGTTCAAAGTATTGAATAACAGACTCCCCGAGTATATTAAAAAAAATTGTTTTCCCTCCCGGTATCAACATACTCCAAATCAAGGCAGTCCATTACTGTGCCACGACCTAGTATCGATCTCAATAAGAAAAGTTTAGCATTCTCGGGTGCTAGCATGTGGAACACATTGCCCAAAAATGTTACAACATCAACAACAATCGTCTTTTAAAACCGTTCTCTTTAACTACCTCACCTCATCCTCGTAAGATTTTCACAGCAGCCTGCACTTGTAGTGTACGATTTTCCCCTTTCTAACTCTTCAATTCACTTATATCTTCAGTTAATACAAGATGCTAATACTGTACGTATTGAGTGTGTATGTGTGTGCGCACGTGTGTGTTTGTGCTTGTGTCTATGAATGTATGTATGGATATGTACACCTTCACAAGTGTGTGTATGTGTGAGATTTTCTATGTTTATTTCCACTTCTTCAATGATTTATTTCTTAAAAGTTTATATTTCAATTTTTGGTTCTTTTTATATTTTATTTTTCCCAATTTAAAGATAATATTTTGTGATTTGTGCATTATATGTAAAGTAGATTAGCAACAGCAAGTTCGGAAAATGGTTTCACCAAAACTTTCACCGTTGTAAAATAAAGAATCATTGTCATTGTCTCTCTCTCTCTCTCTCTCTCTCTCTCTCTCTCTCTCTCTCTCTCTCTCTCTCTCTCTCTCTCTCTCTCTTTCTTTCTTCAAACTAGCTATGTCCTACATTTCAAGTAAATATGACAAAAATTACGGACTCTAATCTGGGTGAACCGACTTTCTCTAAACGGTTTTTATGTCTTCAATGAGACATCCAGTTCAAAATGCTCGGAGGCTCTCTTAACCATCCCTTAAATAAAGTATTTCACCAAGTTTCAAGTGAGCTTGTATGACCAGGACTGCAATATCTGAGATTCTCATGTCTACATACATACACACACACGCACACACACACATACCGCCTTTTGTGACATACTAGACATGACGTAATTTTTATCTTATTATTCATTTGTCAGAGGTTTGGGCCTCGGTGCCCACCTTTGACATCATGGATATGCTATTAAATTCGCCAAACTGCGACCAATCCTAAAAAGTCCCTTCCATAAATAGAGGGGACTTAAAAAAACAACAAAGCAAAGAAATTTAAAATAAAAAGAGTATAATACATTTAATTCACACAGAGTATAATAATTTAATCCATTGCCACAAAATATTTAAACATAAATTAAGGGTTGCTTCAAAAATACGAACTCAGAAACGTTTCCTTTAAATATTTGATCTCAGAAACGGCCCAGTTATCTTCTCTTTGAATGTCAACTGATTATCGTGGTCCGTTCATAGCGTAATGTGTTCCAATAAATAGCATAGGGGATGAAACATCATGGGACGAAATGTGATTGGGACGAACGGTCTGGGCGAATGCACGTAGGGTGAAGATAGGCATAGATCAAGAGGCTCAAAGAACAAGCCCTTCGACGCTTTCTAACGCTAAATAAACAATTTTTGCGGCACCTTCAACTTCAAATATAGGAATATTACGACTAAGTACTTAATAATATGTGGTTATTTGGGCTTAGGAGAAGTTATTTCGACTGTTTTGGAACAGCGCGATCGTGTAACAAGGGAAGTAATCGACGTGTCAACGGCAGTTGAAACGGCTTACTAGTACAACTAAATCAACTTTAATGTAAACCAAACTTCTAACACATTATTATTTTGTGTTTAGGTACGCAATAATAGTATGGATATGTTTTTTTTAAGCTTAGGACAGGTTATTCCGGGTTTTAGCAGTACCCCGCGGAATATGCTTGATGAGGGTGTAACCCCTGCGGTTATCTGTAAGCGCTTATCTGATTGGCTGTTCATAATAGAACATGTAAAAAGTGACTTATTACACGTTCTAATACTACGCGGTTTGGATTGGCTGGTACATTGACTTATTACATGTACTATGTCGGTCACGGGGTCGATTTGTGAACTCTGATTGGTTGGGATAATACATGTATTAAGTAGTTACTACATGTACTAATGACTTAGTTATTGTTGCTTTGGCCGTCCGTACTCCACTGCCAATTACATTTTATGCTCAAGGCCGCCGGGAGTAACTGTGACTACGCCGCTAAAACCGGAAACGAACCATTTTTCGACTGCGATCACTGACAATCCGAGGGAACTACGTACGAGACCACACTTCAAGTGCAGAAACCTACCTGCACGCGAAGTTCTGGTGCACAGCGGGATCCGTCCGGCCGGCCGAGCCGAGCCAGAGAAAGACAATAGGAGACCCGATAGACAATGAATTCAACAGAGCCGCATCAGTCATTAATTTACATCATTTTTTAATATCAAAATTTTGACCCCAATTTTACCCCCGTTAATTCTGAATCAACCCTTTGATTTTTAAAAAGTGATGAGTATGACTGATGCGGCCTTATTGATCTGATTATCTTACGGGTCTCCTATTGTCTTTCTCTATAACTATTGTCTCTGTCAACACCTAATCATGAACCTGATCAAGTGATGCCAAGTGAAACTTAATACTTATTAACAAGTTGCAACTAACTTTTAGGAACCTGCAGAGGTAACCTTTAAGTGTGTTGTCATAAGAACTTATTAATTACTTACCCTAAGTTTTTACAAGTACTTACCCTAAGTTCTTACAAGTACTTACCCCAAGTTCTTACAACAACTTGACTCAAGTCCCAAGACACTGAGACAGATTTATCAAGATACAAGGACAATAAAAAAAACTTTTTTTTCTCAGTAATACTCAGGTGGTGGTGCTGATGGGGTTAAATAATCAGGCACAAGTGGTGTAAGTGGCATGGCATTTTTCTGTGAAGTGTATGACATTATTAAAAGATTACCAAATCTGATTTTTATTTGTTTAAAAGATTGTGTAGTTTTTCTGTGGTTTCCTGAACACCGATCTGTTTCCCCATCTCTAAAAAACTGGCTTTTAGCTCTTCAACATTCACGGGAGATTGACTACGCATTTTATTTTGTATTTCAGATTTCTGTTTTTTGTAATTATTTAAATCATCCTGGACGCGCTTAAATTCATCATCATCAATAAAATTATCGTTCAATGCCTTACTGATAATAAGTTTCATACTGCTCAGCTTTGCACCAGCAAGCGTACTCAATGCTTCATGTTTCTGTAATTTCGTGTGAAACCTCTTGTTCAAGGCCTCCAAACCAAAGCATGCTAGGCATGTAGCAACGCTAACACCCTCAACTGCTATTCCAGCCAAACTTCCAATTCCCGTGGCAAACAGAACAATACCCCCCACAGAACATCCAGCTGAAACTGCACCAATAGCCATAGAAGTGTTTTGAACAGAATTAAATACTGACTTATACCTCCTTTTGCACCGTGAGTACTTAGCCTCTTCACTTTCCAAATATTTCAAAGCTTCTGTAATATTATTTAATCTGAATGCATCTGCCTGTAATGTTTTATCTGAAGCAATTAGCACAGCTGTCACCTGTGTATCAGGCGCAAGTGTTGTTTTAGTTGTCACATTTGTTTCAGTCGGCTCAAGCGTCGGTAGTTGCGGATAGAAGTTTACCATTTTTTTTATTGACAAATATTTTTTTTTATTTAATCAGCAATTACATTTTGCAACTCTTCAAAAGTATACAATTTGTTAGCATAATAAAATGCAACACGATCAATGTGTTCAAGGTTTATGTAAGTTAGACGAACAAAAGTTGCTTTGTCGACCACCACCTTGACAGCTGGAACACTGCTCGAAACATTAATAACATCATTATTTTTTGTAATAGCAATAAAGACCTTTGATGATTCTGTTACTGTGTCATTCCATGTAAGTTTAATTCCTTGTGCAATTTGAGCCTTTTTAGCAGTAGTTACTGATCTCATGATAATTTCAAATACTATTGTCGCTTCTCTTGCGATGGAAAAGTTTATTGGTGCAAACACGACCTTCGCATCAGACCTACCCTTCCTATGTGTAAGAAGATATCTCCGTCTCTCATAATTTTCAACTTTCAGTTTTTCTCTGCTATTGTCATCTGGGGCAAAGCTTGGAACAAGACTTACAATCAGCGGCCCAGAGTTAACAACCTTCCTAAACACTAAGGCACCTTCGTCATCAGTGTATACATAAGGACTAATAAATTCCAACTTTATGTCCCAGTCAATTGTGGGTGGTGGAACAGGCACAGGTGAAACCACCCACTTATTACCCACATGTATTAAGTTGTAAGGCGCATTATTTACAGGTGGAGTAGGTACAGTAACATCACGCAGCTGACCAAGTTTAGGAATCTGTTTTTCACCGTCTTTCATGTCAACAATTACTTTCCTCTTGTACATGCCATTTGAATCAAGTTCAAAACCATATATTTCTCCAACATCCCCTTCCTTCTCAAAATCCTGGACGTCTGCCAAATCTTTCAACTCTGTAACCGGACACGCAACTGGTATGATTGTTCGCTTTGGACCAAGACCACTCATTTTTATAAACAAAAATAAAATTATTTAACTTCTAACACTACACTAAAATCATGCATAAGAACTGGTTTGTCATCCTGATTAGTTACAGATATACTCAGTGACTCAAAGAAACTAGAACCTAATTTCTTAAACTGCAAATTAGGAAATCTAACAACTACACTTTCACAATACGGAGCAGTTCCAGTAGGTAAACATCTCAACAAAGTTGAAGGCTTTCCATTGTGAACATTCTCAGATGTGTTTAGTTCTTTCAAATAAACATTTAGCACTGTGTGTACTGACAAATTGACAGGACGTTTTCCAGTTATTTTAAGTTTTTTTGTCTTCATTGTTATAATACCAAACATAGCTTCATCTAAATCATCTGTTTTATACCAATCGTCATCAATATAAAAACCAAGTAAATATGCAAATCTATCTGAGATCCTTAACCAATTTTGTGTCAGAAATTCTAATGTAACAAGTAGGTTAGCTGGATTTAAAGTTGCTTTAATTTTAAAATTACTTTGAAACCATTCAGCTATAGTACAAAAGTCATAATACCCGGGTGGTAAAGCTTCAGTCTTACCATCTAAATTTACTTTATTATATATATCATCTTCTACATTAAACCATTTTACTGTGTAGAACATTTCATGGATAGCTACAGCCTTACTACCATCACGATTATCAATCCCATTAGTTAACCACACTGGTTTGCTTGTGTCAAGATTTGTTAAGGTAATAAACATTTTTATTATCTCATATAAAAAAGGATGGAATTTAAATCACCAACCATTACCACAACAAACGCATTTGAATTTAATGTGAATGCCAAATATAATGTTGCACCTACTTATGAACAGAAGATAATTCAACTAAATCAGCTTGACATAGCTGTGTCTGAACAAGATCTATTCCAAGTCAAAGTACCAAATCCGTTTGACCCTCCAATAACAGATGACTCTACTGCAAGAAAGTGGTCTTCAAGTCCACTACAGATGTTTCAAAACCAACTCAACTTTGCCATACTATGTTCAACTACAGGCTGTGGTGTTTCATTCACAGACCATTTGAATCACACAAACAAACTGATTAGATCTGTCTACTGTTTTCACACGTACTACCAGTTTAGACGTATACTGTCAGAACTTCATACACCACTGCCAACTGAATCCAGTTTCAACAGGTTTAACAACCCCATGGATATGAAAGCATTTGAATGGATTTGTAATGAGTTTAACATCAGCCCCAAGTATGACTTTACACAAAAACTTGATGATCACAAAGGCATGGGTACACTGTATTATGCTTTGAGTCACAGACAATACCCTCAAGATTATTACCCTGGTTACACTTCATTCTCATCAAAATCAGAAGTCTGGATAGGATCAATAGAGCAGAAGCAGACTAACGCATGGACCACATTTATTTTAGATAAAACTGACGGGTTTACTCAAGCAGGAGTGGAGCGCGTAAATGAGTCTATCAGAACATATGTCTGGTGTATACTAGGTGCACAATCACTAACAAAATCGAATATTTTGAATGGAAGTGGAAAATTTGAGGCACAAAAACAGTTTCTCGCTAATCTTGAAGATTCAATTAATTCAACAGTTGATCTCCCATCAAGCATACAACGCTACCAAGACGTACTCAGATATGCTAGATCAAAAGTTGACTTTGTAGTTGGCGTCGGGTTATACATGTTACCATCTGACCTTCAACTCCAAATGGGGACAATAACAAATTATAATAATGAAATCATTGTTGCAGGTGTTGGTCAGAAATTAGGTCTCAATCAATCTGTAAACTTGGGAGCCACAACCACACACGTACAGTCATTAAAATCATTACAGACGGTAACACCCCCGGCCCCGGCCCCAGCCCCAACACCGGCACTCATACAACCAGTACAGTCAACCCCTGTCACACATGAGTCAGAGAGAACTGCATTGGTAATAGGTCTAACAGGATTAGGGGTATTACTTCTTTATCTGTTTCATTAAATAACCCACCATCAACCCTCCTACTGTAACCAAAAAGACCCACACATGCTCTGCCATAAACCCCACTGCCTTTGCTGCTGTAGTAATCAGCCAACTGACAACAGTGCCAATTATGCCAGGCAAAGCATCTATTGCTTTCAGAGCCAATTTTTTTAAGTAGATCTGAAATATGAGACAGTTGTTTTTTTACCCATGACTGTAAATCTTTTGGGTCTGTTGGAGTCGGGGGGTCCGGGGTTGGTGGTGCCGGTGCCGGGGCTGGACCACCACCACCACTGCCGGAGACAGCTAACACTACAGTACTTATAATAAACCCATGAGCTGTAATTAAACTAGCAATTGTAATACCCTGTTCTCTGAAAAGTGTTTTTAGTCTCTCAGCCAGAGTAGTGTCTTCGTGAAGTATTTTCTGAATAGTTTCTCTAATTCTGTTGACCTGTGATTTCAGTTTTTGTCTTCCAATACTAATTGTTTCTAACCGCCCTGATCTTTCTATCTGCAAATCATTTAATCTGTGTTGGATTCTTTCTTTCATTTTTGTGTCTGCGGTAGCCAGTTTCTCTTTTTCATGTTCTATGTGTTTATCAAGCTCACCCAGTTTGGCAACATTGTTTACCATCTCACCTCTTATTGTCTGCAGTGATTTATCCAACCCTATAATCTCCCGCATTGACAAAGGTGGGTCTTCTATTGTTTTCAAAGCGTCATTTATTTGACCTTCAGTAAATGAAGTTTCTTGTATCACTGTGTTTGCTATTTCTGGTAGGCTTGTTACAGGTGCCATTTCAATTTGTTGCCCTGTTGGCAACTTTGTTTGCGTGTCGTGAAGAACACTAGCCAGTCTTGGGGGGACAGGAGACCCACCAATACCCAGTTGACGCAAGGCACCAACACCACCTTCATTTTTTATTGTACTTAAAGCCCTAAACCTACTAGGGTCTTTTTTGTTAGTCAATAGTACTTTTCCTTTGTCAACAGTGTTTAAATATAAATGACCCTTGCCATCAAGTTCAAACTGATTAGGGTCTATGTTGTCTGGGCGGCCACCAACATGATCATAAAATGAGTTCACTTTGGTTTCTAAAAGTTCGTGACGTAAACTGTAAATATTTCTTGTACCAGTCATATCTGCCATATCTGTCATATCTGTTGTATTACCAAAATCATACGTGTCATCCATTTCAAAATCTTCATGATTAAATCCTCCCGTGGCCATTGTTTTATTAATTTATTATTTTTTATTGTGCATAATAAAAATGACACAGTCTTACGGATCAAAGTTAGACCCATACAGAAAACTACGTGAGCCTCTGGGTGTTAAGGCCATTCGACAATCAATCGTCATCACAAACAATCCAAGTACTATAGACCAGAACCAAACACTTACAGTCAAGTTTCCAAACCTAGGTCCCAGTGACGTTATTGTTCCTCTCACTGCACGCCTAGCATTTAATATTGAACTATCATCAGATGCAGACGTAAACAGAACACTAGTTAACAATCTTGGTAGAGCAATTGTTAGAACTATTAAAGTAAAACTTGAAGGGCAGGAAGTGTTTAGTCTTGACGACTCAGATGTGTTCTACTGTTATAAAGATCTTTGGCTCACAAGAGAAGAACGAGAAGACCGTATTTACCAAGGCATACAGCCAGATAATGTTGGTAAACTTCGAATCAATGCCGGAGACAAAACAACTACTGGGGTACCAAAGGAAGTTATTATAGCAGAAACATATGGAACCAGATTTTACATTCCACTTGAGTTTGAAATCCTAACAGCTCATTTGCCTTATTATCAAGGAGCACTGAATGACCGTCTGAGCTTTGAACTAACTTTCAATGACTACTCCAAAGTTATTAAATCATCTGCCACAGATGCAACATACAAGATCTCTAACATTTCCTTGGAATATGAAATTGTCACACACACTGATCTAGCCAGACTCATTCAAAATCAATACCAGTCAAGACTGCCAATTTATTATGACAGGGTGATTAGACATAGTTTAATGCAAAAAGACAAGAGTGACCCGATGTGGAACATAAACTTGAACACACCAGCTAGGTCACTGAAAGGTATTCTTATGTTGTTTGTTGAACCAGCAGATCCATATAAACGGGATTCAGAAAAATTCTACAATCCTAAGATTACACATTTGTCCTGTACAATTGAAGGCCGCCCTAATCAAGTGTATGCTTCAGGTTTGTTACCTTATCAACACTACGATGAGATCACAAAGTATTTTGCGGGTGGAAGGATTAGAGATAAACCTGCAAACATTGCGTGCAAAGATCTACATCTGTATGATGTTAGGATCGGACAATACCTTACAAACAAGTATGCACTGTGGCTAGACCTTCGTAGTACAGATGATGATTATCTTCATGGGTCAGGACGAACTGTTGAGAACGGCAGTGATGGAATTACAATTCAGATACAAAAGAAGGTTGAAACTGCTGCAGCCATAAACATATATTTGTACCTGATATATGATGCACAACTCAATATTGCAGAAAGCAGACTAAGCGGACACATATATTAAAATTATATTGTGTATTAAAATGAACCGGAGCTTAATGACCCTTGACCCACACTGTGGCTTATTTGTTGGTGCCACAGGGTGTGGGAAAACTGAATTTGTTCTTAACCTATTACAAACAAGATACATACACCACTTTGAAAACATTGTAATATTTTGTCATACAATCAAACACAACAAAGCTTATCACAATCGTTTATTCATTTGGTCTGACAGTAACATATACTTAGTTGACCCTGAGAAAAAACTTAATGACTACCTACAATATTTTTACAAGCAATTTGAAGGACAGTCAACATTGTTTATTGTTGATGACTGCTCAGCAGAGAAAGACATTGTCAAGAAGAGAAACACTCTAGCAGAACTTGCCTTCAGTGGCAGACACGCAAATGTCAGTGTATGGATTCTCACTCAAAAATATAATGCTGTACTGAAAGATTTTCGAGAACAGTTAAAGTTTATCTGTTTGTTTTACTGCAAGGATCGTGACAGCTTTGAAGACTGTCTCAGAGAAAATGATGTCATACCAAATAAACATGAACGTGATGATGTAAAAAATAAACTGAAATCAACTAAGCATCTAAAGCTCATTTTAAAGACAGATCAGCCCACAGGGTATGGGTTAGTAAATTAATTTTTGTTTTTTAAAAATAACAATATAAATGAACCCTGATGAAATCCTTCTATTGAATGATATCAATGCTGTAGAGAACAAAGACTTAGACTAAAAAAAAAAACAGCGTCTTTTGTCTGTAATTGTCTCAGGCAAATCAAAGACTTATCTCGGGAAACAATACATGACAGAGGATATTGAATCTCTAACCTCTGACGAGCTAATCAAGCTTCATTCAAAATATGAAAACCACATCGCTTCACTAATGACTCGTGATTTAAGTCGATCTCTAGTATGTCTAAAAACAAAAGCAGTGAGTCACTTTCTACCTGTGGATAGTGACAGTCTATCACACGACCTTGAAAGCAATCCTATTGTTTCAAGTTCAATTGGCAAATTAGCATGTGTCATGTTTAACAAGTTTGGAAATTACCTTGCACCTGTCGTAACATTGCTTGTTACCGGAGTCATATTGATTTTTCGAAAATAAATTTTACTGCAGAAAAAAATGGACGAGAACAAGACGACTCCACAACCGAACCCCAGTCCAGTTTTGACACAGGTTCAAACTGTGACTAAGGCTAAAAGTCCAGGCCGCGTTGATGCAGGAAAAAGATTAGCTGAATGGAACAGGCAGAAAAAATTACAGCTTCAAACACAAACAGAAAAGGCTCATGTGACTGACCAGGCGTCAACACCTTCAGGACCAGTGTCAATACCATCAGGATCAACACACCCTCATCAAAGTGAGAGACAAACAACTAAGTCTGACCCTGACCCTGAAACAACAAAATATATAGTTGCCGGATTTGTTGTCGGATTTGGTTACGTAGGGTATCAATTATACAAAAAATACAAACCACAGACTCGTACAGTGACCAAAAAATCAGACACTCCAAAAACAAAACCAGAAGTCGCCACATTACCAGTAACATCCAAAGCCGTTGACCCATTTTATATGCAGTAAATAAAAATATTATTTTAATTTTTCTTGCCTAAGAAATGAACAACTCAAAAAATTTAATGAACCTTGTGTATCACTCTGCCGTAATCAGTGGATTAGCAGTAGCTTATTCTATGCTGGGGAAAAGTCTACTCAAAATGAAATCAGCAGACCTCAGTAGACTCGATTTTGAAGACAGCGCTAAGCTAATTGTAGTCGTTACAGCGTCGATTGCGACAAAAGATTTTCTTGTTAAGCAAGGAATTATTCCTGAAAATGTTTCTATGTAAATAAAAATAATATGGCGACGATAGCTATTATGATTGGTGGAGCGATGGTTAACGCATTGGCTTTCAGTGGCTCAAACTATCTCTTTTCAAAAATGGGTAGAGAAGAATCTGCAGAAGAAATGAAACGTCACAATGAGGCATCAGAAAAACTTGCTCAAGCCCAGCAGGAATATGAAAAACAAAGAATTGAGAAACTTGATTTCATCAATGAAAAACTCAGGCTAGAAGGCCACGCACAACATACGTTTTCAAATACAGACGAAGCAATCAGGGAATATTTTCTTGTCACAGGTGAAGACATGTCTATCCCGAAACCAAAACTAAGTGACTATTACAAACCAAGCACACAACAAAGAAATGGAGAGATAATCTTTGTTCTAGTGGGAATGACATTTGTTTATTTTACAGGAGTTTTCATTGCTAGAAAAAATGGCAGCCGAAAATAAACTATCAAAAATATATTACTCTCCATCAGGCTATTGGAAAGGACAAACAGCTATTGAAAAATTACATGCCGCTGTGGGCGGAGATATAACACTCAATCAAGTCAAGCAATGGTTACAGAGACAGGCAATTTGGCAGATATATCTCCCTGCTCCAAGAAAGATATCTAGACCTCATTTTGAGAACACTACCCCAAATGACACACACCAAATGGACCTTTTGTTCTTACCACATGACACAATAAGAAAGAAACGATACAAGTATGCATTAACTGTTGTAGACATTGCTTCAAGGTATAAAGACGCTGAACCCATATCTGACGAAACAGCCAGTACAGTTGCTACAGCATTATCAAAAATATATAGTCGAGGCCCTTTAAGATACCCCAGACTAGTGCAGGTTGATGACGGATCTGAATTTAATCAGTTATTTGCTAAGCATGGCATACTGGTCAGACGAGGCATTCCAGGTGTGCACAGATCACAGGCAATTGTAGAGAACTTTAACAAACAGTTATCAGAGAGACTTTTCAGCTATCAGTATTCTAAGGAACTCATGCATGACACCCGGAACACGGAGTGGGTAAAGAGATTACCACATGTGATAAAAGCAATGAACAATGAAGGACACCCAAAGCCTGCTGATGCTATTAAAATGAAAACAATTACAGAGCCAAAAACAGGACCAACCCCAACCCCAGCACCGCTTGCGCCAGACACAAGTTTATTTACTAAACAGGTAAGATATCTATATCAACCAGGTGAAGCTGAAAATGACATAAAGCGCAGGGCGACAGACCCTATCTGGTCAACATCCGTTCATAATATAAAAAAAATAATTCCCGGCGCAGACGCAACAATATATTACCTGTTCGACCCTGCACCCCAGAGGGCATTTGTCAGAGAAGAATTACAGATTATTCCCCCAGACACCGTTACTCATTTCAGTAACTAACTCATCAATTAATTCATCAACCAGTTCATCACAAATGTCTTCAGATAACTTGAGCCTGTAATGTCCAGGTGCATAAGCTTTTTCCTTGGTGTGAAACACACGTTTTGTATCCCCTATTGCAAGTGACTTCTTATGTGTTTGAATCATTTCAAGATTATGTTTATTTGATCTCAGTGACTTGTTTGGATAATCAGGCATTAATGCACCATCTAATGCTTGCTTGTAATGTTCATGACGAATGTCTTTATTTTTTATTGCTGTTTTTTTTAATTCCTTTGGCTTTCGACTGACTTCCCTTTTGGTGCAGTATAGAATACATTTTGGATCTCAGTCCAACATACTCAACTATTGGCACACCATTTAGTTCATCTTTAAACTTACCAGGCACTTTCTTGTTTTGTGTGCTGAACAGCGGGTGGTCTTTAGGGTAATCAGATGTGTCATACATGTGTAACTCTGTTTTCATGTCTTCATAAAAGTCTTCAGTACACACATCAATGATCATAGAGTCAGTGTCAGTGTATAGCAGACGACACTCAGGATACTTTGGTTTGAAGTAATCATAATAAAATTCAAGCATTAGTAATTTTGACAACTCAAGAATTGCCATACCAATGAATACTGGCTTGTCCAGTTTAACAATCTTTTTTTGAGTGACACAGCATACAATGATGAATGAAATTCTTTATACCCTGTGTACTGTGGCTTGCCTGTAAGTTTAATTGCGCCCAATTCAGTTGTGACCAGTCTCACATCTTTTCTGTGATGAGGATTTTCCATTGTCTTGCCAAAACAGGCATTGTTCATAAGCTTAAAAAAGTCTTTGTCAAATGCAGTGTTGCCGTCTCTGGCACGAAGGGTTGTGTTCTTCATTATGTAATCTTTCATGAAAGCACTCTGATCAAATTGAATTCCTCTGTGAACTTTCTTTAGTACTAACCCATGTCTGATGTAAAACTGTAACAAGCGATAGTGGCAAACGTAATTGAATTTATCATTCAGATTAGGCACAAGTTTAGTGTCTTCTTTTTTCCCTGTCATACTCATTTTCTCAACAGCTAATGGATAATCATTGTGGTAATCATGTAGATGGTGTGGATACTCCAGGTCTACTTCAAAGATCCAACCCTTCGCGTCGTTTCGGTCAAGATTCATAATATTGTTAGTTAACCCTGACTCTGTTACATCATACTGTGACAAATCATACAGACAAAAGTTTTCAAGGGCAATAACTCACACATTGCGAACCCATAAAGGTTATTAGCGTCAAGGTACGTAATGAATGACCTTGACCTTGAGGGGTCAAAACCCTGGTCAAGGTCATCCAGATATTTATTGTTGGCCTTGGCATAATTGTTCGCTGCAATACTAATGCCTCCTCTCAATCCACGTTCAACCATTTCACCCATCGTACGATCAGACAACAGGTCTATAGATGTCTTACTGGATTTCAAAAATGCATCCCATGTCATGCCAGGACTAGTTATGTAACAAGCAGGGTCAAGTTTGTAGTGAAACAACCCCTTTTCACGGTAACTTTCAAATACGTCTGCTAGCAAGCAAACGTCAGCTTTCAAGTACTGGTCATGGTAGTCACCAATCGTCTGACACCCCAACTTCCCCCACGCATCAAGTGCATGCTGGTATTCAGAGTCAGAAATACCTTTTCCAGTTAGTGTAGAATAAAATTTCTCTTTTGGTGGCAGTCTTGTTTCCTCAAACACAACCCAGTGATCAATGTACTCATATGGATAGACACCTTTCTTAATCAAGTCTGGTTCAAAATATTTACTTGTTATTGGATACTCAGTCAGTCCTTCTGCAAGACTAGCAAGACCTAAAGACAAATGTTGCATGGAGTCATAAAATGCTAATTTATCTAACCTAAAAGTTAAGTATTTCTCAGTTGTCTGGGCAATGCAACTTATGTTTTTGTACGACTCATCTACAGCCTGCATGATAATGTGTGAATCATATCCTTTGAGATTGTGGAAAAAGATTGGTAACTTGTATGTCTTAGGATCTATTTTTAATAATAAGTTACAATCACCATGTGCAGCACCCCTGTAACGCCCAGTTATGTGATCGTGGTCACGAACTTTATCACCACCTAAAGGCTGTTCACAAATCCAACACGTCTCAGCTGTATCAAATTTCAGTTTGTCTTCTTCTGTCATCACCAAAGGCATCTGGCATGTTGTGAGATACTGTACTACCTGACTATACAGTTGTCTCATTTCTGTTAAAAACAGACATGCTGCATTTTCACCCCTGTAGATAACAGGTTCTGAATGAAGACCGTCTGACCTAACAATAATGTATCCAAAAGAACACACCACTTGATCACTGAGTTTTATAGTCTTTGGTAATGACTCTGGAACAGGACCTTCATATGGTACAACTAATGATTCGAAATCTGCATACACTACAAACGGCAACTTTTGCTGATTCCCATAGTTCTTAAAATACACTTGACTACCAGGATCTGGGTACTTAAGTACAGTCTGTATATCATCAGGTGATCTGCAGTGTAGGACGTGTTTGTGCGCTACTGCAATAGAAGAGAATCTTTGTAAACATTTTTTACAAACTTCCTGTTTCCCATTGTGTTTTGTTGTATGTCCATGAATTAGACGTGACATATTTCTGATAATTGTGTAGTGAAAGTTATTGCCATCACCGGCAGGGCCTATTAGCAACATGTCAACATGTCTATCTTCTGACTGTCCGTAGGTTGGGGCAATTGGGGATACTCTAATTGGTTGTAACTTGTTCTCAGATTCATTATCCCACACATACACATTTACAGATATACCAGGATTTAGTTTTTCAAACAAGTCTATGTCCTCTATTTTAACAGGGAACTCAATGCCACTAAAATCGAGTTCATTTACAAATTTGGTGTAGTTAGATACACGTTCAGGTTTTGCTTTTACAAAGTGTAGTTTAGCAAGCACACACCACATGAAACAATAGTTGTCATTGTTCTGAATATTAACAACAGCCTTTTTGTTTGCAACCTCAGTTGGTAGTGGCAACCATGATTTACCTAATATAGGATGATACCTAGACTGCTTTAGTTGTAGTTCATGTACATGTCCTTCGTGCCAACCAGACCCCTTCATTTTTGCACTGTCAATCACCTGGAGGAAGTCTGGTAATAGTCTGTCTCTAAACACGTTCTCCAATTCTCTTCTTGTGTTAACAGTGTGTTGTCTTGTTGATATATACGATACAATTACCTCACCGCCCAATCTAGTGAATTCGATTTTTGCAACAATCTGAATCTTAACACTGCCTGTGATAAGATTTTGCTGTATGACAGAAAAAGAGTTTTCTATTGATTCATAAACATTATTAGTATTGGATATGGGTAAGTTTGTTGTGTGAAACACGTTTCTTAAAGTAGATGAGCCAGGGTTTTGAACATTGTCCGTCATTTTTATTTGTCCGACAAAATAATAAATGAAAAAATATTACTGCTGGCTCACCTTGTGTAATACCACTTTATTAATTGTAACACTGTTAATATAAACATTTAGTTTGCGTAGTTGTTTAAATATGCTATAACAAACTTCCCCTAACCAACCATAGTTGGTATCATCAACTTTAAAAGTAGGTGTCTTTAAATCAACTGTCATGCGCTCCACATCTGGATGCTCATCAACATAATCCAAAGTCACACTATATGTAGCATATATTTCTGATGGTGCTGAAAGGCTTATGTTAGTCTGTTTGGGTGATATTAAGTCAGTAAAATGCATAACATCTTTGAAACAGTGTGAGATATCAAGCACTTGTATGATTTGTCCGTCTGTCATTTTTATTGGACAAACAAATGTATAAATTGTTATCAAGCAGAATCATGTTTCTAGGAAATTACACTGAACAGTAACCTTTTACGTTTGCATCACTCCAGCAATATTGCCAAATAGTTTTTGAGTTTACCCCAGACAAGACTTACCTGTCCCATATTATCTCTCTCTCAGTGGGCTTATTAATATCATGATTCACAGATTTCAATTGTGGTGTCATGTACAATAATCCTGTCCTTTAAAGCGAACAGACCTGACACAGTATTGGTGATTATTGGCTTTGCAGTAAATTATAAATCACACCCTGGTCAAGTGAGAGCCAAATGAAACATCTAGACAGTAACATAGACAGTAACTTGTTAATTTTACCCATAACTTGAGCACCAGAAAAAGGAAGGAATCACCCATGTTCAATAACAAAAATTTCTGAGTACAAGTTAATACAAGGGAAGTAATTTTGTGAAAATTTCAGCAAGACAAAAACGTTACTTCCCTTGCTCTATTAAATTATGCTTTAATTCTTGACTAAAGTACATTTTTTGTCAAAATTAAATAACAAATTGTGCAAATAATTACAATAGATAATAGAATAAAAATGTTGTTATTTGATTTTGTTAAAACAATGAGTGATTTATTTTAAAAAAAAACCAAATTAAACATTATTTTGTAATTACTTTTGTCACTTAAACACCTGCTTAAATGTTTTTTTCAAGTACATGAACACACTCGCTAACAATGTTTCTTATAGCCATGTTTTTAGGGTATTGACTCAGAAATAATGGTATAAATGGCTTTTTTCTTAAAGCCTGAGGCTAACTAGCGTGGATTGTGTACTTGAGTGATTTGTATGTGGGCTCTCAAGTCTCAGTCACAGGTGGGTTTACCCGCATGCGTCACTCCACAAATGCATGACTTGTTGACAAGACGGATGTATTAAGCTGACACCTCTCAGCTATAAGCGTGCTGCATTTAAAAAGATATGTCCCTTACCTCAACTGTGACATGTGGTGTGTGGCGTTAAGGGCAGAGATTTACTAGTGTTTGTCAGTTGTCATAAGCACAGACCTAAACCAGCAAGGGTAAAAGGTATTATGATTACTGTCTTTATGACGGGCCTCTCTCTGTGTGAAGAGCTCATAGGGCGGGCGAGTGTTTTCCCATTCACTGTTCAAAACCAATTAGCATTTTGTGGGGGACTCCATATCGATAATGAAAATAAGACATACCTTGGCGTGCTTAGACATATCATGGCTTTTTCCCATGAATACCATGATAGTGCCATGAATATCCTTCTGCTCAAAAAAAACTTTTCAAACGCGAAAAGGTTTTGAAGACCTTCTCTGAAATAAAGGCGATATGTTAATTACCTTAAAGGTACAGTCATGACGTGAAAAATGTTTGCAGTTAAACCCTGTCAACTTACTCATAAAGAAAGATAGTGAGTAAAATTATGTGGAAAGAGAGAGAGCTATTGTGTGTGTCCGAGGTATTCCCGTGTGTCTGTACATGTGTGTGTGTGAGTGTGTGTGTGTGTGTGTTCATGTGTTTGTGTGTGTGTACGTGTATGTTTATTCATGTGTGTGTGTGTGTGTGTGTGTGTGTGTGTGTGTGTGTGTGTCAATGTGTCAGTGCGTGTGTGTGTATGTGTGCGTGCTCTCGTTACCATGTTTATTTAATACCACCCGGTCGATTCCCTCGGCAGAAGTGTCAAAGTTTGTGATTACTTTAAGATATTGAATAAAGTGGTTTCCAAAAATGGACAATTTATCGCTTTCGGCATTCACACTTAACAGTCACTCGTAGCACAGTCTAGCAATTCTAACTATACAAATACATCAAAAACTTGTTTTAACCCATATCATACTGAGGCTAAAAGCTTCAAATTTGAACACTGCCATATGCAAGCTACTTTATAGTACTTACAGATAAGGATATAGACCAATGGCTTTAGTTCAAGGGTGGTGCCAGAATAGCTTGGCTCCTAGAACTATTTTAGTCAGTGCATTCAGATTGTGCGTCCTTTCATGCACAGATAAGTCAGTAGCAACAGCAACAGCAACGCGCGCGTACATAGAAACGCCGAGGCTTTTGTCCACGCATGGGCTGATTCAAAAAGCAGTGTACCTGTTTGCATTCATGTATTCAAGTCACAACGACCCAACTATATTTGAAACCTCTCTGCTTGTTCAGTACAAGCCTTTATGTTGGTGAAGCCCTATTCAGTCACACCGGGCCGGTGTACAAATTCTAAGGATCTTTTCAACACAGTCTGTGAATGGGCGCCCTGAAAGCATGTCCTCACCTCATTGAAAGAGGGCTTGTCATTGAGTCTTGTCATGCATGAACTGAAATGTTATGTGCGGGACAGAGCATGTGAGTTTTTCGGAAATCGACTCTGGCAGTATTGAAAACAATGGAGAGTAATTTTCTAATTATTTGGGGTGTGTATAAAGTTATTAGTCTATTATAGAGTGCACTATCAGGTTTTGGTTTGATTTGAGAGAAACAGCAGTGTGGACTTAATGACCGTAATTAGTAATTAATTAAGGTCATTAGGTGTTGACAGAGACAATAGTTATAGAGAAAGACAATAGGAGACCCGTAAGATAATCAGATCAATAAGGCCGCATCAGTCATACTCATCACTTTTTAAAAATCAAAGGGTTGATTCAGAATTAACGGGGGTAAAATTGGGGTCAAAATTTTGATATTAAAAAATGATGTAAATTAATGACTGATGCGGCTCTATTGAATTCATTGTCTATCGGGTCTCCTATTGTCTTTCTCTGAGCCGGCCGGGACAGATGCGAAACCGGCTGAATCACATGGTGGCACCACTGACTGGTGCGTTTAACCTAGGTGGTACAGGGCGAGGTATACCAACCTCAGCCCATTGTGCATGCAAACACCAGTGATGTACATAGCACTGATGGCTGCATGCGCGAAAGGGTTATGTGGGAGCCTGGTTGGAGGAAGTCCGCCATTGCCGGGCCCAAGCCCGGATGAGAAAGGACTGAGGAGGTTGGGTGTGGGGCCATTACTGGCCCACCTTGTAACGGTTCACTCCCACTAGGTTAACTGAATAATTTTAACTAGTTTGAGATGTGCCACACATACATGTACTTGGCTGTTTGCCGCATAGTATCTGTATNGTGGCATGTCTCAAATGAGGGAAACATGATTCAGTCAGTATTAATGATTAATATAAAGAAATTTCTTTAGGATGAAGTATGGTCAAGTCGGCATGCATTTATTTTCATGCATGCATACATGTGTAATTAATTCTAGTAGCCCCACATATTTATATAGGGACATCATTTGCCAAAGTAGTATTTCTTTAACTGTGTGAACTGCTGCGGGACCGACTGAGTTGGTCTCTTAATTGCTTGTATCTTAGAACTTATTCCAGATATTTACTCCAGATATTTACTTCAACTGAACTTTGTATTGGGGGCTGATGTTATAATTATTGTAACTTTGACTGATTGATTACACAGACAACCTTAATTTGCAATACACGTAGACGCCGGGGACGTGACATGCACATTGTCGGTGATACACTTTAAAAAAAAAAAAAAAAAAAAAAAAAAAAAAAAAAAAAACCTCCAATCTGAGGACTCTTCAGTGTTGGAATTTTCTTGCTGTCACATGATCAGCAGAAGTATCAAGGTCATCGTCGGAATAACTTTGAGGCCCTTCACTATAAGGTCAAGCACCTCTCATGCATTGAAGCACAATTTCGAACTCACAGCCGATTCACTCGATTCGCTGTGACTGAAGTTTTGTTCATTCGTTGTTTCGGTTTATAGTCTCCCGACACCAAGGCGGTCGGGGAATTGTGAAGGAGAAACCCCGGTTTTGAGCTGCACATTCGGTTGTATTACTCTACAATGGGTCGGGGCCGGGGTAGGGAGGGGCAGGGGGGGGGGGGGGGGGGAGGTGGGGGGGGGGGGGGGGTTGTAGAATAAGATGTGTGTCACGTCAGTCAGTTATGTGGGTAGAAACACTGAGGGGACTGTGATCCCCGCTTTGACATGCCTATGTCATCTGAATAAAGTCAGTCGCCCATGGCGGCCTACATGTAAGTCGACCATGATGGTGACAGAGTTACTTACATGCTACAATACTGACTACAAGTTATTTCATGAATAAACTTAATCAAACCTTGATTGCAGTTGCAAAGACCTACAATATGCATTAGTATAATCTTGGTTACGTTATTATGTCTTCCTTGTGTGTTTTATGTTTCTGTGAGCCAAAGGAAAATTTCCATTAAATTCAAGTTATGCATGTCGTTTAATGGACAATGAAGTTTATTTAATTCAATTCCGGGCGATTGTGTGGTACAGGTGCATGCTTGTTTGTATACGGCAGAATTTAAAACAACCACTACTTGCAATGAGTGGTTTTGTTTATTCTTTTGCCTTTAAAAAACATTACAAGATACACAGTTAACCCCTGCATTGCTTAGAAAAAAAACGAATGGTACCCAGCTACTAGCAGCAAAGAACTTTAAAAGACGTCAGAAGAACAAAGAAGTACCCAACGGAGAAAGAAACACGCTTAGAAAAAACGGTACAACACAATTTATTAATAAAGTCAGTCGCCCATGGCGGCCTACATGTAAGTCGACTTTATTAATAAATTGTGTTGTACCGTTTTTTCTAAGCGTGTTTCTTTCTCCGTTGGGTACTTCTTTGTTCTTCTGACGTTTTTTCTAAGCGTTTTTTCTTACCGTTTTTTCTAAGCGTGTTTCTTTCTCCGTTGGGTACTTCTTTGCATTTCACACGCTTGGCAGTCACCTTTTTGGTCTGGATTGTCAGAAGAACAGTTTCGGTTGTGGTGTTTTGATTACTAAACGGGCCCTGGCAATAGAAAAAAATAAAAGTTGAGCACCCCCAACCCCCCCTTTGAAAACTGATTGATCCGGCGCTGTACTACATTATTATAAGAAGTTTGTTAATGTTGCCGTATGAAAATATTTCACGTTTCCGTTTTGAAAAATGTGCGGATCATCAGTCAAGATCGAATCTTGGCGCGCGGCGAGGCGGCCGGTTGGGATGATAAGTTTTGGCGGCTAAGGAAAGTATATCAAACAAATATGAATATTAATTTGCTTGTTATACAATATATCAATACATGTGTCAAAGAAGGAACAACTTTATGGAGTGGGTACATAATATAATTGTTACAGCATCTTGTCAGTCAGTTAAACCGCTTCTTCCGTCATGAGAGGCTTTTCAATCTGGCTGACCAGATCCGTCTTACCCTTCCCGCTGTGAGATGGCCTAAATGACCAGCTCGGCGTTGAACCCAAATAACTAGCAAACTAACCGCATCAATAGCTGCGGAAGTGTTGTATATGATGCTTTCGCAGCTGTTGATACTGGGCGCCCTCACCCCGGCTCAATGAGTTTTAAGGCCACGAGAACGGGGCAAAGGGGAGCAATCACTGCAACGACATAGTACTTATTGCTGTAATTGTGGTTACCTCTCTTTGTCCGTTGAGAAAGGGAACTTCCGGCGGAACGGGGGCATCGTCTGGCCACACAGGGGAATTAGGTTACGCCCCCTTTTCACACACTGTTATCTGTTAGCCTCTTGCAGCATAAAACTATGAACGAAGAACCTTTCTGCCAAAACAAAAAATCCACGCGGAACACATCACAGGAGAAACATTTTCAGCAATTCTTAAAAAAATTAAGAGTTAGCGTTTTTCACAACACTCAAATGCACTAAGTACCCCATGACAAAACTGTCGTCGGTCTGCAAGCCTGCATACAACCGTGCACATGCCCCAATTAGGCTCCCATGAACACACTAGGGCCGGTCTCTTTTTCACACCACCTGTCATGCATTTTGTTGCTCAAAACGCCAAAAAAGGCACAAACTTGAAGTTTTACACCCTAAAACAATTGCAAAAAGGGAGGAAATTTTTTAAACTATTTCTGTGGCCTGTGGCTAAGTCACAATCAGGTTAGTGGGGGTCAGTTGCATTAGTGCTGGTGCACTAAACTACCTAAGCTTATTTAATGCGATCTGTTCCATGGCGGGAGAATGTATGATTCTTGCAGAAAACAGACTGAGCTTATGCCCTAATCATTCGGAATACTACACCAGTGTGTGAAATAAGTTAGACTAGTAGTTCAAGGTTAGTGCCAGAATAAGTTGGCGCCTCACTAGGCGCCAAGATATTCTGGCACCACCCTGGAACTAAAGCCATTGCTCTATATACTTATCTGTACGTACTAAGTGTAGCTTGCATATGGCAGTGTACACTGCCGGAAATGTGCAGCTTTTAGCCTCAGTATGATATGGGTTAAAGCGATTTGCTCCATGACGGGCTTTGATTGCTAAAACTCGCCGATACGAACGGGTTATCAGCCGTTGTCTTGCCTCAACTAAGAGTTATCTATTCTTTTTCACAAAATCCATGGGGATGGGCACACGTACCAGAGGTTTTCTAATGGATAATGAGCGTAACCACGAAAGTAACTCTCCTGCGCCTCAGCACAAAGGAGAAGAAGAGGAGAGAAAAAAATCTTTCACTGATTTACGACATCCAAACATCATGATTTACGTTAGCCCTGTTGTCCAGCATTATTGTAAAACCCCCATTAAGAACATCAATTATCTCATTGTACCCCCAAGACCGAAATCCCCAAATTTTGCCGTTGTCCTCTGAAGACTGCAGTGCGGGACACAGATCGACCATGATAGTTCAAGGGTGATGCCAGAATAGCTTGGCGCCCACTAGGCGCCAAGCTATTCTGGCATCACCCTTTAACTATCATGGTTGATCCATATCTTGCTGTGGTGTGTCTGGGGTAGAATGAGTTAAAAGGAGATATTGCGGTTCTATTAACCCTTTCCTGCCTGGAGTAGGTCGTTTTAAGCCCGCCGGACAGCTTTCATTTCATCATAGAGTGAATTATGATTTGAGTGAATAAGATTTCAAGATTTGATTTGATTCCTTTGGCCCCTATCGGGGTATGGAGGAATAATGAAACGATCAACATGTAAAACGTTACTTCATCTGTGCAGCGATTTGACATATAAACATTAAAATTGTAGCACATTTAACCAACAAAATGCATCTCAGTGGCGTTACTCTGGCTCTTATTTATATAACTTCATAACTCTTTAGAAACTTTGCAAAATTCAAGCCTTTTTTTCGGGGGGGGGGGGGGGGGGAGTGGGAGGGGGTTGGGGGGGGGGGGGGACGTGGGGGCTGGGGGGGGGGGACGTGGATGGCGGTAGGTTGCAGACGTTAAACATCTACTTCGTCTTATGATATTTCAGAGGCATAAAGTTAAGTCTGTTGCGAAAACTTTGGACATTCAAGGATTAAATGAAAGTCATCACCCAATGTACAAAATCGTTCTTCTCTCGGATTTCCAAACTTTCTTCCTTGCTCTATTTGTGATTTGTGATTCAGTGCTGCTGGGAAATTTGATGAATGCAAAAACATACGTATCGGGAAGATGTGAGGTATACATTTCTTTTCCAAATTCTTTTTTATACTTTCTATACAAACGCGCTTTATATGGCAGCAGGAGGCCGCATAGATTCTCATTTTCACAGATTCTCACGAGGCCCTGCGGCTGGTCGAGCATATGAACATGCCTGCTGCAGACGGTGGTAGCTATGCGTTCAGTAAGGGCATATAGATTTCAACCCTTTGTGAGGCATCGGTATCGAATTTTGTCGCGATGACTCCTACAGGAATCATCGCGACAAAAACCGCTACCGACACGCACAGTTTTAAATTCGTGAAGTTTGATTTGAGTAGGCGGCGGCTTTTCTGAGTGATGTGGCAGTTACGTTTCGAATATAGAACTGACGTATCCTAACTATGATGTTACGGCGTTGACGCTGATGAGAAAGACGCAAAGAGATGAGTTGTATCCATCAGTCTGAGAGTAAATCTGAGAGTGTTTCTCGAGTGAGTTAATTTATGCGTAAATCTGAAGACAACTTCCATCAATTTGTGTTTGTTGCGCGGTGTCGAATACTTATATTAACTTCTACGGCAATTTGTTCACAGCCCGTTAGCGCGTCAATCTATCCTTAACTAAGTGTTACTGATACAGATAACGTTGATATTAAGACTACGTGTGCTGAATTAGTTTCTGCTGCGTGTACAATTAATGAACCATAGGGTATGTAGCGTTTCCTGACCATCTGCAGCAGAAGTATTTTTGGACTGAATTTCCCGGCGGCATGGGGCTTTTATGCCATGACAGCTCCATAATAAGATACTTATCGAGATGATAATTCAAGGGTGGTGCCTACAAGCTCCAAGCTATTCTAGCATCACCGTTGAACTGTCAGGGCCGAGCTGTATCCTGAACTCTCATGTAGTCTTCAGATGATAACTCAGTCCCTGATCAGTAGGAAATTTGGCATATGACACAGCGGTGTGTTAACTTATCCAAGGCAGCGGCCTGCAACGCCCACATGACACTTTCGCAGCTTGTTTCTTTGTTGTGATGTTGAAGACAAATTTCCAGTCCGGTTGGACGATGATATAAGTTATTGGTAGCAGGTGTTTGCTACACGGACCCTTGTAGACCTGAGGGAAGTCAAAGCAAACTATTGTACCCCGAAGGCCTTCGGCCTTCGGGGTACAGTGGTTCCTTTAACCTCTCTCAGGCCTACAAGGGTCCGTGCAACAAGCCCCTGCTAGCAATAACGTATTTGTTTTCATTCCTCCAATGTTTTCGTGGTCGCAATTTAGTGACAAACGAAGTGTGTTACGTTGTTTCACTCAGTCTGATCCATTACATGTCTCACATTGAGCTTCACTCGGCTGCCGAGAGAAAAAAATCTGAACATCACACCCAACTGCAAGAGGTAGAGATCCTCATGGCCCCCCCGGCATTTGCGGGGGCTCATTAGGATCTATGCTTCTTGCTGACAAATATTTTGTGTTCGTGTTCCTTGGACGGCTGGGGCTCTTTGGCGTGTAATTAACAAAAATTTCATAAAGACGTTCTGCGTCCATTGGCAGTGAAGGAATGAAGTCTCATGCACCTCACTATCTGTAGGCCGTGCTAATATTCGTCGACGTACATGACAGATCAAGAATGGTGCTTGTTGAATTAGAATGGCGACTGAAAAGGCGCCAAGCTAACCGCGCAATACCCTTCAGCTGCCATGGGCGAGCCATCTCGCGCGCGGTCACTCAGATGACCAATCTCGGATCTGGTGGTGAAAGGTTAGATAGCTTTGCCACTGGGCTTTGGGACACGCCAGGGGCACCTACCACATAACCGTGTTGCCTGGGTGGGGATTTGTGAGGTCCACCCTGCAGAGAGCAAACGGGAAGAGAAGTGGGGTGGGAAAGCAAACACAACCCATCTGCAAGAGACATAAATCCGCGTGAGCCCCCGCAGTTGCCTCTTGTTAGTGCAATGTTGTTTATGGCTACGTTTGGTCTCGTTGACATGGTGTCATGTTCTTCAGTCGCGGGCGGCGAATGCCGGTAAGCCGCGTGCAGTGGTGTCGGAGGCGTAATCCGTGATGACTGGCACAGGAGTGGTTAACCCTTATCGTTCGGAATAGACGAGTGTGTGAAATAATTTTGACTAAAATAGTTCAAGGGTAGTGCCAGAATAGCTTGGCGCCTCTAGGCGCCAAGCTATTCTGACGCCACCCTTGAACTAAGCCATTGGAATATATCCTTAACTGTAAGTACTATAATGTAGTTTGCATATGGCAGTGTACAAATTTGAAGCTTTTAGCCTCAGTATGATATGGGTTAAGGGCTGGAGGTTGGATGGGTGAAGAAGGAAAGTGGGTGGTGCTGGATGGAGAGAGAGAGAGAGAGAGAGAGAGAGAGAGAGAGAGAGAGAGAGAGAGAGAGAGAGAGAGAGAGAGAGAGACTTTGATTGACTTTGATTGGCCTTATTTCCAAAGGAAAGAGGTTTTATGCGCGCTGACCCATCATTACAAACATGTCCTTGCTATAACAATTATCTAAATAACAAACATTCGAAACATCTCGTATTTTACGTGAAGAGAGAGAGAGAGAGAGAGAGAGAGAGAGAGAGAGAGAGAGAGAGAGAGAGAGAGAGAGAGAGAGAGAGAGAGAGAGAGAGAGAGAGAGAGAAATGAAATGAAATGAAATGAAACGAAATGAAATGAAATGAAACGAAACTATTTTTCAAGGATAAATGATTAGGTACCTTCTAACCTTTTTTCAATCATGTCCTTAAGAGAGAGAGAGAGAGAGAGAGAGAGAGAGAGAGAGAGAGAGAGAGAGAGAGAGAGAGAGAGAGAGAGAGAGAGAGAGATGATGATGATGATGATGATGATGATGATGATGAAACTTTATTTATCAACGGACGGTAAAAAGTTTTGACAGAAACAAATCGTCATTTTACAAACTTGCCGTTGCTAACATCTACAACATAAAATAGATTAAAAGATAATAATAATAATAATAAAGAATTATATTGACACATATTATTTCATGGAACAATAAAATAAAAATTAAAAAAAATTACACAAAATAATAATAACACTCAACATTCATCTTATACCACACACACACACACACACACACACACACACACACACACACACACACACACACACACACACACACACACACACACACACACACATAACAAACAATATAGATAAATGCATATATTACATGAAAGCATTAATCATCAGGATTTGTTTAAATGCCCAGTGTTGTTATGTTTGGCTCATCAGGTAATCGAAAAGTTTCGTTTTAAAGATTCCAAGCGAGGCTATAGTCTTCAAATGCCGTGCAGGAATAGTGTTCCATACAAACGGTCCAGAAAAGGATAAACTAGTTTTAAAGAGGTCAATTCTAGGCAGAGGTAGGGGTAAAGTATTGTTCCTTGAGGTCCGTTCGCGTTCTTGCTGTGGCACAAATTTGGTGGTTAGATACTGCGGTGTCATGTTATTTAATATCTTGTGCATGAGGATGCATTTGTTGAAATTAAGTTGTTGACGCAGGCCGAGAATGATTAGATGTCTAAATTTGTCTATGGTAGGAATGGGCCGCGTATCTATCATTTTGACAGCTCTTTTATAGAGTTTAACCTGTTCATGTGAACATCACTACAACCGTCCCACACTGTGGAGACATAATCAACGTGAGACTTGATATGGGCATGAAAAAACAGTATACGAGTATGTGTATCCGTTACTTGTCTAAGCTGGGACAACAGGAAAGTGTTTTTAGCAATGGTTTTACAAATTGTATTTATATGCGTCTCCCAACATAATTGTTCGTCAACGTGTATTCCCAAGAATTTACGCTCTGTGACTTGTTCTATCGGTTTAGCGTTCAGTTGTAAATGTAACGGCTGTGGTCGGCGTTGGTGTTTTTGTCGTGTAGTGATTAAAATACTCTTTGTTTTTCCTGGATGAAGAACCATATGATTCTCTCTACACCAGTCGGAAACCTCGCTGAGGCTACTTTGTAAGCTAATGTTAATGTCAGCTGTTTTTTTACCCGAAAAATGGAGGCTCGTATCGTCCGCAAACAGGTTGCAATTAACATCAGTGTTAGTAATATGCAAAGGCAAATCATTAATGAATATTATAAATAGAAGAGGTCCCAAGATCGACCCCTGGGGGACACCCTAGTTAACTTGTCCTTGTTTAGAGTATTTTCCTTTTGTTTTCTGTCTTTTAGGTATGATCTAAAGAATGCTATGGCAGTTTCACTTATATGGTATGCTGCTAGCTTCTTTAAGAGAATGTCATGGTCGACAAGATCAAATGCTTTTTGTAGGTCTAAGAAAACAGCTCCAGACATCAGGTTTTTATTTATTGATTCCAGCCAGCTGTCTACAATGTGTGCCAGTGCTGACTGACATGAGTGTTTTGGTCCAAAGCCGGACTGATGAATATTTATGAAATTGCCCTTTTCTAGAAAATCGAGGAGGTGTTTTTGTATGTGTTTTTCAAGGGGCTTTGACAGGGCCGACAAAAGTGAGATAGGACGGTAGTTATTGACATCTTCAAGATCTTTTGATTTAGGGATTGGAATTACCTTGGCCTCTTTGAACATAGTTGGAAACGTGGTGTGTTTTATACAGAGGTTAAAGATATAAGTGAGTGCCTCTACCGTATATGGTAGTGACATTTTTAGAATTTTGTTGTCTATACCATCCATCCCGGTGGACTTTTTGTTCGGCATGCTAGAAATGAATTTGCCGACTTCAGCGACGGTAATATCAGGAATGATAAATGTCTGCAGTATATTTTTGGCCTCACAGTATTTTTCCAGTACACTAGGAACTTGGTATTCTGCGGTACTACTTGCAGCTGACTGAGCAAGTGTTTCGGCTGTCGATAGGAAGTGGTTATTTAATATATCAGCTGACAAATGGGATGGTATTTCAGGGGCTGATTTACCCTTTGTTATAACGTTCAGGGCTTTCCCCATCGATGCTGTATCTTTTTTGTCCCTAATCATTTCCTGGAAGAACAGTTTTTTTTGACGCTCTCACTAAGTATTTAACACGATTTCGTTGTTTCTTATATTCATCAAACTGTTTTTCTTTCTTAAGTTTGTCTCTTAATGACATGGCCTGTTTGACATCTACTGTTAACCAGGGTGGCAGAGTAGAGTGCTTAACTCGTTTTTCTCGGATGGGCGCATGCTTATTTAGGACTCCAAGGAATAGATCCATCCAGTACGACAGGGCACTGTCAGGAGAAGTGTGGTTATACACGTCCCTGAAAGGAGTATTGCTCAGATCCCGCAGAAAGTCGCCGTTATTAAATGTTTTGAAAGAACGATATCTAATTGTTTTATTCTCTTTTTGTTCTCTTTGTCTAGTTTCATGGAGACTGTGCAACATACTGGGTTATGCCGGGTCACTGACAGCTAAGGAGGGAACATGTACATTTGATACTCATCATCATTTGTCACATAAATATGATCAATCAGGGTTGAAGAGAGAGAGAGAGAGAGAGAGAGAGAGAGAGAGAGAGAGAGAGAGAGAGAGAGAGAGAGAGAGAGAGAGAGAGAGAGAGAGAGAGAGAGAGAGAGAGAGAGAGAGAGAGAGAGATGAGTTGTATCCATCAGTAAATCTGAGAGTGTTTCAGAGAGCATTTTCTGGGAGCTAGTTGTAAAGTCTTTCAATTTGCAACCCAGCGTTAGGCAGTGCGGTGAAACTCCCAATAAAGAAAACAAATGTTAAGAAAGGAAAACTACAACATAATCTATTTTGTCCATTTGTGCATTAAAAAATAAAAAGCAAAAAAGCTGTGAAACGAAAATGTAATACACTGTGAAGTAATTGTCATTTCTAAGTGTGTTTCTTTCTCTGCTATGCTTTTATTTCATTTTACACGTTTGGCAGTCACAGTTTTGGTGTGCATTTAGTAGTGGGATGGTAACTTAACCCTCTTGAGCATGCAGCCATCGGTACTGTAAACATAAACCGATGGCTGTACGGACAAGGGGGTTAAGGAAAATCAGTGTGATGACATCATAACTCATTACATCGTGAGGATGAACATTTTTCAGGTATCCGTTGAGGTCTGCGTCGCTGTTCTCGAGACAAATCAGCCATGATAGTTCAAGGGTGGTGTCAGAATAGCTTGGCGCCTAAAGGCGCCAAGCTATTCTGTCACCACCCTTGAACTATCATGGTCGATCCACATCCTGTCTTAGCATGTCGGGGCTTTATGGGGTAAGGCGGCTGGCAATATCTCGCTTATCAATGCTCTTAAAATGTCTTACGATATATATGCAGGACCGGCAAAAGGGTTAACTGTATTAAATGTTTTGAAGTTTGAATGTCTTAAAAAGAAAGACCGTTCTGCGTTTCCCCTCTTTTATCGTAGGAGAGTTCCACCAACTCGCGCCAGGGCCAGTAGAAAAACCTCTGTTACGCGTGTCTGCGGCTCGCATGGATTTTCACAAAAGGGTAGGCATGTCTTAGCTGAGACAAACAACATTGAAAATCTGGTGCAGCGGCAAATATGAGCAATCCGCCAAGCCCCACGCTGGAACCAGACCGCTTTAACCCCTTAACCGTCGGGGCAAGTCGAACGCTACCCAGACATAAACCCCTTATGAGCACCGGCAGTCGCTGGGGCTCATGAGGATTTAAATCTCTTGTCAGTCAGTCCTGCGTTCGTTGTGTCTATTTTTGGTCCCATTTCATTTGTGTTCTCCACGCGGGTGTCGGTCAGTGTGCAGTGGCTTCATATCAGATGTGAAATCCGTAATCACTGGCAGCGGAAGGGTTAACTCATTCAGCTCCGACACACCACAGAAAGATATGGCTAGGGCCATGATAGTTCAAGGGTGGTGCCAGAATAGCTTGGCGCCTATAGGCGCCAAGCTATTCTGGCACCATCCTTAAACTATCATGGTTGATCTGTCTCCTGCAGTCCTCAGCGGACAACTCCAGAATGTGAGTATTTCGTACCTGGGGCGCAGTGAGTTAATGCAAAACGTATTGACTGTATAGTGACCAGCAAAAGAAATGCGACATTTTTGGGAATCACCGATCGGACACACTAAAGTGTTTCCGATGACACAAGTGATGAGAAATGTGACATTTTTGGGGGAATCATCGGAAACCCTAAAGTGTTTCCGATGATACCAAAATTGTCGCATTTCTTTTGCTCGTCAGTATGCATGCACGCATAACGCACAACTCTACAGCTTCCTGCTTCGCAGCGACTGCGACGACTCCCAGCGTCATTCACTGCCATAGCGACACACCCAGCGACGCACGCACGCCTCCTAGGCTGCCAGGCTGCTCAGTAGTAGCGGTACGCCACACAATTCAAGTCACCCACGCTCCGTAGCCCTCCGTCCATCCATCCACTCCATCCATCCATAAATCAGTCCTCCAGCCAGCCGGCCAACCCAGCCGTCCTCACTGGCAGTGCCTACGTCATCACGATGTCAGTGGGTGGATGCACTTAATTTTGTACGGACTCCACGCTAGCTCAAGGGATAAGAAGAAGAAAAAACGCAGGGCCAGGTGACGCTCCCGCGAAAGAGAAAAAGCAGATTGATGTCAAGCTGTTGATGATTGACTGAAGCGACGATCGACCATACGACAACAACGACAACCAAGGAGCAGCGTTAAACTATTTAACCTGACACGCGTCGACGATGCACTGAAAGGTAAACGATTCTTTTGTTTGAAAGATAGCACGTTAACTCAAGCCGGGTAGTATCCGGACGCGGTCCCTCTCGAATGAGTTAAAGAATAAGGTAGAATTTTCCAGATTTGTGAGTTGTCCTTGAAGACTACACAGGATACAGGTTCGACGGTGAAAGTTCAAGGGTAGTCCCAGAATAGCTTGGCGCCTGGAGGCGCCAAACAATTCTGGCATCACCCTTGAACTATCGCGTTTGATCGTTCTTTAATTGTAGTGTGTATGGCCGCGTTGAATGATCACACAGTTGTGAAACGATCAAAGCGTAGCGTCGTCAGTTGGGATAACGATGGTTGTCATATCGCAGCTTTGTGGCAACTGATGTAGGGAGGGGGGTGGGGGGGGAGGTGGGTGGGTGGAAGGGGGGGGGGGGACGTGCTCTGCAATGTACCTCAGGCGCATCCGAGCCTGTAGTATAAATGTCTTGAATGGCAGGTTTACACAACTGGCACATGTGTGAAAACAAATTGTGCAGGCAAATTGTACAACTTTAGGACGCCTTCTGTTTAACCATTTCGGGCTGTCGGTAGCGCTTTTTGAGTCGCGATGAATCCCAAAGTCGCAATGAATCCCAAAGGATTCATCGTGACTAAACTGAAGCGCTACCGACAGCCAAACGGTTAACAGCAGGATTTGAATTGTAACGCAAGTGTGTGTGTGTGTGTGTGTGTGTGTGTGTGTGTGTATGTGTGTGTGTGTGTCCAGTAGTGTGTGTGTGTGTGTGTGTGTGTGTGCGCGCCAGTGTGTATGTTTGTGTGCGTGCGTGCGTGCGTGCGTGCGTGTGTGCATGCTTGAGTGTGTGTGTCATGTGTGTGCGTGTGTGTGCTGTTTCTTGTCGTGTTTTGGTATTTGTTCAAGTCTATAACGCTTTTGACTACAGACTTGACTAACGTGTCCGCCACATTGCGAAAGTTCTTGTTTTTTTTTCTTATAATGAAGATCATTAAATATACATAGGTGTGCTACCGTTATCATTAGGCAGCATATGACCACAACTTAGGGATTATTTATCCAGCTTGAGACAGAGACCGACACGCGCCCTTGAGATCAGCAAGAGGTGTGGACCCACAAGAGCCCCCTCATCGGAGGGGGGCTGTTTGGCGTCTATGCCTCTCGCCCTGCACGACCATTGCTTTCCGTATCCTAGCTGTGAAGGCGTCAATGCTGCCCAAGACGATGTAGACACTCTCTTCAAAGGTGTCCGTCAGCTGCTTTTGTGACAGAGATAACTGGTTATCCGTCGACCATGGACGGTTTACAGTTAGAGCGAGGTGGTGCCGAGCTCGCCCCGCTATAACTGTAAACCGTTCATGGACGGATAACCACTTTAGTCGGTCACAGGCGCTTTGCCCCTCTTATCCAGAAAAACTTAACAGGATGCACGCCAGATCAGATATATCCTGTGTACACTGTTCAGCATATAAACGCCAATATAAGCTCTGTGATATACAACAGCAAGTATTATCGTCCATGATAACTGCATTTTGTAACCTACTGTTGTGATGCGATTGTTCAACTAATACTACTGCTGGACTCGTGTTTCATTGTTGCAGGAAATATCTCATAATAATACAGAAGGTGTATATATGACATTTCGCATTGTTCTTCATTGTTATTCTTATTCTTTCCATCACGGATAATGTTATATTTGCAGTTTAGAATAAGTTGATGTTTTGCAGACAAAAAATGGCTTAATTTAGGGGGAAAAATCCAACCTGCGTGAGTTTACCAATGGAAAAAAAAAAAAAAAAAAAAACCCGAAACAAAACAGCTTGATGATGTTAATCGTTTTGGTCTCAAACACAACTTTAGAGCACTCATGCTTGAGTCGTACACAAGTATGCTCACAGGCAGTGCCTGGTTAGCCTGGTGCCGCTTTAGTCCTTAACCCCTTCACTGCCGGGAAAAAATGCGAACACTACCTAACTGCAAGAGGCGTAGATCCTCATGAACCCCTGCAGGCGCGGGGGCTCATGAGGATCTACGCCTCTTGCTAATGCCGCTTTGTTTCCACGTTCTGTGGGCGGCTGTTTTTTTTTTTTTTTAGCGTAACGTTAACACAGATTTCAGAAAACGCAGTCGACGTCCACTGGCAGTGAAAGGGTTAATCCCTTGACTGCCGAGAAAAAGGGAGCCACGATCCAACTGCAAGAGACATGGATCCTCATAAGCCCCCCCCCCCCCGCAGTTGCGGGGGGCTCATGAGGATCCACGTCTCTTGCCGACACGACTTTGAATTCATGTTCCTGGCCGCACAGCTGGGGCTTTTTGGCGTCCAATTAACTCACTCGAGACGTGCCGCCTCCGGATATGAGTTAAACGAAGATTGCAGCAACACAATTCACTGTCAGTCAAGGAGTTAAACTGTCATGGCGGCCCATCAACCGTATGCAACCACGAAAGTAGAAACTCTTAATAGAAATTCTCAAATCAAACAGAGAATAAAAGACAACCTGAAAAGTTTTTTTTTTTTTTTATTTTTAATTCAGTCACAGACGTAAGCTTCACCTCTTGGGTATGTGGATTTTGGTGGTGGTGGTGTTATTGTTGTTGTTAACTTGTTATTGTTGTTGATGATGATGATGTTGTGTAGCACTTGACGACATTTTTATCTTGGATTTTTTTTTCTCTCAGACTAAATCCGCCAAGGACTGTGACATTTCCTTCTAAGTACCTTTCCTCGACGGCGTAAGAAGATCTGTGGTTTGAAGTCATCAGTGTCTACAAGACAGACTAAACAAAAACAAATAGGACTATAAGTAGGACTAGCTATCAAGCTTTTGTTGCTCTCGAAAGTAAGATAAGAACAGAATAAACAAAGAAGAGCTTTGGCTGTGAACTTCCACTTACTTTTTCCCCTGGAGTGTCGACCGTCTGGCAAAACACGTCTTCAAGGACGAACATCGTCACATAAATTAAATTTCGCTCGACAACAACACTGGCCAGCGACCGGTGTCCTCAAGCGCTGTACACGGGGATCTCATCATCTTCATCTTTCTTTAGTAATTGTGTCACTATAAACCAGCCAGAGATCAGCTTAACCAAAGGAGTGTCGACTAAATAACAAAACAACTACAAACCAACGTAAGATCCAAGTAAAACCAAATATAAAGGGGTGACAATGTGGCGGTACAGGGAAGAGAAACAAAAGGGAAGGCAGCATGCAGCTTCTGGACTTGTTGTAAGGGTGCTGGTGTGTTCGACAATGTGTGCACTTTTTTCTGCGTGTGAAGCGACAGTGCCGGGAACCAGCCCGCGACACACATGGGAAGCTCCCGGATGCCATCTTGTGGGTAAGTTCGATCAAAAGCACACTGACTGAATGGCTGATTGTTTAACTGACTGACTGACTGATTCACTCACTGAAAGACTGCCTGATTGACATGCTGTCCCCAGTGCGCAAAGCCATCGGGCCGATGTCGGCCGCCGTTCGCTCGCTGACACTGACACAAACGAAATTCTGCACGAACTAATTTTGTCAATTGAAAATGAGACGTTATTTGCATATACACTACACATAAAAAACATTTACAAAGTTTTGGAGACGATATCGTTCTAATGCCTGAAGATTTATAATTCTGACTGAACACGAAAATGTTTACACACTCACGAATACAATGCAACAAACTGCATCTGTTTCCGTTGTGTTATCTTTGAGTTACAACCCTTTGAACACGACAACCCCAAAATCGAAAGTTGCAAGGTAACATTTTCAGGTGAGACGCATTGTTTATCAAGCACTGCTCACGTTTCATCCGGAGCTTTGTAAATCTGATTGCACCATTTAAAAGGGCATTCATTTATCTCTTCATGCTGCAAATGATTTTTATTTTAAAAGAAAACTGTTGCTGTTCTGGTCTGAATAAGACATGCACCCCACAAAAGCATCACTAGAAACCGGTTTCAGGCGCATACTCTCCCATTTGCCGGCTAGTGATTTAAATTCCGAGTACTATCGTGAGAAGGAGGATTATTTCTTGTGTCAGATGTAACCAAAAACATTAATTTAAAACGAGAATTATGGATTTTATCGCAACAAAAGCCGACGTACCCCCCAATCAAAACATTTCGTCTAAGAGGCGAATGCAAACATTTTGTTTCTGCGGAATTCAAATCATCAAATGGCTTAGAGCGTTTCATGAGGCGTTTTTACTCCAGTCATGCTCATGATAAAGAATAATAAGTTGTACCACAGATGCGGAGGGGGGGGGGGGAGGGTATGAGGGGGGAGGGGGGGGGGAGCCAGGCGGGTAGGGGGGCCTGGGGTGTCGAGAGTGAGATGTAGCGTATGACCTCGAAACATATTTACTTTTCTCATCAATAACACACATTTTCACCGTCTCCTTGAGTCTCTCTGTGTGTGTGTGAGTGAGTCCGTCCGTGCATGCGTGCGTACGTACGTGCGTGCGTGCGTTTGTATGCGTGTGTTTAAGTGCGCGTGTGCTAACGTGTGTGTAACTGCTTTATTGCTTCATGTTCGTGTGATTAGTCTGTTCGTGTGATTAGTCGACGGGCTACTTGTTTATTTGTGTTGTTTCTTTATTGTACGAACACCATTACACTTATGAACATAACCACCATCAAAACAGCAGGAGAAAAGACAAAGAAACACGGGAAATAAGAGTAGCAATAACTCTTATGAAGCCACAAAAAGGAAAACAGAAAATAGAGGTTGACAACCCTTTAAATTAGATACATAGAACACGACGTTTCGGATCAAAGATCCTTCTTCTGGGTGATGTGGAAACAACGTTGTTTAAAGGATTTTCAACCTCTATTTTCTGTTTTCCTTTCACATGAAACCTTTGTGGCAACAGTTTTACTATACTTATGAAGCCACACATTCTGTAAAACAGTGCGAGTACAATACCCATGCAGTAAATGATACATGTATTCAGTTCAACCCGGGGGAATGGGGTGTGAGGGGGAAGGGTGGGGGTGGGGGGAGGGTGTCAAAGATGAGGCGTATTACATCGCTTATGATCTCGGAACTTTTACTTGTCTGTGTGTGTAACTTGAAATAACAAACATTTTTTATCGTCTCCTTGAGTCTTCGTCTCCAATTCTCGCTCAAAATGAATGTTTTTGTTGCATTTAAAAGAGAAATGATCCCCGTGTCACCATATTACTCGGAATTTAAATCACTGGTTTTGTGGGTGTCGCGTTCAAAGAGTTCTAATTTAAAGGCAACGTAACAGAAAAAGATACCGTTTGCTGCGTTGCATTTACAAGTGCGTAATCGTTTTCGTGATGCAGTCAGAATTTAAAAATCTTCAGGCAGTTAAAAGATATCGTCTCCAAAACACTGTAAACTGTTTTGTTGTTTTGTTGTTTTGTTTTTTGATGCGTAGTGATATATATTTATATTTGCTTGCATTGATTTGGGTACGTTTGGTAACATAAGAATGAGGAATGCAATAATACTCTACTATGTTGGATTTGTGGTAACCCCGCAAAGCGTGTGATTTTGAATTGTAGGCCTATCTATGACGTAAGCCCGTTTTCAACATTACTGATTAGAGCGCAGAAAGCTAGGCGTGACAGGTTGCGTGGTAGGACCGTCCGAACTTTAGCTCATGCAAGGTACCCCGGATCAATAGGTGCGAAAATGTCGTATAGCGTTGCCGCCGGCAACGTTATACGACACATCCGCACCTATTGATGCGGGTTCTCTTGAATGAGTTAGTCTACTATTCACCGTCGAAAAATGACGCTGTCCGAGGGCGGCCATGACAATGAAGACAGCAAGAGGTGTGGTCACTCGCCGGGTCTCCCAAGAGTCCTGAGGTCTGTTTGCATGAGTGAGCTTACTCCTGCGCCAGCCACTAAGCAGGGTGCTCCGCTAAGAGCGGAGCACCCTGCTTGGTGGCAGGCGCAGAACTAAGCGGCTCACTCATCATGCAACTAACCACGTATCTTTTTCAATGGGAGAAAAATATGTACCGGAGGCACGTTTTGAGCCGTATTTTCGTATGCGTATCGATTCGGGTTTACTTTCGGTTCTTGGCGTACATCCAACTGCTGAAAAAGCAGATACATGGTGCCTGTGACCACAGATATAAGTATTCTTCGCATTCACACACACACACACACACACACACACACACACACACACACACACACACACACACACACTCACACACACACACACACACACACACACACACACACACACACACACACACACACACACAAATAAATAAATAAAAAAGTCGTAATGAGTTTCAGCGAAATTTGCATTAGAAGCGTAGGTCCAGCACGAAGGTTTAGCATACTTTATGATGTTGAAAATTACCTTAGGACGTTCTAGCTTGCCGCACAAAGTGTCATAAAGCCATCAGTACAATGTTTCTGTCTTATGTTTCTGTCTGTCAATGGCAATGCAAAATGCATCGTATCGCACGATTATTCCCCGTTTTACAGATGCGTTGGCATTCACGTGGGTGCGAAGTTCCCTAACAAAACGTTAGGCCTTTAACCCCTTCCTTGTCGTTGTACGTACATTTTTTTGTTTCTGAAAGCCGGCTTTCTTCATTCAACGACCAAAAGCCAAAACCGTCCAAGTAACATGGATAAAAATTGATACCAGAAAGAGGCATAGATACTCATGAGCCCTCGCAGTCGCGGGGGCTCATGAGGATCTTTGCCTCTCGCACGGTTGGATCGTGTTCATTTTTGTCTCGGTAGTGAAGGGGTTAATGGCTGTCGGTAGCGTGTTTTGTCGAGCTGATTCCTACAGGTATCCCCTCAACAAAACTCGCTACCCACAGCCAAACGATGAAAGAAAAAAGCACCCACAACCCTCCCCTTCTGTCTCTCTTCCCTCCCTCCCTCCCCCCTCGCCCACCCCCCAACCCCAGCCTATGTTCCCGCCCCCACCACCCCCACCCCACCTCCACCTCCCCCCAACATGCCTCTCCTGTCCTTATCGATCAATAAATACTGGTGTTAGGACAGGATTATCGGAAGAAGCATACAGCTTGTTAAAGTTAATAATTTTTTTTTAAACGCCAATAAAAATAAGGCTTTTCTGTTTATTTTTCTCACACATCTCGCATGTCTTTCCTGTGAAATCTGCAGACATGTTGTTAATGCCGGTGTCAGAATAGAATCATCTGCTTTTTATGTTTTCACACCCACATGATTAGGACAATGAGTAGATTGAAAAGAATGTAGCCGTCCCTTAGCTAACCTCTTCCGTCTGCAAGGGACATAGATTCTCATTAGACCCTGCAGCAGCAGGGGCTCATGAGAATCTACGCCTATTGCTGATGTGTAGTCAACTCAGGTTGAGGGTGTGAAATGGAGTTCGCGATCGACAGTCATCATCAGTATACAGTTTCACGTCTATCCAATCTCAGTGGCGTAGGAAGATATTTTTCAGTGGGGACCCAGCGAGCGTAGCGTTACTTTCCAGTCTGCGAAAAGTCAATCCGGCAACGGGGAGGGGCAGGGAGGAGCATGGCCGGGGGGTGGGGGGGGGGGACGGAGAGGGGGTGGGTGGCAAGCTGCAGTCAACCTCCAAATAATCAAACAACGAGAGAGGTTCACCTGGAGGAGGGGAAGGGGGGTGGGCCACGACGACACCCCAGTGCGCAAAAGACCATCTGGCCGACTTCGGCCCAATGTCCTTTTGCACATTGGGATGGTCCGACCCCGTAATAATCAAAACATTTTGATATTTAATTGATATTCTTTCTCCAGACATATTTGTATCCACGTTTTCCTCACAATATGGGGGGGGGGGGGGGAGGGGGAGGATATCTCCCACCATACTTGTTCATTGTAGTGGGAGAGGGGGTGGGAGTGGGGGGGGGGAAGGGGGGCGTGGGGGGAGGGGGAGGGCAGGTTCCTACTCCTTAGGTCTAAAACTTAATGTTTCAGCTCATGGCGGCAACTAATGTTCCAGCAATATATAGCTTTCAGTATTCTAATTTATGGTGTCATTTGTCTCTGGAGAGAGAGAGAGAGAGAGAGAGAGAGAGAGAGAGAGAGAGAGAGAGAGAGAGAGAGAGAGAGAGAGAGAGAGAGAGAGAGAGATGATGATGAAACGTTTTATTGACAGGATAAAGTTTTAGGCGAAACGCCTCTCTTACAAACTGTCCTGTTAGAAAAGAAACATTAATAGCAAAGAGTAAGAGAAACACAATAAATCGAAACATGAAAAAATAAACTGAAAAAAAAAGCAATGCAAATAATGCGCACACATATCAATAACAGTGAATAATATTATATATATATATATATATATATATATATATATATATATATATATATATATATATATATATACACATACTACTACTTATATTATATAATATATATATATATATATATATATATATATATATATATATATATATATATATATATATATATATATATTATATAATATAAGTAGTCCGTTCAGGTAACAAGATGTTATATAAACGAGTTTTGAAGGTTCTAGAGTTAGAAATGGATTTAATTTGTGGTGGTAGTTCGTTCCAGGCTTTGGCACCTGAGAACGAAAGGCTGGTTTTATATATATCGAGCCTGGCCCATGGTAGCTGTAACAAACTGTTCCTCGTGTTTTGTCTTTGACTATCCAAAAATAACATACGAAGGTAAGATGGGGTTTTATGGTGAAGAATTTTATGCATAAGTATGCATCGATTAAATGTGAACTGTTTGTTTAGGTTTAGCAGTCGGATAGTTCTAAACTTTTCGTCGGTGGGAGAGGGACCAGGCACAGTTAACTTTACCCCTCGACGATACAATGAGTTAAGTTTTTTAAAATGTACCTCACTGCATCCATCCCAGATAGTAGAGCAGTAATCACAGTGTCTTAATGTGGGCATGGAGAAAGAGTCTTCTAGTGTCAGTGTTAACTATTTGACTTAGTTTTGATAGCAGGAATAGATTTTTAGATATTGTTTTGCATGTGTTTTCGATATATGGTTCCCAGCTGAGCTGGTTATCTACTGTGACTCCAAGCAAACGATGTTTTTTAACTTGATCAAGGGGCTCAGAGTTCAAGTATAATGTTAAGGGCAGGAGACCACGTTGATGTTTTTGGCGTGAAGTAATCAACATACTCTTTGTCTTTTGGACACTAATTATCATATGATTATGTTGGCACCAGCTTGAAACCTCATCAAGACTTTGCTGGAGAACTTCGTTTATTTTTGGCAATTCGCTGTTTGATGTATGTATGGTAGTGTCATCAGCAAATAAGTCACACGTTGCATCGGGATGTGAGATAGAGAATGGTAAATCATTGATAAATATGTTGAACAACAATGGGCCCAAAATTGACCCCTGAGGAACACCACACGTTACTAAACCTTCACTTGAGTAATTACCATTAAGCAAAACTTTCTGTCTTCTGTCACTTAAATAGGATGATATCAGATGTACGGAATTGGAATCGATGTGATACATCCGCCGGTAGCTTTTTTAATAAGATAGAGTGGTTGACTAAATCAAAGGCTTTTTTAAGGTCAAGAAAAACTGCACCTGATAACTGAGCTGTAAGCCATTTATCAATGATATGTATAAGGGCAGTTTGGCAAGAGTGTTGCGGGCGAAACCCAGACTGCATTTTACTGAGTAGACAGTTCTGTTCTAGAAAATTGTGCAGATGTGTATGGATATGTTTTTCAATAGGTTTTGAGATGACTGGTAGAATGGAGATAGGTCTATAATCATTCAATGAGTTTAAGTTTTTGCTTTTGGGAAGAGGAATGACCTTAGCTGTTTTTAACTCATCAGGGAAAATATTTCTTTGAATAGAAAGATTGTAAATGAAGGTTAGAGACTCAACTATGTAGGTCCTTGCGTCTGCAATGATCTGTTCGGCATGTTGTCTTTGAGCTTTTCGGACTAAAGATTTGACAAAATTTCTTTGTTTTTTATAGTCAACAAATTTCTTTTCTTTCTTAAGTGTATCTCTGAGTTGCATGGCTGCTTTTATTTCTCCAGTTAGCCATTCAGGGATTGTGGGATGTTTGACACGTTTTGTTCGCACTGGGGCATGTTTATCTAGAACACCGAGGAACAGAGAGAGAGAGAGAGAGAGAGAGAGAGAGAGAGAGAGAGAGAGAGAGAGAGAGAGAGAGAGAGAGAGAGAGAGAGAGAGAGAGAGAGAGGAAACTGAATACGGGCACAAAAATGGGACCCAGCTATGCTTGCCTTTTCATGGGTTTCCTTGAGCAACAGATTCTTCAGCAATACACTGGGCCTGTCCCTGAGATGTATAAACGCTACATCGATGACGGTTTAGGAGCTACTCACATGACCCAAGCTGCACTTTTAGACTTCATTCACTTCGTGCAGGACTTCCACCCATCCATCAAGTTCACTTACACTATATCAGCTACTTCAGTCGACTTTCTGGACATGAACATCAGGATTGACTGCGGAATGTTGAAAACTTCAATACATTACAAACCTACCGACTCACATTCCTACCTCGACTACCGATCTTCTCACAACCCCAAAACTAAAAACAGCATCCCTTATTCCCAGTTTCTTCGGCTAAAAAGAATATGTTCCGAAGAATCAGATTTTGATGTTCAATCCAAAGAAATGGCTGGATTTTTCATCGACAGACACTACCCACATACTGTTGTTCAAGGATCTCTCCAAACGGTTCAAACACTTAGTCGCGCGAGTACACTGCAGACTAAACCTACCGCTGATAGTGACAGGCCTATCGTAACCATGATCTACCATCCCCACACCAATCCGGTGCGTAAAATCCTTCTTTCTAACTGGGGTCTTTTGTCATCCAGTCAAGAATCTGCTGCTATCTTTTCTGAACCTCCGTTGGTAGCTTTCAAGAGGGATATTAATTTGCGGGACATGCTTGTTCGCTCTACTCTCAAGCCTCGTCATACCACCAGAGCCTCCGGCTCCACTCCGTGCAATGTTCCTAATTGCAAGACGTGTCCTTTTATTTGCCCTTCCACCGTGGTCAATGGTCCACGTTACAAATTCAACATAGACAGATACTTCACGTGTCAAACCACCAACGTGATTTATGTCATCTCCTGTGTTAAATGCGGCCAACTCTATGTTGGAGAGACGGAAAGAACCATCAACGACCGTTTCAAAGAACATCTTCAGTCTGTCAAGTACCAATACAACAGACCGGTCGGACGACATTTCAATCAGGCCGACCACTCCGTCTCAGACATTCGAGTTAAAGGCCTCTGGCTTATGCAAGCCAGTAATGTCTGGGCCAGGAAAGACCGTGAAAAATTTCTGATTAATAAACTGGGCACTGTGGCGCCACTCGGGATGAATATGAAAGATTAACATTGTTTACCTTGCTTGTGTCTGCTACTTTACCTCACTGATTTACTACTCACTAATCAGTTAGGTGATGTTGGCGCTGGTTGATATGTACATTTCCCTTGGGGACTTTCTCAGCGCTGGCCGAACGTTTAGTTGGATCCCTTGCCCTTCCCTGTCGGGCACCGGGTCACGGTTTGATACGCGGTTTTGGGGCGGGGCGATCGTGTGCATCCCTTGGGGATGTATGTGGTCGTCTTGTTGCGTGCCTGTGTGTTTTTCTGTGGGCTGGTGGGTGCCCGTTGGGTGGGGTTGGTGGCTCTGGCTGGTTGTCTTCCGCCCCCCCCCCCCCCTTCCTTTTTTTTTTTTTTTTTTTTTTTTTTTCCCTTCCTCCTTACTCCTTCCCCCCTTCCCCCCCCCTCCCCCCCCCGCCCCCATCTCTCTCTCTCTCTCTCTCTCTCTCTCTCTCTCTCTCTCTCTCTCTCTCTCCCCCCCCCCCCCTTATTTTTTGAGTTACCCTTGAAGACGGTTTCACAACTACCTACTCTCCACTTATACCAATATTCTCTTACTGAATTTGATTCTTTGCTTTGTTTTCATGACTTATTACTTGTTGTGTACCGTGCTAAATGCTGGGGTTTTTTTTTTCCCGGGGTCCTCCCGTTTTTCCCCGAGGTAGTCCTCAACTTGAAGGTGATATAAAGTTTGCCTTCGGGTTGGTGTTTAGCAGGCTTTGTGTATTAGACACTCAGCCTACTTCGTGCCCAAGGGTACTCCCCATTCGTTCTCTCTCTCTTTCTCTCTCTCCGTCTCGCTCTCTCTCTCTCTCTCTTTCTCTCTCTCTCTTTCTCTCTCTCTCTCTCTCTCTCTCTCTCTCTCTCTCTCTCTCTCTCTCTCTCTCTCTCTCTCTGGCCTCATCTACACGCCTTTTCTTTCGCTCGCTCCTGCACGTGCTTGCACACACTCTTGTCTCTCGTGTTCAGGTTCTTTCCGAGTCTCTCTCTTACGCGATTTTTCGTTGACGTCATTTTTACTTTTTCCGCACTTTTGTTCTTCCTTTTCTTTTATTTTACGTCACCTCCTTCAGTTGCCACATTCCTTCTGCCATTGAAGATAAGTAGCGGCTAATCTCTATGTTTGTTTGTTTGTCTATTTTGACAAAGGGTATTTACCCGAAATATTAATAAATTGTGTTGTACCCGTCTTTTCTAAGCGTGTTTCTTTCTCCGTTGGGTACTTCTTTGAATACGGTAGACTTTGAGATAGGGCTGGTCGGAGCACGTTCCGTAGCATGCACATGACGAACCGCAAACGCGGGCACGCATCAGACTCTGACAGTGAAGTAACGCGATAAAAAGTTACGTCATGCCTAGCTACGCTAACCGCGCTGTTGAACCGTACATTTGGCGGGAAACGTCGTGTGTGTATGTGTGTGTATGTGTATGTCTGTGTGTGTGTGTGTGTGTGTGTGTGTGACTGTGTGTGTGTGTGTGTGTGTGTGTGTGTGTGTGTGTGTGTGTGTGTGTGTGTGTGTGTGTGTAGACACGAGTTTGTCCTGTTTTTGTGCACGTACAGGTCTGAAACTTTAGGAAATGATTTATATAAAGTTTATTTCGAAATAATTTTCGGCATTTTTTAATTGGATTATTCATTAAAGAGAAAAATTGTCGTTTATAGAAAGTCGGTTGACCCGCATTTGAGTCCGTAATTTGTGTTATATTCATTTGAAATTTTGAATATAGCTAGCCTGGATAAAGATATTGGATGAGTTCGTTAACCAGCTTTGTACCTATTCAACGTTTTTGTTTAAAAAAAATTCACCGCAGAAAAAAATGTCGAAACGAAAAATCCTCGACTTCAGACAGTGACGGTGACGTAAAAGCACTAGACACATTAGACACATCAGTGTTATACATTGTTGCTGAACTGACGCAAAGCACCAGATGCAAATCACCAGACACGTCTTTGTTATACAAGAATTGACACAAAGCTCTCTCTCTCTCTCTCTCTCTCTCTCTCTCTCTCTCTCTCTCTCTCTCTCTCTCTCTCTCTCTCTCTTCTAACAGGACAGTTTGTAAGAGAGGCGTTTCGCCTAAAACTTTATCCTGTCAATAAAACGTTTCATCATCATCATCATCATCATCATCATCATCATCATCATCATCATCATCATCACCTCTCTCGCTCTCCCTCCCTCTCTCTCTCTCTCTCTGACAGTTTGATTTAGGAAGACCGCTTATAGAAAGTCGGTTGACCCACATTTGAGTCCGTAATTTTCGTTCTATTCACTTGCAAATTTTGGATATAGCTAGCTTGGAGATAGACATTGAATGAGTTCGTAATCCAGTTCTGCAGCCCTTCAACTTTTTAAATAATAATTAATTCATTTTTGCAAGTTTTGGATTCGCTACATACTCCCATCAAACAGTCAGCCCTGTAAGAGGCTGTCTGGAAAAAACAGTCAGCCATGGAAGAGGCTGCGTGCCTTTTGGATGCGTGATGTAAAACATCAAATTCGTCACTGTGTACACGACGTTGTGAGACTACGCAATCCAGACCAAACAGGTGACTGCCAAGTGTGTACAATGCAAAGAAGTACAGAACGGAGAAAGAAACAAGCGTAGAAAAGACAGTTACAAAACAATTTATTTCTCCGTTGGGTACATTTTTTGTCGTGAGACTAGCGATGCCATGACGTGAAGCTTATTGTGACGTCATTTTGCTGCTCTGCTATTTTTCTTCTTCAGAATTCCTGTCGCTACGCGAGCCCACAGCGCCGTGTGTCCGTCAGTCTTTATTTGTGTGCGCCGGCGTGTGTTGAACAGAGGTTGGCTTAAAGAGGAGGGAAATGGATCAGAAGGATAAGCTTCAAAATATGAACTACTGTGAATGTTCCTAAAAGAAATGTGATGCGGTAGACTTTGGGATGAAATCCGCATCTTGTTTTCATTTTCGCGCATAGAAATGTTTAGGCTAACTTACACCGAGCTCAGGAGGCGTGATTTAGCAATTTATCTTAGCTTTTGCCGGCCTCGAGTTCTGGGCAAACATTTAATCTGTCGCCGAGTGAAAGTCACACGTAACCCCTTCTTTGCCGTGAAAATTAAAACATCACCTCAATTGCAAGGGGCATAGATACTCATGAGCCCCCGCTATGAGGATCTATGCCTCTTGGTGACCCCACTTTTTTTCCACGTTCCTTCGACGAATGGCGTTGAGTTAACTCATTCAGCCCGACGGCCGTATTTCCCAAATTTTGGAGGCGTCATCTAATGACTGCACCAGTTGCAGGAGATGGATCGACCATGATAAGGGCAGTGCCAGATTCCAACAGGCGCCAAGCTACTCTGGCACTACCCATGAATTATCATGGTCGACCCATCTCCTGCTGTAGTGCGTCAGGGCTGAATGAGTAACAAATATTTCAGAAATACAATCCGCGACCAGCAGCAGAGGAGGGGTTAAACAAAAAAGTCAACACTTTCTCTTCATTTTAAATATCGAGTTTCCTTCAGGGTCACTGTTCAAAAGTGTAAATCAGACAAAGCTAAGACATTTTGAGAATTT
>BTPG01000004.1:81410644-81428144 GCA_036245525.1 Semisulcospira habei | reverse complement strand
CAGAAATCTGACAGTCTCATGTAAGGCTATGCAGATGAAGAAATCCACACCCTGAAGAATGCATTGAAATAACAGACAATGAAAAGAACACGCTTCAGAATAAGCCAGGACAGAACAGTAAACTGAAACACACATCAGGATAAGCAAAAACACAACAGTAAACGGAACCACGTTACAGAATAACCAAAAGAGTGAACTGAAGCACGTTTCAGGATAACATGGTCAAACTGTAAAATAAAACATGCTTCAGAATAACCAGGACAAAAACACTAAACCGAAACACGTTACCCCAAACAGTAAACTGGCTAAACACAGTGAACTGAGACACTTTTCAGAATATCCAAGCCAAAACTGTAAACGGAAACACGTTTCAGAATAACCAATACAAAACAGTAACTGAAACACGTTTCGGACTGATAACCAAACGGTGATCTTTCCCAAAACAGTACATGAATCATGCTTCAGAGTAACCAGGATAAACACGTTTCAGGTTAATCAGGACACAACATTAAATTGAAACACATTTAAGAATAACCAGGACACAGCAGTGAACAGTAAAATAATCAGAATATTAACCATAATCTGAAGCACCCTTCAGAATAATCAAGACAAAACAGTAAACTTAAAAAAAAAAACGTTTAAAAATAATCAAGACAAAACGGTAAATGAAACACGCTTCAGAATAACAAGGACAAACAGTAAAGAAAAAACGCTTCAGAATAACCAGAACAAAACAGTAAACTAAATTACACGTTTCAGAACAGCCAGGACACAACAGTAAACTGAAACACGCTTCAGAGTTTCACAATAACCAGAACACAACAGTAAACAGTAAAATAATCAGAACGAAAACAGTAAACTGACACAAACTTAGGATAAATCAGGGTGAAACAGTAAACTGATACACGCTTCACAATAATTAGGACACGTTTCAAAATAAGACAAAACAGTAAAATGAAACACGTTTCACAATAACAAGTACAAACACGCCTCAGAATAACCAGGACAAAACAGTAAACTGAAACACGCTTCACAATAATGTGGACAAAACAGTTATTTAAAACACAATTGAAAATAACCAGGACAAAACAGTCAATTAAAACACGCTTCAGAAAAACCAAGACAAAACGGTAAACTGTAACACGCTTCAGAATAACCAGTACAAAACAGTAAACAGAAACATGCTTCACACTAACAAGGCCAAACAGTAAACTGTAACACGCCTCAGAATAACCGGGACAAAACAGTAAACTGAAACAACCTTCACACTAACAAGGACAAACAGTAAACTAAAACACGCTTCAGAATAACCAGGACAAAACAGTCAATTGAAATACGCTTCACAGTAACCAGGACAAAACAATAATTGAAATACACCTCAGAATAACCAGGACAAAACAGTGAACTGAAACACGCTTCAGAATAATCAGGACAAGACTGTTTTGCCCTGGTTATTTTGAAGCGTATCTTGCTTTGTATTTTATTGTCCTTTCAAACGATCAGAAGGATACATTTAACTCATTCAGCCCGACGGCCGTATTTCCCAAATTTGGAGGTGTCATCTAATGACAGTGCGCCAGTTGCAGGCGATGTGGTCGACCATGATAATTCAAGGGTAGTGCCAGATTAGCTTGGCGCCGACAGGCGCCAAACTAATCTGGTACTACCCTTGAATTATCATGGTCGATCCATCTCCTCAGGACTAAATGGATTAAGATTTTCAGACGTCGAGAGACTTGAATCTTTTCTCACAATTACTAGACCTTCCCGGATATTGTAGCCCACTGTCGATTAGACTTGTAATTTGAGACCTGATCAGACGATACAGACGGCCAGAGGTGCTTGATAAGTCTGGATGGTCCGCGGCTGACAGACGGTCGCACTGAGGCCATAATCATTATTTGATGAGCCAAGCGGGTCAGGCACAGCCATTGAGACAGCGCGGTCGATGATGCCCCACTACTTTACTGTCATGTGAAGGCAAATACAGTAAGTGCACATTGTCGACAAGAGAGATTTTCATTGTAATGCAATGAAAATCTTGTTTTTTCACCAAATAATGGACTACCCCAGTAACAAAACGTCTTCGGGCCCACGACGGCCGCAGTGGGCTCGCGCACATCCGTGCGCGAGCCCACTGCGGCCGTCGTGGGCCCGAGGACCTTTCCTTACTGGGTATCTGTCGTTTGCCTTCACACAGGGCAGTTTCAATAATATTTGTAGTAGTTACTGGATATCTGTCGTTTGCCTTCACACAGGGCAGTTTCAATAATATTTGTAGTGGTCATTATGGTTTGTACCATATATAATCATTGAAGTGAAACATTGGTGTAGGTTTTTTTTAAAGTTTAAACGACAATTTTTTTTAAATAAAAAATATTGTGAGCTTGTATTAGCACCACATAGTCTATGTCCTCGGAGGAATCTACCATAACAGCTGTAGGGTAGTCCCTGCATTTCCAAGTACACACTGCTCTGTTCATGCGCTACCCCGGATCGATGTAATAATTATCCCGCAGATGCGTCTGGAAGTTACCCGTGGTGAGCAAACTATCATCGGGCCGACTTAGCTGGCTCGCGCACTGCCGTTTCAAAGGGCTAGCTAAGGCTGACGTCGGTCCTGAGGCCGACCTTTGATTAGAGAGAGAGAGAGAGAGAGAGAGAGAGAGAGAGAGAGAGAGAGAGAGAGAGAGAGAGAGAGAGAGAGAGAGGTGATGATGATTGGGGGGGGGGGGGGAGATTCTCACATATCCTATCATAAATCAACAAAATAAAGGAAACGCAGAGCAAGCAAGTAGTCCCACTGGACTTGACGACGATTCTCATCTATTCAGACAGTAGTACTGCTGCGCTGCTGAATATAACCCGAAATAGAGCCGCCTCTCCGTCCATCAAGAGGCATAGATCCTCATGAGCCCGTGGAACTGCACGGGTTCATGAGGATCTATGCCTCTTGTCAACTAAAGGTCTAGCGTCAGACGATGCACACCTATCCCCGATTCATGAGTCCGTCGGGACGATGGCGCTTGTCCAATTTGTTTGCACTTAGTCGCTCCCTTATTTTCTCGCTTTCGTACACACAGCGCTGGGCGGGGATTAATTTGAGAGGGCTGATACCTGGTGCAATGAAAACTCGCTAACGTTTCTTTTTGCTGCGGGGCATGCAATTCGATTGGTTAGTTGAGCGTTTTGTGTGTGAAGCTATTATATGATGAGTGCCATTTAGCATGTTGTCTGGTAGTGGTAGGCTGCGTAGGAGACAGTGAAATGCTCTACGTTTCACAGTTTGAATGCATATAAGGGAAGGAAAGAATAAATAGAACATATAATCTCAGTCTCAGCAGCAATTTCAAAGGATAATTTGCAGTTTCATCCGCCTCAACCGACTGGCTCTAGGGCCTACATTTATTAACTCATTCGAGATTTGCCGCCTCCGGATACGCGGCTTAAGCCGCGTATCTGGAGGCGGAACGTCTCGAATGAGTTAACGTCCCAACAACATAACAATACTTTCTCAGGACTTGCTTGCACCGCGTGGGGGGAACACCCCCCCCAAAAAAAAACAACCAAACAAACAAACAAACAAAAAAACGAAAAAAAAACCAAACGAAAAAAAAAACAAACAAACAACATAATGTTGATTGTATGTCGCCCGTCGGCCTACTAAGCAGTCAATTTTTAACCCCTTCACTGCCTAGAAAAAAGTGACCAAGATAGAACAGCAAGAGACATAGATCCTCATGAGGCCCCGCGACCGCGGGGGCTCATGAGGATCTATGCCTCTTGCTGAGACCAAATTGTATCCATGTTTCTTGGACGGTGTTGGCTTTTGGTCGTTGAAACGAAAATGTACGTACAGTGTACGGACTGTGGCAGGGACGGTGTTGTCATTATTAATGTAACATGATTAGAAATGTGTTTTTTTTTTTTGCATGAAAGTTTGTTTGCCTTATTTGTCGTGTCTTAGCTGTCATGTTACTTAGTGTAGATTAGTAACTGATAAGGATCAGGATCAGGATCAGGATCAAGATCTTATTTAACGTCTTTTCACACATTGGTGATATTAGACCCAAAAAACCAAAAAACAAAAAAACAAAAAAAATCAACAACCAAACACACAACTTGTGAATATCAAAGAATAGCAATAATTAACATCCAACCACACACACACTCATTACTTATTATAATAGTTTACCCACCGGACTATCTATCTATCATCTATCTATCTATCTATCTATCTATCTATCTATCTATCTATCTATCTATCTGTCTGTCTGTGTCTGTCTGTCTGTCTGTCTGTCTGTCTGTCTGTCTGTCTGTCTGTCTGTCTGTCTGTCTGTCTATCTATCTATCTATCTATCTATCTATCTATCTATCTATCTATCTATCTATCTATCTATCTATCTATCTATCTATCTATATCCTGTAGTCTTGCCGACCGTTGGGACACCACTGATGACTTTGCAACCAGCTGCCTGCATTTCTCTATGTTCTCTGCCATTCTCAGCGTATCGCCCAGCTTCAGTCCTGTCCACTCTGAGATATTGTCCTCCCATCTTTTCCTCTGTATTCCTCTCCTTCGTCCTCCTTGCACAGTGCCTTGCAGGATTGTTTTGGCAAGCCTTGCTGAACGTGTGGCATGCCCATACCACTTCAGTTTGCGTTTTTTTCACAATGGCTGATAAGTCTTCATAGGGCCCGATGGCTTGCCTGATTCTGCTTCCCACTTCCTCGTTCGTGATGTGATATCTGTATGAAATGCCAAGCAGCCTTCGAAAACATCTCATTTCAGTGGCTTCTATCCTCCATTCAAGGTCTGCTGTGAGGGTCCATGACTCGCAGGCATACAAGAACACTGAGATGACCAAGGAGCGCATCAGTCTGATCTTGGAGCAGAGTGTGATGTTTCTGTCCTTCCATATGGTCTTCAGTCTTGTCGGTGCTGTTGTTGTCTGCGCAATCCTGGACAGTATTTCTGGTTTTGATCCCTCATTTGGCACAATGGCTCCTAAGTATTTGAATTTCTCAACTGTTTCCAGTTTTTGGCCTCCAACCATGATTTCAGTGCCAATGACACTGGCGTTATTGGAATATGAATTATGATATTAATTATTGGAATTGCAATATTTCTGTGTAAGATGTCATACATAATATGTATGACATCTTACAGACCATATTATAGTCTGCTAATTTTTCAACTGTTATGTTGTTTTTTGTCAACAGATTCATTATAATAGGACACTCACAGAATATATGTTATCAGAGATGGGGCTTAAACACTCGCATTTGATGTCTTTAGAGAATTTTGTTTTCCAAGAATTTAATCTTAACTTGTATAATAGTATATTTCATATCATCTTTGTGAAAAAAGCTGTTTAGCACAGATTACAATAATATTCATATAGAGATAATTGCATATTATTACAAACTGCTGAGTTTTCATTGCAATGAATTCCGCAGTGTGAGGGTATTCAAAGAAAATCGATCCCTATTCCTCTGGATATAATACAGATCATAATATGTTTTATTTCATATACTAAGTCCTTTCTAGTGTTACAATCCCAGATTTTTAGACTATATAGAACAGATTTAGAATCGACACAAATCAAAATGTTAAATATATCATAAGGTATAAGTTGAATAAAATTTAGTGCCATGAGAATCGCATACAGTTCAGACGTAAATATAGAACATCCTTTACCCAGATACAAAGATTGTTTCACGTTGAGATCTGGAATAACAGTTAGTTAGTTAGTTATTTGAGTTTAACGCCGAGCAGGCGACCAGGGCCATTTCACGGCGGCTGGAATAACAAAGCCTGCACCACAGTCTGAAGGATCTAAGACAGACCCATCTGTGAAAATTTTCAAATGTTTAAAATATGTTTTCTGTAATTTTTCTTTCACTAAATTTGCTAAAACGTTCACATCCTCATTTTGTTTTCAAATCTGTGTAATCTATATCGAACGTAGCATTAATATGTTCCCACGGAGGTATAGTAGGTGTTACTGGTAAAACTGGAATAGACTTGCTATCTATATTGCAGTTTTCTATAGCACCTTTGACATAGTTACGTATAGGAAACAGATACGGTATTGTTTGCGCTCTCTTCGGGAAATCCACATCTGCGTCTAAAAATATGTAACTGATAATAAAGGATACCAATGCAGAGAACGGACTGCAAATTATTGATAATCCATTTTATAGCTGCGGTAAAGCTGACTCCAGGTAATGATTCAAAAAGCATGGTGAAGGATGGTTTGGACAACGTTCATCCCTCAGTTAGGGCCATATATCTGCAAGAGGCATAGATCCTCGTGAGCCCCCGCAGCATAATGCGGAGGGCTCACGACCGCGGATCTATGCCTCTTCCCGATGGCCGGTCTTATAAAAAAAATTTGCGTGTGTACCTTTTATTTATTTTTTTTTCTGGAGGAGGTTGTGAGGGTCGGGAGTTACGTGTAGAAACTTGGGAAAGTTAGTAAATTTTGACATTAACCACTTGACATTTTGACATTAACCACTACGCGTCATTTCCTCCCTAATGTTGTCGTTTGTAGCAAGGAAGTGGTTAATGTGTTAGCACCTTTACGTGCTCTGAAACATGAATGGATTTGATGTGGCTATTTCAAGAACTGCAGATAACAAGCCAATCATTCCTCTCTGCCACGAACATTTTAGATTTCCCTGATGTATTCGATGCTTTAACGATGCGTATTGAATGTAATCTTATCAGTTGAAAGATTCCAGGAGACAGATCGACCATGATAGTTCAAGGGTTGTGGCAGAATAGCTTGGCGCCTATAGGCGCCAAGCTATTCTGCCACCACCCTTAAACTATCATGATCGAGACACACCTTGCTGTGATGTCGCTGGTAGAATGAATTAAGCGCGCCTGGGATTGGCTTTTATCCGTAAACTGGCGTTAACATTTGAAAGTAGCACACGATAGATATAGAATGGGCAAAATGATGTTTCGCGCCGTGTAGGCCAAATTAGCACTGACAAACCGGACGCAGCTGTTCACTGGCTGAAACTACTCGTGATTTTGACGCAGATCGTCCAAGGATGCCGTCGATAATCAGACGGCTTTTAACAGAAATAAGGATGTACAAAGGCAATTTTCTAAAGTGCGCTGATAGGCAGATTTATGTAAACACGAAAAACTCAAGCGCCACTCACCCAACATTCCCTGGCGAGGTTGTGGCCGGATGAAAGTCACGTGTCAGGTTTTCAATTGGCGCCACGGTAATCGTGATCCGGCCGTGCATTTCGTCAGCAACATTTGGGAATGTAGTAATGTGATAGTAAGCGGTAAGCCGTCGGCCACAGTGTGCCCGTGCAAAGTCTTTAGCGCTCACTGGGGAGGGGATGAGCAACAGTCATTGGAAATAAACGTCGGATTTCTATTTATTTATTTATTATTAATTTAAGTTATTTTTTTTTTAATTTTTATTATTCATGTATTTGTTTCTTATGTATTTATTTATTCGTTTATTTATTATTTTTGTTTACTTATTATGTATTTATTTATTTATCATTATTTTATTTATTTATCAAACATTCGTTCATTCATTCATTCATTTATATCTTCTTCTTCTTCTTCTTTTTTTTTTTTTTTTTTTTTGGGGGGGGGGGGGGGGTTGGGGGGGGTGGGGGTGGGAGTTGGGGGGGGGGGGAGGGAGTTTGGTGATAATTCTATAAGCCAAATCAATACAAACTCATCGTCAAATTATTGTTGCTCATTCCCCGCCTTTTGCATCATACAGTTTTCCTATTTTCTTTAAAAAAAAAAATTAACACTAATCGTCGATTGTACCAAGGTACTGCTGTGAACATTTTAGTCGCACTGTGTTAATCCACACGCGCATTATGTTTGTGTTTTTCAGGCCATACACGAGTGGTGAAGATTCCAGACTGCGTCCCTTTCCAAGTGACGACAAACGCTTGTCGAGGTTTCTGCCTCTCCTACGCCATTCCGTCACCCTCGCACACCGTAGCGTACAACCCTAATTACGTCATTACGTCACGAGCAGAATGTTGCGGAATCATTGACACACATGACGTAAGTTTTCCTAACCTTTCTCGTAAGTCGTTCTATTTTTGTTCATTCAGCGACCAAAAAGCCACAAACGTCCAAGGATCGCGCATACGCATTGTTCTCAGCAAGAGGCATAGATCCTCATGAGCCCCCGCAGTTGCGGGGGCTCATGAGGATCTGTGTCTCTTGCATATGGATCGAGTTCAGCTCTTCTTGGCAGTGAAGGGGTTACAAGCATTACTCCGTGCGCGTGACATCTCCCATACTTAATTTACTTGTATAGTGAGACTGTGTACCCGTTTGTCGTGGGTACAAACGCACCCGCACTTTTCACAAAGAGATAGACCACGCTCTGTGTGAGTCGTGGGTGTGAGCACACCCATAGTTAGCATTTGTCAGTGATGTGTCAGCGAGGCTCCTTGGGTTCGTTGGCTGTTGCGGCTGGGGCGGTATTCACCTTTTCCCAGGAGTGAAGGGGTTTAAAATGCCAACATTATATTTCACTCCAGTCTATGCGTCCATTTCTACATTTGTGTGTATAGGTCGTTTGAAATCGGAGCGCACAACGTTTATCGCAAATATCTCCGCAAAGAACCACTTTTCTATACCAATCTTAGAACAAATGTCATTAAGTGACAGTGACCTAATACGATTTACTTTTAAGAAACTTGGACAATGTGTCAGTTGTTCTGTACCTGACCTGCATATTGAAATCTGCCGGGGCTAGTTAGGGTATTGAAACTGGCTTGTTCTTGTCTTTACACAACTTTTTTACGACTGTAAAGCAAAAACGACAAATTATAGAAGTTCAGTAACAATTATTCCATATTAGGTCAACTGACACTAAATGATATTTGTTCTTAAAGTGGTACAGAAAAGTGTTTCTTTGCGGAGATTTTTTGGGAAAAACGCTGTGCGCTCTGATGTTAAACGGTCTATACCCCCTTTGAACCTACATTTCAGAGGACCTTATGGAAGTATTTGTTTTGAACCCAGCAAGCGCCTTATGAGGACAAAACGTAGAAAGTCCAACATAAATATATTGAAATTCCTGCGTATCGTCTTAACTCATTATGCTCTGAAGACGGATTTATCAAAATTTGGAATGACCTCTGAGGTCTATGTCACATGTCTGGAAGGCGATCGACCATGATACTTCAATGGTGGTGTCAGAATAGCTTGGCGCATATAGGCGCCAGGCTTTTCTGACACCACTTTTGAACTAATATGGTCGACCGGTTTCCTGTCGTATCGAGTCAGAGAGTTATGGGTTACAGAACTGAAATAGTTTTTGATGAATTATATTCTGTAATCCAATTGTCTTGTGGTCGGGGGAGATGAGAGGTGAAAGAGCGCTGTGTGGGTGGGGTTGGGTGTGTGTGTATGTGTGTGTGTGCGTGTTGGGGGGGGGGGGGGTAATACTACATTCTTGTACGGTCGATGCGCTCTCACCCCCCCCCCCCCAAAAAAAAAAAAAAAAAAATAATAAAAATAAAAAAATAAAAAATCAAAAAAATCCCCGAAAACCCAGAAAGCGATAGTTTAACTTGACCCAGATTGACACAGATGTCGAATCACAGTTTTAGCTACCGTGCCGGTTTTTTTTAAGTCTGGTCATGTGACTGATGTGTAACCATGAAGGACAACAAGCGGAATTTCGCTACCCTGCCCAATGCCCCATACATTCCCTTCTTTGCATTTTCAGAAGCGATTTGCGTGTATCTGCGAGAGGCACTCTTAACGCATTCAACCCCACGGATGCATTTCCCAAAATTTGGAGGTGCTACTTAAAGACTATGAACCTGTTGCAGGAGATGGATCGACCATGATAATGGTACATTTTCAAGGGTAGTGGCAGATGTGCTTGGTGCTTTCAGGCGCCAAGCTCATCTGTCACTACCCTTGGATAATCATGGTTGAAAAATCTCCTGCCGTAGGGCGTTGGGGCTAAATGGATTAATCCACTGCTGCCGTACCGTAGGACGTCTGGTGCAGGCATCCCAGCAAAAGGCGCAATATGCTTTATCGCACGCCTGCGTTTGTTACTCCGATGGCGGAGATTACTGGGTATTCTCTCCTACATTTTTTTTAAGCTCCTTAAGTGCGCCAGTCCATTCAGACTCATTTCGCTGTCTCGATCTCCTAATGTTCTCTACCATTGACGGCTATTTTTTTGTTTGTTTGTTTTATTGTTGTTTTTTTTTTTGCAACAGCTACTCCTTTGCTTCCAATTTCAAAATTGTAACTTTTGTGGTCTGTGCTAGTTTTCTACTCAGATTTGTTTACAATTGGGCGAAATTATTGCGCAGTTATGCCAAACAAAAAACAACAACAAAAAACCCAACAACACACACACACACACACACCGACACACACACACACACACACATACACACACACACACACACACACACACACACACACACACACACACACACACACACACACACACACATACACACACACACACACAGAGGAAAATCGGCCGAAAAACAATTGAGTTGATATGGTATTTTGGGGTCTTCCTTCCTTATGCTAATAAACCCTTCACTCCTGGAGCACAGCGAACAAGAGCCAAATGCAAGAGCCGTACATCCTCATGGGCCCCCTCTTAAGCGGGGGCCCATGAGGATGTACGGCTCTTACTGGGTTCACTAACACTTTTGCGTCTCAAGGCAGACAGGTATTTCAGCGTTGAGCGTGTAATGATTTCAGAATGGGATCAATCGTTTTTATCGGTTGGCAATGAGATGGTTAAGGAAATGACTTCACTGGCAAGTTTTTGTAATACTCGTTTGACAGAAAATGAAAAAAAAAAATGTTAACCCATTCATCAGTGACGCCCTACATCAGGAGATGGATCGACCATGATAATTCAAGGGTAGTGCCAGATTAGCTTGGCGCCGACAATTTGAGAAATACGGCCGTCGGGCTGAATGAGTTAATTAAGGCAGTTGAAAGGTGTTCATTTGCCGAGACATTGCGGTAACTGAAAACCAAGTGCTCCCCAACAGCAGTAGCAACAGCAACGACGACGACAACAAGAAAAAACAATAGCAACAGAAACAATAGCAAGTAGATCATCATCACCATCATCGTCGTCGTCGTCAACATCGTCGCCGCCGCCGTGAGATGGTCTTAGTCGCCTGCTCGGCGTTAAACCCCAATAACTAACTAACTAATCATCATCATCATCATCATCACCTGCTCGGCGTTAAACCCCAATAACTAACTAACTAATCATCATCATCATCATCATCATCATCATCACCTGCTCGGCGTTAAACCCCAATACTAACTAACTAATCATCATCATCATCATCATCACCTGCTCGGCGTTAAACCCCAATAACTAACTAATCATCATCATCATCATCATCATCATCACCTGCTCGGCGTTAAACCCCAATAACTAACTAACTAATCATCATCATCATCACCTGCTCGGCGTTAAACCCCAATAACTAACTAACTAATCATCATCATCATCATCATCACCTGCTCGGCGTTAAACCCCAATAACTAACTAACTAATCATCATCATCATCACCTGCTCGGCGTTACACCCCAATAACTAACTAACTAATCATCATCATCATCATCATCACCTGCTCGGCGTTAAACCCCAATAACTAACTAACTAATCATCATCATCATCATCATCACCTGCTCGGCGTTAAACCCCAATAAATCATCATCATGATCATCATATCATCACCATATATCAGCATCTTCATCATCATCACCATCATGATCATCATCATCATAATAAACAACAGCAATAACATGAACATAGCAACAATAACAGCAACATCATCAACACTAACAAAAATAAGAGCAGCAACAACACCAACACTAACACTATCACTAACAACAACAACAAAGATTATTACACGATAACAATGTAGCAAACAAAAATCAGTTTTGTGTGTGTGTGTGTGTGTGTGTGTGTGTGTGTGTGTGTGTGTGTGTGTGTGTGTGTGTGTGTGTGTGTGTGAGCATTACATGGCTGTAGAAGAACACTTTGTCAGGACCTTGTGTCATCAAGCCGCTTGTTCTGTATGTGGATGGTGTGAGTGGCGGTGTTGGCTCACATCACTTTGTATACATGTTACTTGGACGGCTTCGGTTCTTTGGAGTTAACCCTTATCATGCTGAGGCTAAAAGCTTCAAATTTGTACACTGCCATATACAAGCTACATTATAGTACTTACAGATAAGGATATAGACCAATGGCTTTAGTTTAATGGTGGTGCCAGAAAAGCTTGGCGCCTATAGGCGCTAAGCTATTCTGTCACTACCCTTGAACTATTGTTGAGCTGTTGTTTGTTTCAGATTCCAGTTCGAGTACGATGTATGGACGGCGAGAAAGAGGTGATTTTCAAATCGGCGCGCAGCTGCGGCTGCTCCATCTGTCGACGAGAATGACGTCACTTCCTGTCGAGAGAAATTCGCATGCACACTCAAGTGGAAGCTGTGCATTTGCTGGCATTTCTCTGAAAATACTCTCATTGTCTTAAAAAAAAAAAAAAAACACATGCTGTCAACCTGACGGAAATATTGAATCTCAAGCCAGTCAGTGTTTTACGAAGTTCGAGCAAAGACTTTCGAATTAAAACTTGTTTTTTTTTTCTTTTGCTGACGAAATATGCTACAAAATAGGAGTTTATATTGAAATGGTCATTGTCGTACTTTGATCACAATGTAATTGTATGGTCTTAGGACTGGATATTACGATAGTCTACGTAATGCACATGAAAATGTTGCTTCAATGGTTTAGGATTGCCTTACATAGCCGCTCCGTTGCTGAAAAATTCAGTCCTGTTTGATGCTCGCCCGCAGAATACAAATGTTCTTAACCCATTAAGCCCAACACACTAAAGCAAGATATAACTGGACCATGAAAGTTTAAGTGAGGTGCCAGAATTGCTGGACGATTGCCGGACCCCAATAAATCTGCTATGGCACCACCCTTGAACTATTATTGCCGATCTAAACCCAGAACTTTCCCATAGCGCAAAAGGCCTAAAGGCCGACGTCTGCCCGATGACATTTTGCGCATTGGGATGTTGCTCCTAGTCTTCAGAAATTTTGCTGAGTTAGGCCACAGGCTGTGGGTGAGACACACGTGCAGCTTGTCGGTCGCTCGCACTGTGCAGTGTAATGAAGAGAAGGAATCTATATACACACGTCTCCTGACCCCCAGCCTGTGTTCCTTGCGAATATACAATACAGGCCATGATATCAACATTGATGAAATCAGTAGGTTAACCTGCCATGTTGCCTATTCTAACATGACCTTTTGCTGGTCTGGAAAGCGAATTGTGAATGGAAGAAGAATGTTCATAGCTGTAGGTGCTCCGTAGAAACCCATGTTTCCAACGTCTTTATGCACGAGTTAATGAACGTTGTTCGGAAATCAGTAGGCAAACAGTAGACCAACCCGCTGTTTTTCCTCATGAACCAATTACTGCAGCATTGGCACAATACAGCAAGAGATAGATCGACCATGATAGTTCAAGGGTTGTGCCAAAATAGTATAGTGCCTTCACTAGGAATTATCGCGCCAAAATGCGCTACCGCCAGCCAAACGATTACAGTTTTGTTAGTGTCACGAGCTTCAAAGTAGAACTGAATATAAATTAATTACAAATCATGTTTGTTAGATACCGGACAAAATGGAACATAAAAAATCGAGAGAGAGAGAGAGAGAGAGAGAGAGAGAGAGAGAGAGAGAGAGAGAGGAGAGAGAGAGAGAGAGAGAGAGAGAGAGAGAGAGAGAGAGAGAGAGAGAGAGAGAGAGAGAGAGAGAGAGAGAGAGAGGCGCATGGTTAAGTTCGTTGCCTCATGAACAGTTTTAACCCATTCAGCCTGATGGCCGTATTTCCCCAATTTTGGAGGCGTCATCTAATGACTATGCACCAGTCGGAGGAGAAGGGTCGACCATGATAATTCAATGGCAGTGTCAGATTAGCTTGGCGCCGACAGGCGCCAAGCTAATCTGTCACTACCATTGAATTATCATGATCGAACCATCTCCTGCTGTAGTGCGTCAGGGCTGAATGGGTTAACGAACACATTGACAATGACGAATGTAGAGTCCCTTATTTCTGCCCCTGTAAGCAGCTTATTGTCGCACGTACGCTAAACCCCGATAAATACCAAAAGAGTTTGAGAACACTGAGCTGGAGCCAAACTCGGCAAGCAAGAGTATAAATTCTCATGAGAATCTGTGCCTCGTGCAGACGGAAAGAGATAACTGAGAACCCACAGAAACCCATTTGCTTCTAAAACATTATTGGTACTCTTTGATATTTAGTTTTCCGATCGACTATGAACAACCGTTTCCTGTTGACTTTAATTTAGAACTGATGACAATTGCTTGCGCATACATTGTAAACGGTACCCATGTAGGTTTGCACTCAGCTTTAACCTCCTAAATGCCAGACGCTAAGCAATGATATTCATGATAGTCACTGCATGTGGACCCTATGTGGTTCGTGAAAACGCACGTGTGAATATGTCCGGGCTTGTTCAGATAGTGTGCCTGTTAAAAGGTTCTGTTAGATCAAAGTGGCACAGCTGCAGTGCGCCTTTACTAATCAGTGTTCGGGTCGTACTCCATGGTCATTAGCTGTCCTTGTCCCCCTTCCCCCCCCCCCCCCCTCCCGCCCATAATTCGCCCCTTAGGACCGTCCATTATTACTCCGGTGCCGTGGACGTTAAACCACGAACTAACCCCCAAGCCTAAGGCCAGTGTGGGACATGGATCCTAATGAGACATCCCGCATCTGCCAATGTTTGTAATAATGAGTTTGATAATCATAATAATCTCTTGGTAAAAAAATAAAAAATAAAAACAAAATTGAGTAATTTTTACAATTTGTTTAATCGCTTGACACCCAGAGATCAGCAACACGCATCCCGCTAAAAGAGGCATAGATCCTCATGAGCCCCCGCAGTCGCGGGGGCTCATGAGGATCTATGACTCTTGTTGGCTTCAAACATACCCTTGTACCTCGAGCAGACGTGTGTATCCAGCAATGATCCGCGATGTTTTCTTTCCAAGATATCATTTCTAGCAGTTGGCTCACACTCGTTGCCTACTTCGCATCCATACCGCAGATCAGCAGTAGCGATTCCAGGTATTCAACCAGTGTGCAGCTAATATCTGAAAAATAAAGTCTGTTATTTTGAGATCAGCATCTAAAGAAATTTCATGAGCGGTCATCTGTTGAACACAGAGACAACATAAAGGAAGAAACTAACAATACAATTGCTTGTTTACTTTTCATTATGGGCATGGTTGTTCTGGTCAGATCTGTGCGTGTGTGTGTGTTTGTGTTTGTGTGTGTGTGTATGTGTGTGTGTGTGTGTGTGTGTGTGTGTGTGTGTGTGTGTGTGTGTGTGTGTGTGTGCTTTCGCGTGTTGCTGCTGTAACAGTTACTCGAGGAAAGTAACAATGAATACATTAACAATAAGTCCTTTACACAGTTTTTCTGACCTTTCTGGTCTAGAAGATTACTGGTAGCTATATAGGTCCGGTTGAAAGATTTGTTTGCTTGTTTGTTTGTTTGTTTGTTTGTTTGTTTGTCGTTCGTTAACAAACAAACAACAAACAAAACAAACACACAAACACAAAACAAACAAACAAACAAACAAACAATTAAACAAGCAAACAAACATACAAACATTAAATTTGATCATGAAAATGAATGAGACCAAGATTGATTAAAGCAGACGCCATTTTTATTATTGCCACAACTTCTTTACACAAGCACTACGCGGGCACTGTTGGGCAGGGAAGTCACTCTCCAGCAGGGGAGATAACTTATCCATAGTAACCGAAGCCGTAACCCTTGCCGTAGATGGGATATCCGTCTGGATAAAAAAAAAGCATCATCATCATCATAGAGAGAGAGAGAGAACGAACGAACGAAGGATTTATTTTCCAAGGATTGAGATATTAGGCGCGCAGACCTTTCTTACAATCTGTCCTTGCTAAGCTACTTAAATGTAAAAGGAACACCAACCAAACAACAAAAACTAACTAATAATAAACGTCACACACACGCACACAGACACACATATACATGTACTCGTGCACATGCGCACTTTTGTACATACACATACACACGTAAGTGCGCACACAATTATCTAACATATAAGTAGGTATGATATTGTGTGTACTATCAAAAACAAGTTAGAAAACAGAACAAACAATTTGGAGGCTAGATGGGGGGAAAAAATAGCAAAAATTTAAAAACATGAAGCGTATTATGTCTAGAAACAAAGAAGAAGAAAGGATCAGCATAACGTTGTCTTAGAGAAAGGTAATCATGTACTCTACTTTTAAACAGAGAAAGAGACGTGGTTTGTTGAATAGTGGGAGGAAGGGAATTCCATAAAAGAGCACCTGAATAAGACAGGCTAGATTTGAACAGGTCTATACGGGGCCCTTTTATAGAGAGACTGTTCCTGGAGGTGCTGTATTTTTTCAGTTGGCGAGAAAAGCCTAGATAAGTAAGGTGGAGCTTTCTCGTTAAGAATTTTGTGCATCAGTACACATTTGTTTAGTGCGAGGTGCTTAACCAAGGGGAGAAGTCCGATGGCCTGCAGCTTGGCATCAGTGGATAAAGACGGATCAGGGAAGATAAGCTTAGCAGCGCGCTTGTATAATGAGTTTATCTTCTTGAAGTGATTTTCACTGCAGACATCCCATATTGTTGAGGCATAATCAATGTGTCGTTTAATGTAGGCATTAAAAAATAGTTTGCGCGTCTCATGTTCAATGATCGTTTTAAGTTTGGAAAGTAAAAACAACTTTTTGGACAAATGTTTTCTCATATAATATAGGTGGTTTTGCCAGCTTAGATAATCATCTATTATTACTCCAAGCAGGCGGTGTTGACTGACCTGGTCAACTGGGATGGAGTCAAAAGAAAGGTTGAGTGATGGAGGTTTGAGCTGATGTTTCTGCGCCGGGTTGTGATAAGCATGCTTTTTGTTTTTGTGGGATTTACAAGCATGTAATTTTTATTACACCACCGAGAGACTTCATGAAGACTCTCTTGAAGATTATTTGCAATTTCAGGCACAGTTTTATCAGCGGAATGTAATGTTGAGTCGTCGGCAAACATGTCACAATCAGCGTCAGTACACGTTACATGTAACGGTAGATCGTCAACGAAGATACAAAACAGTAGTGGGCCTAAAATAGACCCCTGGGGCACTCAGTACTCCACACATTGTTCAGAAGAACATTTTCCATTGACGTAGACTGTTTGTGTTCTTTTTGTAAGATAGGAGTTCAGAAACGAAAGAGCTGAGGGGGTCTTTTTGTTTAAGTAGGTGGCAAGCTTTTTCAATAAGATGGTATGATCGATAAGATCAAGCGCTTTTCTTAGATCCAAGAAGACAGCACCAGCCATTTTATTATCATTTATGCTGTTGACCCAC
>BTPG01000004.1:81368144-81405644 GCA_036245525.1 Semisulcospira habei | reverse complement strand
ACTGGAGGAATTTCAGTTCTGACATAAGCTGCATATTTTCTCGCTACATGTAATCCATTTAAGCCTTATGGAACTACATCAGTAGTCACGAGGACCAGGAAGGCTGAAGATGCCAAAACAGCTCGGTAACCAGAAACGGCCCCATGAGGTTTGCATTTTGACGTTAGGCCACAGGCTGTGGGTGAGACACCCGTGCAGCTTGTCGGTCGCTTGCAGTGTGCCATATTGTAGTGAAGAGAAGGAAACAATACGCGCTGCTGTTTACCCTAGCCTGTGTTCCTGGCGAATTTCAGATACAGGCCATGATATGAAAAGTGCGAAAGAGAACAAAATCTCTTTTTATATAAAATCTTATCAAGATTCAAATTTAAAGAATTTATTAATTCTATTAGATGAGAAATTCACCCGTCTCGTCTCAGAACGAAAATAATAAAACAAACACATACATATAATTTATTCACACATAAAAATAATGGATCACACATATTATCACAGCCTATACACATCACATATTTTCACTGATAACAAAGACTTAGCAATGGATGTTAATACTCGGACACTCATGTGTCTATGAGTGTCCGAGTATTAGATGACCTTAGATTCGTTTGTGCCTAAGGGTAAATAGTCAACTGTATCGGCTAGCCAGGTTGAACGCGTGACAATCATTCTTTTTAATCGGACATGTATATAATCCTGACTCGATGTTTTCGTCCCTAGACCTCGCCCGACGCGCTTCTATATGTAACAGGTTGGGTTAATAGTCACCTCATTATCACCGGGTCAAGTGGTTAAGACCTTAGAACTACATGTTAACCTTTTACCGCCGTGTCGGGAGTGGGTTTTTGTCGCGATGATTCCTGTAGTAATCGTCGCGACAAACAAAAACAAACCGAAATGCGTGGTCATACTTTTTAGTATCAAGCACAATGTATTGCTTTTGCTGCAGAGTTTCAACCTCTTAACTACTCGGGCAAGGCGAAGGCTACCAGGCTGCAAGAGACATACACCCTCATCTGGGGGACATACAGCCACATCCAGTGTAGCCACCGGCAAACACTGCACAAACTACAAAGCAGAAACCGAAGCACTTATGCAGGCCGCCTCCATGGTTCAGAATTCCGCAGACCCATGCTACCAAGTTGTTTTCTTCTCCGATGCCCTTTCAGTCCTTCAGGCCCTCGAGAACGACAAGCTCGCCCTGCTGACCAGAGCTTTGCAGAAGGTCAGAGAAACCAGAAGAGTTGTTCTCCAGTGGATACCAGCCCACTGTGGGGTACCAGGAAATGAAAGGGCAGACGAGCTGGCGAAAGAAGGAGCCACAAAAGATCAACAAGAAAACAGCGTCAGCTATAGTGAGCAAAAGACAATCATCAAGGCCTTGATGAGGCCGAGGTCAAACAGAGACGACTACCACACAATGACCAGAGAGCAGCAAGTCGTCCTGATCAGACTGCGTACCGGCCACAACAGACTGAACGCTCACATGAACAGAAAGCTGAAGCTGGCGCCATCACCAACCTGCGCCTGTGGTCAGGAAGACCAAACAGTGGAACATATTCTCCAGAGATGCCCTCTACTGGACGATAAAAGAAAAGAAGTGTGGCCATCGCCAACTCCACTGCAGACCAAACTGTACGGCAGCCGAGAAGACCTGGAGAAAACGACAAGAAGAAGAAGATACACCCTCATGCGCGCCCCCCCCCCCCCCACCCACCCACCCGTGCAGTTGCGGGGGCTCGTGTGGGTTTATGTCTCTTCTTATTCCTATGTTCTTTATATATCAAGTTTGGTCAGATTTAAAGTGTGTTCTTCACGTCTATGTTCTTTATACATCAAGTTTGGTCAGATTTAAGGTGTGTTCTTCACGTCTATGTTCTTTATATATCAAGTTTGGTCAGATTTAAAGTGTGTTCTCCACGTCTATGTTCTTTATATATCAAGTTTGGTCAGATTTAAAGTGTGTTCTTCACGAAGATGTCGGTCAGTGAGCAGTGGTTTCAGAAGCGAAATATCGTGGAAGCGAAGGGGTTAAACATTGGGAATTTCTCTTGAAGTGACGATTTTACATCCTCAAATATGCTTCTGACATGTTCAGCGCAGCACTGCTAAGATTAATTTTCACTTAAACTTGAAATTGACGGAGTGTTCAAACCTGAAACAGCATGCACAGTCACTCACAAACCAGATAGGTGAGGCTAGCGCTGGCAGAAATGTACACAAACCAAGGGGAATCATTCAGCGCTGGACAGACAAACAGTTAGATCCCCTGCCCCCGCCTATCGGGCACCCAATCGCCAGCCCACAGAGAAATACGCAGGTATAGAACAAGACGATCATTTGCATCCTCAAAAAGAATGCATCAGGTCTCTTATATAACCCATGTCTTTCTCCGGAACTTAGGAAGTAGGCAGGAGAAAGCAACATATACAAACACGCCTGATAGGCGGGGGCAGGGGATCTAACTGTTTGTCTGTCCAGCGCTGAATGATTCCCCTTGGTTTGTGTACATTTCTGCCAGCGCTAGCCTCACCTATCTGGTTTGTGAGTATCTATAACTCGAGGCAAAATTGTATCGTTACATTGTTGTGTAATGTTCTGTGCATCTACTGTGGGAAATCAGGGTATATACCCGACCACATATAGTAGTGCACCTTCGTGTTTGTGTATGTATGTTTCTCCCGCCTACTTCCTAAGTTCCGGAGAAAGACATGGGTTATATAAGAGACCTGATGCATTCTTTTTGAGGATGCAAATGATCGTCTTGTTCTATACCTGCGCATTTCTCTGTTGGCTGGCGATTGGGTGCCTGATAGGCGGGGGCAGGGGATCTAACTGTTTGTCTGTCCAGCGCTGAATGATTCCCCTTGGTTTGTGTATATGAAACAGCACAGGCATTATGAAGCCGAAGTGCTTGACCGTCGTACTGAAATCTGACCGCTTCCCAATTGGAATATTAGGGTTTTGAAAACTAGCTTGTACTTTTCTTTAAATAAAATTGCTAAGACTGTACAGCAATATCAGCTAAAGTGAGACGTTAAGTCAAACTTATATTTGTCCTTACAATGTAAGAGAAAAGTGTTTCTCTGCCGTGTTATTTACAATAAGGAAACAAAAGCTTCTGAACTCCCATGTTGAACGGCCAATAGTGTGGTTTCGTTTGCATCGAACGACTCCCAACAACGATAGAAAGCGAAATCACAGCTTGGCCCATAAGCATGAACAACGCTCCAAACATCCCCAAGAGGCATAGATCCTCATGAGCCCTCCGAGCTCATGAGGATCTATGCCTCTTGGAGATGTTTGGTGTGTTGTCTATGCTTATGGTACAAGCTGGTTGTCAACCGTGATTCCGCTCTCCGCGTTCGTTGTCGGGAGTAGTTTGTTTCAAAGATAACCTCACTAATAGAAAAATACAATTATGATTTATTAAAAAAAAAGACAATAGACTATCGTATTGTTTTTACCTAGCCGGAATCTACAAGTGTTGCACACTCCGAAAGGAGACCATGATTGGTATGCTGATGAAGAAGAAATGAAGCATCGCCAGTGGACAACCGTTTCGCCATCGTCACGAGAGTTATGTAATATAGCAACATCTCTTTTTGGTGCAGTGACTAGTGTTGTCGAACGGGATACACCTCTGACCACTTTATGAATGATCAGTGTAGCGGAAGCGACGACGGACAAAACCTCTGACCACCTTACTACTGGCCAGTTCAGCGGCAGCGGCGACTGACAAAACCTCTGAGTAGCTCACTGAAGGCCAGTGCAGCGGCAGCGACGACATAAACAGACACCTCTGGTGTCACCGTAACCGAGTCAACACTCCACTCAATGTTAGAGTGTTGATTATGGGGTCAGTTGGAAAGCAATTTGAAGAAGAAAAATTAAAACTGTAAGAGATTGCTATCCTGTCCTATCCTATCCTAACCTGACCTGTCCTGTACTATCCTATCCTGTCCTATCCTGTCCTATCCTGTACTGTCTTATCCAATCCTGTCATGTCCTATCCCATCCTGTCCCGTTTCGTCCTATCCTATCCTGTCCTGTCCCGTTGCGTCCTGTCCCATCCTATCGTGTCTCGTTGCGTCCTATCCTATCCTGTCCTGTCCCGTTGCGTCCTGTCCCATCCTATCGTGTCTCGTTGCGTCCTATCCTAGCCTATCCTGTCCCGTTTCATCCTATCCTATCATGTCCTAGCATATCATATCCTGTCCTATCATATCCTATCCTGTCCTGTCCCGTTGCATCCTGTCCTATCCTATCCTATCCATCCTATCCTAACCTGTCCTGTCCCGTTGCGTCGTGTCCTATCCCTTCTTGATTCTGCCTATCCCGTCCTAGTACATCCAGTTAACCAAAAGGATTCGTACGTAAACCCATGGACATTTTGCTCAGCGGAAACTGAGACATAATCTAGGTGCACTTTCGTCTCGGGAAGGCCGGAAATCATTTCGATGTCAGCAATACTTTTCTTTCATTTCATTTTACTTCTTTAATCACGTTTTCATTTTTGCTAGGATCACACAGAAGCTCCGACCATATAAAGACGTCCTAATGTCATTGCAGGTTTATGCACTGTGCGCCAGACAACAATCACAAGAGGATCACATATTAAAATTACGCCACCAATCGAAATAGATCAACAGGAGCCCCCGCAAGGTGCGGGGGCTCCTGTGAATCTATGTCCCTTGCTTATAAAGAACATGTAAGGGGTGGTTGGGTGTTTTTTGTCCATTAACATTTTTCATAAAGTTCCATCTTGTCGGCACAGCGTTATATGAGTTAAGGGGAGAATACTACTCATTCGACACTGCGTGAGGATTTTTTTTCCCGAAGTTCATCGCCTTAATGAAATCACGCGATGTGTATTATTACACTTGCATGACGGCGACACAGCATTTTTTGTTTTCGAATGTGCATAAACAACTTGTTTTTGGGTGTCTTTTTGCCCAAGTTTTATCTAGTCTCCTGATGACTGCGTGTTTATTTTGTCAAGTCAGTTTCCGAACTTTAAATTCCCAGAAACTATCTATAAAAGAAAAACAAAGACAGGAAGAAAGAAAGATCCAGACATAATCAAAGAAAAAAGAAAAGAATGAATGAATGAATGAATGAATGAATGAATGAATGAATGAATGAATGAATGAATGAATGGATGGATGGATGGATGGATGGATGGATGGATGGATGGATGGATGGATGGATGGATGATGGATGGATGGATGGATGGATAAATGGATGTATGGATGGATGGATGGATGAATGATTGAATAAATGAATGATGAATGAATGAATGAATAATACAAAACAAACACGAATTTGACCATGATATTTGACCATGGTATTTGACCATTAAATCTGACCATGATATTTCATGGGTCGTGCTAGGATAGGTTAGTTCCTAGAGGCCAATAGGCGCCGAGCCGTCCTGTCAACACCCTTAAACCATCATAGTGAATATACATCTTCACGACTAGAATGCGGTTCCCATGACTCGCAACGTTTTCCCTGAAACACCTCACACTGGTTGTCTAACCGCGCACTGGTTGTCTCCCTCGATTCGCTGCGCTGATCAGCGCAGCGAATCGAGGGAGACAACCAGTGTGGACGCACCCATAACCCCTTTACTTCCAGTGAACGCAAATGTTTTGTGCGATAACTTCAGGATCAAAGATCCCCATCCATCAAAGGAACGTGGATACAAAGTGCTTTTCGCAAGAGGCATGAATCCTCTTGAGTCCTCGCAACTGCGGAGGCTCGTGAATATCAATACCTCTTGTAGTTGGGCGCTATCGTATAGGCAGTGTAGGGGTCAAACTATCGTGGTCCATCTTCCCAATGAACTGAAATGCCGCCTTTAGAAGACGACTGACTTACCCCATTCTACACCAGGACCGAAATTCCCAAATTTTGAAATTGCCCTCTTCACTGTATTACAATTCTAGAGACAAATCAAGCACGATTGTTCAAGGATGGTGCCAGAATAGCTTGGCGCCTATGGGCGCCAAGCTATTCTGGCACCAGCCTTGAACTATCATGCTCGATCCACGTCTTGATGTGGTGTGTCGGGGCTGAACGAGTTAACCCTTCACCGCCTGAAGTGGGTCGCTTTAAAGTCGCTCAGCGGGCGGGCGACAGGCAGTGCACTGGAGCTTCTAACGTGGACCAGAATACTCCACAATCTTTTACTTAGACAAAGCTGATGCATTCAGTTCACTCCCGCGCATAAAAAACTGCAGACGTCCAGTATCACTTTCCAAACCCCCATGGGTCGGTAGAGTCATTTATTTCGTGCGTGCACTGTCTGGTGAACTCTTCACACGAAGGACCTAGTGTCCATGAAGACGTTAAACTTTTTATTTTCATGTTTTATTTATTTTATTTATTTATTATTATTTATTTTTTATTCTATTTTATTTTTGTAAGGTATGAGAGACGAATTAGTATGGGATCACCGGGAAGGGAGGAATGGCAGGCTTTCCGGTAACCTCATGGACTCATGGAACATTTTATTTGATTTTATCGCGACTGTTTCATCTTAACTTTTGAATCTTTTTCTTAAATTAATCCATTAACTCTTTGACTGACCAGAAAAACGTGAACCCGATCCAGCTGCAAGAGGCGTAGATCCTCATGAGCTTTCGCAGCTGCGGAGGCTCATGAGGATCTATGCCTCTTGATGACACCACTGTGAATCCAGCTTCTTGGGACGGCTGACGCTCTTTGGCGTTGAAATAACGGGGATTGCAGAAACTCTACCTGGGTCGTGTGGCAGTGAAGCGCTTAGGCCTTGCAACACAACAGGTAAAACTGAGGTCAATCGTGGCAGTTCAAGGATGGTGCCAGATTAGCTTGGCGCCTTCGGGCGCCAAGCTAATCCGGCACCATCCTTGAACTATCATTGTCGATTTGTCTTTTGAAATGTAATGTTGTCAATTATGAGAGAACAACGTCCAGTGTGAATTATATCCAAAATGTCTTGAAAACATCTGATGGATGAAAACGTGAAGTTAACCCGTCCAGTGCTAGCTGACGCAGGCTGTGTTTCTGCAATCTTCGTTAATTCAAGACCAAAAAACACCTAGTTGTACAGGAACATGGATTCAAAGTGGTATCAGCAGGAGGCAAAGATCTCATGCGCCCCCTCGACTCTGGGGGGGCTCATGAGGATCTATACCTCTTGCAGTTGGGTGGTGTTCAAATTTTCTCGGCACTGAACGGGTTAAGCAAGCTTCCCATGATGGAAGGTAGGTCACTTTCTCTCTACAACCGTAGACCACCCCTGTACGAGCCCACATAGCGTATTAATGGCGGGAAGCGCCGTGTGTCCCCGCGGTCGTTATTTGTGTGCGCCGACGTGTGTGTTGATCAGAGGTTGGCTTAGAGAGGGGGGACATGCCGAATCAGCGTAATAAACCTAAAAATATGAACTGTGAATGTTCCTAAAAGATAAAAGCATCTGAGCTCCAAACAATTCGGTAGACTTTGGGATGAAATCCTCATCTTGTTTTCTTTTTTTCACGGCAGTGGACGGATTAACACTTTCGAGACGTGTCGCTTCCGGATTCGCGGCCTTAGGCCGCGAATCCGGATGCGACACGTCTCGAAAGAGTTAAGGAATAGAACTGCATGTCAAAATCACTGACTTTCATTCTTTTAACAGGGCGGGTTTTTTTCCTTGTGGAATTTTAACCTTGAGGATGTCAGTAGCGCTTTCTGTGGACAGAAAGCGCTACCGACAGCTACACATGATCAGTATGAAATTCATATGTCACATGCATGAATCGCGCCTACGTGCCACCAGACGCATGATGAAAATTATTCTTTCTTAGGACACGCTGCCGTTTGACACCGATGTAGAAAATCCACATCAGATCTCATTAATTATACTATACTGACCAGCAAATGAAATGCGACATCATCAAGATCATCGGAAATACGGAAGTGATGCCGCATTTCTTTTGCTGGACACTATATTATATCACGCAAGACTATGGCGACACTATAAAGACTTCTGATGCTAATGATACAAGACGCTCATTTGTGCGTTGCACAGAAGAACACCTGAATACCGTCTACAGGGGAGAACATAGGTGCAGATTAAGACCAGCAAGAGGCAGAGATCCTCATGAGCCCCCGCATCCTGCGTGAGCGTCATGAGGATCTGTGCCTCTTGCTGACCTGTGGTGTTTGCCAAAGGATCATGACTGACTCCATTACTGTAAGCTCGAACACTTTGCCCGCGTGAAAGACGGACATAGACGTATATAGAGCCAGAGAACGACCCAACGAAGAAAGCATTTTACACTCTTGGCAAGTCACAAGGTTTGGTGTGTCAGCTGATCTTGAATATTGGGCCAGCAAGATGCATAGATCCCATGTAGCCCCCCTGCAGCCTGCCTCTTGTAGCTTATTATGGCCGTGGCTCTATTTACGGCCCACCCCTAATGAGTATAGTTTTAACCACGGCAGTCCGTTGTCATAGGCGTAATGAATCGAATTAGTCTGAAGACACAGAAACGACGCATCTTTGTCTTGCCACGTACAACGAGTAGTGCTGCATATATTAACACCTTCCCTGGCAACCGGCGTACACATGTGTGTTTACTGCAACTTCAAACTGTCCAAGGAACCTGGGCACACAGTGGGCTCAGCAGGAGGCATAGATCCTCATGAGCCACCGCATTTGCGGGGGCTCATGAGGATCTATACCTCTTGCAGTTGGGTTGTGTTAAATTTTTTTCGACTCTGAACGGGGTAACGGCAAAATATTATCTATCCCTGGAACGTAAAACAAAAACAAAAACGGACACACAAACCTATCACTATTGATGCAATAGTGATAGCTTTTTGTGTCCGGTTTTTTTTTTAATTCAAGGGTAGTGCCAGATTAGCTTGGCACCTGTCGGCGCCAAGCTAAACTGGCACTGCCCTTGAATTATCATGGTCGATCCATCTCCTGCAACTGGAGCATAGTCATTAGACGACACCTCCAAAATTTGGGAAATACGCCGTCGGGCTGAAATGAGTTAATAATTCGGGAAAATACCTTTTTTTTTTCAAAATAGACAAACAAACAAATATAGAGATCAGTCGCTACTTATCTTCATTTATCACAGAAAAAAAAAATGTGGCAATTGAAAGAAATGACTTCAGCTTGGCGTTGGATTTGCTAATGATACATTAATTACCGTGACTGACCATTACCGAAGTAACTCATTATAGCGTGTCGACGTACTCTACCATTGACTCTCCTACGAAACTAATATCTGTCAAAGTACGTTTGATAATAAGGTTTCATTAGTACGTTGACCGAATTAATAACACTTTGAACTGAATAGTTCTTATCGCACTGGCTGCAACCCTCGATTTGCTACTGCAGTGGCGAATCAAGGGAGACAGCCAGTGTGACTTTAGTGTGGAAAGATCACGGGCGTGCGAGCAAAGAGTTTATGAGCAAGCGACCTTCGAAAAGATGTAAGAAAACTGCTGTATAAGACTGAGACCGCTTTTCGTACGATAAAGGCCATGAAGTTCAAGAATCACAGACCGGCACAAGGATTTTATTCTTACAACTCAGAAAGTTCATTTTTGAATTGTATTAAAATGTACACTGAAAAAATCTGTTCCTACGCTTCCAAGCACATTTGATGAAATGAGGATTTGGTAAATTGATTTTTGTTTTTCAATGTGCTCAAAGGAAATTGCTGAAGAGACTTATCAGATAGCTGACCGCAACGCTTCAACAGCAGTTTTAGAATTTAGTCATGTACGAGTATACATACATAAAGATATATACAAGCTCGCGCGCACACACACACACAAAACACACACACACACACACACACACACACACACACACACACACACACACACACACACACACACACACACACACACAGGCACACACACACACACGGCACATATCAAAATACACTCTCGCACACACAAGCACTCACACATGCACGCACACTCACACGCACACACACACACACACGAACACACACACACACACACACACACACACACACACACACACACACACACACACACACACACACACACACACATCAAATCCTCACATAAAAATGCATGAGACATAATTCCGAGAGGATTGGAGTGGAATCACACAGGAATTACATTCAAATCAAACCGGATAAAAGAAACAAAAGCAGATTGTGGAATGAATTTAAAATGGATTCAAAACAAATGACACCCGTCATCGCCGAAACTCACTAACGCTATCCAAATGCAAAAGGTATAGATCCTCATGAGCCCCTCCCCCCTCAGTTTGCGGGGGTTCATGGGGATCTGTGCATCTTTCTAGTTTTATCCCTATCCATATTCTTCAGGTATAATGCCTGGGGGATACCGTCGTAGGAAAAAACAACAACATTATTTTCGGATCTGAACAAAAAGCCTGAGACAGTCATGGTTTACGGGGTTTCTAGATGAGCAGATCAAGGCGGATATGAAACAATTAAAATCTCTGCGCGTCGACTTAACCCATTCAGCCCCGCCTGCCTACAGCAGGAGATGGGTCGACCATGATAATTCAAGGGAAGTGCCAGATTAGCTTGGCGCCTGTCGGCGCCAAGCTAATCTGGCACTACCCTTGAATTATCATGGTCGATCCATCTCCTGCAAATTGTGCATAGTCGTTAGATGGCGCTTACAGAATTTGGTAAATACTGCCGTGGGGCTGGATGATTTAAGTAAAATGCTTTTATCATTTGCACGACTGACTAGCGTAGATTAATCTAACAGAATGCAACCTATGGAGCGCCCCTTGTGCGGAACGGTGGAACTCTCCTGCGTAGAAAAGGAGAACAAGAGCAGGCAGGTCTTTCATTAAAGTTAACCCTTTGGCTGTCGGTAGCGCTTTTGGTGGCGGTGATTCGGACAGGAATCACCGCGCCCAAAAGCACTACCGACAGCAACATGGCGCAGTTCATGTCTTTTGTGCGGCATATTTTTGGAGGACATATAATGAGTTATTGTGAACTACTAACCCTTTCTTGTCTGGAGAGACTCATTCGCCAAAATCTGTACTGTAACTTCACTGGATGAACATTAGATGCGTATTAGCTCGCAAGATTATATATGTGTTTTTTGGTAACTGTCTTATCTGTTGCGTTTCGGCGGTAGCGGTTTTTGTCGCGATGAGTGATTCCTACAGTAATCATTGCGACTGAATCCGCTACCAACTCGCACAGGGTTAGGTTAGTACAGTTTAGATAACTTTGTCCCAATTAATATCTGCACTCTGAAAGGCCCATATGCGCCCCAGCCATCCTATGCACTCGTCGTATGAAAAGCGGTCTCAGTCTTATACAGCAGTTTTCTTACATCTTTTCAAAGGTCGCTTGCTCATGAACTCTTTGGGCTCGCACGCCCGTGATCTTTCCACACTAAAGTCACACCGGCTGTCTCCCTCGATTCACCACTGTAGTAGCGAATCGAGGGTTGCAGCCAGTGTGATTTAAACTATTCAGTTCAAAGTGTTATTAATTCGGTCAACGTGCTAATGAAACCTTGTTATCAAACGTACTTTGACAGATATTAGCTTCGTAGGAGAGTCAATGGTAGAGTACGTCGACACGATATAATGAGTTACTTCGGTAATGGTCAGTCACGGTAACTAATGCATCATTAGCAAACTCAACGCCAAGCTGAAGTCATTTCTTTCAGTTGTCACATTCTTTCTGCCATAAAAGAAGATAAGTAGCGATTGATCTCACTATTTGTTTGTTTGTCTATTTGGAAAAAGAGTATTTAGCAGAAATATTAACTCACAGCCCGACGGTGGTATTTCCAAAATTTTGGAGGTGCCATCTATTGACTTTGCACCAGTTGCAGGAGATGGATCGACCATGATAATTCAAGGGTAGTGCCAGATTAGCTTGGCGCCGACAGGCGCCAAGCTAATCTGGTACTACCCATGAATTATCATGGTGGACCCATTTCCTGCTGTAGTGCATCAGGGCTGAATGGGTTAATAAATTGTGTTGTAACTGTCTGTTCTAAGCGTGTTTCTTTCACCGTTGGGTACTTCTTTAGAAAGTAGGACACGACCCAGGTTTGCTAGAAGTTAGCCCGTTTGTTGCTAAGAAGAAGTAAACCCAATCTATCTGCAGCAGACGTAGCTCCTCATGAGTCCCCGCAGTGGCGGAGAGCTCATGAGGATCTTCGCCTCTTGCTGACACCACTATCCCTGTTAATAAGACGAGTAGAGCTGTTTGGCGTTGAGTTAACCAATAATAATAATAATAATAATAATAATAATAATAATAATAATAATAATAATAATAATAATAATACTGTATATTTTTAAGGCTCCTATATTTTCGATAAAAGTGCCGTACAAATGTGTCCGCGTTGTTATTCTTATTTTTCTTGTATATCTTGTTGCGTGAGTGTGTATGTTAGGGTTATATATGTGTTGTAGGATGCAAGGTGTATGTGGGTTTATGTGTTGTAGGATGCAAGGTGTATGGGCACATACACCTTGCATCCTACAACACATATATAACCCTAACATACACACTCACGGAACAAGATATACAAGAAAAATAAGAATAACAACGCAGACACACCAACAAAAAATACTCACACGCAAAAATATATACCTGTACCATAAAACTAATAGAGGATAGACTAGACAACTCTCACTGACAACGAAATGTTGACCCCCCCCCCCACCCCCCAAAAAAAAACAAAAAACAAACAAACAACAAAACAAAACAAAACAAAAAAACAGTGAATGTAACAGTTTTTAAAGATTGCCGGAAACTATTGGCTGACTCAAAATGTCTGAGGAACTGTGGGAGTTTATTCCAAAGAAATGGTCCTTGGTACGAACGAGAAGACCTCTCGCGAAAAGACTTAGTTCTCACAGTCGGAAAGCGTAATAGTTTTCTGTCTGCTGAGGAACGGAGCTGTCTTGAAGGTGTGTACAAATGAAGAAGCTCAGAAAGATAGACAGGGCCAGTAGAAGAAGCCAGACAGGCATGACAGATGGACAGAACTTTGTATTGTACTCTAGATGTGACAGGCAACCAGTGGAGTGAACGCAGGATGGGTGTGATGTGGTCTGATGTCAGAAGAACAATCCGAGCCTTGTCCACCGGCAGGGAAGGAGTTAAACTGAATCCTCGCGCATGCTGCCATCGGTACTGTACGCTGTGCAGGTGGCTGCATACACATAGGGGTTAAGATCTTTCAGAATCTCACCGGCGTAAGAAGATTTTTAGAGGTGGTAAATCCTACCTGAAACTCAAAATTTAACCCCTTAACCTTCGGGCGCAAGGCAAACGTTAAACATCTGCAAGAGACAGAAATCCTCATGAGCCCCCGCAGTCGCGGGGGCTCATGAGGATTTATGTCTCGTGTTAGTCCTGTGTTCTCTGTGCCCACGTCTGGTCCCATTTCACTTGTGTTTTTCACGCGAATGTCAGTGTATATTTTTTATTTTTTATTTTTTGTTTGTTTGTTTGTTTTTTAGACGCGAAATCCGCGCCCACTGGCAGTTAAGGGATTCAATCACGGTTCGGGATACAATTAACACATTTTTCATTTTGTTGTTGTTGTTGTTGTAAATATAATACGCAATGCATGCATAAAAAAGGCTATAAATGTCTAAAAATGTCTAAAATGTTCAGTTCAGTTCATTTCGGTCAAGATGGGATCTCTGCTTTCGGAAAGACCCATACGCGCTCCACCCCAGCCAAAATAGAAAACTTCCCAGAGTTCCTTTCGATATAGCAGATAAAAAGATGGACTGTCAAGCGTGTAAAGTGCGTGGCAACAACTAACATAGAAAGAAACAAGGCATACAAAATTTACAGTATAAAGGTAGAAATACGTTTCGGATTGAAAGGGGACTGAATGGGGGAAGGGGGAGGGGGTGTGAGAGGGGGATGGGGGATGGGGGAAGGGTAGGTGGGTTCGTTTCGTGGGTTGTGTGTGTCTGTGTGTGTGTGTGTGTGGGGGGGGGGGGTTGGATGGGGAGTGGGGTGGGGGGGGTGGGGGGGGGTACGAGTGTAGGAGGGTGGATTGGTAGACAAGAGTTTTGGTTTCTTTTATCTACATGAGCACCTTGCAAGTCAGTCAAGCATCAGCCCTTGAGCTATCAAGATGAATCTATTAAGCTTATTTAGCACTCGAAAAAAACCCTGACATTTTGATTAAATAAAATCAACTGATTCGATAACACGATCGAAGTGTTTGTTTGACCTTTGCTTAAACCATACTTCCGTTACAAAGGCCAAAACCAGTTTGTTTATAATTATTTGAGAAAAGCGATTTTTTTTTATTGTTATTCAATGAAAATCTCGTTTTTCTCAAGAAATGGACATGTTGGCTTTTACCGTATAATTAACCTACCTCTTTTATCTCATTCGAGGCGTGCCGCCTCCGGGTACGCGGCTTATGCCGCGTATCCGGAGGCGGCACGTCTCGAATGAGTTAACTGAACGACACTGGTCGGCTTCCAGTGCCCCAGACTTCTATCGGTAAAAAAAACTGCCCCCAGTTACAGGAAACCTGTCCCGGCCAGTAACTGCCAAGCACTGCAGCGAGATTTGTGCGTAGTGGAGCTCAAAACCGCTCGAAACAAAGCCGCTGGAACTAATACAGGCAGGCACTGGCTATTGAAATGAAATTTACGTGTAACTCGACCCGGGATTCTCACGAGAAAATGCTTGCCCACGTCTCACATCTGCGTTTCTCAGACTGATTGCGGGAGCAGTCAGGGTTCCAGCCGCGATGACCTTCATGAAGATTAAGAGGAGAAGACGCTGGCCAACCCGGCACGCAAGAGGTCTTCGGGCCCACGTCAGCACGCAGTGGGCCCCGCGCTGTGCGCGGGGCCCACTACGGCCCACGTCGGCCCGAAGATCTTTTGCTTGCTAGGAGCGGCCGGAGTGTCAGCACGTGTCATCCCCGAAAAGCCTCGCCTGATTAGAAGACGCGTGGACTTACGCCTTCGCAGTGCGGAGTACACTCGATCTTTGTGTATATATCTATCTATCGACGCGCCAGTCACAAAGACCCGTGTCCCGTATGCTGTGAATGTATAATTCGCCCACCTTCAGCGTGAACTGTTTTTGAGATGGATCGACCATGACAGGGTAGTTACGAATTAAGTGTGCGTGTGTGTGTGTGGGGGTGGGGGGGGGGGGCGGAGATGGCGGGGGGTGGGGGGGGGGGGGTGAGGGGCGGGGAGGGTGTGTGTGACACTTTTATTTATAATCCCTTTGAAAGTGACAGGTTTTCTTTTCGAAATCAAGACCAAAAATGTGACTGAAATGTGTTAAACGCCGAGGGGGAAAAACAACAACAAAAAACAACAAAAAAAACCAACAAAAAACAAAAACAAATACGCTTAGACTATTATTTTCGGCACCGTCCGGATTAACAACTATCTCAAAGTGAGGATGTAAGTGAGACTGGCCTCTGCCAGCATAGGTTCTCATCATCAGAATCTGCGGCTGCGAAAGGTAATCACAAAATCAGCGTAGAAAACGCGAATTACACACATAGCTTTAATAAACGCGGGCGACTCTTCAACTGATCAAAAATATGAACACCTGGGGACCGATCTCCTCCCAGCAAGTGGCATAGATTATCATGAGCCTCTGCGGATGCATTGGCTTATGAGAATCTATGCCATTTGAAGACTAGATTGTATCGCTGAAGTACTGTGTGACTGATTCTGTCTATGTTCTGCACTTCTAAATGGTAGAATCTCCAGATATATTACTGACTACAGTCAGTGATTCTGAGTCGTGTCCAGGCCAGCAGGAGGCATGAATTCTGATGACACCCTGCGGTTGCAGTGGCTCACGAAAATCTATGCCTCTTGTAGATATGAAGGTATGATTTAGATTTGAATTACCCCTGCCGTCACTTTTATGACCCTTGGCCGGTCGCAGACTCTGTAAACCTAATGGGAGAGTACAATTGTTGACTGGTAGATTACGGCCCCTGCCCTGCGAAAGATTGTAATTAAGTTAGGAGTCATGTGAGTGCACATTGTGCCAACGGGGTTCATTTATGGCGAAAATGGCGATAGGAACGGGGTAGAAGCGCGAGCCTGCTGGATGTGGGTTGATGTCATGTGGTGCCTGGGTGTGTGTGCGTGCGTGCGTGCGTGCGCCCGCACGTGGTGTGTGTTTGTGCGTGTATGCGTGGTGTGTGTATGCCGCGTGGTGTGTGTGTGTGTGTGATTGTGTGTGGGCGTGTTTGGTTGTGCGTAGTGTATGTGTGTGTGTGTGCGCGCGCGCGCGTGTGTGTGTGTGTGTGTGTGTGTGTGTGTGTGTGTGTGCGTGCGTGTGCGCATGTGAATTATTGTGTAGCGTATAACTTCAAAGAACTTGATAAGTAAACAACAACAAGCAAATAACAAAACGAAGACGAACTAGCAGGGAAGAATACAGAAAACATAAATAAACAAATAGGCAATTAATCAGTAGAAACCTCATACTATAATGTGTACGACTTTGCGGCGGCTCATGAGGACCTATGCCTCTTGCTGTAACCACTTTGTACAGATGCTCTTTCTTTTTTTTTAAATCTTGGTTGGGTGGGGAAAGGGTGGGGGGGGGGGGGGCAGCTAGAGATCGTTGACGTTCAACTGACAATGATTTAAAAAAACAACAAAAAAACCCCACAAAAAACAAACAAACAACAACAATTCTCCACTGGCAGTGAAGGGGTCAAACCATACAACTGAAGGCTGCAATTTCCCAATGCGCAAAAGAACATCGGGCCGATGTCGGCCCGATGTCCTTTTGCGCATTCGGTTAGCAACTAAATCTACAGGAGAATGTTTAATATTCTTTTTTTGCATTCTGGGCTCGTTTTCACTGTCTTTTACTCATTCAACCCGGCGCACGTATGTCCCAAATTTTGGAGGCGTCATCTAACGACTGTGCCGCACCTGTTGCAGGAGATGTATCGACCATGATAATTCAAGGGTAGTGCCAGATTAGCTTGGCGTCGCTGTGGGCGTGCAGGTCAACAGAGAGTGCTCTCATCTTGGTCGATTCATCTTACACAGCTGGTACAATATGTGAAAGAGATTATTAAACATTAATTTGTTGTCAGTTTTCAGGCTTTTGTTCCACGACAATGTGTCTTTCTCCTTTGTTTTTTTAAACCCCATTCAGTGCCTTCTGACGAGATTGCGCTTCGGCTGCAATGATCTCGTTAATTCAACACCAAAAAAACCTAGTTGTTCCAGGAACATGGATTCAAAGTGGTGTCAGCAAGAGGCATAGATCCTCGTGAGCCCCCGCAACTATCTATACCTCTTGCAGTTTGGGTTGTGTTCATATTTTCTCGACACAGACCTGGTTAGTATTTGTGCTGCTTTATTTAGAATGGAAAATCTTGTGGAGCATTGCGAGGGCTTGATATCAGTCGCAGATGCATGGAGTATTGCCACAAAACAGCGATGTAAATTGTATCATTCTGGACGATGGTGAGGAACAGATTCTCATGAGGCCCTAATGCGAGCTGCATGGACTCTTGAGAATCAGTACTTCTTGCAGACGGGAAAAGGGGCTGGCTGTAGGACTGAAAAGGTTAACGAGGTAATTAACCATCTGGAGGACATGCCGTTCACAGGTTTCTCAAAGCCCATCAAAATTGGAGGCAGAAATATTGCAAACATGGAGGTGAAGATTGGACGTATTTCAATACCAGCTTGGTGGGTATGATAAGGGGTGAGTTGGTTTCAGTAGTTCTGTTCCAATATTGAACCTCACCACCTGCCTCCCCCCTCCGTCTCCCCGGCCTCCCCCCCCCCCTTGCTGGCGCAGGACTAAGCTCACTCAACCAACTGAGCAAAGGAGACTTCACAACCACTGATTGAGTACAGGAGATTGATCAACCATGGTAGCTCAAGGGCGGTGCCAGAGTAGCTTGGCGCCCACAGGTGCCAAGCTACTCCGGCACTACCCTTGAGCTGTAAGTTCGGATCCACCTCCAGTTTGTAAAGTGTAAAGGCTGAACGAAATGAAAGAGAGCAACATTAGAACTGATATGTATCGCCCATTTGAGCGAAGCTTGGCTGATGTATTTTTGCATAACCTTTTAACGCAGATGATTTCAAGGTAACTCTAAGAAGAAAAGAATTTCAAGGTAACTCTAAGAAGGAAAGAAGATCACCAGCCTTGGTCCTAACTTGTTTTAATTTTACTTTAGTCTTGACAACAATTTTTTAGCCGTTGTCCTCGCGAAAATTTGAACATGACCTTCTTAACGCATTCTGCCCGCGACACACCGCAGCACCAAATGGCTCTTTCTCCTGAATTGCAATGCAGTCCTCAGATGATAACTCCCAAATCTGGGTATTTCGTATCTCAGGCACAATGAGTTAACTCGTTGTACCCCAACACCGAAATCCCCAAATTTTGCCGTTGTCCTCTGAAGACTGCAGTGCACTGTAAGACACAGATCGACTACCATGAAAATTTCAAGGATGCCAGAATAGCTTGGCGCCCATAGGCGCTAAGCTATTCTGGCATCACCCTTGAACTATCATGGTCGATCCATATCTCGCTGTGGTGTGTCTGGGGTAGAATGAGTTAAACATGCTAAAATTTACCCTGATCGAACCTCATTCAGCAACTCTGACACATATTTATTCCGGTAAGCGTCATGCTCTCATGTTGAACGTTCGATAAAAAAACAAAAACAAAAACAAAAAAACCCTACTACTAAGTTGGAAAAAGTACTGTGCATTTTTGACCAATAATCATAGGTCTAGTTTGGTCACAGCACGAAAAAATAGGAAAGAGCGATGCACTAAGTAAGTGATTGGAAACCCTCCCTCCCCCCCCCCTCCCTGCAAAGGGGAAGGGGGGGTGGGGGGGGGGGGGGTATCGCATATTCACTGCCTTCCCAGGCCCTTGGTGCTTGGAAATTCAGATCTAGGTCCCTTGAATGTTCGATAGCTTGGTCTTGCAAGACGTCTGCTCCGAAGATAGCTTGTCACAGTTTCAGCGTCAGTGATGCAATGAGACCACGTAACTCCTATACTGAAAAATCTTTACTCCATAAGCCAGTCCTGGCAACCGTGCTTCAAAGTGTACCTTAGTATGTCATGCGATGTTTAAGCCATGTTTCTATAAAATCCTTAGAAACACACCAGAGATATAGCCGATGGCGCAAGGGTACCCCCATTCACGCACTTCGCAGATGCTAAAATAAGCTTGAGAAACATTTTCCTCTAAATAAATTAGAATCCATTGCAGAAGCCCCCTCGCGCTGGGACCATATGGCGTTGAGGCGCGTCCCCTGGGGGTCCCTCGCGAGAGGGGTGCACCGAATGAAATAAGGTGCCGTGAACCAACATGGTCTAAGGGAAGGAGACCCGACAGAAAACTCCTGGTCCTCCTAGTAAGGGGGTTGGGCGTGGGGGTAGCTTCCCCACCCTGCAAATAAAGAAATAGCTACAAAACGCCGACGAATAGACAAACAGTAATTCCTTTCCTGGAGGAGGAAGGTTCTTCTACCAGAAGATTTATGACGTCGGGTGGAGAAAGCCGGAAGTCTTCGGAAGCCACAGGACCGAGCCGCCTCTCTCTATCCAGGGACACAATCATGGGCACATGGAATGTCAAGACCATGTACCAGAACGGGAAGTCCCCCCAGAAAGCAGCGGAAATGCAAAAGTACAACCTCAGTGAAGCCAGATGGACGTAGTCTGGCCAGAAAAGGCTGTTAAGTGGGGAGATGATTCTCTATTCAGGTCATGAAGAGGAGAATGCCCCCCCATACAGAAGGTGTAGCATTCATGCTGTCACCAGTGGCACAGAGAGCGCTGATGGGCTGGGAACCTCTTGGGCCAAGAATTATCACAGCAGCCTTTAGAACCAGGAAAAAGATCAAGCTGAACGTCATCCAGTGTTATGCGCCCACTAATGACAGTGACGAGGAAGAGAAACAAGAGTTCTACGACCGACTCCAGAGTGCCTTGGACAAATGTGCGGAGCGAGACATCACCATCCTCATGGGCGATTTTAATGCCAACATAGGGGAGGACAACACCGGACACGAAGAGGTGATGGGGAGATGGGGACTAGGGGAGATGAGTGAGAACGGGGAGAGGTTCGTAGACTTGTGTGCTCTAAACAGACTTGTCATTGGAGGCAGCATCTTGCCACACAGAAGAATACACAAAGCAACGTGGGACTCACCTGACCATACTACAGAGAACCAAATAGACCATATTTGCATTAGCAAGAAATTTAGAAGATCCCTTCAAGATGTTCGAGTGAGGAGGGGAGCTCAAGTAAAAGAAAAGCAGCACAGGGACAACAAGAAGACAGCCTCCTGAAGAGAGGGACAACCAGAATGTAGGCCTCCTGAGAGAGACTGAAGTGAGAGAAGAGTTCAAACTGGTGCTGTCCAACCGGTTTCAAGAACTACAGGAGCTAGTAAATGAAGAGGAGGCGGTCACCACAGAGCAGCAGTGGAAGGCAGCTAGAGAGGCACTGAACTCAACCTGCAAAGACACTGGAACTCAACCTGCAAAGAAACACCATCACAAGGACTGGCTGTCGGCACAGACCTTGAAGAAGATAGAAGTGAGGAAGCAGAAGAAAGCAGTTGTCAACAACGGTCGCACGAGAGCAGTCAAAGCAAGAGCACATGAGGAATACTCGGAAGCCAACCGCGAGGTGAAGAGGATTATCAGGGCAGACAAGAGAGCCTACACAGACGGCCTGGCAACAGAGGCAGAAAAGGCAGCAGGCAGCGGCAACATGAAACAGCTCTACGACATTACCAGAAGATTGTCTGGCAAGAATGGCCATATATCATCATCATCATCATCATGGCTTGACTTCGCGAACGAAGATTCTATAGGGCTTGCCCACGTCGTCTGCAGGCATTTTCGTGACTGCGGAGGCCAATCCGGGACAGGCAGGTTCGACCGCAGTGGCTGCAGGGGAAGGTCTGGTCAGGGTTCTGAGTTACGACAACTCTGTTTTTTTCTCCTGAGCCGCTTGTCCTTGAGGTTAGCTTTGCGAGAGTCCTCAAAGGAGACGGCTGCCTTGTGAATGGTGGAGCGCCAGGTGTCACGGTCCGCAGCAAGCGAAGACCACTGGCGGTGGTCGATTTGGCAGGCACTAAGTGACTTTTTGAGACCGTCTTTGTATCTCTTCTTTGGTGCCCCTCTGTCTCGGTGTCCAGTGGCGAGCTCGCCGAACAGAGTGATCTTGGGTAGGCGATAATCCTCCATCCTGGAGACGTGCCCCGCCCAGCGAAGCTGTGTCCGCAGCAGCAAAGACTCGATGCTCAAAGTTTCCGCCTGTTCAAGGACCTCGACGTTGGTGACATGTCACTCCAGTGAATGCTGAGGATGGTACGCAGGCAGCGCTGGTGAAAGCGTTCGAGGAGTCGTAGTTGGCTGCGGTAGAGGGCCCAGGACTCGGAACCGTACAGCAGGGTGGTGAGGACGACAGCTCTGTACACGCTGATCTTGGTGCCTTTTTTCAGCTGTTGATTGTGCCACACCCCCTTGAATAGTCGCCCGAAAGCACTGTTCGCTTTTGCCAGCCTGTTGTCCAGCTCCTTGTCCAGCTTGGCGTTTGACGTGATGATGCAGCCGAGGTAGGTAAACTGGTGTACAGACTTCAGTTCGGTCTCGCCGATGGTGATGTGGGGAGGGCGATGCTCTTCCTTGGGTGCTGCCTGATGAAGGACCTCTGTCTTTTTCAGACTGACCTCAAGTCCAAAGAGCTGGGCGGCATCTGCGAAGCAGGACGTAATGCGCTGCAAGGCTCTCTCTATGTGTGCAACGAGGGCAGAGTCATCAGCAAAGAGCAGCTCACGAATCAGTTGGTCTAGGGTTTTCGTGTGGGCCCGCAGTCGTCTGAGGTTGAACAGGCTGCCATCGAGACGATACCTGATGTACACTGCGTCGTCATCGTCGAGGTCCACTGTGGCCTGCTTCAACATCATGCTGAAGAAGATGGTGAAGAGGGTCGGTGCCAGCACGCAGCCTTGCTTCACGCCGTTGCGAATGGGGAATGGTTCTGAGAGGTCACTGTTTAGTCTGACCTGGCCTTGCTGGTCCTCGTGGAGCTGGACGATCATGTTGAGGAACTTTGGGGGACAGCCTAGTCGCTCCAGGATCTGCCACATACCTTGCCTGCTCACAGTGTCAAACGCTTTTGTTAGGTCGACAAACGTTACGTACAGCCCTTTGTTCTGCTCGCGGCACTTCTCCTGAAGCTGTCTCAGCATAAAGACCATGTCGGTGGTACTGGTGTTGGCTCTGAAGCCACACTGGCCCTCTGGGAGGTGGTCTTCAGCGATGGCAGGTACCAGCCGATTCAGGAGCAACCTTGCGAGAATTTTCCCGGCAATGGACAGCAGGGTAATTTTACGATAATTAGAGCAGGCAGACTTCTCTCCTTTGTTCTTGTACAGGGTGATGATGACTGCATCACGGAGATCCTTTGGTAGTGTTCCTTTTTCCCAGCAGCAGAGAAAGAGGTCGTGGAGTTTGTTGTGCAGTGCTGGGCCTCCATGTTTCCACATCTCTGGCGGGATTCCGTCAATGCCTGCTGCTTTGCCACTCTTGAGCTGGTGGATGGCTGTGAGGGTCTCTTCGGCGGTGGGCGGTTCGTCCAATTCAACCTTTAGTGGAAGGTGTGGGATTTGGAGGATGACTGTTTCTTGAACAGTGCGCTCAGCGCCGAAGAGGTCCTGAAAGTACTCCGACCAGCGGTTCAAGATGGAAGTATTATCTATGAGGAGTGCCTGTCCATCAGCGCTTCGCAGGGGACTTTGTACCAGGTGCCTAGGGCCATACACTGCTTTCAGTGCTTCGTAGAAGCCCCTGTAGTCACCGTTGTCAGCGCAGAGCTGGGTCCTTTGTGCGAGTCTGGACTACCACTCGTTCTGGAGTTCTCTAAGCTTGAGCTTGAGACTGCTGCAGATGAGGCGGAAGGCAGACTTCTTCACAGGGCAGGAAGGCTGGGTTAGGTGGGCCTGGAGGGCGGCTCTTTTTTTTTTTGCTAGAAGTTCCTGGATCTCTACGTCGTTTTCGTCAAACCAGTCTTTGTTCCTCTTTCTAGCAAAGCCCAAGACTTCCACAGAAGATTTTACAATAGCAGTTTTCAGTTGTTCCCAGAGTGTTTCAGGGGAGGAGTCTGCTGGATCAACTGTGTCTTTGAGCATGCGCTGTAAATCGGCCTGAAGGGCAGCTTTCTTGTCGTCACGCTGAAGGCTGGCAACATCAAGCTTTTTCTTGGGGGGGGGGGGGGGGGGGGCTTTCTTGGGTTTCAGCTTGAGGCGGAGCCTGAGTTTGCAGCGAACAAGGCGGTGGTCAGCGTGGCACTCTGGTGAGGAGGACGTCACTGCGGTCCCTCTGACGCACTAGGACATAGTCGATAAGGTGCCAGTGCTTGGAGCGAGGATGCATCCAGGTGGTCTTTCGACTGTCCTTTTGCTGGAAAGTAGTGTTGGTGATGACAAGTTGCTGCTCTGCGCAGAGCTCCAACAGTAGGCGACCATTGTCATTGCAGTTCCCAACGCCATGCTTGCCGAGGACTCCTTTCCAGGCTTCAGAGTCTTGGCCCACTCTGGCGTTGAAGTCGCCAAGGATGATGACTTTGTCGTCTGCAGGGGTGCTCTGCAGGAGGCTGCGCAGGTCAGAGTAGAACTTGTCTTTTTCTGCAGGCTCTGCAAGGAGGGTTGGGGAGTACACACTGAGAAGGGTGACGAATTGCTGGTGTCTCAGTGGGAGGCGCATGGACATGATGCGGTCGGAGTGACCCGTTGGTAGGTTTTCCAACTTAGTCGCAATGGGGGTCTTCACCATGAAGCCCACGCCTGAGAGCCGTCTTTCTGATGCAGGCCTGCCTAACCAGTAGAGGGTGTAGCCAGCGCCAAGTTCTTGGAGGCTGCCGTCCTCCGGGAGGCGTACTTCGCTGAGCGCGGCGATGTCGATGTTTAACCTCCGCAATTCATGGGCAATGAGGGCGGAGCGACGTTCAGGGCGTCCGCTGTCTGCTGTGTCGAGCATGGTTCGGATGTTCCAGCATGCTACGTTGAGTCCGGTCGTGGTCGTCATGAGAGTGGATCCGTTGTTTTTTCTTGTTTTCTGACCGCATGAGAAGATGCCCGTTGACCGCGGCTAGCCAACTGGGGTTACGAGGGGATGAGCTTTGGTTAGGCCACCTTTTCTAGGCCCCTCTCCGTGTGGAGCAAGCAGTGCTGTCCCTAGAGAAGGCTGCTTGGTCGTTCAGGGTGTGCCGAGTGACGTTGTCATCCCCAGGTCAACATCAGGCGACCAATATCCTGAACCGCCTGCATGCAGGTTTGAGACTGCGGCTTCCAGTGACATCTTTCACCTGCCGTTTTGCCCCTTGCCCATCGCTACAGGACTTGGAAAGTTCAGTGTCATAGTCCGTGGGCGTTTCCTAAAGCCTGCGCGGTGGAGCTTTTTGGTGGAGTGCAGTGTGCGCAGTACTGGCCCCACCCTTTAAACCCTTGGTTCGTTTGCCATGGCATAGCAAGAGGTCCTCAGGTCGTAGGTTTTATATCAGACTGTCCTTGTCTTAGTCTCTGGCTCAAAAGCCTTCCCCGGAGACACGGGGGCTTTGATGTCAGGGGTTTCTTGCCTTAGCCTTTCCGCAGCCAAGCGGCCAGGCCTGCAAGGCAGCAGGGGACTCGTGGGGGCCGGGGTCGTCTATGTCCCGTGCAGATGTGAACATCTGCCCACTGCCCAGACGGTGACACTTACCAGAGGAGAAAAATCCAACGCCGGAACCCGGTATCGAACCTCGCACCTTTGGCATTGGAGGCAGACGCCTTAACCACTGCGCCACTTCCCCGCCTATGGCCATACAGAAAGACCAGTAAAAGACAAAGAAGGCAAGCCTATTGCAGACAGAGCAGACCAACTCGACAGATGGACCGAGTATTTTGAAGAGTTACTGAACAGACCCACCCCACCCGACCCCCCAGACATCCAGCCAGCAGAAACTGACCTACCCATCAGCTGTGACAGACCCAGCCGGGAAGAGATCAGAAGAGCAGTGGCATTTTTGAAGAACGGCAAAGCAGCAGGGCCAGATGGCATCCCAGCGGAGGCTCTGAAAGCAGACCTAGAAACAACAGTAGAGATGCCGTACCCACTGTTTGGAAAGATCTGAGAAGAGGAGGTGATGCCGGCTGACTGGAAGGAGGGGTACCTAATCAAGCTTCCCAAGAAAGGCGACCTCAGCAAGTGTTCCAACTACAGAGGAATCACCTTGCTGTCAGTACCAGGAAAGGTCTTCAACAGGATCATCCTAGAGAGAATGAAGAGCTCCGTCGACCCCCAGCTGAGAGACCAGCAAGCAGGATTCAGGAAAAAACCTATCATGTACAGACCAGATTGCCACTCTCCGCTTCATCGTGGAGCAGTATCTGGAGTGGAGCTCCCCGCTGTACGTCAACTTTGTGGATTACGAGAAAGCATTTGACAGCGTGGACCGAGAGACTTTGTGGAAACTCCTACGACACTACGGTGTACCCACTAAACTCGTCCGCCTGATCAAGAGCAGCTACGATGGCATGACATGTCGCGTGCTCCATGAAGGGCAGTTCACCAGGGAGCTCCAGGTCAGAACCGGAGTCAGGCAGGGGTGTTTGCTGTCTCCGTTCCTCTTCCTACTGGCCATCGACTGGGTCATGAAGAGGACCACAGAGCAGAGAAGAAGCGGAATACAGTGGACACTGTGGACACAGCTTGACGACCTCGATTTTGCAGACGACTTGGCTTTACTGTCCCACACTTATCAACAAATGCAGGACAAGAGCACGAGGCTTGCTGACATCTCGTCCCAAGTGGGCCTCACCATCAGCATCATCGACAAAAAAGGTGGCACTGATGCAGATGTCAGAGCACGAATCGGTAAAGCCAGAGCAGCCTTTCTCCAGCTGAAAAAAGTGTGGAGTTCCAGAGAGCTGTCAAAACACACCAAAGTCCGGATTTTCAACTCAAACGTAAAAGCAGTTCTCCTATATGGAGCAGAGACTTGGAGGTTGACAAAAACCACAGTCAACAGAGTACAGATCTTCATAAACAGTTGCCTTAGAAGAATCTTGAAAGTGCACTGGCCAGAGAAGATCAGCAACGTCAGACTCTGGGAGGGAAGAGAGCAAATAACAGCAGAGAATGAAATTGGATGAAGAAGAAGCGGATGGATTGGTCACAGTCTGAGAAACCAGTTTCCAGTATCACTAGGCAGGCATTGTCATGGAACCCCCAGGGAAAGAGGAAAAGAGGCAGGCCGAGAAACACCTGGCGTCGAGACCTCCAAGCAGACATCAAGAGACTGGGAACCACCTGGAGTAAAATCGAAGGAGAAGCACAGGACAGGAGTCGCTGGAGGTCTCTCGTCGACGGCCTATACCCTGGCAGGGGTGACAGGCGTAAGTAAGTAAGTAATTCCAGAAGCCCAAATCAGGCCCTATTATGTTAAGGCACACCTTCTGTGTCCTCTGCAGAAAACAGAATGAAAAATATTAAATCTCTGGCTCACAGTAAAGGTATTTGTGCAACCATTAAACGGCAAATTCCGTGAAATCGCAAAAAAGACTAACATAATGTGTCACATGCCATCAGACATTGTCTATAGCACTGGAAGTACATTTGCAGGCTTATGTCATTACAACAGGATGCCACAACTATTATAAACTTGGCTAGGTGATGCTGTGATTACTGTGAGTGTCACAGTGGTTGATTTTGTATCCCTACCCCCATGTTTTAAAAATACACGAAATTAATTAGAAAAAAATAGTATAGTACAGTCATTCCATTTCATTTTTACCTCTCTTTATCTATTACGTTTCAATAATGTGAGCATAAAGTGCAAGAAAATGAGGAAAGTCGGCATCCTCTACGATACGTTCGTGGTAAATGATACATTTCCCCCCTTTAAAATTGCCGAATTGGGAAACGTATCTTGTTTCCGATGCCCTCAGAAATGTTTGTATACAACTGATAGGTCTTTTTTTTTTTTAGGTTTTAATGGTTAGGATAAAATACCACAGTTACTCCCAAAATGATTTTATGATGTTGTGATACATTTAGGGGCCACAGTGGCTGAATCTGCTGCCCTACCCCCATTTTACTAGTTCTCAAAGGAACGCAAAATGATCATAAAAATTGCTTACGTCATACTCCTCTGTTTAAATATATTTGTTGCCAATTTTCTTAACAAAGTATGCATATTGAGCATAAAAATGTGTGATCATTTCATTAATTTCAATGTGCCCCATCAATGTAATTGTAACTATTTTTAATTAAAAACATAAAAAAGGTGGAGGGGGGTGGGAAGGGGGAGGTGAGTCTGTAAACAGGGGCTGCTGCTAAAGCTTCTACCGTCTGGAGTTGGAGGCACGATGTACCGATGGCTGAGAGACTCCCTCTTCAACAGAATTGCACGATTGAAGTCGACGGCACACTCAGCAGTCTTGTCAAACTTAGGGAAGAGTATATCTCAGGGAGGTGTCGTGTCTCCGATCCCTTTAATGTCCGTCAAATATGTGGAACGTTGGACTGTATTCTGATCACAATGTGACCAATCAATTTGTTTGCTGTTTCTTTAGTGGAGAAAAAAAAAGGCAACAATAATAGACTGGTTGGTCTTTTATGAGATACTGTGCCTAGCGTACAACGTCAGACTCTGGGAGAGACCTCATGGCTTGACTTCGAGAACGAAGATTCTATAGGGCTTGCCCACGTCGTCTGCAGGCATTTTCGTGGCTGCGGAGGCCAATCCGGGACAGGCAGGTTCGACCGCAGTGGCTGCAGGGGAAGGTCTGGTCAGGGTTCTGAGTTACGACAACACTGTTTTTTCTTCTGAGCCGCTTGTCCTTAAGGTTAGCTCTGCGAGAGTCCTCAAAGGAGACGGCTGCCTTGTGAATGGTGGAGCGCCAGGTGTCATTCTCTGGGAGAGAACAGAGCAGATAACCGCAGAGAATGAAATTGGGCGAAGAAGATGGGGATGGATTGGTCACAGTCTGAGAAAGCCAGTTTCCAATATCACTAGGCAAGCATTGTCATGGAACCCCCAGGGAAAGAGGAAAAGAGGCAGGCCGAGAAACACCTGGCGTCGAGACCTCCAAGCAGACATCAAGAGACTGGGAACCACCTGGAGTAAAATCGAAGGAGAAGCACAGGACAGGAGTCGCTGGAGGTCTCTCGTCGACGGCCTATACCCTGGCAGGGGTGACAGGCGTAAGCAAGTAAGTAAGTGCCTAGCGTAAGGCGGGTCTAGTATGGTCTCCCCTTTTCTTTTCATTTATTTGTGTATAGTAAGGTGTAAGTATGAATATGTGTAATAAAGTTTCATGCTTCCGAAAAGCCAAAACAATGTTATGAAAATACTTAGTTTCCACATGTCCACCACGAGATCACCATTTCCATCCCCATTGATTGCCTTCTTCTTCTGCAACGTTCAATTTCGTGATGGCCGTCTTTAAATCTTATATTGTTCTGACTGCCAATAAGTGAGTTGTCATGAGTTCGGCAGCGGGTTCTCAGAGTTCGGTGTACAGGGGCGTGTCTTCTGGTCAGAGCTGCCAACGGACTCTGTATGGACAGGTCTGGAGAATGAAACTTTATGAAACTTTATTTCTGAACGGAAGAAGCAGTTAGCACATGTGCCATTTTTTCACGCTTGCCGTTAATTAACCAAGAATAAGAATGTGCTAAGGAGACTGTTTTTGTACACTACATTCGCATAGGGCTGTTTCCGCAAGACCCAGTCTCACAAGGTGAGTCCAGAGTGATCAGTGCGTAGATGGAAGATGGTGGTCTGGCTCTCCCTATTCAGCTTGTTGATGTCGTCTGCCAAGGGCTGCAGCCGCCGTTCTGCTGTTACCAATCATTGTGTTGCTTGCACTTGAGTAGTGTCTTGGTTTCTTTACAGGAGGTTGTGATCTGGAGGTAGTCCGGCGCCCTGCTTTGGCCAGGCTGTCAGCCTCACCATTCCCAGCTACTCCAGAATGCACTGGAATCCACTGCAGCACTATTTTGTGGCGGCTGGACAGAGCATCCATTCTCTCTTGAAGCTGCCTGGTGAGGAGATCAGTGGATCAAGCTGCTGCCTTACCCTAGCTAGTGCTCTGCTGTTGTGTTGAGCGCCTGCAGATCTGTACGTTGATTGGAGCTGCTGCCGCCAGCTGTTAAGGAGAGGGAGGTAGTAGTGCGGTCTGCACAACAAATGTACACGCCACTTCCTCCGTTCCGCACGGCGTCTTGGGCGGACCCGCCTGTGTAGATGTGAGCACAGCTGCTGTAAGGGTAGCGCTCGTGCATAATTTCCAGCGAGATGGCTTTGTGCAGTGCCGCGACCTTTGGCAAAGTGTCCTGGAACATTGTTTATGTTGTCTAGACGGCTCTTTCGAGATGTCCATATATCTGAAGGGAACTCTTCACACAACTTTGGGCTTGTTTCCAGGATGTCAGTTTTAGCCCTTCAGTTGGCGGTTCAGACTTGGCCGTTTCTGACGGTTCTTGGTCTGCTTCTGTAGTCGTCAGTGCTGTCAGAGTTTAGTGAGTCTCTTCATCTTGTGTGCTGTTCTGCGTTCCAGTGGCTCTAATGTCCTCCATTTCCTAAATTGGGGTGCTCCAGATGACTCTAAGAATGTCACTGTGTCATGATAATGACCCATGTACTGTATCTTGTCAAGCCTGGATTTGTTGTTTTGGGAGGCAGTGTTTCGTGTTGTTAAAATATCTTGGTATCGCACTACTAGTCTGATCGAGCTGGTGTTTGCTTACGGAAGGATGCTGTAATTTGCGCCAGTGTGGTCCCCACCAGTTTCTTCACCAGAGACTTTTTTTTTCCCGCAGCTCTAGCTTCCATGGCTTCGATGTGAGGCCTCCACGTAAATCCAGTAATTTATTTGTTGCCAGTAAAGTTGGCCTGTCTGTCTTTGGTACTGGAAGGTCTCCAGTTTTCAAGGTGACCTTTTCCAGCTGATTGAAAGAAATGGTCTAGCTCAGTGTTACGATTGTGGTTGTGTTGTCCTGTGAGAGCATGCATGTGTTAGTCGTAGGAAACGATCCTATATTTATTTGAGCTATCATGGTTACGTATCACGTACCTTTTCAGTGAGATTCTTTATCGTTCGTCCATGATAGCGGTTTTGGCTTTGTTATGATACGTTAATTTTAGTCTGGAAGCTTCTAGAAAAGTCGCACGGAGAAGAGCGGTCGGTTTTTGTTTTGCGTAGATTAGTTGAGAATGAACCAGAACGTTCGAAACAGAGTCGCGCTGTCTAGTGACCTCGTACATGTGACGTCAAAAGAGTAAGGTACATTTTTGTAACATAGTAGCAAAGCTGCTGGTCATAGTTGTTTACTGTGCGCGTGAAATTAGCTGCCATTCTTTGCGTGTTGTGAAAAGTCGTGAACGGTTTGCCATATTTTTGTGTGATATCATTACATATTGGGATTTGGGGCTGAAATGGGCAGCCGGATTTTTGTAGACAATTTAAGTTATTCGAGAAAGTTCTTCTTTTATTAATATTTATGAGTTTCAGTAACGTGTTTTGTTCTGATTGGTTGCGTTGTGTAAATTTATTAGATTATGCTAGAAAGTTTTTATACTATAAAAACTTTGTGCTGGGAAGCACGGAGGTACATTGTCACGCATTGTCAGTTGTAGGGATACACGGTTTATCGTAGCTACGTGGCCCGTATAGGATGTACATTGTGAGAGACGCAGCATAACGGTGGTGTATGTTGTGTGACGAACTTTATGTCGCCAGTGTTGACATTTGCAGAAGAGAAGACATTGTATCAGTGTAGGTGCATTTGGGAATGCATTGTGTGGAGATCGCATCGCTGAATTAAAATATTGTTGGAACTGTTACTCCAGTATTGTCTACATCCTTAAGCCACGTATGACGGGTTGCAGCTGAATGAAGTTTATTTAAAAGAACCTTACGTGCGTGCATCTGGTGTGTTTATCATACTACGACTACGACCCCACCACGTAACATATTGGCACCTCCGACGGGACTTCTTCAGTTGGCTCAGTGGTTAGGGTAGACGGAGAAAACAGCCAGCAGTGAAACGCAGAGATGGCGACATCGGAAATGGAGACATTCCTGAAAATTGGAAAGGAATGTGGACTCGAAGGAGCTCAACTCCTCGAGTTTGTAAAGGAGAGAGAGAAGGAGAGATTAGAGAGAGAAAAGGAGAGACTGGAGAAAGAAGAAAAGAAACGAGAGAGAGAAGAAAAGGAGAGACTGGAGAGAGAAGAGAGAGAAGAAAAGAAACGAGAGAGATAAGAAAACGAGAGACTGGAGAGAGAAAAAAATAGCCAAAGAGCGTGAAATCAGGAAACTCGAAATTCAACGAGAAGAAGCAGAGAAACAGCGAAGAGAGGCAGAGAAACAGCGAGAAGAGGCGGAGAGGCAACGTCAACATGAAATTCATCTAAAGCAGATCTAGATAGAGGCATAGAGCCAGAGAGCTAATGAAGCAACAGCATTAGCTAGCAGAGAGCAAACAGCCCGTGCGCCAAAGCTACCACCTTTCGTCGAAAATTCAGATAAGATGGACGCTTATCTGGAGTGATTCGAGCGCTTCGCAGGCAGCAATAACTGGAGACAAGAGACTTGGGCTATCAAACTGAGTGCACTTCTAACCGGCAAAGCGCTTGAATTTTACACTCGCTTGCCAAGAGAAGAAGCCGAAGATTATACGCAGTTGAAAGCCGCCCTGTTGAGACAGTACGACTTCACTGAAGAGGCGACAGGCGACGATTTCGGAACTGCACGCCTGAAGAAGGAGAAACACCCGACCTGTTCACTGAAAGAATCAGGAGAAATGGATAGAGCTGGCTGGTTTAAACAAAGAGTACCAGGACCTGTGTGACCTCATCATCAAAGAACAAGTCTTCAACGCATGTTCTAAGGACCTGGCCGCCCACCTCAGGGAGCAAAAAGACCAGTCCCAAAAGGCCCTGGCCGACTTCGCTCAAAGACACCTTGACGCCCACAACATGAAGTTCGGGTCCAGTAAGCCGCAGCGTGTGTCTGCACCAGCAGAGGAAATCCACAATGTCAGAGACACCCCGAATACAAGCCGATGGAGAATCTGACATGTTTGCTCTGTGGAAAGAAACGTCACAAGGCGATACGGTATTTCCCGAAGCGACAACATCAGAAGATCCAACCAAGATCGCGGAGTAGCAGGCAGAGACAATACCACGTCTCAACACAGAGCCGCCGCTGTATTAGCCAATGTGAGTCATCAGTGACTTTGAATCTGGAGAAAGGCGAGTGACACCGGAGCTGATTGAATCTTTCAGAAAGAATGGACGCATCCCAGTAGGAGACAGAGCTACATTTTTACCAGTCTCAAACATCGCGCTACCTGAGAATGAAGTGCCGAACATGCCGGTGGTGTCAGGATTCGTCGGAAACACACCAGTGAGAGTGCTGAGAGACACTGGTTGTAGTTGCATCATCGTGAGAGAGGACCTAGTAACTGAAGACCAGAAGCTACAGGAGTGGACCACCCTCATTTTGGCCGATGGAACTGTGATGATTATCCCCCTTGCCAATGTCAGTGTCGACACCCCGTACTTGAGAGGAGAGGTGAAGGCGTTGTGCGTGAAGACACCAGTCTACGACCTCATCATCGGAAACATTGATGGTGCCAGAAACGCAGACGATCCAGATCCAGAATGGAGACCTGAAACATGTGCGGTTACTACAAGAAGTCAAGCAAAGAAGATTCACCAGACCACCCCTTTAAAAGTGGCGGACAATACGGAAACAGCTGTGGTGAATAGGGACAGGCTGGTGGAGCTACAAAGAGCCGACACCACGCTTGACAAGTTTCGAGGTCAGACCGAGCCCGTGACGCGAAAGGGAAAAGAGATAACCTTTGAGACCAGAAGAGATATCCTGTACCGGATATTCGACAGCAATGGAGATAAACCTGTGCGTCAAGTAGTAGTCCCTAAACCTTTGAGAATGCACGTGATGAAATTGACCCACGATTCCATATTGGGAGGACACTTGGGAATCAACAAGACCCTCGATAGGATCCGAGCCGTCTTCTACTGGCCTGATATGGGAGGCGACGTCACCTGATTCTGCAGGTCATGTGACATATGCCAGAAGACAATCTCCAAAGGAAAAGTGCCCAAGGTTCCTCTAGAGAAAATGTAATTGATCGATATGCCTTTCAAGCGGGTATCTGTGGAGATGGTCATCGCTACATCTTGACACGTTATCCTGAGGCCATACCATTGAAGAAGATCGACACTCCAACAGTGGCAGAGGCACTCGTTGACATGTTCAACCGTTTGGGGATTCCTGAGGAGATCCTGAGTGATCTAGGAACTCAGTTCGTCTCCGACTGCATGGAGGAAGTCAACCGGCTATTGAGCATCCGACACCTTACTACCACCCCTTATCACCCCATGTGTAATGGGCTGGTTGAAAAGTTTAATGGAACATTGAAGGCTATGCTGAAGAAACTGTGTGCTGAACAGCCGAGGTTGTGGCATAGATATATCAATGCCTTGCTCTTCGCATACCGTGAAGTTCCTCAGGATTCGACAGTGTTTTCCCCTTTTGAATTACTGTACGGCAGGACTGTAAGGGGACTCATGCACATCCTGAAGGAGCTGTGGACCAAGGATATCGACGCGCCTGAGGTGAAGATCAGTTACCAGTACGTCTTCGACCTGAGAGAGAAGCTGAAAGATACCCTCAGGATGGCTCGAGAAGAACTAGGGAAGGCGCAGAACAAGGGGAAGCATTACTATGATCGTAAGGCGAAACCCCGACGATTCCAGCCAGGTGAACAGGTATTGGTTCTTCTTTCTACCGACAACAACAAACTCCTGATGCAGTGGAAGGGACCCTACGTTGACGACACGGTGGTTGGCATCAACGACTACAGAGTCAAGGTCAACAACAAGGTGAAGACTTATCATGCTAATCTGCTGAAGAAGTATATTGAGAGAGGTCGTCAAGACAAAACACAACTGGCTGCATCGGTGTGTCTTGCTGATGACGAAAGACTAGACGACGAGAACCTGTTTGACCTTAATGAACTCCGACACAAGGAAGATGTAGAAGACATCCAGTTCCGTCAGAATCTGACCCAGACTCAACGAGAGGAACTGCGCATCCTGACTCAAGAGTTCAAGCATCGGTTTACACCTGCCCCAGGGACAACAGACACCATCCAGTACGAGGTCAATCTGACATCTAACGAGCCGGTTCGCGACGAGTCATGTCGTCTGCGTCGCAACACGAGAGAAGGACTGACGGAGAATGTTGGGGAGACGCCGGACGTGGGAGTCTTCAGAGATTCTTGATCGCCAGTGGTCATCATGAAGAAACCAGAGAAATCCAATTTGGTGTGTATGGACTATCATACCTTCCATAAACCGACCGTGTTTGACCCAGGACCAGTAACCCTTGAACTGTGTGAACTGTGAACTTTGCCCCATGATTTGGTGATGTTCCTGAAACAAACTTTGACTTGATTTTTAGTTTATCTAAGGGTTCGCAGAACTTTGGAGCGGATTACCTGAGCAGAGCAGTTTAGTAGAACATTTCTGTGTCCAGAACAGTTTAAAGAAACATTTAGGTGTCCAGGACTGTTTAAAGGGACATGTCACACATTCTCTCAGGACAGTTTAAAGGAACTGTGAGACGATTATTTTATTTTGATTTTGATGTGAAATTGTATTTGTTTAGGGTTCTGTGTAGGTTAACACAGCCACAACCGGTTTTTTTGTTTGTTTGTTGTTTTAGATTTGAAAAAAATTTTTTTAATGAAATTTCATTCTAAAGAGGGGGTAATGTTATGATTGTGGTTGTGTTGTCCTGTGAGAGCATGCATGTGTTAGTCGTAGGAAACGATCCGATATTTATTTCAGCTATCATGGTTACGTATCACGTACCTTTTCAGTGAGATTCTTTATCGTTCGTCCATAATAGCGGTTTTGGCTTTGTTATGATACGTTAATTTTAGTCTGGAAGCTTCTAGAAAAGTCGCACGGAGAAGAGCGGTCGATTTTCGTTTTGCGTAGATTAGTTGAGAATGAACCAAAACGTTCGAAACAGAGTCGCGCTGTCTAGTGACCTCGTACATGTGACGTCAAAAGAGTGAGGTACATTTGTGTAACATAGTAGCAAAGCTGCTGGTCATAGTTTATTTAAAAGAACCTTACGTGCGTGCGTCTGGTGTGTTTATCATACTACGACTACGACCCCACCACGTAACACTCAGTTTGAGTGGCCATATTTCAGTCCAGCTGCTGACTCTGTTGGCAGCATCTTGGATTCTGCAGGATGATATTTCTGTATGTTCTGCTGCGCTCCACACTGCAAAGTCATCCGCATGGAGGATTTTCGAGACGAACATTGGTACTGATATACTGATGTCATTAATGTAGACCAAGAACAGCGTCAGAGACACAACACCTCCCTGAGGAACACCTTCCCCGAGTTTGACAAAACTGCTGAATGTGCCGTTTACTTCAGTCTCTCTGTTCTGTTGAAGGGGAAGTGTATGATTAAACGTAGTGTATGATTAATTCATTCTGCCCGCGACATACCACAGCAAGATATGGCCGGAACATAATAGTTCAAGGGTGGTGGCAGAATAGCTTGGCGCCAAGCTATTTTGCTACCACCCTTGAACTATCATGGTCGATCTGTCTCCTGAATTGTAGCGCAGTTCTCAGAGGATAATTCCAACGTGTGGGTATTTCGTACCTCGGGCACAATGAGTTAACGTAGCGTATGATTGACCTGACGCCTTCAAATCTAGGCTTCACGTCAATCCTTATGCTCTTCCTTGAACTGCCATGGTCGACCCGTCTCCCGCCTACGCGGCAACTAATAAGCTTGCCTTTAGTGCACGACCCAGTCCGGGAAAGCTGTTTCTAGAACTGAAGGCGCCATTAACCCTTTCACTGCCGGAGCACAGCTAACAACACCTAAATATGCAAGAGGCAAAGATCCTCATGAACCCCGGCAGTTGCGGGGGCTCATGGGGGTCTGTGCCTCTCGTTGACAACACTTCGGATCATGATCCGAGACGGCTGGCGCTCTAAGGCGTTGAATTAACACAGATTTCAAAGACACAATGTGGGTCCAGTGGCTCTAATGAGTTTATGTGGGCTACGTCTGAGCTTGCTCCATGGCAACGTGTTAACTCATTCTACCCCAACACCGAAATCCCAAAATTTTGACGTCGTCCTCTGAAGACTTCATTTCAGTACAGGACACAGATCGACCATGATAGTTCAAGGGTGATGCCAGAATAGCTTGGCGCCCATAGGCGCCAAGCTATTCTGGCATCATCCTTGAACTATCATGGTCGATCCTTATCTTGCTGTGGGGTGTCTGGGGTAGAATGAGTTAACTCATTTAGCCCCACGCCCGTATTTTCCAAATTTTGGAGGCGTCATCCAACGGCTATGCACCAGTTGCAGGAGATGGATAGACCATGATAATTCAAGGGTAGTGCCAGATTTACTTGGCGCCGACAGGCGCCAAGCTAATCTGACACTACCCTTGAATTATCATGGTCGACCCATCTCCTGCTGTAGTGCGTCAGGGCTGAATGGGTTAATCTGATCTAGCTGTTTCTGTCCGCATGCAAGCAGGAACTGAGAATTTATCTGGCCATGTCCTCACGTGTATCCCGGCTTGCACAGCAACATCACCTGTTTGCTGCGTGGTTTAACGCAATTAGCCCCAACGCCTTACAGCCGGAGGTGAATTGACCATGACATTCCAAGGGTAGTGCCAGATGATCTTGGCGCCTGAAGGCGTCAAGCCCACCTGGCACTACCCTTGAATTATCATGATCAATTCATCTCCAGCGGCTGGTACATAGGCTTTAGGTGATCTCTGAAAAATTTGGAAAACGCGGCCTTGGGGTTAAATGGCTTAAAGGAACCTGCTCCAGACGAGAATTAAAAGGGTTAATAGTTCGCAATAATATTCTTTATTAACAAACTTAGTCTGTCTTTAACATAATGCTGGACAATTGAGCTAACTCACAACTGAATGTCGTAGACTGATAGACGTTTCCCTTTTCTTCTCCTTTGTAGCAAGAAGAGATTAACCGTTGCACACAAAAGGGCGGTAGAAACCATCTGTTATGTGTGGACCTACTCACACGGATTGAAGAGAGAAATCAAAGACACCATTGACAACTCTTTGTTAGCAATGTTAGCAGTTCAGATCCGTCATGGAGCAGATCGCTTTAACGCATTCTGCCAGCGACACACCACAGCAAGATCTGGTTCGACCATGATAGTTCAAGGGTGGTGGCAGAATAGCTTGGCGCCTAGCTAATCTGGCATTACCCTTCAGCTGCAATGGTTGATCTGCCTCTGACGATTGCAGCAGAGGACTGCCCCCAACGGGAAGAATCTGGTCGTGGAAGTGAAAGGGCTGGAATATCTCGGTCTTTAGCTGTCA
>BTPG01000004.1:81348144-81363144 GCA_036245525.1 Semisulcospira habei | reverse complement strand
GTCGAGTTGAAGGTGGAGCGAGGGAGGGAGCTGGGAAGTTTCTGGCGAGTGCCTACCAGCATGGCTTCCGTTTTGTCAGAACATCGTTCAGTTTTAAGCTTGAATTAACATAAATTATCGAAATTAATGTACATGATATCAACATCAAAGACCTTCACAGCAGACCTTGAAAGGAGGATACAAGCCACTGAAATGAGATGTTTTCGAAGGCTGCTTGGCATTTCATACATAGATCACATCACGAACGAGGAAGTGGGAAGCAGAATCAGGCAAGCCATCGGGTCCTATTAGCCATTGTGAAAAAAACGCAAACTGAAGTGGTATGGGCATGTCACGCGTTCAACAGAGCTTGCCAAAACAATCCTGCAGGGCACTGTGCAAGGAGGACGAAGGAGAGGAAGACAGAGGAAAAGATGGGATGACAATATCTCCGAGTGGACAGGTCTGAGGCTGGGCGATACGCTAAGAATGGTAGAGAACAGAGTGAAATGGAGGGAGCTGGTTGCCAAGTCATCAGTGGTGCCCCAACGGTCGGCAAGACTACGGGATATAGATAGATAGATAGATGTATTTATTATACGTTTATTTACTTATTGTTTATTTATTTGTTGATTCAATTATGCATATTCTTTTATTTATGTGTTTGTGTGATTATTTCTTTATTTATTTTTTTATGTTTCAATGTATATGTATTGATGTATTTAAAAACACGTTTTTACTTCCTTATGTTATTGTATGTTATGACATAGATGACTTAGTGTAATGCGAGATGATTTCAAATTTCACACAAACATTTCCTGTGGACGTTGCATTTCTGTGAACAGAGACTAAAATTTAATGTCGTCTAAATCTGTTCTCTGAAGCCAAGTTCATCTTCCATTTGCATGCAGCCTCTGGTAATGTATACGGTATCGGCGTCTACACATACAAGGATGTTAACCCATGTTCTGCCCCAAAAAAAAAAAACACCACCACCCAAGTGCAAGAGATATTGATCCTCATGAGCCCCCGCAGTCGCGGGGGTTCATGCCGATCTATGGCCCTTGTTAAAACCACTTTGTATCCATGTTATGTTGACGCTGAATTTACAATGACTTCAAAAACATAATCTGAGTCCAAAGGCAGTGAAAGGGTTAACGAGATTGGCAAAGATCTGCAAGAATGACGTCACCAGAGTATAGAGTGATTATTGGTGAATGTGTTTCAAGCCTCCCTTGTAATCCAAAGCTCTGTTTAAATAGGAATAGAAGCCTTTTGTATAAAAGCACTGATCTGGATGGCTTCATGCATGGGAAAATTAAAATAGCAGTTCGTGACAATGTTTGTTTACAGAGGTCTAAAACGTCATCTATGCGACTCACGCACGCAACAGATTCGCAACAAAAAGTTTAAAAGCCCTATACGGTGTAAGCAACTCTGCACAGAAATACTTATGCAACAGATGGGTTACGAAACGCTTCACACAGGTCTAGCTTATGATTCACTTAGACTCACGAGAATCCAGTTGAGCATACGTTGTCTTAACATCAAGTAACTTGAAAAAACACTCCGCTCAACACAATCTGTGTCAAAAACACTAAGAAATAGATTGAAGCTCCAACGACTCCGAACTGCGCTGAATAAACAAGTGTGCTTACGCGTGTGCGTTTGCTGAGTGTCCAAACTGCCGTAGAAGTTCATCAGGGATGTCGATAAGGCATAGCAAACACAAATGATGCTGACATTTGTCTTCAGATTTGCGCGTAATGGTGCTTTAAACCGATTCATTCTCAATGACGCTGTGCAGAAGCCTCAAAGGCCGAACTGCTTCCCGGTGAGCAGACCCATATGCATCCTCGAGCCGTTGTCGGCCTCAGTCGGTCCGAGTTCATAGCTGTGAGCAGGCTGATGAGTGCCCGCAGACCATTTGTGTATAGTATTGAGTTACATACAGTCCACACTCCCAACTTCCAGTACCTATCTCCTCTCCTTCGTCAGACAGTCTTAAATCATCTTCACTGAACCCTTTGGCTGTCGGTAGCGGTTCAAAAGCCGCTACCGACAGCCAAAGGGTTAACATTTCAATGAAGATGGGTTAACATGTGTGCTGGTATGTGATTTTGTATCTTACGGCCCCTTCCCTTTTCGCCTTTCTTGTGATTATTGAAGAATGTTTGTATGTTGATGTTGAAAGCAGTACTTGAAACTTGCAGTGAAACCCTTATATTAGTACCATCTTCACTGCCGGCAAGGAGCGTCTTGTCGTCTTGAGCTCGTGATCTTCGAAGTTCTCTATACTTCTTGATTTGTTCTTCAAAAATGTCGTCTGGCTTGCAGAGTAATATGGTCTCCTGCTTTTAACTCATTCGAGAAGTGCCACATCTGGCTACGCATCACGTCTCGAATGTGCTCAGCTGGATCCTCTGTACCATCATCCTTAACGCAGAGAACCTCAGCCGCGCTGGTAGTGTGCAAGGACTTCGGAGGATTTGTACGTCTTCCATGTGCATTTACTGTCATGTGGTCTTTCATGAAGAGCGTCAACGGGTGTTCATGGTGCCATGGTAGTCTTTCAGTCCCCCCCCCCCCGCCCACCTCCACCACCCTCCATCAAGCAAGGAGGATTTCCAAGAAGACTTGTAGGGGTCGCAGCGAAACTCAATTAATTAGCGCTAACAGCACGTACAGTACACACTCTGCACACTCAGTGGTTTGAACCTCGAGGACGTCCTCTCTTTCAGGGGGAGATAATTGGGACCGGTCCCTGCCAGCAAGGAGAGTGGACTCCCATGAGGCATGGTTGCTGCAAACTGCTCGTATGAATCTATGCTTCCTACAGTTGGGGGATGGTCGTTCAGGGACATTACTTGTATTTCACAAGTACCTCCAGTCATCACTTCCAAGTTCTAAACAGCCGACTTATTCCACACCTCTGTGAAACGCGTAGATGTCCAAGAGTCCCTTTTGGAGTCCCTTCAAGAGTTTCTACAGCTTGCAGGCACTCATTACTCGTGCAGCCCTGAAACACTGCGAAAAGTTGTGGATCGACCATGTTAGTAGTTCTAAAGGCTCCAAGCTATTTTGGCACCACATTTGAACTATCATAGTCTTTCGGACTAATACATTGGCATGCAGTTTTCACTACACAACTTCCATCTTCTCGACCGTAGCTAGCTGGATCGGTGTGATGGGGAACGGTGGTAGGTGTGTGTGTGTGTGTGTGTGTGTGTGTGTGTGTGTGTGAGGGGGGGGGGTAAGGGTGGGGTGGGTGAGGGTTAGGACTGAAGGCGGGGGGGGGGGGGGGGGAGATATGGACGACTGTTGCAGAAGGCGTAGGTCTAAATTCCTGATTATATTGACGATTTGCATACGTTATATATCTCTGTGATTCTCAGACGGAGGTCAAACAAGGGTTTCAGCTGCACAATGTACTCCGGATTCCCACCATGGTTACAAGAAGACTCGTATAATACCCCCGCATCTCTTCACCACAATTCTCAACAAGAAATACCGTGGATAATGACAAATACGCCCACAGTGGCCCTTGACGATTCGCTTCTAATCGGAAGTCTGCCGGTCTCCATCCACTGACGTCCTGTGCAATACAAATCGGTTATTTTGCCGGTGATTTTAGGACTGTTGAGGCTCTGTGGCGAGGATACCGGGGGGTCAAAATGGTAGTGTATGGGCGTTTCCGTGCAATGGATATACCATCCTGAATGAGCTTAAATGAACCGGTCTGGGGTGCTTAGGTCTTGTTTGTTACCAGGCTGTCGAGGCCATAACCGTGTATACCCGTGCAAATTAAACGCCCTGTGACGTCCTGTGCTTGAGAAGCACAAATATGAGTAGGATCAGCGAGACGTATATAAATCCTCTTCAGGAGCGCCCACACACCATCCTCTACATCATCTCAAGTCTCACAATACAAGTGAAGAACACACACGGAGAATGGAACCCTTTTACTACCGAGAGAAACGGTATCACCCGACTGCAAGAGGCATAGATCCTCATGAGCCCCCGCAGGTGCGGGGGCTCATGAGGATCTATGCCTCTTGCTTGAATTAATTTCGTGTGCATGTTCCATTGACAGCTGGGGATCATTGACGTTGAATTTACAACGATTTCAAAAACACCATCTGGGACTGAATGCGGTTAATGATCAAGAGTTGACTGGTTGGAATTTTATGTCGTTTGGACCTGAAACGCACCGTCAGCAGATCTTTTGCCGGTCTGGTGGAAAGGGAAGCGGATCATTTCAAATAAAAGAATAACTCTTCAATTTAATCCTAAGAAAACGAAAATGAAATGTTTACAACGAAATCCAGTGACACAGACTTAAATTCTCTGTGCTCATAATTTGTCCACCAAAACGAAGCCAGCATGTGCATTTTATGCAAATAAAGATTTTCAGTGTATCACATTAACTAGTGGACGCAAACTGTGTTTGTGAAATTATTGTAAATTCAGCGTCAAAGGTCCCCAGCTGTTAAAAGAACGTGGATACAAAGCAATATCAGCAAGAGGCGTAGAGCCTCGTAAGCCCTATCATATGCGGGGGCTCATGAGGATCTATACCTCTTGCATTTGGGTTGAGCTCACAATTTTCGCGTCAGAGAATGGATTAACCCCCTTAACTGTGGGGGCAAGGCGAAACCTACCCATCTGCAAGAGACATACATCCTCATGAGCCCCCGCAGTGGCGGGGGCTCATGAGGATGTATGTCTCTTGATAGTCCTGTGTTCTTTGTGCCCACGGCTGGTCCCGTTTCATTTGTGTTCTTCACGCGAATGTCGGTCAGTGTGCAGTGGTGCCAGACGCGAAATCCGCGTCCCCTGGCAGTCAAGGGGTTAAAATCTCATTTCCACAAAATCCATTCATGTAGCAGCATAAGCTTAAGGCAACCAGTGAGTAAGCGTCTGCGAGTCTTCGGGTCGACGTCAGGCGCAAGGTTGGGCGGGTGATAGGCGCCATGTTTTTGCCTTTTACGTCATCCACAAAAAAATAGGAAGGTAACTTCCCAGGCGGCAGCGTAGCCTACCTTGTTCGCTTCGAAATAACCGTGCTATTTCTCCGATTACTAAATGTCATATCACGTAGGTGGAAATTAATCTTTTATATGACCCCGAAAGTCATGCAATATGCAGACTACCAAAATTAGACTGGTGCCATTTTCTAGAAAGCAGACATCCCAAGGCATTTCTCTTGAGCTTATGGCATATAACATTTTTTTTTGTTTTGACGTTTATGTTATGCTTAATTGATTTCATGAATATGCCGAGCTAAATATTGCCTAAGTTGCCCTTGACAACGGACGAAACAAATATGGCCGACGGATCAAATGCAACGTTAGCGCCCAACGGTATTACGACATACATCATCTTTTTTATGTGTAGTAGTATATAATATAAAAATTATCATTTAAAAATATGCATCTATGCAGAGCCCCAAGTACAGGGCCACTGACAAATGTCTTGAGATGATCCACGTTGCTCTGAAACTCCGCTCTGACATACTGTCACACCCTGTTTGCAAAGTCTTGGATGTCAATGAGGAAAAGATGATATGATCAGTTCCTGATTCTCTATTCATGTTTTTGATATTGATGTTCGGTGGCACCACTTTGCTAGAAGAAGATCAGGAGGTCGGAGATGAAGACTCCAGTGAAAAGGATGTCAGAGTTCAAACACGAAATCCTCAGCATTGGCCAGGATCTCGTCTACAAAGTCTCTGGGAGCAAGAACTTAACCCCAAAACACATTGTGCTTGGGAGTGCCCTGCACCAAGCAACAAGATCGAAAGAGCTCTGTACTCTTTTTCACAATGCGGGACATATCCCCCATTACAAGAATATCCTGCAGGAGGACACTGCTTTGGCAAAGAAAACTCTGGAAGCAATTGATCCTGAGCAAGGTGTAGTTGTCACACCAAATTTGGTACCGGGCAGGTTTGTACATTTCACATGTGACAATATTGATATTAACGACTCCAACTTTGACGGCAAAAACAGTCTTCATGCTAATCAAGTTGCGGCATAGCAAAGAGGACCAGAAGCTGATATGTGCTTAGATGCTGTGGAACCCTCACAGGAAACGACTCTTGATGTTCCTGATGTCATGGAAGACATCATGCCTGCTGGCGTGACTGAGGGAATTGCAAAGCCAAAAACAGTTGCTTGCTGCAAATGAGTGGTTTCATCAGTCTGCAAAGAAGTGAAATCAGGCACGTCAAGCTGCAGCGAAGGACATGGCGTTTTTCGTCAAACGGCAAGAAGAACAAGACTGCTTTGTAAAGGGATGGACACACTTCAACCAGGTCAACAATGCTAATGGCGTGTCTCCAGAACTCACTAGTGTTGGCTATTTACCAATTGTTCAAGCTCTAGCTCATGACCTTGACACACTGCTCACCGTTGTCTTGCGTTGTAAGCAGGTAGCCAGTCAGCTCGGTCATCACTACGTTGTCTTAACTATTGATGAAGCATTATATGGAGGCACATGGACCTCAAAATGGGCCAAGGCAGACTATCAAGACTTTTTGGTCGTTAGATTAGGGGGTCTCCATACAGCCATGAAATTCCTTGAAGTCATCGGGAAGCATTACAGTCATCCGGCTTTTGGAAGCGTGGATCGAAGGCAACCTGCTTGGACCAAACACTGCACAGCAAGCAATGTCGGGCAAATCGCACGCCAAAGGGATGAGAGCACACAAGGTCACTGTCCAAGCATTGCCGAGAATTCTGCTGCCAAAGCTGCTTAAGTTCATCAGAGAAAGAGATCACGATTTTGCACAACAGATTCAGGACAAGACACACAAAGGCAACACTCCTGGTCTGATCTCTTTCTTTGCGGAGGAAGACGTCAGTGAGAGAGTTGGAGCCCTCGTAGACGGTAACGCAGACTGGAAATTCTGGTGGACCTACATGATGGTGGTGCACATCCTACTGCTCTTTACCAGTGCGCAGAGAGAGAGGGTCTGTGGCAGCTGCACCTCCATGCCTTTGGCTTGATGCTTCCTTACTTCATGCGCTACAACCACACCAACTACGCAAGGTGGGAAACGGCCTACTTTTGCGAGATGCACCAGCTACCGGATCCAGTGAAAAAAGAGTTTGAAGATGGCAACGTCGTTGTTAAAAGATCCAACCAACAGTTTAACCAAGCAGATCCTGATCAGAGCCAGGAGTGGCTGAACAACGTCGGGAAAAAGAATGGCGGCATTGTTGGAATCACCAAGTTTGACAGATTCCGCGAAATGTCTATCAAAGGCTTCACACGGAAGAAAAGAGGCAAAGCTGCTCCTATAAGGAGGGAGATACAATACCAGGACGTCCCTCTTCCTCAAAACTGGAGCAGTTTCATCACACTAGGGGGAAACAAAGCAGATTTCAGCAACTCATTCTGAAAGCTCCGCAAAACAAGACTATTGTTGTCTCAGGCGGATTCAGCAATGAAGAGCAAGTGGAGTCGTCTACTCTAGAAGTTAGCACGGAAGACCTTGAGGCCCGTCATGAGGAAGCCGATACGCGCATCATCTTGTACTGCGTAAAGAGTCACGCTTCAAGCATCGTCATTTAAGCTAGGGACACATATGTCTTTATGCTTTTTCTGGCACACTTTTCAAAGATATCATCTCCCAGAGTGTGGATGAAGACAGGCACTTCCAAGAAGCGCAAGTGCATTCCTATACACACAGTTGCAGCTCAGTTTGACAACATCCTTCTTGAAAGCTTGCCAGTTTTTCTTTCGCTGACAGGATGTGACACTACCTCTTTCCTGGCTGGCCATACAAAGAAATCATGCTGGAAGACGTTCAAAGAACACCATGCACTCCTGTCAGCTCTGGGCAAAGGCGATCTCACGGAACAAACTTGTGCTGATGCAGAGGCCTTCATCAGCAAAATACAGAGCAGACACCCATGTACACTTTGCTCAAGCCGCCCTCTGGAAACCCTGCCCGCAATACAGGATGCCCTTTCTTTTCACATCAAGCGAGCACATCACCAGGCATCAGTGTGGCAACAAGCTGACATGCAGCACCCTGCGCTAGCTCCACCAGAGAGAGACCAATGGATGGAAGATTGAGTGTGGTGCCCTGGTTCCAGTCCTGAAGTCACTGCCGTCAGTTCCGGAGTCCTGCATAGCACTGATTTGCTGAAGCTGCAAAACACAATGCAGACGGGCCAAGTGCAAATGCAAGACCTTAAACCTTTTAAGTACTGACGCTTGCAAATGCAGCACGAGTCAAATTGAATGCATGAACATTTAATTTTACGGAAACAAAACGTGCACTGCAGTGTCGGACTTTGTGAAGAACACTAAGTACGGCAGTGTAATATTACTTCCGCAACCCCACACACACCCAACGCAGGCATCACCTCCACTTCCTAAGATTCCCCTTTGTAGACAAACACTGATAGATTTTATTGCTGATGATGAAAGTTTGTGCATGGGAGGATTTTTCATGTTTAGGTGAAGTAAATGTTCAAGACAAACTGTAATGAACGTCTTTTTTTTTTTTTTAAAGAAATGTGCATATCAATATTTACAATTGTGTTTGAGTTTTCAATCAAAGTATTGACCCATAGCTATTTCAAGGCCGGGAAATGTGTACCTTTTTTGTTTGTTTGGATATGAATAAATTTATTCAAAATTGTTGAATTAGTGGATTGTTCTTGGATCATTATCGTTGTAATAAAGCTGCCATTTTGAATATTTCATAATAACTCACAAACAACACAAAAATTCGTCCGGCATATTCCAATATTGGATTCTGCATAATCAAATCCTTTAGGAACAGTCAATGGAACATTGCTAAAGAGAAATGCCTCACACTTTTTAAATAAGCCCTTTTCTGGGAAATGGGACCAGTCTAAATGGGATTTATTGCATTTTAAAGAATTTTTCGCCTGGAGGTGGCCGGGGTTCCGAAACCTCTATGACCCTCCCGCTCCCGCTCCCCTTTCCCCTGCCCCCCCCCCCCCCCCCCCCGCACCCCCCCCCCCGCACCCCCTCCCACGTCTCCAGATCCATCTTATTAAAAAAATAAATAAATAAAAATGTTACAAAGTAGAAATCGACAATGTTCATTGTGAGCATCACGGAATGAGTAGGCGACAACTGCAACATATATGTTATTCGTGTCATCAAAGCCTTAGAAGATCTGTAAGCCTAAATACATGCGCCTGCTGCGAATGAAAGCTAGATTTCTTATGAACCCCTTCAATGCCAGTGCCCGAAGATTGCGCTTCTGTTTGAAGTCAACGCCCAAAAGCTGCGTGCATCAGTTCAAGGAACATGGCTTACATGCAAAGTGGTGTCAGCAAGAGACATAGATCCTCATGAGTCCCCGCAACTGCGGGGACTCATGAGGATCTATGTCTCTTGCAGATGGATCGTGTTCTGGGTATTTTTCTCCTCAGTGATGGGGTTAGACAGACTTTTCCCTCTCAATGAAGTTTAAAACATCATCATTCATCCGCTCTCCTTATCGACAGAAAAAAGAAATCTTCAAACGTCTTAATTTGTGGTGGTGCGTGTTAATCCGACTACAGATTACACCAGGAATTAAAACGCCCACTCAGCATATCATCATCATCATCATCAGTCCCTTGCCCGAACTGGGCGTTGGGGGGACTGAAAGGCAGCAGCAACAGACAGTGCTCTCCACTGAGTTCTATTTTGGGCGGTGGCAAGCAAGTCTGGCATCTCGAGTTCGGTCCATTCTTTTATGTTTGCGACCCAACTCTTTCTCTGACGACCTCGCCGACGACTTCCTTCGAGAGTGCCTTGGAGGATAGTCTTGGACAAGGTGTTGTGTCGGGTCACGTGGCCAAACCAAGCAAGCTTGCGCCGTTTCACGGTTGCCAGAAGGGGTTCATGTGGGCCCGCCAGGGAAGTGACGGAGCATCGTCACTTCCCTGGTGGGCCCACTCAGCATAACCGCCTCACTATCAGTGACCCCACAGATTTTGCATCCCAAACCATAGAACACTGAGCGCCATTAGCGTGAGAAACGCAAATAAAGTGGGGCTAAAATGGGCATAACGAATATAGCTAGTAATAACAAGAGATATAAATCCTCATGTGCCGCCCGCGACTGCGGGGGCTCATGAAGGTTTATGTCTCTTGCTGGTGGTTGGCGTTCGCCTCGCCCAGGCAGCGAAGGTGATAAGCTCATGTTCGCGTGCTTGTTTGTGATTTTGGAGCTTACGGCCTCGATGCAGTAAGACATTATTAAGGCTTCACTGAGAGGATTTTCGCGTACGAGGTGACTAGGTCTACACATATTCACACGGACGCCCGCGCCCGCATACAAGGACCGTCGCTCGCACGCGCGCACGCACGCATGCACGCACGCACGCATGTACTCACGCACGCACGTGTATACACACACAGTGTAAGCTGTTGAATTTCTTTCCTTTTTAATACATAACACGGGCGCGCGCGCACACACACACACACACACGCACGCACACACGCACACACACACGCACACACACACACACACACACACACACACACACACACACGCACGCAGGCACGCATACACACAAACACACACACACACACACACAAACATACACACACCACAAGAATGAAAATAGTCTATATTATGAATATTATTTTTTTATGCTGCGATATCCTGCAGAGACCTCGCGATCGAATCCGTCTTGGTTTTTGAATTCTGTAGAGAAGGCATGATAAAAAACAACAACAACAACAACAACATATCATCAGAATTTTTTTAGGGTGGTTCTCAGAGGGGGCAGTCACATTTCTGGTCTAGAACAAATAGCACAAACCCTGTTCTCTGAACGGAAAAAAAAATTATGTCCATTTTTGTGAAAATGCGAAATTTCAATTTTACGAGGTATGATCAGAAAGTAATGATAGTCAGGCCGCCATTTGTAAACTACCTAAGTCACATAAATAAAATTAGCATCAAAACAAATTTCAGCCTTTGCCCTTTATTCGCGCACAATATCGAGCAGGTATCTTTAGCCATGCCGCTGTGTGGCGTCATTGAAAAAGTGGTGTAAACAGCTGTCTCATAAGGATCATGAGGATCTATGCCTCTAGGAGATATCTGGAGTGTTGACTATGCTTATGGTAAAGGCTGGTTTTTCCGCGGTGATTTCGCTCTCGTTCGCTGTTGGGAGTCATACGTTGCAAACGAAACTTCGCTTGTCTCTCCCTCACCTTTCTGGTCAAAGGCCTCCAGCTCCAGGAGCAATGCAGGCGCAAGCTGCTCCATGAAAGCGAAGGAAACTATGTCCTTTTTGGTGAAAAGCGAGATATTCTTTGTAATACAATGAAAATCGTGCTCCGCTTTCAATTAACCGTGCGCAAAAGACCCGAGGGCCGACGTCCGCCGCCGTTGGCCCGTGCGCGGGCCAATGGCGGCCGACGTCGGCCCTCGGGTCTTTTGCGCACTGAGTAACTGTCTCTTGCCTTCCAAGAAAGAGCTGTGTTGTGTCCATGAAGCGGCAGGGATCGCGTCATTTACATACATTGTGTCTTCCTCCTTTCTTTGTCCTGTCCGTATTTGCAGGGTTTGGTGTCGAAATAGCCATGTAGAGTGCGTGATCAATACAAATGTCATCACGTTACGAGTACGTATTGCTTTTAGTTCGGATTTACTGCTGCACTTTTATGCAAACTAGTGCGCGCGCGTGCGCGCGCGCGTGTGTGTGTGTATGTGTGTGTGTGTGTGTATGTGCGCGCGTGTGTATGTGTGTGTGCGTGTTTGTGTGTATGCGTCTGTGTGTGTGTGTGTGTGTGTGTGCGCGTGCGTGCGTGTGTGTTTGTGTGTGTGCGTGTTGTGTATGTGTTTTTGCGGTGTGCATGTATGTGTACGTGTCTCTGTGTGTGTGTGTGTGTGTGCACGCGCGTGTATGTGTGTGTGTGTGTGTGCGCGTGCGTTTGTAGGTGATTGTGTGTGTGTGTGTGTGTGTGTGTGTGTGTGTGTGTGTGTGTGTGTGTGTGTGTGTGTGTGTGTGTGTGTGTGTGTGTGTGTGTGTGCACGCGGGCGTCTGTATGTTGATGTTGACGTTAAGCGAGGGGCGGGCGGGTGGGGGTGGGAATGACGTTAAAGATAACGAAGTTTGTCTCACCTCCACCGCAACCACAACACCATAATGACGCTGGTTTCGCGGTGACCGCAAAGTGTCTTAATTTTAAACCCTCCACTGCCAGGGAAAATGAGGACACAACTCAACTCCAAGAGGCGCAGATCCTCATGAGCCCCCGCGAAAGCGGGGGCCCATGAGGATCTATGCCTCTTGCTGGCCTCAGCTATATCCGTGTGCCACTGGTAGTCATTGCTGTCCACCTGCGATGATTTGAAATACATTATTTGTCGACGCTGGCACTGAAGGTGTTAAATTGAATAACGCTTGCATAGTGTTCGCACGCGGCCGGCGTATCACATTACAACCACTACGCTCAACCCTGCCCATTCTCCATCTCTCTGAGCAAGAACGAAGTAATAAACTTTGACTTAATTCTCATTCACTCTTGCGGCTAGAGGGACGCACGAGAGTCTATGCCGTCTTGCCGGTAGAAATTTAACTAAAGTAGCCGACACATGGTCAGAGCCAGCAAAAGGGCCTATATAAAAGTCTGTGCCGCTTGTTGATAAAAATCCATCGAGAAGAGATGGTTCTTGATATAAAGTAGCAAGACTTACATTCTCATAAACCCCTGCAGGTGTAGGGGCTTATGTGACTCTATGCCTCTTGCTTCTCAATGAAAACCCCAGCTCAGGGACATATTAACACCTTGACACTGAGGAGAAAATTGGCTGTACTGAAGTGTTAATGTTATTGGCTCGAACCTAGCGCTTCCAATACCCGAGCGGAGCGGTCCATTAGTCAATACGGCGTGCTCATTATCCAAGCTTTCGAAGATGAGGATCGATCTTGATAGTTTAACGGCAGTGCCAGACTACCTCGGCCCTTGGACTGTCATAACTTATGAACCATCGAGACACATTCACTGAACACATTGTTACGAAAGTACCAACTACCACCTCCTGGAGGGAGATCACCAGTGTGCTATTGGTGTGTATCCATCTGCATGCCAGTGCGTATTTTCGTAAGGCTGCACATGAAGTAAATCGGGCTGTACATGAAGCAAATGGGCTTAGCTTGCTTTTCTGTTTTACGCTATGAAGACGTCATTAACCCTTTTGCCCCACTGTCGCATTTCCCAAATTTCGGAGTTGTCATCTAATGTACCAGTTGCAGGAGATGGATCGACTATGATAATTCAAGGGTAGTGCCAGATGAGCTTGGCGCTATCAGGCGCCAAGCTCATCTCGCACTACCCTTGATTTATCATGGTCAATCCATCTCCTGCTATAGGGTGTTGGGGCCAAATGGGTTAAACGAAGAAAGATATATAACAACTAAGCTAGATTTAGTACAGTCTAGCACCATCGTGGTGGCCTTGATCTTAGGTTTTCCCTTTGTTGACCGTGTAGCACCATTGTGGTGGCTTTCCGCATCATCAAAATGTGTTTAACTGAGGTATGGTTTAGTTATGTGTGTTTCAGTTGTATGCGTGTGCGTAGATTACATTTGTTTAAAGGGGCGCGACCGACCTTTTTTAATGCTTCAGTTAGCAAAAAGCTTTTACTGGTCTTCAGTATACATACTCACTTAGACAGTGACCACCATATTGTCCCACCAAATGCTTTCTTTCGTCCGTTCAAAGCGAAAGAGGCCACCGGAATCTTGTGACTATAACTAGTCAAAAGATTGCTTCCGATAGACGATCAGGTAGCTGACGTCATAACTATTCTATACGACCTTAGGTCATCTGCATAACTATAACCAATCAGAGACAAGATGGCGGATGAACCAGCGAAGAAAAAAAGAAAGTATCAGTCAACTTGCGCCGGCCGACAATGACAGACTCGGAATTGAAGAGAAGAAAGAGAAAGAGAGACAAAATACCCCTAAGTAGAATTGAGATCGGACAAGGAAATACAGAGCTTGGCTTGACCACCCATCCGGAATTTGTCGCTTTCTTGTTATGTGAATCAGTAAGTAATCCGACTACGGTCTTTGTCGATCTTCCTATAGTTCCGCGAGCGCTAGTGACTGATTTTCAGAATTCATGATCTTCAGTAGAATTTATCTCTTACTAATTTTTGCAAGATTTTAAACCTGTTTTATCATAAAGTTACGAGCTAGTTCATCAGATTTTATGCTGCAAGGATCTGAAAACTACGGTGTGTGTCAAAATTGCGGCACTGACATCGCTGGTCGTGACACGTTTTTGTCACCGAGTCGAACAAGCCACGCCCCCACCACGATCGTTACTCAGGGTCAGGGTAGAAGGTCAAGCGGAACCCGCATTAATTTTGACAGCATAGCGAGTATGGAAGGGTTAATTTACATTCTCGTGGAAAATTATGTCAAAGGGATGCCGGAGAACATCAGTACATGAGTGTACACTGACATGTGTGTACCCACACCGATGACCTCGTCTGCAGTATTGACTGGGTTCTGCCTTGTGACGTAGACTAGTAAATATGCACAAATTTAAAACAAGGCCGATGCAGACGACAATCTGCGCTCTCGGGTACAAAAACAACACACCCACCAAACGATGAATTTCGACATTTGGCATTGTATTTACATCATATAGCTCTAAGTTAGTACACAAAGGACCCATACATAATACTGTCAGCAGTATCTGTTGCAGACAGTTTTCTGACTGTGTTGAGATGCTTGATCCTGGGGAGAATAATTTTAAAGGTTTTGCGATTCTGCATTCATACGTCTTTTGTAGCGCATAGAGCCCACTGCGCCTAGGGATTCAGCGCGAAATAAATGCTCGTTATTATTATTATTATTATTATTATTATTATTATTATTATTATTATTATTATTATTATTATTATTTATTAAAAAGCTAATTAAGATAAACGAAAGATTTCTGTCAACCGATATAACCTGTTCAGTGCCAAGAACACTTGAACATCACCCAACTGCAAGAGGTATAGATCCT
>BTPG01000004.1:81303144-81343144 GCA_036245525.1 Semisulcospira habei | reverse complement strand
CACTAATGCCCATGCTCGTATTTATAAATTTTGAATGACAAAAGAAATCTAAGCGGATTGGATGCCCAGGTTTAGTCGTGACAAGTGAAGAGATTCAAACGGCGCATTAAGCAATTTTTTTTTTTTTTTACAGTTTTAGCCCGAGATTAAACTCCCTTGGGATATAGCTAGTGATGTGTTCCATTCATTTCTCCGTCACGCTGCCATTTCATTCATTGCCGTTCTTGCTAGCATTTGTTAACCCCCCCTTGTCCATATAGCTTCCTGTACCGTCATCCTCCCATTATGTGCATTACCGTTCTTGCTGTCAGTTGCTAGTGAGGTTGCGTTTGCAAAAAAAACCGATTCCCTGCCAACAACGAACAACAGGGAAAGCCAAAGTGTGCCATAAGCTTAGACAACACTCTGAACAACACTCCAAACAACTCCAAGAGGCATAGATCCTCATGAGCCCTCTGTCCACGTACGTAGCCACCTGTACTCAGCCGGGTTGACGGTACCGGTCTGAATGCGCAAAAAAGGGGGAGGACTTGTAAAGACTCATAGTGTGAAAGACGGAAGAGGTTCTAAGTCTAAGTAATGCAGATGTCAATGCTGTCAGCAAAGGGCACAGATCCTCATGAGACCCTCTGCCTGGAAATGTGGGCTCATGTAGATCTTTGTCTTCCTGTTCTGCGAACGCCAGATGATTTGGAATCCTACGCTTGAAATTAAAACACTTTCATGAAGAAGTCCGTCCGTCGCATTTGCTCACGCCGGATGAGTACCTACTCTCACGCACACGTGAACCATTATGAAGCGATGCACACCGGAGGCCAACAAAACTCAGCTTCTAGTGCTGCTGCACATAGTGAGCTCTAACGAGGTTGAACATTCTCAGACCTGGGATTTGATCTCTGGAGACTATGAAATACATGAGAGCTCAGGAGCTAGATCGAGTCAGTAAGAATTGAAGGGTGGTGCCAGAATAGCTGGGCGCCTCCAGGCGCCAAGCTATTCCGGCATCACCCTTCAACCTTCCTGGTCGATCAATCAGCTATTGTAGTAGTGTACCATGGGGAATTAGATAACTTCAAACTGTATAGAGGCGCCCGGCCAAGCTATTCTGCACCACCCTTGAACTATTATGGTCGATCCATCTTCAATTGTAGTGTATATTCAGGAAATCACATAACCCATTAACTGTACAGAGGCGCAAAGCTATTCTGGCACCACCCTTCGAACTGTCATGGCAGATCCATCTTCCATTTAGTGTGTCATGAGGGAATTAGATAACCCTCAAACTGGAAAGAGGCGCTATGCTATTCTGGCACCACCTTTGAACTATCATGATCGATACGATCAGGTAACCCTCACGCTGTGTAGAGTCGCCAAGCTATTCTGGAACCACCCCCCGCCGTAAGATGGCCTTAGCTGTCTGCTCGGCGTTAATCCCCACTAACTAACTGGAACCACCGTTAAACTGTCATGGCCGATTCATGTTCTGTTATAGGTATCGGGGGGGGGGGGGGGGGGGGGAGGGGGAGCGGGGAGGGAGGGTGGAGGGGGGGCGGGTGGAGGGGGGATTAGCGTCGAGTCAGTTACACGTAATTTTCGATAGCCAGTGCCTCTCAGCTATTTTTAGCCCCACGCAATATCTCGCGGCAGTGACCGACATTCGCGTGAAAACCACACAGAGACATAACACCTCATGAGCCCCCGCTCACCCCCCCCCCCCCCCCCACCTCACCCCGAAGTCCCGACCCAATGCGCAAAAGGCCGTAGTGCCGCTGTCGGCCTGCGCACGGCCGTGCGCTGGCCAACGGCGACGGACGACGGCCGGCTGGCCTTCTGCACAGTTGTACACAAACCAAGGGGAATCATTCAGCGCTGGACAGACGAACAGTTAGATCCCCTGCCCCCGCCTATCAGGCACCCATTCGCCAGCCCACAGAGAAATACACAGGTATAGAACAAGACGATCATCTACATCCCTAAAAGGATGCATCAGGTCTCGCCTATAACCCATGTCTTTCTCCGGAACTTAGGAAGTAGGCACGAGAAACATACATACACAAACACGAAGGTGCTTTACTATATGTGGTCGGGTAAATACCTTGATTTCCCACAGTAGATGCACAGAACATTACACAACAATGTAACGATACAAATTTGCCTCGAGTTATGGATACTCACAAACCAGATAGGTGAGGCTAGCGCTGGCAAAATTGTACACAAACCAAGGGGAATCATTCAGCGCTGGACAGACGAACAGTTAGATCCCCTGCCCCCGCCTATCAGGCACCCATTCGCCAGCCCACAGAGAAATACGCAGGTATAGAACAAGACGATCATCTACATCCCTAAAAGGATGCATCAGGTCTCGCCTATAACCCATGTCTTTCTCCGGAACTTAAGGCATCCGTACACGAGGATAGAAATGGGCCTATCCTGTCCTATCCGCGCCTATCCACCCACTCGATAGTTGTCGATAGGTCTCGCTAGCTCGCCGATACTTTCTATCCGCCTGATAGTCCGAATAGAGACTGCTTCTATTTTCCTATCCTAGCCGCTCGCCTATCGCCAACAACCAATCAGCAGAGCAATACGCGTCACGTGTGATTGTGGTTTTCTACTGTGCAAATATGGCGGCAAAGACGATGAGCGACTGCCAGACTGCCCATTTTATTGAGCTAGTCAGAGAAAATCCGTGTATCTGGGATACACGAGATCCAGCCTACCATGACCGAAATGCGGACGCTGAAGTATCCACTCCCTCGCCCACACTCTTTTCTCCTTCTTTCTAGCCACAATAATTGCGGTTGCTGCGGCAATTGTGCTCAGTTTTACGTCGGATGAATCGTCTCTCATGTACGCAGCCATTTTGTTTGTTGTGTCTCGTGTACATGAACGTCTCGCGAGATTTTCCAAATAAGGAAATAGCGCACACGCCTCTTGCTGAGAGCTATCGCCGTGTACGGTGAAAAACTATCAACCAGATAGAATAGTCCGCCGATAGTTTTCTATCCTCAGGTCAAAACTATCCACGTGTACGATTGCCTTTAGGAAGTAGGCACATTGGTGGTGGTGGTGAAGGGGGGGGGGTGGGGGCGATGGGAATGGCTCTGGGGGCTCAAGAGGGTTTATGTCTCATGCAACTGGGGGCCGTTCGCTTTTCTCCGGCAGTTAAGGGGTGAAACTCGTCTGACCTCAGGTGCAGATTTACTCACGACTAATGCTTACCACATTTCCTGTCGCTTTTGCCTCACATGACTAATCAGCTACTTGTCTCTGCATTAAGCCGTTAATCAATTATTGAGTCATTCCTGAGGCAATGACCCGTTTCGCTGGCTTAAACATGGCAAAAAAAAAAAAAGGTCTTTTAAGAGTGCGCAACGCGAGCAGAGAAAAAAAACATCCGGTAAACATCGTTCCTCCTCTGCCTAATTAATACTAATTAATACTAATTAATTCTTTATAATTACCTCCCTGATCAGTTTACAGCTTTGAAAGCCACATTTTCCAAACAGGGTAATATAGTATATAAAGTAAATGTTCTATTGTAGTGTATCAAGCGGGCGGGGGGGGGGGGGAGGGGGGGGGGGGCGGGGGGTAGGGGGTGGGGTGGGGGGGGGGATTAGGGTCGAGTTACACGTAATTTTCGATGGCCAGTGCCTGCCTGTCAGCTACCTTTAGACCCACGCAAAATCTTGCTGTAGTGCAGACGGACAGTTGGTTGGCAGTTCCTGCAACTTGAGGGCAGATCACCCACAAGCCGTACAAAGCCGTCAAGCTATCTGGCACCTCAGTCAGTCATCAACTGTAATAGTAGTACATGTAGTGCGCCGTGGTTAATCCTTTTGCCTGTCGGTAGCGGTTTTTGTCGCGATGATTCCTACAGGAATCATCGCGACGAAAACTGCTACCCGACACGCAAAAAGGTTAAGCAACATTTTCAGGACTCGAGGTCTCACAGGATGTAGGGTCTGAAAGCCGCACAGCAAAATTGACGTTTGGACTGCTGTTAAAGTGTGAATCTTCGCTTCACATGTCAAAATCTCGAGGTAGCTCGATTCATAATTATTCGGTGTATTAGGCAATTATAGAATTTCCCTGGGAAACGCTGTCATTGCCTATTACACGGTACACGGCGGGCTTCAAGCCCTTCCCTGCCACTGTACGTATACATGGAGGCCAAAAGAAACGCTTCAAGGTCACGCTGAAGTCGTCCCTCAAAGCGTTTGACATCCGCCCTGACACCTGGGAGCAGACGGCTCAGGACCTGGTCGTGTGGCGCTCCTCTCTCTACAAAGGGTCCGCAACCTGTGAGGCCAACAGAACAGCTGCAGCTGAGCAGTGGAGACAGGCAAGGAAAGTCAGAGCCAGCGACCCTTCACCCAACACTGTGACCATTCCCTGTCCGCACTGTCAGAGAACTTTTCGGGCGCAGTTCGGCCTCATCAGCCATCTACGCACCCACAGACCAGTTCCACTCCCGCAACACATTGTATGACAGAAGTGGTCCTCATCGTATCGTGTTGGACAAACGAATATATTTCTCTTTCTGAAATCTTGGTTTATTCTACGACCAAAAACCAACACCGTCAAAGACACATCTGGTCTCAGCAAGAGGCATAGATCCTCATGAGCCCCCGCAGTCGCGGGGGCTCATGAGGATCCATGTCTCTTGCTGTTGGATCGTGTTCACTTCATTTCTCGGCAGAGAAGGTGTTAAAGCGACCCACTCCAGGCAATAAAGGTTGAATAGTTCGCGGTATCTCCTTTATAAATGCTCTTAGCATGTCTTACAACAACGCCGGCACGTGTGCCAAATCACGTAGATTGTAAAATGAAGGGTAGAAAAGTCTTAGTTGAGGCAAGACAACATTGAAAACCCGTCGTGCTGGAGAACGTTAGCAATCAAAGCCAGAGATGGAACAGATCGCTTTAAAGCTCCAGGGTGGGATTTGTTGCTGAAATGTGCCGATGCGACGGATTTTCAATGCTGTGTTGTTTCACCTAAGAATTGTCTCCGCTTCATTTTACAATCCATGTGAGTGCGCTCGCGTAACAGATATTTTATCCTGCCCTTTATATTGTGAGGCCGGCACCTTAATACAGTATTATATAGTATATAAAGTAAAATTATAGTATAGAAAGGAGAAATTACGACATATTAACCTTTTAGCAGGTGGCTTTAACCCGTTCAGTGCCCGATGACGGAAACTGTGTTTCTGCAGTCTTCGTCGGTTGAACATCAACAAACCAAAATTGTTCTAGGAAGATGGATTCAAAGCGGTGTCAGCAAGAGGCATAGATCCTCATGATCCTCCACAACTGCGGGGGCTCATGAGGATTATACCTCTTGCAGAAGGATTTGTCACATTTTCTCGGCACTGAACTGGTTTTAAAAAAAAAAGACTGCTTGGTCCATTTACGCTGGTCTTTTTCACACACACACACACACACACACACACACACACACACACACACACACACACACACACACACACACACACACACACACACACACACACACACACACACACACAAACCCAAATTTACTATTCAGTGATTTTGATCTTTTGGTGAACCAAGTGGTACATCTGCTCGCTTTATATTTATTTATTTATTTATTTATTTATATTTTGTCAGTCTTGCGTCGCGTCAGCTTGTTGAGGTACCGATCATTGCTTGAAAGAGGACAACATTCTCCACAGTACGCATAAGGCTATCGTCATGAACTCCTGCGCCTGCGCCGACACGCGAGACTCTATGGATGTAGCAGATGGACTGGGCTGGCTGAAGTCCTGAAAAACTATGTTCTTGTCATTTTAGTTAACCCCACCCCCTTCCGTTGAATGCATTCTTTATTTAACCTTTGAGATCGGTCCGCTTCATCTAACGACCTTCCAAGGAACAGGAATACAAATTGATGTCAGCAAGAAGCATATAATATGTTTTTTTCAGTTGCACGCCAAAGAGTAGTAGCCGTCCTAGGAATGTCTATAAATAGTGGTGCCAGCAAGAGGTATAGATCCTCATGAGCGCCGCGAACGCGGGGGCTAATGAGGATCTATGACTCTTGCAGATGGATCGTGTTCATTTCTTTTTCCTCGACAGCGAAGGGATCACAGTTAATATTATACTAACAAGAACCCGTTTGCCCATGCCCTTTGAACGTGAGGAATTGTACATGTATAATACGCGCTGACATTTTGAATGAAACGTGAAATGATGTGTAATTACGCCTACTATTAACATTCGCACAAATACAGTTTCCATTTTCGTTTTTTTTTTTTAATGAAACTTCAAATAACAGATCACTTCAACATTCGTCAGTGCCAGAATCAATGTAAGAACGTCGACGTCAGAAGATCCTCAGCCGTCCAAGGAGCAATAATACAAAGTGGTTGCAGCAAGAGGCATAGATCCTCTTGTGCCCCCGCATCTGCGGGGACTCATGAGGATCTATGCCTCTTGCGGTTGGGTGGTGTTCAATTTTTTTCCTCGTCAGTGAAGTGTTTAATGCAGATATTTTGTTTAACTTTATGAGCTGCCTCATTCCTTATAGCTATGAATCAGTTGCAGGAGACTAATTAATTCTGAAAGCTTGATTGTAGTGCCCATCGCCCAATTAGGTTATTTCTTCTTCCGTAGTGGCCAGTATCATGGGTCTATCTGTATATGCGCTGCTGTGGTTTAACACAGCGTTGGTTGTCTGGCCTCAGACTGAACGTGCAAAAATGCTGGTGAACAAAAAACATAGCCATCTTCAGAAGAAAAAAAAACATGCTAAAAATAAAAGAAAAAAGAATTTGAAACAACTTTTAACAATGACCGATTCAAACACCGGCCGATTCAAACTTCCGGTCAGAAGAACTTGAATTGCCGAACACAATACAGCCGATCGAACTTAAAACAAACATTTTGTTACCTAAAGGACAATGGACGGTATGGCACGTGACTGTTATGTGGCAGGATCGATCCTTTCATGCAACAGTCACATGCCCTTCAAAGACATGAACCAGGGGTCTATTGCGTGAGGCAGCTGAGTTGTACGCCAGCCGCTAAGCAAGGTGCTCCGCTTTCAGCGGAGCACCTTGCTTAGTGGCTGGCGCAGGACTAAGCTCACTCACGCAACTAGCTCCTGGTGCCAGTTGCATGAGCGAGCTTAGTCCTTCAGCAGCCACTAAGCAAGGTGCGCCTTGCTTAGTGGCTGGCGCAGGACTAAGCTCGCTCATTCAACTGACCCCTGGTGTGTAGGTGCGTGGATGTGGAAGGGACGTGCAACTCCGTGTAAAATAAAGACGTTTCGTTTGCAACTAACGACTCCCCGCAACGAACGAGAGCGAAGTCACGGCGGATAACCAGTTTTACGATGAGCATAGACGATAATCTAGACACCTCTAAGAGGCATGGATCCTCATGAGCCCGGGGAGCTTGTGAGGATCCAAGCCTCTTGAAGATGTTTGGAGTGTTGTCTATGCTTATGGTAGAAGCTGGTTATCCGCCGTGGCCTCGTTCTTGTTCGATGCAGGGAGTAATTTGGAGTAAACGTAACCTAATGTGTCTAGTGACTGCGGTGCAAATAGGACCCGTGTCTTTCTTTCAGTGTATCTTGGATCAGCTAGGTGACACATTTCTCTGTCTTGGGGTGTTAATCTTTTCTGTGGAAATCATAGCGACCAACAGCCAAAGCCCATCACTGCCAAGAAATAGTGAACTCCACCCAGCGGTAAGAAACATAGAATGCTCATGAGCTCCCTCAGTTGCAGAGGCTCAGGAGCCTTCTATATCTTCTGCTGACACTGTTTTCAATGCATGTTCCGTGGACGGCTGGGGTTCTATACGGCTTATTTAACAAAGCATTCACAAACACTTGTTGCGTTCACTGGCAGTGACTGGTTACTCAGGACTAATGTTAGCACATTTCGTGTCGCATATACGGCTCACGTCTTCTTCTTCTTCTTCTTCTCGAACGCCGTCACACTTGGAGTTTGGCTCTCAAAATGAAATTTGTGGTCTTCTGTAGCACCTCCACAGGCCCGTACAGTTTCTCTTATAGAGTCGCGGGCTTCTGCCATATCTCCTCCCTCAGCAGCTGGTGGTTCCCACAGTCCTGGAGGATGTGCTCTGTGGTCTGCTCTGCTTCTCCACAAGGGCACAGGGAAGATGGCACGAGGTGAAAGCGTCTGTGCAGATGGAAATTGAGTCGGTTGTGCCTGGTCCTGAGACGGAGGATGGTCACCTGCTCTTGTCTGGACAGCTGATGGTAACTGTCTAGGGGCCGTTGTGGTGGTCTGTACACAGACTTAATGATGATCTTCATCTCTGTGAAGCTGACTCCATTTTCATCTTGTTCTTTCTCTGCGCCCACTTTTGCCATTCTGTCAGCTTCTTCATTGCCGTAGATGCCACAGTGTGAAGGGATCCACTGCAGCACCAGTCTGGTGCACGTGATGTTTTGCAGTGCCTCTTGTAGACGTGGCAGTTTGCTTGCTGTTGCTGCCTCAAGGACAGACATGGCATCAGTCAGGAAGACATTCTGGGCATCAGGGTATCTCCATCAAAGCAAAGGCTGGCAACCTAACACTGGGCAACACCCCACTGCGGTATAAAGACCAACAGACATACCTGGGCGTCACCCTTGACAAGAGGCTGACATGGAAGCCGCACATTTGGAACGCAAAAACGAAAGCTAGAAGAAAGCTGAACATCACGAGGAAGCTAGCTGGAACACAATGGGGAGCCAATGAAAAGATCCTCAAAAATGTATATTAAGGCACAGTGAGACCACACCTTGAGTACGGATCCAATGCATGGTTGACGGCAGCCCAGTCACACCAGCAGACCATTGACAGAGTTCAGAACCAGGCACGGCGTATCAACACCGGCGCAATGAGATCCACACCAATTTAAAAGATGGAAGAGACAACAGGCATCCCCCCCCCCCCCCCGCATGAGAAGAGATTGCAAAGCCTTGATACAGTCCACAAAGGTTAAGTCTTCCAAAGACCATCCTATGAATGCCAGGATGAAACAGCCAACCTCACGGAGACTGAAAAGATCAAGCTTTGTGAAGGAGACGAGAGCTCTGCAGAGAAAACACCAGGCAAATCTCCCTGCGCAGGTAGAGGCTCTGAATCCTGCTAGTGACCTTCCACCCTGGGAAAGTATGCCAGAAAACATCACCACCTCTTCCACGGTACCCTACATCACCACCAAAGATGAGCACAGCACTGTGAGCAAGAAAGCCCTGACACTGGCCATGCTCGAAGAAAAGTATCCCCAGGAAGCATGGATACGGGCATACACCGATGGATCAGCCACAGATGCAGTTCAGAATGGAGGGGCTGGGGTGTACATTCAGTACCCAAACGGAAAATGGCAGGCAGAGGCAGTATCAACAGGCCTTCACTGCACAAATTACAGAGCTATGGCTCACGTGACTTATTAGCTAATTGGATGTCTGCATTAACTCATTCAGCCCGACGCACGCATTTCCCAAATTTTGGAGGCGTCATCTAACGACTATGCACCTGTTGCAGGAGATGGATCGACCATGATAATTAAAGGGCAGTGCCAGATTAGCTTGGCGCCGATGTGCGCCAATCTAATTTGGCATTACCCTTGAATTATAATTGTCGACCCATCTCCTGCTGTAGTGCGTCAGAGCTGAAATGGGTTAAGCCGTTATGCAATTTTTGAGTAATTTCTGAGGCAATGACTCGTTTCGATGGCTTAAACATGGCAAGTGGTCTGTAAAGAGTGCATAACACTTTCAGGAAAACATCCGGTAAATATCGTACCTCTTTTGCTAGCGTACTAATTAACTCCCGAATTAGTCCACAAATTTGAAAGCCAAATTTTTGACACTTTTTGGGGCTGATACGGGTGTTCTATGTCTCTTGCAGTTGGATGGCGTTCACTCTTTATCGATAGTCAAGCGTTAACAAAACCCCAGTGCGCAAAAGGCTATCAGGCCGACGTCGGCAGATGTCGGTCTGATTGTCTTTTGCGCATTGGACGTCTGTTACCTGGAAAGGGAGGTAATTCGCAAACGTTGTGATGCATATTGTGAACACACCTGTCGAATCTTCGGAAGAAGAGTATTGTAAATATACTGCAGGCAACATGACCAGGACATGACGACACAGTAGTTAGCAAGAGTCAGGGATCCCTATGAGTCGTTGGGGGCAACCTTGGGTTACAGATGACATCTTTGTTCTATGTGACAAGCGTCGAGAATTAAAGAAAAAGAAATCAGAGGTAGAAGGAGCTAAACAATACAGGGAAATTAACCAGGATATCAAGAAAAGCATGAAAAGGGCAAAGAATAAGTGGATTGAAGATCAGTGTAAACACATAGAAGTAAATCTGAACAAAAATAATAGCAAAAACGCATACCAGCTGGTGAAAGACCTGACCAGTGTAAAACAATGACGCTCCTCTATCATTCAAGATAGGGAAGGGAACTGTCTTACGGAAGACCAAGACATACTGAACAGATGGACAGAGTACTGCTCAGATTTGTACAACCACCGAGCTACAGGGGACCCAGAAGTAGAGGCTGCAGTGAAATCGCTTAAAAAAGGGAAGGCAGCAGGAGCAGACAACATCCCTGCCGAGCTAGTCCAAGAAGGGGGAGAAGACAAGCGCCTTACTAACAATCTGCAATAAGATCTGGCAGTCAGGGGATTGGCCCACACCATGGACCCAATCACTTATAATAACTCTCCCCAAAAAAGGCAACTTATACCAATGCCAGAATTATCGCACGATCAGTCTTATATGCCACCCAAGCAAAGTCATGTTAAAAATCCTGCTGAACAGGCTGAAGCCACAGCAGAGGAAATCATAGCTGAGGAACAGGCAGGCTTCAGTCCAGGGCGCAGCACAACTGAGCAGATCTTCAACCTGAGAGTTCTATGTGAGAGGTACCTCCTGCACCAGCAAGATCCCTATCATGTCTTTGTGGATTTTAAGAAAGTGTTTGACAGGGTGTGGCATGCAGCCGTTTGGTCCACAATAAAGCTATACAACATTAATGCCAACCTGATCAAATCGTAGCAAACCTTTACAACAAGGCCACTAGCGCAGTCTGCTTCAACGGCAAAATAGGAAACTGGTTTAGGACTACAGTCGGAGTCAGACAAGGGCGCTTGCTCTCACCTATTCTTTTCAACATCTGCCTGGAAAGAATCATGACAGACGCTCTGAAAGAGCATGAAGGATCTGTCAGTATTGGAGGCAGAACAATCACGAACTTGCGCTTTGCGGACGACATTGATGGTCTTGCAGGAACAGAGAAGGAGCTAGCTCAGCTGGTGGAAAGGCTGGACAGTACAGCCATTGCGTACGGGATGGAAATCAGTGCAGAGAAGACCAAACTGATGACCAATAACACCAGTGGCATTGGCACTGACATCATGATTGGAAGCCAAAAACTGGAAACCGTTAATAAATTCAAATACTTAGGAGCCATTGTGACAGGTGAGGGATCAAAACCAGAAATACTGTCCAGGATTGCGCAGACAACAACAGCACTGACAAGATTGAAGACCATATGGAAGGACAGAAACATCACACTCTGCTCCAAGATCAGACTGATGCGCTCCTTAGTCATCTCAGTGTTCTTGTATGCCTGCGAGTCATGGACCCTCACAGCAGACCTTGAAAGGAGGATGGATACACGCCACTGAAATGAGATGTTTTCGAAGGTTGCTTGGCATTTCATACAGAGATCACGTCACAAACGTGAAAGTGGGAAGCAGAATCAGGCAAGCCATCGGGTCATATGAAGACCTATTAGCCATATGTAAAAAACGCAAACTAAAGTGGTATGGTCATGTCACGCGTTCATCAGGCTTGCCAAAACAATCCTGCACTGTGCAAGGAGGACGAAGAAGAGGAAGACAGAGGAAAAGATGGGAGGACAATATCTCAGAGTGGACAGGACTGAAGCTGCGCGATACGCTAACAATGGCAGAGAACAGAGAGGAATGGAGGGAGCTGGTTGCCAAGTCATCAGTGGTGCCCCAACGGTCGGCAAGACTACGGGATATAGATAGATAGATAGATGAGTCGTTCGGCGGAAACGTAACCTTTCTGATGGCACAGTAGTCCGGAAATGTAACTTCTCCATAGCCAGCCAACGCTTTTTTTAAAATTTTAACCACGGCATGGTCAGCGCCACGTAATTAACCCCACGCACCAATGGAACGAGAATATAAATCGGGACCGGCAAGAGGCATAGAACTTCCTGAGGCTCGGCATTCGCGGGGCTCATGAGGCTCTTTAACCCAATACTCAAAGGCCATTGGGCCGACGTCGGCCTGATGGCCTTTGAGTATTGGGTTAAAGAACCTTGCAGCTGGGGGTGATCGCATTTCCTGAGAGTCAAGGAGTTAGGATATAATAAAGTACGGGGTTTCTTGTCTTCTAAAAATAACGGATCAAAAAGTTACGTTTTCTCACGAGTATTGTTAACAATAACGACAACGATGACATCCAAAACGACTACAACGACGACAACAATTATCATGGTCGATCCATCTCCTGCTGTAGTGCGTCAGGGATGAATGGGTTAACCCATATCATTCGGAATACACCAGTGTGAGAAATACGTTTGACTAAAATAGTTTAATGGTAGTGCCAAAATAGCTTGGCACCTCTACCCGCCAAGCTATTCTGGCACAGCCCTTGAACTAAAGCCATTGGCCTATATCCTTATTTGTAAGTACTGTAATGTAGCTTGAATACAGCAGTGTACAAATGTGAAACTTTTAGCCTCAGTATGATATGGGTTAAACATCGTATTGAATAATTAACTCTTTTGCTGCCAGTGATCACTGATTCCGCGTTTGAACCATTACACACTGACCAATATTCGCGTGAAACCACAGCGAGACATAACACCTCATGAGCCCCCCCCCCTCTCCCCCCCCCCCCCCCCCCCCCGAAGTCCCGACCCAATGCACAAAAGGCCGTCGCGCCGACATCGGCCACCGTTGGCCCGCGCAAGAATGTGCTCTGGCCAAAGGCGACGGACGACGGCCCGATGGCCTTCTGCGCATTGTGGGTGGGGGGGCTGGGGGGCGGAGGGGGCGGGGCGGGGCGGAGGCGGGGGGGGGGGGGGGTGAGGGCCGGGGGGGCTGAGGGGGGGGGGGGCTATGTCTCATGCAACTGGGGGTCGTTCGCTTTTCTCCGGCAGTTAAGGGGTGAAACTCGTCTGACTTGAGGTGCAGCCTTAATCACGACTAATGCTTACCACATTTCCTGTCGCGCTTGCCTCACATGACTAATCAGCTACTTGGATGTCTCTGCATTAAGCCGTTAATCAATTGTTGAGTCATTCCTGAGGCAATGACCCGTTTCGCTGGCCTAAACATGGTCAAATGGTCTTTTAAGAGTGCGCAACGCGAGCAGAAAAACACCCGGTAAACATCGTTCCTCCTCTGCTAGCGTACTAATTAACTCTTTATAATTACCTCCCTGATCAGTTTACAGCTTTGAAAGCCATATTTTCCAAAACTCAATAATATAGTGTATAAAGTCAATGTTTTATTGTAGTGTATCAAAGGAGATGGGGGGGGGGGGGGGGGGGGGAGGTTAGGGTCGAGTTACACGTAATTTTCGATAGCCAGTGCCTGCCTGTCAGCTACTTTTAGCCCCACGCAAAATCTCTCGTATCAGCAGTAATTATATGAGTAAAAATATTGTTGACGCGAAATCGTGATGTTAGATTTTTAGATAAAAGCCCCGCTGTCCCAGGAACATGGATTCAAAGTGGTGTCAGCAAGAGACAAAAATCCTCATGAGCCCCCACAACTGCGGGGAATCATGATGATCTATGTCTCTTGTAGTTGGATCGTGTTCACTTTTTGTCAACAGTCAAGTGTTAACAATACGGTTTTTTACCTGGCAAGGGAGGTAATTAGCAAACGTAAGCACATTTTAGGCCTGCGGAATCCTGGGAATAAAAATTCCTGATATATATATATATATTTATTTGTTTTCCTCCCTACGTCACACGACCAGTAAATTTAGCGCAAACTGTACCATGTGACCGTGATATAAAAACCACTGTAGCGAAAAATGGCGGACGTTTTATAGCCCTCTCGATGACGCGTTACGACCTCGTTTTCGAGTCTTGATAGCAACTCGGTTCGACAAAATAGCAGAAAAAAACGCACTAAAGTAGTCCTATTTGACGTAATACACATCATCTGCCTTATTTTTTTACGACGTAAGGAACCAACTAAACAATATTTCACCACTAATTACACAGCGCAAACAGCAAAAGCCTTCCACCGAGACATTTTCAAAGTTCGGGAAACCACGGAACAAAAATAGCTTCCGAGTTTTTTAAAAAACCAATCAGAGACACAATCCTTGCAAACCGGCAGCAGACTGTCGTCTGCTCAACCACCAACAGGCAACATGCCACAATTTCACCACAGCACAGAGCAACAAATTCAATAACTAAAACGAAAATACACACCCAGCAACACTATACACAAAGCACGCTATTGCCAAATTTTCACGTCACTCAATGCGGGACTATCTGAAGAAAAACATCTCCCGAATTTTCGAAGACTATCTGACATCATGTCTACGCTGTAAACATAAAATCTTACCTTAAAATCCATCTCAGCACTAGTCCTGCTGTTAACAACGAACGTTTTGTTTTGGTATTCCCCGCCAGATATCCCAACACACATGACACTTTAGGATATAACAACGACAATCCGCTGCACACTCGAAGCCATCCAGCCCCTTCTGTCACTCTTGAATCTAAAAGCACGAGGCACCATGCTAACTTGCACAAGCTGTCACATCAGTGGTCAAATGCCGATCGCTTCATCAAAAAGTTCTTAATTTTTCTGAATCACACAGCATTCAAGAAGCACTGTCACTGTCATACTTTAACGACCTTTTGTAGACATTGCAGCTTGAATCATTCTGTACACAAGTCAAGATTAGTAGCTTTTTACTCGCGAAACTTGCGCTTCTGACACGGAATCATGCTACGTCACAGCCTGGGAATCCCCGGCAGAACATGCATATTCAATGGTGTCACCTATCCGCCACAGAAGCGGCCGTCTTCATAAACCGGAATTTTTCTAAACAATAAACGGAGGAAGGAAAACAAATACGTTATTGGTCGGAGGGGTTCGCTACACGGACCTTTGTAGGCCTTCGGGAGGTCAAAGGAATCATTGTACCCCTCAGGCCTTCGGCCTTCGGGGTACAATGATTCCTTTGACCTCCCGAAGGCCTACAAAGGTCCGTGTAGCGAACCCCTCCGACCAATAACTTATAATATACTACACCAATGCTCAATGCCCAATGACGCAAAATGCCCAGGAAATGCTGACACATTCGTAAGCAAGAGACATAGAGCCTCACGATCCCTCACAACATTTAATCGTTTGCTGTCTGCAGCGCTTGTTGTCGCGATGATTCCTGACGGATAAAAGGAAAGTGCTACCGACAGCCAAGGGTTTAACTCATTCTGCTCCAGGACCGAAATCCCCAAATTTTGAAGTTGCCCCTTGAAGACTGTATTACACTTCTGGAAAACGGATCGAGCGTGATAGTTCAAGGGTTGTGCCAGAATAGCTTGGCGCCTAAGGGCGCCAAGCTATTCTGGCACAACCCTTGAACTATCACGCTCGATCCATGTCTTGCCGTGGCGTGTCGGAGTTGAATGAGTTCAGTAAAACCGCGCCGAATACACTATAAACTTGCCACGAACCCGTCCCTCCCTTTGAAGCAGCATATAAACAAAAGCAGCTCAATAATTTGGACATATCCCAATGGAGGGATGAGGTTATTTAGACTTCAGTTAGGGTAAAATTCATATTAAGTTCACAGAACTGTTAATGTCTACTAAATTTAAAATAAAAGAAGACCGGATAATATCGAAATTTTGATTGAGAGTCCGAAATAGCACAGGCGGTTAAACGTCGGAGCAGAAGAGCGAAGGGAATCGCCGGGTCGTGGGTTCGATTCCCGTCCCGGCCCCGGTAGCTGGACTCACAATCCAGGGGGAAAAACGGATTTGTTCAATAGCATGTCCGTTGAGAGGTCCTGGTAAATCAAAGTGGCACAGTTGGAGTGCGCCTGAGTTGATCAGTGTTCAGGTCGTACTCCATAGGCAATAGATTTCCCTGTTCCCCATAACCCGCCCGTCAGGGCCGTCCATGATCACCTCGGTGCTGTGGACGTTAAACCCGAACTAACCAACCAACCAACCATCGAAATTATGCCTATAACCCTCAAATCAATTTGGTGTCCGCATCGGGTTTTTTTTTTCTTTTGTCCACGTATAAACGCTTTAATTTACGTAATACCCGTAGCTGAAGTATATTTATTAAGCAACCTGTTGTTTGATGAAGCGAGACATCCGGGAGAGTTGCTGAATCGGCAAGCATGAATCTGCAACGCGGAGCGGAGGAAATTTCATCCGAGTCGAGTCAGCAATCTCCGCCGGGATGTCGCGCTATATATCCAATATCAACCTGTTGCACTGCAGCATCATAGTGAGACAATCACGGACACATTTTCATTATAAATTTAAGTGTTTTAATACCGTCACTGCCGGGTGGTCGCACAAGTGTGTTTCTGAAATATTGTCAATTCAGCAACAACCCAGTGCGCAAAGGCCATCGGGCCGACGTCGGCCCCATGGCCTTTTGCGCATTGGGAAAAAATCCCGTCCGTGCAAGGAACATAGAGACTATATGAGGACACCAAGAAACACAGATCTTCATAATATACCGCAGCTGCGGCGTCTCATAATGATCTGTGCCTCTGGGAGTTAGGTGGTGTTAATTATTTTCTGAGAAGTAAAGGGGTTAACCCATTTGCTGCCAGTGATCGCAGATTTCGCGTCTGAAACCACAATACACTGGCAGACACCAGCGTGAAGAAACACAAATAGAATGGGAGCCAAAATGGGCATAAAGAACATAGGACTGACAAGAGACGTATATAGCATCCTCATGAACCCCCGCGACTGAGGGTTTATGTCTCTTGTAGCTGGGTGGCGTTCGCCTTGCCCTGGCAGTCAGTTAAAGGGTTAATGCAATCTGATTGCCTGACTGGGTTCTGTGGAGTTTGTAACGTGCTGATTGCCTAACTGGGTTCTGTGGAGTTCGTAACGTGCTGATTTCCTGACTGGGTTCTCTGGAGTTTGTAACGTGCTGATTGCCTGACCAGGTTCTCTGGAGTTTGTAACATGCTGATTTCCTGACTGGGTTCTCTAGAGTTTGTGACGTGCTGATTACCTGACTGGGTTCTCTGGAGTTTGTAACGTGCTGATTGCCTGACTGGGTTCTCTAGAGTTTGTAACGTGCTGATTACCTGACTGGGTTCTCTGGAGTTTGTAACATGCTGATTGCCTGACTGGGTTCTCTGGAATTTGTAACATGCTGATTGCCTGACTGGGTTCTCTAGAGTTTGTACAGTGCTGATTGCCTGACTGGGTTCTCTTGAGTTTGTAACGTGCTGATTTCCTGACTGGGTTCTCTGGAGTTTGTAACGTGCTGATTTCCTGACTGGGTTCTCTGGAGTTTGTAACGTGCTGATTGTCTGACTGGGTTCTCTGGAGTTTGTAACGTGCGTCAAAATGTAATACTGCATTTGAGTTATTACATAAGATCGTGTAAGAACATTTTTATTATACACCACAACCTTCTTTTTTCCGGAAGGGCATACATGCTGATCTTTAATCTAACTGTGCAAATAGTGTTTGTTTTCTTCTTGTTCTTCATTAACTCATTGTACCCCAGACACACCACAGCAACATAAGGATCGACCATGATAGTTCAAGGGTGATGCCAGAATAGCTTGGCGCCTATGGGCGCCAATCTATTCTGGCATCACCATTGAACTATCATGGTCGAGCTGTGTCCTGCACTGCAATGCAGTCTTCAGGTGACAACGGCAAAATGTTGGGATTTCGGTGTTGGGATAGAATGAGTTAAAGTTTGCAACATCTACTAGTGTATCCGGATTTTAACCCCTTCGCTGCCAGTGATCACACTGACCGACGTTCGCTTAACTCATTCAGCCCGGGGCACGTATTTCCCAAATTTTGGAGGCGTCATCTAAAGACTATGCACTTGTTTCAGGAGATGGATTGACCATGATAATTGAAGGGCAGTGCCAGATTAGCTTGGCGCCGATAGGCGCCAAGCTAATCTAGCACTACCCTTGAATTATCATGGTCGAACCATCTCCTGCTGTAGTGCGTCAGGGCTGAATGGCCGTTAAAAGAAATGGGACCAAACATTGACATCAAGAACATAGATTAGTTAGTTATTTGGGTTGAACGCCGAGCAGGCGACTAAGGCCATCTCACGGCGGGATGGGTAACAATCTGGCCAGCCAGACTAAAAAGGTCTTAAGACAAGATGTACAAGATCTAAAATAAAAAATATGTCATGCTAAATGTCAAAAGAGCCTTTAAAGGAAAAGACTACAGACTCTCGAAAAGGTCCAAATAATAAAATTCACATAGTCTATGAATGCTCATATAAAATGCTATATTGCTAAAATATAGTCGATTCTCTCAGAAAACTGAAGATTTTGTCCGGGGAGAATCAAGAACACAGGACTAACAAGAGACATAAATGCTCATGAGCCCCCATGACTGCGGGGGTTCATGAGAGTTTATGTCTCTTGCGGCTGGGTAGCGTACCGCCTTTGCCTCGGCAGTTAAGAGGTTAAAATGTTTCAGTGTCTCAAAGGGACAGCGTAAGGCTTCTCAGGTAACATAAATAATTGCAGGCCTATCTCCTGTTCCACTCCCTGGTTATTTTCTTGTCATTGCCGGGATGAGATTGCCCGCCCAGCAAAAGGTCCTCTGGCCGATTCAGGCAGCAGTTGACCCACCCTGCTTGCAAGACGTCGGCCGGCCCCAGGACCTTTTACTGGCTGAGAAACCGACCGCAGAGCAGAGTTCTTAACACTTTTAATATTCATTTTCCAGGACTTTGTTTTTACTGTCACTGAGTTGTAGTGCCTATATATGTATCGAAAGCCATTTCAGACCGCATGCCTTAATAATAATAATAACAAATGGCAATGCCAATAATAATAATAATAATAATAGTAATAATGAGGAGAGGTCGAATAACAACAACAACCACAACAACAAAAATAATGATAATACAGCGCATCATAGTTACGTAGTCACATTCTTCCGACTGAAAATCGACTCAAAAGACCGCCGCGATTTCACCACAACAACCACACTGCCCCTAGTCTGCGCCATATTCAATCTAAGATCGGTATGGAAACGGTTTGTGACTTCGAAAGTCATACTTATGTCTCTCTAGAGCCCCATCGGTGCAGGAGCTCATGACCCAGTATATAGTATACTAGTACGCAAAAGGCTATCGGACTGAACTCGGCCGCAGTGGGCCTGCACACAATTTGGTGCCGTTTACAGATGTAAAGCTATGTTCAGACTACTGAGTAATAAAACTCTGTTGACAGAAAACGTTCTCTCCCTTCTTTTATTGATGGACTGTGAATTCTCTGTTGATTCTCCTCCCAGTAAGCAATGGTCATCGGGCCCACTCCGGCCGTCGTGGGTCCGAAGGCGTTTTGCTACTGGGGCTTCGAGCGCCGGTCATTCACTCTTGAATCCCTGGTCGTAGGTTTTGACAGGAAACACTACCCTCTGGACTTTTAATAGCTCGATCTAGTGGGTTTTTTAATTCATTTAATCACGCGTCAACATCGATTTTTTCACCTTGTCAGTTCGTTTGGTCGTTTGAGTAGCGTTTCGGTATACTCAGTCTCCAGCACAACGATCTGACCGTATAAAAAACAGACACAAACAATGTCAAGAAAATGATCTGACTGTTTGATGTATTGGTAATCTGAAGTACGAAATAAACAAATAATAAAACTAGCACAAGTCAAGTCAACTAAAAACAAGAGCTTTATTGATCCAAATTTAAGATATAGAAAAATAAACCAAACACCAAACTGGTGGTATTTCGACAATTTTTGCCATGTAGCCATCTGCGACAACTGATCATTTTTTTAAAAAATCAGATGATGTTGCTATGATTCTAATGTTTTTTAAATGTTGAGAGCGAGTTACCTGTCCCTGTCAGGAACTCTTTTTTTGTGTGCTGATCTGTCATTTTGGACCTTACACATCCCACTGTTCCAGGCATTCAGTGCATGGAAGTTTAAATCTAAATTTAAAGAGGGTCCAGATATTTAGCCGGTGTGGACAGCTGTTTCGGTCTTGGCGACCTTTTCACTTTCAGCACACCATCGGCAATAGCGGAGGAGGCAGGAATTTCTGCCTACCTGCAATGACAGCCACATTTTACTGTGGTGTCTGCAGGGGCATACATTCCATGCCACCACCTAGAGTTAAATTTCCATGCACCCTAAAAGAGAACCTACCAAAAGGGGGGAAGGAGTTGCAGTCGATATTGTAGTAATAAATGAAAAGAAAAGGGGAGACTGCCAGTGCTAATATTTTAGGAAGGTTACAAAGTAAAGTTAGGTAATAGCACTGTCAGGGGAGAGAAGTGTGCATGATCGACCAGTGATCATAGATCTACTGTGAACAAAACACACACACTCACACACACACACACACACACACACACACACACACACACACACACACACACACACACACACACACACACACACAAAAGAGATAGGAAAGAGAGGGGGCGCTAAGAAAGTGACTGGAAGCTTTGACCTAGATTTCAATTTCTACGCACTGAGTAGCTGGAACAGTGGGATATGTGATACGCCGCCCCCCCCCCCCACCCCCCTTTCGGGGGGGGGGGGGGGGCTTCCATATGCATTGCTTCCAGTCACTTTCTTAGCGCCCTTCTCTTTCCTATCTCTTTTGTGTGTGTGTGTGTGTGTGTGTGTGTGTGTGTGTGTGTGTGTGTGTGTGTGTGTGTGTGTGTGTGTGTGTGTGTGTGTGTGTGCTTTGGCCACAGTAGATCTCACATTTCATATAAATTGCTTCTTCTTTTTTTTTTTTCTTTTACGAGATGAACCCTAGCTAACCGGTCAGCAACCTGTACCGGCCATCGAATCAAATTCAAATCCAGACCGAAAAGGTCAGTGCCAAGCGTGTAAAATGCAGAAGAAAATTCCAACGGAGGAAGAAACACGCTTAGAAAAATCTACAATTTAACAATATTTCGAACTTAATATAACAAACTTGTTTGTTCGTCTATTTTGGAAAAAAATTGTTTTAATCGTTGTAAGTTTAAAAGTTTTTTTTACACAAAATATTAATAAATTGTATTGTAACTACCTTTTCTAAGCGTGTTTCTTTCTCCGTTGGGTTCTTCTCAGAACCAAATTCAGTAACCAACCAGAATATCTAGAAGGTAATGTGCGCTGCATATGCATTCACTCGCCTCATCTTGTTGTCGAGAAATTATCCCCGTCAATGCCGAGATAAGGTGATCAAGATCCAACGGAACAGAACGTAGATCCTCATGAGCCCCCGCGACTGCGGGGGCTCATGAGGATCTATGCCTCTTGCTTGTGCCAGTGCGTGTCCATGTTCCTTGGACGGTTGCGGCTTTAGGTTGTTGCATGAACACAGACTCCAGAAACAAAATAAGCGTCCAGTAATAGTCCAGGAGGCTCGTGAGGATCTACACCTCTTTCAGTTGGATGGTGTTCAGATTTTCAGTCAATGCGTTGTAAAGAATAAAATAATGGCCAATTTTCTATGGCATGCCTTTAGAGGCGCCGACTGTGTAGGTGATGCGAAGGACTCGGGGGAAACGATATATCATTGGGATCTCATGGGCAGTGAATTAACTCACTCAACCCCAAGGCCACATTTCCCATAGCTCGGCGGTTTCACCTAACGCCCATGTACCCGCTGCAGGAGACGGATCGACCATGAAAATTCAAGGGTAGTGCCAGATTAGCTTGGCGCCTATCCGGCGCTACCCTTGAATTATCATGGTCGATGGATCGTCGGGGCTAAATGGGATAATAACATGAAGTGTCAGTGGACACTTAGCCAGACACACTATCTGAGCTGTTATTGGTACGTTTGCCGTTACGCTTAAAGACTGTTTCTTTGCTGAGGAGCAAAACGACTGTTTCACCCGTTCAAGTCTTTGCGAGTGAAGGAGTCACAATGCTCATCTGCAAAGAAAGAACTAAACAATGCCTTTGGGAGAGGAACTATCACGTTGCTTGTCTTGTCAAAGAAAGAAAGACAAGTTTTGGAGAAAGATTGTTCCTGTCATTTCTGCTTCCAAAACATCTTGCCCCACTGCCCAGACCGGAAGACGCGAGCAGCTGCAGTCGGCCATTACAAAGGAGTGGCAACTGACCCCCAGCGGTCTTCCCATTCAGTAAAAGTTCGATCGACAGGCCCTTATGCTTGAGATCTGAGACTCACAGAGACATCCCTAGAAGCAAAACGTCTTCGGACCCACGACGGTCGCAGTTGGCCCGCGCAAAGTTGTGGGCGGGCCCACTGCGGCTGTCGTGGGTTTGAGGTCCTTTGTTTACTGGGACTGGGGATGGACTCAATGCCCATAGGAAATAGAATTCGAGAATCTTAATTACTCCCCACTCCTCCACCAAACTCGCCTTAGCATTTGACGCTAAATTCTTTCTGGTGTCATTTTTACCGCATTTCCATGAAGGAAAGCTCGATCTGCAAATGGCACAGTACACCAGAGAGATGTCTGATACTTTAATTGGCAGAGAGGAGTCTGGAGCACGGGTGATTAGGTGGAATGTCCCTCCTGAGGCTGGCTAAAAGACCGTTGTCATCAGTTACACGGCGAACATGTGCTGTCGTCGCCTCTTCTATAAAATCACAGCAAAGGAAGAAAGTATACAGAAAGAAAAACGCGTATTTTCTTGTGGGAGGCTGTTCCATAGCAGAAGACTCTTGTACGAAAAATAGCGCTGCCCCTAGTGATTTGCTTTTCGCAGAGGGAATATCAAAGAGTGCAAGTGTCCGACGAAGATCGTAGCTGTCTGGATGGAGCATGAATGTGTATTTACATCAATCCACTGGATACGTGCATGTGTCGAATGAAGCGTGCTTTGTTTTTGGGGGCTGATTCCCTGCCAGTGAACCCTGGCTGTGTTTTTGAAATCATTGCCAACTCATAGTCATTCCCCAGCCGCCAAAGCAAAACGGACACGAAGCAGTTTAAGCAGGAGGCATAGATCATCATCAGGCCCCGCAACAGCGGGGCCTCATTATGATCTGTATATCTTGACGTTGTGTGGAGTTCAGTTTTCTCAAAAGTGAAGGGCTTAATGAGACCTTTGCCAAAAAGAACAAAGGTCTCTTAACCTTTTGCCTGCCACTGTCCGTACATTTTTGTTTCTGAACTCTGGGTTCATTCCACGACCAAAAGCGAAAACCGTCCAAGAAACATGGCTATAAATTGGTCTCAGCAAGAGGCATAGATCCTCATGAGCCCCCGCAGTCGCGGAGGCTCATGAGGTCTATGTCTCTTGCAGTTGGACCGTGTTCACTTTTCTCGGCAGTCACGGGGTTAAAACCAAGACATTTTACGTCACAGGTATAAGGATTTCCAATGGGCGTAACAAATCTGATTCTGCCTGGGGTCCAGTTCCTGGCCCTTTGGCGCACACGAAAATATCGCTTTGTCCCTGACCTTGGTTGTGTAAGCGACATATTTTTTACTGTCTCAGGCAGATGGATATATTCGTGAAACTGTCGCATAATGAAAAGAATAATACAGCTAGGGAATGACAGTTAAGGAGCAAGGAAACAAAAATGAAGATGAAGGAGGCTCGACAAATACGTTTTAGCTTACACCACCAGCAAACGACATATTTCTATGACAGTCAAATTCGCTCTATAACCAGGTCGGATATAACAAAAATCGCACATAACAACATTTTTAGACACTCATGCATCCCTTATTTGCAGCGTTATTGCAAGACATATAAGTTATTGGTAGCAGGGGTTTGCTACACGGACCCTTGTAGGCCTGAGGGAGCGCAAAGGAGCCATTGTACCCCAAAGGCCGAAGGCCTGAGGGGTACAATGGTTCCTTTGACCTCCCGAAGGCCTACAATGGTCCGTGCAGCAAGCCACTGCTACCAATAACGTATTTGTTTTCATTCCTCCACTATTTCCGTAAAAGAAATCAAGAAGAAATCTTCCGACCTGGATCACTCCAGACATGACTGACGTCCAAGGAATATACATTTATACATAATAGACTTATGACGTAAATTTAAAATCGTTCATGACGTTGCCGTCTCGAGTAGTGTGCCTGTTGGTTCGAACAACACTAAGTAACTTTTTACTTTAGAACGTTTTGGTGATCTGTTATAGAACAAAACTGGCATCCAAGACGCGTCAGAAAGATGGGTACAAGAAGTCCGCCATTTGTCGCTACAAGGGTTTTTGTAGCTCGGTCACATGGTACGGTTTGCGCTAAAGGGATTGGTCGTGTGACGTATGGATGAAAACAAGAACATTAATAAAGGAGACGCCCTGACTTCAGTTTTCCTTTGTAATTAACTTCGCTTGTAACAAACTTCGGATAAAACAACAGAAAAATGTGGGTCCATTGACAATTTGTAATATATATGTAAAGTTTACTGTATATAATTTTGTCTTTAACCCTTTCATCCTGATACACCCATTGCATGACATAAATGTGACTGATAGTTCAAGGGTGGTGCCAGAATAACTTGGCGCCTGAGGCGCCAAGTTATTCTGGCACCACCCTTGAACTAAAATAGTTGATCTATCTCCTAATGTGTAATGCAGCCTTCATAGGACAATAAACAAATTTGACAAAATCAGCGTGAGGATGAAATGGGTTAATAAAACTTGTCGGTGCACGCCTAATTATGGGCAGCGATCTTCGCTTGAAACAATTATCGCATTTAGCCCCAACGCCCTGCAACAGGCAATGGATTGACCATGATTATTCAAGGTAGTAGGTTCTCTCTTAGGATGCATGAAATTACAGCTCTAGGTGGAGGCATGGAATGTATGCCCCTGCAGAAACCACAGTAAAATGTGGTCTTCTTTGCAGATAGGCAAAAGTTCCTTCTCTTTCTCCAGTCCACCGTGAGATGGCCTGAGTCGCCTGCTCGGCGTTAAACCCCAATAACTAACTAATAACTCTTCCTCCAGTGTTGCCGATGGTTTGCTGAAGAGGTCGCCTAGACCGAAACAGCTGTCCACACCGGCTAAACATCTGGAGCCCCCTTTGGGGACCTAGATTTAAATTTCCATGCACCAAGGGGCTGGAAATCCAGTGGATATGTGATACGCCCCTTCGGGGGAGGGGGCTTCCATATGCATTGCTTCCAGTCACTTACTTAGCGCACCCCTCTTTCCTATCTTTTTTTTTGTGTGTGTCTTTGACCAAAGTGGGATCTATGATCAAAAGTCGACAATGCACAATTCTCTCCCCTGACAGTGCTTTTTCCTCACAATTCTCTCCCCTGACAGTGCTTTTTCCTACTTGTTAGTTTTTTCCAGTGTCAGGTCAGCTTGGTGCCTTCAGGCGCTAAGCTAATCTGGCAGTACCCTTGAATTATCATGATCGATCCATCCCCTGCAACTGGTACATAGTCATTAGGCAACGGCACTTCTGGCCGCGGGGTTAAAGGGGTTAAAGCGGCCTGAGCCACGTGATAATAGAGTGTTTCCTCCGCTGCCTATTCCCGTCTCATTATCACACGCCCACGGCCCTTGTAGTTTTCGCTGCTCATTGAACTGTTATTCCGCTCTCATGCTCATGCTTACCCTCACCCCCTAGGTCACTGCCTCAGTGCGTTTAACAGGGATGTGAAGTGGACAATATCCGCACCAGTAAAATGCAGGCGTAGGACCTCATTAACCACTGCGTATTGTATTGGTCAACGAGAATCCGTGTCTTTTTGCTAACTACAGTAGCCGTCGGCGTAACATGCACGATGAACAGGTGACCTGCTTCGTTCGAAGACAGGGGGCTTCAGCAAAACGTGATATTTGTCACTTAGCAAGATGCGGGGATCCTCATGAGCCCCTGCGGGTCGAAGGGGCTCATGAAGATCTTCGCCTCTTGCAGGCGGAAGTGGTTTTAATTTCGGAACGCTCTGTCGCTGACCAGCAGACTAACAGTAACAGGCCGTAAAAACCTGGACGTCCATTCAGTGTCTCCTTTTATGGTCTACAGACTGCACGATAAAACTGGCAATGGCGTTGTAACTGATCATCAACTGATTGTCTCGTAGTCTCTCCCACCCAAGGCATGCAGATCTATAGGTGGGTCCCAGCACAAGGGTAGATGTTTATGAGCATCTCAGCTGCGCGTGACTGCCATCATCTCTTGCAGCTAGATGTTGTTTTGGAGAATGAATGGAGACCGTAATAGGGGAGACAGATGCGCCGGTAACAGGTCTCATAGTGGATGATGTCAGGAACAAACGTAAGGAGTTACAAAAACGGTGCCACCTTCCTGATGCAACAAGGACAAACCATCATTTCGCGATAGCTGTTCCGAGAACTCGATCGGCTTTGTACAACTCTCGCGCTTTTCCTGGTCATGACTTACCAGGCTGTCTCAGTTCACGCATGGTGATAAAGGTTAGTTAGTTTATTCGGGTTTAACGCCGACCAGGCGACTAAAGCTATCTCACGGCGGGATGAGTAATAATCCGGCCAGCCGAACTAAAAGAGTGGTCTTAATTCATTGTGTCCCAGGTACCAGATCCCCTCATTTTGGAGTTGTCCGCTGAGGATCGCATTACAATTCAGGAGACAGATTGACCATGATAGTTCAAGGGTAATGCCAGAATAGCTTGGCGCCTATAGGCGCCAAGCTATTCTGGCACCACCTTTGAACTATCATGGTCGAGCCATATCTGGCTATCGTGTGTCGGGACTGAATGAGCTAAGACAAGTCAATGTATGTAAATTAAAAAAAAAAAGTTCATGCTAAAATGTCGGACAAGTGTTTAAAGCGATAAAGGTACGGGAAATGATATGAGGTGAGGTGAGCTGAAGTAAGCTGAGTTGAAGTGAGGTGTGGTGAGGTGAGGTGAGTTGACTTGAGATGTGGTGTGGTGTGGTGTGGTGTGGTGTGGTGTGGTGAGGTGAGATGAGGTGTGGTGAGGGGATGTTAGGTGTGGTGAGGTGAGGTTAGGTGAGGTAAGGTGAGCGGAGCTGAGTTCAGGTCAGGTGAGATCAGATCAAATCAATCAGATCAGATTAAATCAGATCAGATTGGTTGAGATGGCTTGAGATGAGATGAAATGAATCGAGACGAAATACGCTATTATTTTATTGTCACAAGACAAAATGTTGCTTGTCAACTGGGGCAAACACAATAATAAAAGTGAGAGTGAAATACTAAAACCAACAAGTTTTATAATACAATTAATATAAATACTAGAATCACATTCTTACAAAACATTCAGCCACTAAGTAAACGCACAAATAAGTAGGCACACTCAAATGGATGAATGAATACAGTTTAACCCCCTCACTCTCGGGGAAAGGCGACCACTTCATAGCTGCAAGAGACATAAACCCTCATGAGCCCCCGCGACTGCGGGGGCTCATGAGGATTTATGTCTCGTGTCAGTTCTATGTTCTTTATACCTGTTTAAGTCCACGTTTGTTGTTCTTCACGCCATAGTCAGTGGTTTCTAATACAAAATTCGTGATCAACTGTCAAACGAAGGGGATCTGGAATCCGACTATACGTGCACCTCTTCGAGTTCTGTCCAGATCGTGACAAGATTGGATCGTCGATACTCCCGGCACCTCCCGGTGGCCAAAGGAGCGGAGGAAAAGAATGAAATAAAAATCAGTGGAGCCCGGGACCTGTCCAGCGGATTACGTGGCGTCGACGCCATCAGGATGGGTTATTTGTTGATGTTTTGCTGTTGATGCCGTGTTCTTGTCAGGCAGGAGACTAGAGAAGCCGGATCAGCTAGTCCATTAGTTCAGTCATTGAACACTAGCAAGATGATGCGCGGACGGATTCTCCTGAGCCCTTGCCACCGGCAGGTTCCCATGAGAATTCACGCTACTTGCTGGTAAATGTTGCGTGACTCATTAGCGGTTTTAGGTACATGCTTGTGGGCAGTTTTCCGTTTATTTCTAAGGTCGCCAGCTGCGGTTAGGTTTGTGGCTGGACTTTACCCATTCAACCTTGACGAACTACAGCAGGAGTTGAGATGAGTCGAACATGATAATGCAAGGGCAGTGCCAGTCGGCGCCAAGCTAATCTGGCACTGCCCTTAAATTATCCTGGTCGATCCATCTCCTTAACTGGTGCATAGTCAATAGATGACGCCTCCAAAATTTGGGAAATACGTGCGTCGGGCTGAACGAGAACGAGTTAAACTGTTGTTCAACTTCTCTCTCTCTCTCTCTCTCTCTCTCTCTCCTCTCTCTCTCTCTCTCTCCTCTCTCTCCTCTCTCTCCTCTCTCTCTCTCTCTCCTCTCTCTCTCTCTCTCTCTCTCTCTCTCTCTCTCTCTCTCTCTCTCTCTCTCTCTCTCTCTCTCCATCGCAGAAACAGAGAACATAATACACTGATGCCTTGTGAATATGCACGCCTGCGTTTACTTGCCCCATCCAAACATCTCCCTCCCTACGGTGGGCTTATAACCGTCCCTGCCGCTGGACGCATATTGTGTCTTGGAAATCTGTGTTCATTCAACAACCGTCCAAAGGACAATAAATATAAAGTAGTTTCAGCAAGAGGTATAGATCCTCATGAGCCCCCGCAACTGCGGGGGCTCATGAGGATCTATACCTCTTGCAGTCGGGTGGTGTTGGCAGCGAACGGGTTGAAGTCTGTCGTCCACCCGGCGTGAATGAGCGTGTGTGTAGTTCCTAAGGACAACGCAATACTGGCCTGTTCATCCAGTGTATACTGTATGTGGGCTCATGGCATATTCAGCAACACCACAGGAAACGGATAAGCCCTGATAGTTCAAGGGTGATGCCAGAATATCTAAGCGCTTCTAGTAAAATCCATTATAGTTTCAGATATTGCGTTCATTTTCACTGGCAGTGAAGGGGTCAACCCATCCTTACAACAAAACGGCACATAACTCCTTCTCTGCCATATTTTTGAAATCTTATCAATCTAATGTCAATGATCTCAAGCCCTAAAACAAATAAATAAATAATGACAAAAGTGGTTTCAGCAAGAGGCATAGATCCTCATGCGGGGGCTCATGAAGATCTATACATATACCTCTTGCAGTTAGGTGGTGTTCCACTTTCCTCTGTATGGTCGTGTTCAATTTTTCTCAGTACGGGCAATCTGTCTTCTTTTTAGTGACATTAATGTCAGCATAGACGCTCAAGTTTTCAGGCATACATGCCTCAGCTGGTTCTGCAGGTATTTACAAACGATATAGGATTTAGCGCTTCGGTACCCACATCGACCATACCCGACTGAAAACGATGACTTCTTGAATTTGAATTAATCTGAGGTGTGATGAAGACTGAAATGCCTCGTGGCACCATTGATCATTGTGAGGATTGAAGACAGGCCACTGCAGACTGAGGCACCACATGTTCACCAGATTCCACACTGGAGACACTTCTGTGTGCCTCTGTGGCACTGCAGTCAAGACGGTAGAGCATCTCCTGCAGAATTGTTTAACTTAGAAACCAAGTGTCAGTTGTTTGAGCGAGCTTAGTCCTGCGCCAGCCACTAAGCAAGGTGCTCCGCTATAAATGGCTTAACTGTATGTCTTTAACCGGAAGAGACGGAAATGGCAAACCGGAAATTGAAATGAAAGACGCATGCGTTGTACACAGTCAATAGCTCTGTTGGGCCTAAGACAAATAGTTTGTGACAGCCGTTTCCATAGGAATCCATTTTTTTCCCCGCTAGGATTCAATGAAATTCCGCTCAGAAAGGGGCTAAGACAAATGTGGTGACAGAGGTGGGGATAGCTAAGATTTTGTTTCCTGTTACTTGAATGTACAATCCTCGCCATTTTTACGTTCAGTAGTGAATCGTCGCGACCCCCTTCTGCGTGCAGCTGCGTATACATGGGTCACTGGTCACTGATGCAAGAGATCTCGTTTAGAGAGCCAGCAGTTTTTCTCTCCTAGCCCTTATCATTCGGAACACACCTGTGTGGGAAGTAAGTTTGACTAAAATAGTTCAAGGGTAGTGCCAGAATATCTTGGCGCCTAGAGGCGCCAAGCTATTCTGGCACTACCCTTGAACAAAAGCCATTGGTCTATATCCTTATCTGTAAGTACTATAATGTAGCTTGCATATGGCAGTGCACACATTTGAAACTTTTAGCCTCAGTATGATATGGACTAGTGATGGAAAAATTATTGCAAAATGACTTGACAATCATGACAATTTTCTGCAAACCTTATCGTTACAGTTCTTTAGCGATGACAACGAACAACTATAAATGTGAAACGTGGCTCACGCGGAATCTTCCCGGCAATAGGCGTACTACTACTTAGGAGGAAGGAAACTGCTCCGTGTAAAACGTGACGACACCGGGTACACGCGATACAGAGTTTATGATCGAACATTTAAAAACATGGTCCCACTTAGTCAGGTACCGGTTTTATAACTCTCTCTCTTTTATTTTCTTCTTTGTATTGTTTTAGCGTGACCTTTTCTTTCCAAAGGCGTAGAGGCGTCTACTCCCACTTGCAGGAAATATCTCCGAGCCAGTAACTGTCCCTCTGCATTGCAGCGAGACTGATGATTTTTGCGTGGGGAGAAAAATGGCCCACAACACAGCCGTTAGGACAATAAGAGGCAGCTATGGCTATTGAAACTTACGCACAACTCGACCCTGGTATTCAAATTCAATATGAGTGTTCCAGACACTCGGTCTTCTTCTTCAATCTGTAAGGGACACAGACTGCCAAGCGCGATGAAGCCGCAGGGATCGACCTTCTGATGCATGTTTGAAATCCCAACGCAGGGGAATTACGCGAGGTGCGTTTGAATCTTTCCCCGGAAATGGTGTCTCAGATGCACTGCCCAGGTACACGGATGAAATAATGGTTTGAGCAAGAGGCATAGATACTCATGAGCACCCGCAACTGCGGGGGCTCATGAGGATCTATGCCTCTTGCGTTTGAGTGTTACTCGTTGTGCTCCGACAGTTCAGGGGTTAAGTGCTGTACTAGCTGTTATCGCAAACAAGAACTGACAGAGCTTGCCGGCTGCACCGGCCGGACGATGTTTTCCAGTGGCCTTGTATAGTGTGTCGCTTCCATTATGATGATTGCTAACTTTTATAGATTTCTCTTTTCATTGCAGTCGGCCCACGTGCAGATTGTTTACCGATAAGAGAAAGCACGCGCATCTGGTCTGGAGGGAGGTAAGGGTTAAAACAGGTAGTGGCTGGGTTGGGTTGGCGTCGGGGTTGGAGTGAGGTGATAAGGGAAGAGGGAGGAGGGGTGGCGATGATGAAGTGTTTGTTGACGTTTAGTTTTTGGCATATTAACTCATTCAGCCCGACGCACGTATATATTAGTATATTTCCCAAATTTTGGAGGCGTCATCTAATGACTATGCACCAGTTGCAGGAGATGGATCGACCATGATAATTCAAGCGAAGTGCCAGATTAGCTTGGCGCCGACAGGCGCCAAGCTAATCTGGCACTACCCTTGAATTATCATGTTCGACCTATCTCCTGCTGTACTGCGTCAGGGCTGAATGGTTTAAGAAAAAAAGTGCAATGGTGCACCACATATCAGGAAAAAGCAACAACGAACGAATCAAGCAATTAACGAACAAACGAACGAACAAACGAACGAACGAACGAACGAACAAACGAGCGAACGAGCAAACGAACGAACAAACGAACGAATGAGCGAACGAACAAACAAACAAGCGAACGAACAAACAAAAGAACGAACGAACAAACGAACGCACGAATGAACGACCGAACGAACAATGATAAAAACACACACGGAAAGAAAGAAAGGGAAAAAAACAAAAAAAAAAAAACAACAACGAACGAGCGAAAAAAAGCTACATGTACAAAATCAAATCAGAGGCAAATCAAAGATATAGGAGGGCGAGAGAGACACCTCAGATTATGACAATGGCTTGGCCTTTCCATACCCCCTTATTTGTATGGTTTCATGCCACGCAGGCAAGAATGTATATTTGAGCATGGGGGTGGGAAGGGGTGTGTTCAGGACTTATCCAATGTATAAAAGACTATAGGGCTGACGTTGGCCATGCGCGAGCTAATGGCGGCCGACGTTTTCAAAATCAGAGCCGGATGAAAGAACATGTGCGAGGTGGACTGGAAGCCGACCCTTTCAGGAGGTGTTAGAGAGCCTTCCGCTGAGCAAAGGCCTTATTAACACGTTGTCAATTCAACTTCAGTGAACCTGATGAATAGACGGAACACGAATACTGTACAATTTGGATCCGGTAAGAGGCATAGATCCTCATGAGCCCCCGCACCTATGGGGTCATGAGGATCTATGCTTCTTGTTATAGGACAGTTGTTGTTTTTTTCAATGGTGGTTGATTTCTTTCTTGCATGGATCACTGCCCGATCTCCACAAGACAATCATGAATCCTACCAGATTTCCAAGCGAGTTGTTAGCTCTATTTTCTTGTCTATCTTGTTGCGTGAGAGTGTATGTTTGGGACTATATATGTGTTGTAGGATGCAAGGTGTATGTATGTTAGTATGTCATTTGTACGGCGCCTAGAGCTTTTCCCAAGCGCCTTAAAATATACATTATTATTATTATTTATTATTTACCCCCCCCCCCCCACCTCCACCGGAATGCAAGCAGCCAGCGGTGCTGTTAACAGTATAAGTTGCACGCACACGGTGCTTAAGTACTTGCTCCTCGGGCATCAATCTGTTGTTGTTGTTGTTGTTTTTTTAATTTAATTTAAGTCTTCCAGATCCAATTTCATCCTACAAATCAAAACTCTTTGATATGCTGTGAGCATCAGACAGCATTTTCCTGTTAAATGTTAGCTTTTCCTCTGACACAGAGTTGCCATATCCTGCTGTTTAGACTGGGACGTGCAGCAGGAACTTTTAACAGTTTCACGATCACGAACACGATCCAGCTGCAAGCGGCATAGATCCGCATGAGCCACCGCAGCTGCGGGGGCTCATGAGGATCTATGCCTTTTGCTGACCCCGCTTTTTGTCCATGTACTTCAACGGATGTGACTCTTTGGCGTCGAATGAACAGAGATTTCATAAACAAACCATGCGACGACTGGCATGGCGTTCTTCTCTCTCTTCTCCTTCACACGATTGTCTGGTACTGTAATTGAACGGGCTAATCACCATGAACTCTCAAACCTTTGATCGACTCTTTCATGTTATCCAGTGATATAATGGTACCATTTTCTTTGAAGAGATCCAAATTAGGTAACGTGTTATCAGCGCATCCATGTTGAGTGCTGAGAATTTGCCAGTGTCAAACAGTAGAAAATGGAGAAAAGCATTCAGTCAATTTGTCTCAATATCTGAGAGCCAATTCAGCACAAATGGGCTTCCTTTGAAGTTAACCCATCCAGTCCTGACACGCTATAACAGGATATGGATCGCCAAAGAAAACGTCAGAGTTCGAAATAGCTCTTGTGGATTTTAAAGCATCGGAGCGAAAGAGAGCAAGGGAAACAGCCGGGGCGTGACTCAAGCCCCCTTTCCGTCTCATTAGCTGGGCATGTAATCCAGGGGGAAAAAAGGCGGGCTTGTTCAATTAAGTAAATATTCCATAGAAAGGTCGTGGTAAATCAAATTGGCATCGTGGTAGTGCTCCTGAACTGATCAGCGTTCAGGACGTACTCCATAGGCTGACTGCCAACCGCGTAAATTACAGAGAACAGTCCAAAGAAGAAATATACACGCTTAGAATGGACAATTCATCATTATTTCGCTTTAAACCCAATTCCAAACTGCAAATAAGTATGTATGTCTATTTTGAAGAGGCTTATTAATATTAATAAATTGTGATGTAACTCTCTATTCTAAGCGTGTTTCTTTCTTGTTGGGTTGTTTTCTGAAGTGCTGGAATACCTGGCAGCTCCCAGATTAGACTTTGTTTACATTAGGCTCGCTGTGTTTTACTGTGTAATTATTGTTTTCTTTTTTTTGCACGGGCCACTCAATCTGCGTAACAAAGGATTATCCACTGAATAACCAACAAAGTATCCAAATTTATTAATTCATTAATGCAATAAGACTACAGACGATACTTTCAAATAAATTAAAAAGTAAAGTAAAAAATAAAATAAATGAAATAACTGCACGCAGGTAAAATAGAATAAAATTAAATTAAAATAAAAAAATAAATTAAAAAAACCACAATCAAACATGAAATTAAAGCTGCCGCGAAAAAACAAAAACAAAAACAAAAAAACACGGTATTTTGCCTAGCGTGATCTAAACAGACGAGTGAAGTATGAAGAAGAAAATGTGGATTTTTGAAAACGAAATCACTATGCTCCCCGCCGACCGCGTGACGCAGTTAGTAATGGATTGGACAAGGGAGGTAATCCTCAGCACGCAAGATCACGGGCACTCAAATCATGAACGTATTTTCACTTGAAACCGAGTTACACACATTTTGGAGATTTCTGGTCGAGCATATTGGTTCAAGGTGCAGTCCCTGATTACCTTGGCGCCTCACCAAGCTATTCAGGCACTGTCCTTGAACTCAGGTTAACCCCTTGTATCTGATGTGGTTAACCCTTCTGCCAGGGCAAGGCGAACATTACCCAACTGCAAGAGACATAAATCCTCATGAGCCCCCCGCAGTCGCGGGGGGCTCATGAGGATTTTATGTCTCTTGTTAGTCCTGTGTTCTTTGTGTCCACGTTTTGGTCCTATTTCATTTGTGTTCTTCACGCGAATGTCGGTCAGTGTGCGAAATCCGCGTCCATTGCCAGTCAAAGGGTTAATATCATAATTTGCTTTTTTTAAAGTTATTTTTTGGCGCAAGTACAGACAACCGAATGAATCGGTCCATCATAAAGCTTAATCTTAAATACTGCGGTCTTCAGTCGCCGTGCGTGGCAGTAAGTTTTGTAATCACTCGTCCAAACCATTTACATTTAAAGTCCAGGAAGTCCCTTTTTTCCCCCGAGAAGCCTTCTAATGCATTACGAACACAAAACCACCGGGGGGTGGTGGTGGGTGGGGTGGGGGGGGGGGGTCGTGGTGGTGGGGGAACCCGAACAAACTTTTACAACTTTTAATGCCACTTTTCATCCCTGAGCCCCTGCATTGGCATTAACGCCTTTACTGCCAATAGGGCGCACAATTATGTCTGTGAAAGCAGGGCACGGTCAACACAGGATGCAGGATAATCCAATGGACCCAAGGAGGACGGGTGTGAAAATGGTCACGTCAGCAAGAGGCAAATAACCTCATGAGCCCCCGCATCTGCGGCGGCTCATGCGGTTCTTTGCCGCTTGCGGGTTGGCGGTGTTCTCAAGTTCCCGGTCAAAGCTGCACTGATTGAGCTCTCGCCACTGGATTCTGAAGATTCCCGGGTCTGAAAGAATAAACAATAAGACGTTGCGTGCTTTGGGTTGATCACAGGATCTCGAGGTCCTGCTATTGACTGCAATTACTAGAGCTCTTCGACGGAAGTTTGCAGATTACTTTAGGGCGTTACACAACAAAAAGAACTACATGTAGGCGTTCTGTAATACCGAAGTTTCAAACAAAACATAACTGAATAATAAAAGTTAGATAATATCAACGACAGGAAAATTCAATTGAAGCGAAGGCCCTGTCACGTACTGACCGTATTCGAAACGACAAAAGAAACAAAAAGCTGGATAAATAAAAATTGAGGGGGTTACGCGACAAAATAATAATAATGCACACGTTGTATTCGGCCTATATTACCAATTTTATGCAAAAGAATGACTGAAAATATGTTAAATTAAAAAATACCTGCGAGAGAAATTCCAAGAGAATGCAGTTCGCGCGAGGTTGTTGATTGATAGACAGAAGTATAGGGAGATATACGACCCTGAATCTCTACGTCACACGTACAGTTTGGAGTCCTTTCAAGGGTATACTTCCTCGCGCAGGGACCATAATTATGGCGTTGAGGCGCGTCCCCTGGGTGGTGGATAGGGGGTCCCTCGCGAGAGGGGTGCACCGAATGAAATAAGGTGCCGTGAACCAACATGGTCTAAGGGAAGGAGACACCGACAGAAAACCCCCGGTCCTCCTAGTAAGGGGGTTGGGCGTGGGGTTGGCTTTCCCACCCTGCAAATAAGGAAATAGCTACAGAAACGCCGACGAATAGACAAACAGCAATTCCTTTCCTGGAGGAGGAAGGTTCTTCTACCAGAAGATTTATGACGTCGTGTGGTGAAAGCCGGAAGTCTTCGGAAGCCACAGGACCGAGCCGCCTCTCTCTATCCAGGGACACAATCATGGGCACAGGGAATGTCAAGACCATGTACCAGAGCGGCAATGCCGCCCAGATAGCAGCGGAAATGCAAAAGTACAACATTGCCCCTGCTAGGTATCAGTGAAGCCAGATGGATGCAGTCTGGGAAGAAAAGGCTGTTAAGTGGGGAGATGATTCTGTATTCAGGTCATGAAGAGGAGAATGCCCCCCATACAGAAGGTGTAGCATTCATGCTGTCACCAGTGGCACAGAGAGCACTGATGGGCTGGGAACCTCTTGGGCCAAGAATTATCTCAGCAGCCTTTAGAACCAGGAAAAAGATTAAGCTCAACGTCATCCAGTGTTATGCGACCACTAATGACAGTGACGAGGAAGAGAAACAAGAGTTCTACGACCGACTCTAGAGTGCTGTGGACAAATGTGCGGAGCGAGACATCACCATTGTCATGGGCGATTTTAATGCCAAAGTAGGGGAGGACAACACCGGATACGAAAAGGTGATGGAGAGACAGGGACTAGGGGAGATGAATGAGAACGGGGAGAGGTTTGTAGACTTTTGTGCTCTAAACAGACTTGTCATTGGAGGCAGCATCTTCCCACACAGAAGAATACACAAAGTAACTTGGGTCTCACCTGACAATACTACAGAGAACCAAATAGACCACATCTGCATTAGCAAGAAATTTAGAAGATCCCTTCAAGATGTTCGAGTGAGGAGGGGAGCAGATGTCGCCTCAGACCACCATCTGCTTACCTTAAGAATAAAGCTCAATTTAAAGAAAAACCGCACAGAGACAACAAGAAGACAGCGCTATAATGTAGGCCTCCTGAAAGAGACTGGAGTGCGAGAAGACATTACACTGGTGCTGTCCAACCGGTTTCAAGCGCTACAGGAGCTAGTAAATGAAGAGGAGGCGGTCACCACAGAGCAGAAGTGGAAGGCAGTTAGAGAGGCGCTGAACTCAACCTGCAAAGACACTGTAGGGTTCAGGAAACACCATCACAAGGACTGTCTGTCGGCACATACCTTGAAGAAGATAGAAGTGAGGAAGCAGAAGAAAGCAGTTGTCAACAACGGTCGCACGAGAGCAGCCAAAGCAAGGGCACAGGAGGAATAATTCGGTAGCCAACCGAGAGGTGAAGAGGAGTATCAGGGCAGACAAGAGGGCCTACACAGACAGCCTGGCAGCAGAGGCAGAAAAGGCAGCAGGCAGTGGCAACATGAAACAGCTCTACATTACCAGAAGATTGTCGGGCAAGTATGGTCATACAGAAAGACTAGTAAAAGACAAAGAAGGCAAGCCTATTGCAGACAGAGCAGACCAACTCGACAGATGGGCTGAGTATTTTGAAGAGTTACTGAACAGACCCACCCCACCCGACCCTTCAGACATCCAGCCAGCAGAGACTGACCTACCCATCAGCTGTGACAGACCCAGCCGGGAAGAGATCAGAAGGGCAGTGGCATTTTTGAAGAACGGCAAAGCAGCATGGCCTGATGGCATCCCAGCGGAGGCTCTGAAAGCAGACCTAGAGACAACAGTAGAGCTGCTGTACCCACTGTTTGGAAAGATCTGGGAAGAGGAGGTGATGCCGGCTGACTGGAAGGAGGGGTACCTAATCAAGCTTCCCAAGAAAGGCGACCTCAGCAAGTGTTCCAACTATAGAGGAATCACCTTGCTGTCAGTACCAGGAAAGGTCTTCAACAGGATCATCGTGGAGAGAATGAAGAACTCCGTTGACCCTCAGCTGAGAGACCAGCAAGCAGGATTCAGGAAAAAACGATCATGTACAGACCAGATTGCCACTCTCCGCATCATCGTGGAACAGTTTCTGGAGTGGAGCTCCCCGCTGTACGTCAACTTTGTGGATTACGAGAAAGCATTTGACAGCGTGGACCGAGAGACTATGTGGAAACTCCTACGACACTACGGTGTACCCACAAAGCTGGTCTGCCTGATCAAGAGCAGCTACGATGGCATGACATATCGCGTGATCCAGGAAGGGCATTTCACCAGGGAGCTCCAGGTCAGAACCGGCGTCAGGCAGGGGTGTTTGCTGTCTCCGTTCCTCTTCCTACTGGTCATAGACTGGGTCATGAAGAGGACCCCTGAGCAGAGAAGAAGCGGAATACAGTGGACTCTGTGGACACAGCTTCACGACCTCGATTTTGCAGACGACTTGGCTTTACTGTCCCACACTCATCAACAAATGCAGGACAAGACCACGACATCTCGTCCCAAAAATGGGCCTTACCATCCACAAACAGAAAACAAAGACAATGAGGCTGAACGCAACCAGGGAAAACCCAGTCTTGCTTGCTTGCACCCCTTTGGAGGAGGTGGACTCCTTCACCTATCTCGGGAGCATCATCGACAAAAAAGGCGGCACTGATGCAGATGTCAGAGCACGAATCGGTAAAGCAAGAGCAGCCTTTCTCCAGTTAAAAAAATGTGGAGTTCCAGAGAGCTGTCACAACACACCAAAGTCCGGATTTTCAACTCAAACGTGAAAGCAGTTCTCCTATATGAAGCAGAGACTTGGAGGTTGACAAAAACCACAGTCAACAGAGTACAGATCTTCGTAAACAGTTGCCTTAGAAGAATCTTGAAAATCTACTGGCCAGAGAAGATCAGCAACGTCAGACTCTGGGAGAGAACAGAGCAGATAACAGCAGAGAATGAAATTGGGCGAAGAAGATGGGGATGGATTGGTCACAGTCTGATAAAGCCAGTTTCCAGTATTATTAGGCATGCATTGTCATGGAACCCCCAGGGAAAGATGAAAAGAGGCAGGCCGAGAAACATCTGGAGTCGAGACCTCCAAGCAGACATCAAGAGACTGGGAACCACCTGGAGTAAAATCGAAGGAGAAGCACAGGACAGGAGTCGCTGGAGGTCTCTCGTCGACGGCCTATACCCTGGTAGGGGTGACAGGCATAAGTAAATAAGTCAAGGGTATACTTCACGCTGCTTCTTTTTACAGTTGAAGACAAAATCGTTGTATTACGAGTTAGGCTTTGCTAGTGGTTTTTGTTGCCTTTCGGATCGTGCGGGGGAGGGGTTGGTGGGGGGGGGGGGGGGAGGTGTGCGGGTGTAAATGTCGGAGTTAATAGTCTCTGGCTAAAGCCCTCGACTCTTACCTCCGACATTGACCCCCCTGACCGGACTCTCGAGGCGATACGAACCACTGGCCTAACTCGTAATACAACTAATAGTATAACTCGTAATACAACTAATAGTATAACTCGTAATACAACTAATAGTATAACTCGTAATACAACTAATAATATAACTCGTAATACAACTAATAGTATAACTCGTAATACAACTAATAGTATAACTCGTAATACAACTAATAATATAACTCGAAATACAACTAATAATATAACTCGTAATACAACTAATAATATAACTCGAAATACAACTAATAATATAACTCGTAATACAACTAATAATATAACTCGAAATACAACTAATAATATAACTCGTAATACAACTAATAATATAACTCGAAATACAACTAATAATATAACTCGTAATACAACTAATAATATAACTCGTAATACAACTAATAGTATAACTCGTAATACAACTAATAATATAACTCG
>BTPG01000004.1:81187557-81303041 GCA_036245525.1 Semisulcospira habei | reverse complement strand
TAATACAACTAATAATATAACTCGTAATACAACTAATAATATAACTCGTAATACAACTAATAATATAACTCGAACTAATACAACTAATAATATAACTCGTAATACAACTAATAATATAACTCGTATAATTACAATCTAATAATATAACTCGTAATACAACTAATAGTATAACTCGTAATACAACTAACTAATATATATAACTCGTAATACAACTAATAATATAACTCGTAATACAACTAATAGTATAACTCGTAATACAACTAATAATATAACTCGTAATACAACTAATAATATAACTCGTAATACAACTAATAATATAACTCGTAATACAACTAATAATATAACTCGTAATACAACTAATAATATAACTCAAAATACAACTAATAGTATAACTCGTAATACAACTAATAATATAACTCGAAATACAACTAATAATATAACTCGTAATACAACTAATAATATAACTCGAAATACAACTAATAATATAACTCGTAATACAACTAATAATATAACTCGTAATACAACTAATAATATAACTCGAAATACAACTAATAATATAACTCGTAATACAACTAATAATATAACTCTAAATACAACTAATAATATAACTCGTAATACAACTAATAATATAACTCGTAATACAACTAATAATATAACTCGTAATACAACCAATAGTTTTTAACCTCTTCACTGCCAGCGGACGCAGATTGTCTTTCTTGAAGTCGTAAACTCAACGTCAAAGATCCCCAGCCGTCCACATAACGTCGATACAAAACTGTTTCAGCAAGAGGCATAGATCCTTATGAGCCCCCGCAAATGCGGGGGCTCATGAAGATCTATGCCTCTTGCATTTGGTTGGTGTTCGAGTTTTATACTGGGCCATAAGAAATATATAATGTTGATAAACATCATGAAAGCACACTTCTTTGTCCTAAGCCTGTGTACATAAAGGCGTCTTAACGCGTCACCCGGGGCGTTTCTTTAGCTTAAGCACAGATTTAGTAATCCTACATAAAAAGGCCATTTACAGCGGCTCTTCTGTCTGAAATAATTTTGCAACTACAGTGACCAGCAAAAGAAATGCNCGTGACCCTGAGACTAGAGGTCACCGAAAAAAACCGCCGTACGGCAAGTCGTATTGCAAACAAGCTCAATTTATCGATAATTGACGAAAGATATATACTGTCTGAAATAGGTGTGTACGCTGACTGTTTCTATGCGTAAAATGTTTTGTTTCCTCAGAAATAAGATACTTTTGCATAAGTTGCGACAAGTCATCGAGCGTAAGGCATAACCTGCGTAATAGCGGGCCAACCAAAGACGGGAAGCAGTCTACGTGGCAGCCAGGAAAACAACAAAATCTCTTCAGACACGAAAAGGTAAACTTAATTAGAAAAAAGGGTGGTGGTGTTTGCTAAGCGATTAGAACACGAGGTACTAGCAGAAGCAAACTGTCGTAATATAAGTGGCATATCTCACTGGTTCAGCGTCCAACCCTTTTATGCACCGCCGTGAGATATCACCTGCACGGCGTAAAACCCTCATAGCTAACTGTCCGTGTATGCATGGAAATTTAAGTCCCCACAGTACTAGTGCCGTCGTCACTGCCTACCTGCAATGAAGAAGACTACATTTTATTGTGGGTTGAGAAGGGGGGGGGGGGGGGGGCATTCCGGCCATGTCAGTCACCACCTAGAAGTAGAACATTTCCATACATTTTCGGAGAGCCTTTATTAATAAGTGGAGGGTATGTAGTCGACATTGTAGTTATATTAAACCAGTGCCAGTGCTTATTATCTAGGAAAACGTACTGTGTGTAGAAAAAAGTCCTGCTAAGGGAGAATTTGGCATTATGAACCTCTAACTCAGTAACTGCTTCCAGTACTTAGTAACTTAATTTGCTCATCCATTCCCTTGCTGTCTTATAAAGGCTATATTACAGATTAGGATATAAGTCCAGCATTTTTTTTGTTTTGTTTTGTTCAAGGATGGTGCCAGAATAGCTTGGCGGATGAGACGCCGATCGATTTTGGCACCACTCTTGAACTATCATAGTCACATTTATGTCAAGCAGTGGGTGTATCAGGAGTAAAAGGGTTACCTAGTACTTTGTAGGTATGTATGTATGTTAAATTAAACCTACGCTACTTTGACTGAAACCCTAATATTTGTTGACTACCATTTTGGATGACCTTGGAATGTGTGATATATGCTTATTTATTTTTTCATTGTATGATTGCGGTTTGTATCAAAGTTTTTGCAATTTCCCTATCAAATTTGGCACAAGGGTAGCTGATGATGAAATCTTCCTCATCCTATAGATACTAATTTGGTTGACTCCTTACACAGGTCAAGAGTCACAGAAGGTTGACAAACTTTAGAAAAATGCATAATTGTAATTTGTAGAGAAAATACAAATGTCACTAGTACAAAAGCAAGCCTTTATGTTGAGACTTGTGACACTTATGTCAGCTACCTCAGTTTTGAAAAGGTCACACAGTTTATACTTATAGCTATATGTGAATTAGTTATGCACATGAGGCGTACAGACTTTGCAATTCTTGTTTGTTCTTTGCGGTGTACACAGTTTGTTTATTTATTTTGAAAGTAATAATCTGCTCCTGCATTTAGTTCACACAAAGTGAAATTATCATGCTGCCGAACAACACAGTAATACTAATAATCGTGTATTTCATTTCAGGCCAATACTGCTGTTGACCTCTCACTGTGGAGTCTCAGTACTCTCACCCAGAGGACTTACTTGCAAACAAGCGCATAAGTATGACGCCTACACCAAGGCCACAGCTCAAGTGAAGTGAAGGAAGGCGACACGTATTCTCCTGGACTCAAGGTAGATCATACCGGTAGATCTGTGACTAGAATCAGGTGCAGAACAAAACACAACTATGGTGTGATTGTGAATGAACACATCATACTGTAATGCTTTCTGTCATTGGCTCATGTGTGCAGCAAGTGTGAGGCTATGTTCTGGGCCATTCGTCGTCCATGGTAAACAGTAATGTTGGCATTTTCTTGGAGACTATTTAAACCACAGTCTTCAACGTGGCCCAAGGATACTTTGTGGCAAGACCTGTCTTAGCATACCAGTTTGAGTTAAGACCAAAGGTCATGAGAAATCAAGAAATAGGTAAAAAATAGCCATATGTTGACAATAGATATTTTTTCTCAAATATTATGCACAAGTACAAAAGCCAGCCCTTTTCTGATGCGTAGACTCATGGCACTTAAATTTCAGTCACCTTTTGGAAAGGTCACACAGTTCAGATTATGTAAATGATCAGTTTTAAATGCACATGAGCGATCCAGGCTTCACCATTGTTGTTTGTGGTGTTTACAGTTTATTTCACATGAGTTTGAAGGTAGTAATGTGTAAACTAAATGTAGGGGCATATTGGGCAGGGGTGGGGGGGGGGGGAGCCCTGCCCTCCCGCCCTGGCCCCGAATTGTTTATAATGCTATAACAAAGTCCCTTTTTGGGGAGTTTGGAACCAACCCACCCTGAAATAAGATCAGATGTAAAATTGGCATGCTGCTAAACAACACGTTAATAAACATGTATTTCATTTCAGGTCAATGCTGCTGTTGACGTCGCACTGCAGAGTCGCACCCAGAGGGTATACTTTCAAAACAAGCACAGAACACAGAAGTATGACGCCTACACCAAGAAGAGGCAGGAGCTAGTCAGGTCATGTTTGCTCAAAAGGAGAAGGTCACAGCTGAAAGCAGGCAATGCCAGTTCCAGTAGATCAACTATTCTCCTGGACTCGAGGTAAATCATACCGGTTGATTTGTGAATAGAATCAGGTTCATAACAAAACACAACTGGTGTGAATAAACACATCATACTGTAATGCTTTCTTTCATTTTGAAGATGGTGTAGTACAGTACCAGCATTCTCTACAACACCGAATGCTAAAATCACTTGCTGTCAACAAGTGGCACCATATTGCATTTGATTTGGAAACTAGAGGCTTGTGCAAGTCTGCAAATACTGTCATTTTCTTTAATAAGCACTTAGTGCACACAGAATGATAAGAAAACACTGAATACCAGCTTTTAATAATAAATAATAATAATACCGTTATTATATAGGCGCTTTTTCTCAATTTTGGGGAAATCGACTCAAAGCGCCGCGCCTGAAACCCAACACACACATTCACGAAACAGACACGGATTTACGCCATTTAAGACAAACACAGTACAAACACAGTACAAGACAGACAAAGGGCCAGTTCAGCTACTGAAGTTACTGAGATTTTTGATCGCTTGTATTTGAAATTTGTAAAGTGGCCTGAGACCGGTACCAAAGTGTGGGGGTGGTGGGGTGGGTTTTTGGTCCAGTGTGTACTGTTGCTAAACAGCAATATGTTAAAACGTGTCCTGTATGAAACATTTTCTGCAAGTTACACTGTGATGCTGATTCTAGATATATTTATACACCCATTGTGGTCATTTAAAGCTCAGTTGTGTCTCATATGTGGCTCACGTGTGATAGCAAAACTAAGTGTTTGTAATGGGTCATCCGTCGACTGTCTGTTATCTGTGGGCAACTGTAACATTGGTATTTCCTCAGAGACTATTTAAGCCTCAGACGTCCAACTTGGCACCAGGGTACTTTGTGGTACAATCTTTCTAAACATACCAACTGCTGTGACCTTTCAAAGGTCAGGGTCACGGGGGGAGGGGGGGGGGTCCAGAAAGGGGTAAAAAATGGTCAGATTTTGACACAAATTGTTTCTCCTCACGCAAGGTCACACAGGTTGGACGTATTATGTGGATTGGTCATACACGTAAACCATAAGGACATTCATTGTCTTTCTTGTTCTTGCTCTGAATACTGTCATAATTATTATGCATATATGTACTTTGTAAAAATACTTGCAAAACACATATATATGCACGCATAATGTGCATTTCAAAACTTTTTTTTTGATTCTAAATTATCTTTTGCAGGTTGCAATAGCCACATTGAAGAAGAGTTCAGCGGGTACGTCTCTCCGGGATGGCCAACCGACAGGAAGGCAAAGGAAGTGAACTGATTGTCCTGTGGGCAAACGTCCTGTTATTTTGCTGTCCATCCACAATGCTGGCCACAATGCCAAGGTTTTGGACAGTCACATCCTTCGCAATGCAGCAAACGCCTTTGCCTTACTGCACTCTCCTGTCATGTCACGATTTGGAAACGCAGCTTAATTTGTATTTTTGATTATCCAGGGAAAAAACCCTTTACTGCCAATGTGTTCATTTTTCGAAGACATTTCAGCATATAAACAGGTCTTTTTTGTGACAAGTTCCGAAATACTGGCATACATCAGTCATTCAAAATATGTACTCCACAGCTGACTATTATGGGTTAGGAAACAGTGGTACAGATAGATTTTTTTTTGCAGCGTCGGTGTGAAACAAGGAGAAAACTTATCACTGCTCCGCTTTGCATGATTATAAATGATATACATTCTGAAAATGGTCATTGGCCTCAGAGTATAACACCCATGGGTCCTTTCTGAAGAGGGGGTGTGCCAAAATATAGAAATGCAGCCAGGGGGGGGGGGGTGCGGGGGGAGGGGGGGTAGGTATGTAGTATATATATACATGTGTCATTAAACCCTCTGCTCAAAATATACCAAATGTGGACTTGCTCAATGAAAATCGCAGTACTTCTAAAGAGTGAGTTGACCATGTAGTTCTTGCATTGCCCTCCATCTGTCACAGCAGTTTTCATTGGTTGGGTGATAACTGATCATAGGCATATGATATGTACTGTACTTTGTTTGTTTTATTATTTTTTCTTCCTCTGTCAATCGTTGACTTTCAGCTGTGTAGCTTTACTTATCGTATCAGAATTGCTAATCACATGGTTCATTTCACACGTTTTCCAGACGTACTGTACATGACACATACCAGCAAACAGAATGACCTAACTATGATCTGTGTCCATACAAGTCATTTGTGCTGTCTAAGGAACATGTGTACATGTGTAGTTAATTTTTGAGCGCAATCATGTAAGTTCTTTTGTGATTTTTCTCATGCCCCCAGCAGGTCCAAAATTAAATAAACAAAGTAAAACTGAAGCCAACATTGTGCACAGTACCAGGTTGTGTGTGGTAGCTGCTATGCAATGTGCAATCAGTTGTGACACGATAGCCTGCACCATGTTGAGTTTTTGAAGAGTATTGCTTATATTAATGGCCGGCATGGTGCAGACTGTAGTAGTGTGAGGACAAAATAGGCCGTGAGGCCTTTGCAAATGTCCTTTCTTTCTGAAGTTACTTTATGAGTCTGCTATTCATGAAATTTTCCTATAAATCATTCATCATATGAATAGAAAAAACTCTTTAAATTTTGGTAATTCGTCCATCTGGTTTGTAAAGAATTTATGTTAGGTGCTTTTTTTAATGAAACTGGTAACTCATTCCAAACAATGGCAACTCTTTTAGAAAAACAAAACTTTCGCAGGTTAGTGTTGCAGTGCCTTACAAAGAATTTACCTTCAGCGTTTCGGGTTGTATTGCAGGCACTCTGCCAGCGTAGCACTGATGTATTTTGCAGTGTTGTGATATGGTCGACTGCACAGACTTTGTATCAAGAGCAGTAAAAGTATTGTTTGGTGTGCATGCCTATATTATGCAGACTAGGTGACACAGTGCATTTTACCCTTGTTATGCAGTTGTTACGGTATTTTATGTTGACATCAGCATTGTGCAGTATATGTTATGGGGCATGAGACTGCATTTCACTTAGTTGTGCTGCAATGGGACAGAGTGTGGTACTGGTAACAGTATTGTTTGATTTTGTGTTATGTGTGTAGTGTAGTGGTGGCTGGACACTGAATTTCACTGTTATAACGTAGTGGGATGTGCAATGTTGAGTTATATCAGGACTTCAGTGATGCTCTCTCTCTCTCTCTCTCTCTCTCTCTGTATGTATGTATGTTATGTATGTAATGTATTTATGTATGTATGTATGTATATATATATATATATATATATATATATTGTGTTAAGCATTCCGTGTCATCAGTGAAATTTTAATACAGAATAAGATGGCCGTCAGCCGGGAACGCAAAAACTCTTCGTGTTATATATATATGAGGGAAATAATATATGTAGTGGAAGGCTCTAAATGATAAGTCTGTCATTCCTTCTCTCCTATCCCCCTTCTTTTATATACTGTGTAGTTGGCTCCCAAATAAATACCTCATGAGCAAGTGGTTGCCGGTGTCAGTCTCGGTTGGCATGCACACAACTGAAAATGACTTCAGCTCCACTGTTCTCCACCCACTAGCTTGTATAAAGTCAGCACTTTGTCAATGTAAATGTGAATAATGTAGTGGAAATATGTTGTTCCACAGTAAAGCTGTATTTTGTGGGGGAGCTGGGTGGCTCGGTGGTAGTGTGTTTGACTCTCATCCCAAAGGTCCTGGCTTCGAATACAGCTTGGGTCAAAATTTGTTCAGACCCTATTTCTGTGACCCATCTTTGAAATCACCTTATGGACAAAAGATGTTAAGCCCTAAACATTTAACATTTTGTATTTGAGGTAGTTACTTTTGTATGGGTGCCTATGTGCATTGTAGCCTAATATGCTTTCAACATACTTGACTGTACATGTATACTTTAAATGAATGTCTGCAAATACAGCGTTTCTTTTGAAAATAAACAAAGATATTATTCTTTACTCACAATGATCATGTGCAAACATAACGGGGCATATTGAAACATGTGACATTTGTTTTGTTTCCTTATAATTTGTAACCAAAAACTGCTGGGAAACTGAGATTCAGCTGGAGACACAGGTACATCCACTACCAATCTGTTGACAAACATCTTTCAACCAGAGATGTTCACCGACCTGCTTTCACGGATACACCAAAGGAGCATGTAGCATTGCTTGCAGCAGGTATATTAAAACAAATTCACATTATTCATTAATTAATGTTTGTAGATGATGCCAGAAAAATAAAAATAAAAACACTCTGTGACAACACTCTTTGGTGTGCTTTTTCATCAGTGAATCTGTGAATGATTGAATGAATGTAAACATGCTCACAATGCCTGGCTGAAAAAAAATAAATGAACAAATGTACCGAGGTAACCAGTATGCATTTTTATCCAAGACTGAAAGTGGTTTGTTGGTTGGTTCATGGTTTAACATCCACATTACAACGGTGATGATAATGGCATATTTTACATTAAAAAAAAGAACATATATATATATATATATATATATTGTGTGTGTGCGTTTGTTTCATTTAGCGAAGTAGCAACTGTATTGGTTTCAAATTTTTGAGCAGGGAAAAAATATCCATCTACGGGGATTGAACCCTGGTTAACTTGCGTGGCAAAATTAGTATTTTACCACTGCACTAACTCAACTACTAAGTGATAACTGGTGCATTTAATTACTTATAGATAAACCTTCTCATCCCGTATCTCCCGTTGTTGTTTGTTCCAGTTTACTTTCTCAATGTCACTAATAGTGATCGAAGACTAGTAGTTTGCAACAGTTTGGGCGTAGGTTATACTTGTTGGTTTGGTAGTTGATTTCCTCTTTTCTCATGCGGGCTTGGGACGGCTACGGCGGAGATATGATCTGCCGGAAGTCAGACATCGCTTGTATCCCTTTTTGAAAACGCACTCGCAAACGACCCAAAGTGCCAATTTTTGCGCGGGACCCCCTCATTTTTTCATAAATAATGTGTGTGATATGATCTAAAGTACGATTTTATCGAATAAAAAGGGCCTGCGCAATTGCCCAACATTGCAAACACTTGAAATGTTATTGATAACATCCGGGCAATCTGCGAATTTACAACATAAACTTTTCTCGATTACAGTTAGAATTCCAATTATCAGAACACACTTTTTTTACGAGAAAATACTAACATACTTTATGAAGTGACCAAAATGTTTCTTTATCATTTTAACACACTATTCGATAAATTTTTGTTGTGTTCTGAAATCAGCTATTTTGCGTGTTTTTGCTGATGGGGTAGGTCACGCAGAAGGCTCAAACTTACAAATATGCCCGGGACCATGGGTCTTTCAGGGTGGCAATAGTCTCCAGACTCAATAAGGCTCTCAAAAAACCCTATAAGCGGCAGTTTTCAATTAAAAAATGTAGGTATAGTATACAACCTTAAGCACAGATTTAGTAATCCTACATAAAAAAAGGCCATTTACAGCGGCTCTTCTGTCTGAAATAATTTTGCAACTACAGTGACCAGCAAAAGAAATGCGACTCATTGGAATCATCAGAAACACTGCAGTGTTTCCGATGATTCTAAAGATGTCGCATTTCCGAGTTTTGCTCGTCAGCACATTTCCCGCTGCCCCTTAAAAGCAAAAGACCGCAAGTCCATATTTAATTTTGTGAAAAGCGAGATTTTCTTTTTAATACAATGAAAATCGCGCTTTTCCTAATTCCCCCCCCCCTCCCCACACACACACACACACACACACACACACACAAAAATGGACTAACTATATACTGAGTTCACATAATGACCGTTGTCAGAATACACTTTGCCAGTCGGATGTTTGGAAATGCAATCTACGACCTGGGTTTTGGGTTCGTCCGTGAAATCGTGGGTTACACCTCATTTGAGTTGACTTCTATCGGAGTGGTCCTCATGGTTACAGAAACGCCTTGCTGTTGTAAAAAAAAAAAAAAAATCGATGGCAAGATTGTGTGTGTGTGTGTGTGTGTGTGTGTGTGTGTGTGTGTGTGTGTGTGTGGGTGTGTGTGTGTGTGTGTGTGTGTGTGTGTGCGCGCGCGCGCGCATGTGTGGACAGGCTTGCGCGTATTCACAATGTTCATTAACTACAGTATCTGTCTGCTCTGTTCACTGTGAAAGTTCCTGATAATATAGAGGTTATGTTTACGCCGGACGAATCTCAGCAAAGAGCCACAAGCATGGACGACACCCCACACATCTTCAAGAGGCATAGATCCTCACCAGCCTGGCATAGACAACACTCTATACATATCCAAGAGGCATAAATCCTCATGGGCCCCAGGACTCATGAGGGTCTATGCCTCGGGGAGATGTTTGAAATGTTGTCTTTGCTTATGCTTCAAGCTGACTAATATTTGTTCTCGTTCGTTGTTGGGAGTCGTTCGTGTCAAACGAAACCTCATTAATAAACAGAGGAGACGCTTAATCGATATCTACTGACGGGCAAATAGAAATGCGAAACTTTTTTTTTTCCTCTGAAAATGTCGCTTTTCGTTTGCTCGTCAGTATGCTTCGTGAAGACGTGGTTGTTGTTGTTTTTAGAACCGAGCCTCTGTGACGGTGCATGTGGGCGATTGTCTGTGCGTGCGTGCGTGCGTGCTTGCGTGTGTCCGTGCGTGCGTGTGTATGACCCTACGTGAGTGCGTGTCTGCCTTTGATTCACAAGATAAAGAAAAACGAGATGCGCTGCGGGCAGCGATGATCAGGGGGCTCTGTCTTTATTACATTCATCATAGATCATCAGTGGAGGACCGCAAATTGGTCACTCGTGAACAATGGCTTCCACTAAGCGTATTAACCCCTTGTAAACATATTTAACCCATTCAGCCCGGACACACTACAACAAGACATGAATCGACCATGATAGTTCAAGGGTAGTGCCAGAATAGCTTAGCGCCTGTAGGCACCAAGCTATTTTGGCACCACCCTTGAACTATCATGGTCGATATGTGTCCAGAATTGTCAGATAGTCTTCAGAGGACAGCTCCCAATTTGGGGGATTTGGGCCTCTGGGCTCAATGCGTTAAACAACAAATTAATGCGGAAACAACAACGAGAATTGTAATATTTTATCTGTAACAACAACTACAACCTATTTTCCTGACATTAACAACACTTCGTTAAAACATGAATATCAGTCTATACTGTTCTTTCACAGACTATGGTTGAAAATAGCATTAATTAGGATGGGTATCGGATTACAACTTTAACACTCTTTTTTCTTGGTTCCGCGAAAACATAGACATAACGTTGGCACATAACAGGTTAACACTTTATATCGATATTCTTCGGAAGGAAATACGCGCTTCTTGACACTACGCTGCACTTGTTGTTTGGGTGGGAATTGAGTTACATATATATGACGTCACATGTAGCCCGTACGTCACTTACTAATTTTTGTTTCACTGATTTTCATTGCCATTGGCTCGGCGCTTTTGGCAATACTTTAAGCCCATGCCTAACCGTGGGACGTGAAAAATGGGATATCGCTGTGAAGCCATGATCAGCAGTTACAAACTAGTCCTGATACATGAAGCGATGCCAGTAAGGTGGAAATAGTGTAAGCAATCAACCCTGGAGCAAAAATAGATCGGGCCGTAGATCTATCCCGCTGTTTCGCGCCAGAATGCCCAAGGCGCAAGGTCGACATGCGTTCGCTTTGAATGAGTTCACTCATCCGAAACGTGCCGCACACGGAGACGCGGCTATTCACCATTTTGTGTGCCTATGCCTAAGTGCAGCACGATTCTAATGAGCAAACGAGCAATAGGTCACTCGATGCAGAGACACTACGACTGACGTAGGTCCTTGGCATTTTGGCTCACTGGTAAAATCACTGTCAGTGTGAGATATTTTACGTATAGGTACACCACAAAAACTGCGACATCACAAAATAAGCGAAACCATGGCTTGACGTAAAATCCTGTAACCCTTTCGCCATCAGGACATTGTTTTCTGCCGATTTTCGCACACATATTAAAGGCTTTACTGCCAATGGACACAAATTCTATATATGAAATCACAAGAGGCTATTTGATTCAGTTAAGCGTTCTTAGCGCATGGAACGCAGGGTTCAGAATGGCTTAATTTTTGGACTGTCGGTAGCGATTTTGGTCGAGGTGATACCTCAGCAGGAATCACCTCGACCAAAATCGTTACCGACCCCCAAAGGGTTAAACTAGTTCTAAATTCGTAACTCATATTCCATACGGTATACAGATAAACAGAAAACTGTCCTATTACGTGGCACGTACAGTGCGGACATAGGGAATGCACACTCAGATGCCTTCCAACAAGCAAAGGGCCCTCGAGCCAATGTAGACACAGCCGTGCAAAGTCTACATGAGGCTGACATCTGCACGAAAACCTTTCGCTTACTGGGAATTAAATAAATGACATTTCGTGGTGATATTGCACTTTCCTGACAGGGACTGAAAGCTGATTTCAAGAAAGCATCGGTTGTGACAAACACAAATGACTTAGCAACTTAAAGAAACCTAAGGAATTGTGACATTCTTAATCAATGACTTCGCGCTGTCGAGACAGCATTGGCTGTGACAAAAATGAACGACTCAGCACTTTCAAGAAGCATTGGTATACTGACGGGCAAAGAAATGCAGCACCATCGGAATTATCAGTGTTACCGAGTATTCAGACAATGTCGAATTACTTTTGCACGTCAGTATAATTGTGAAATACATAGTCCAGACCAAAAAGGTGACTGCCAAATGAATTTCGAAAAAAGAAAGAAGTACACTTGTGCTGTTCTTGTCCTTGCCTATTGTGTTTCTTCCTCTTTTGAAAATTTCTTTGTTTGTTATTGTGACATACCTGAATGCCTTCACGCTGTGAAGAAATCATATTTTATTGGTTGTGACTAATTTCAATGACTTCACATTGGTAATTGTGACATAGCGCGCTGTATATATGCCTGAAAAACTTACCCCAGTACAATGACTTCACATTGGTAATTGTGACATAGCGCGCTCGTGTATATGCCTGAAAAACTTACCCCAGTAGCAAAAGGTCTTCGGGCCCACTCTGGCCGTCGCGAACCCGAGGACCTTTGCTTACTAGCACTGCCAGAAAATTCTTAAAGTGTGACTGGATTAAATGAATTTTCACGGTCAATAACGAGTCGGTCGTCATATATGCTGACGACCTAAAGAAATGCGACATTTTCGAATTCACCAGAAAACACTAACGTGTTTGCGATGGTTTCAAACATGTCGCATTTCTTTTGCTCGTCAGTATACATCTCAAAGACATCGCACTGCTAAGCTTTGGTAACCGTAACATACTTGAATGACGTCATATAACACTGTCCAAAAAGCATGACATAACCAAAGCGTTCTACTAGGAATACATGCCAGTTGCGGGAAATAGATCGATTATGTAGTCCAGTGGTAGTGCTTTGTAGTCTGCCAAAACCTCTGAACTACCACAGACAACCTATGTCCCGCTGTGAGTTCACCTTATCTACAAAAATAGTGTACAACTCTTAGATACTGTGCATGCGGCCATTGGCACAGAACCGGTGGCAGCGTTCTCAAGAGGGTTAACAAAAATACTTGTTCTCTTTCACTTACAGTGTCATGTTGTGAGTTGGGGTTGACCCTTGACAGTTAAAGGCTAGTGTATGGTCAGCTTAGCGTATTTGGCCACATTATAATCAGGTACATATTTCGGATCAAAATACCGGGCTAGTCAGTCAGGCTTCTGAAAATCAGGGAGATAAGTACCCAAGGAAGAAACACGCTTCGGAATAACAAAGACAAAACAGTTTATTGTTTTGTCTTTGCAAAACAGTTTACTGTTTTGTCTTTGTTATACCGAATCGCGAAGCGTGTTACACAAGGTCAAAATAGTTTAGTGATGTGTCTTTGTTATTCCGAAGCGTGTTACGAGGACCCCCCCCCCCCCCCAAAAAAAAAAAAAAAAAAAAAAAAATCACAATTTTGTCCCAAATTCTGAAGAGCGTTACAAAGACAACAAAAATACTGTTTTGTCTTTGCTATCCCCAGCATGTTACAAGGACAAGTTATTCTGAAGCATGCTTATTTGTTTGTCGGTTATTTTCTTAATCAGGAACTACCTTCGAAACAGACTGGCACACTTGTATTCAAAGCCCATGAGACAAATCTAAAATGAGATCTGCTTGGCCCTGGAAGTGAAAATACTATTATGGGATATGGCAGGAACACTTCACGAGGGGATATAACCAACACACAATTAAATATTCAACAGCAAAATAAATTTCAAGTCCAAGCACCCAGTCAGTTGTCTTACTCTTCTGTTGGACAGTCATCGACTTGTTAACTCATTCGAGGCGCCCCGCATCAATAGCTGCGGAAATGTAGAGTGTTGCCGGTGGCAACGCTATACAACACTTCCGCAGTTTTTTTTATGGAGGGCACCTTGAATTGGTTAACCCACCCAACCGTGACACGGTACTGAAAATATGAAGGGGCTATGGCAGTTTACGGGTTGTGCCAGAACAGCTTAGCGTTCTATGGGCGCCAAGATGTTCTGGCACCACCTTGAACCGTCATGGTAGATATGTCTACCGGACTGTAATGAAGTCTTCAGAGGACAGCTTCCAAATATGGAAATTTAGACATTAGAAGGACTTAGTGAGTTGACAACAAGGACTACTTTTCTCTCTCTTCCCGCAAGAAGCACAGGTTCCCACAGCTCTTTGTAAATGCTGGGCCTCATGAGAATCTAAGCTTGTTGCAAATACCACTGAGATGGCAAAAGCACTGTTCAGACAGTCCCGAAATTCAACGTGTTTTGGTGTCATGTGTCCGCCACAATCTATCCACACTCTTCTCAGCTCCCAAATGGCTCAGGATATGCATTCAGCGTGTTTTCTAAGCTGAGATCAAAGCCTAGGACCATTCCCGAAAGGCCCAGAATTCCACCGTTAGTGCATCCTGAGGACCATCAGTGCAAATGTGGAGGTCTCGTTTGAATGAAAGGAGAGAGCCCTGCCCAACGCAGATTTAACGCTCATTTTTACTCGTGTCTGAGAAACACGCAGTCACCGGTATTGTTTACATGTGTGTGTTTTTTTTTTTTTTTTTTTTTTTTTTTTTTTTTTTTACAGTAACAGTAGTTGCATGCACAAGGGGGTTAATGAAGACAACAAGAGGCGTAGATGTATTGACGAGCACAAGAAATGCGATAACATCGAAATCATCATGTCGATGATGTTGCATTTCTTTTGCTCGTCAGTGAATGTGGAGGAGGCCCATGCCTCCTGCTGCTGTCTGACGCTCTGTGCTGGAATTGTATGGCCTCCCTAAGCTTGATATCGTTCCTGTTGACTATAAAATACCAATACTGCCGAAAGCAACACAGCATGGTGTACAATAACGCCAACAACACAACAACAGTCAGAGGTCAGCGAACTTTATGCACATGGATTTTTGACAGTTCTCTGAAATTGTTTTCTCTGGAGGATGACTTGTAGCTAGTTCCGCTTTTCAATTTCACTGCAATTTAAATGAGATGAGTGTTGATGAGTCTGAGCCAATGTTCATGGCCGTTGAAAAACTTTACCTCTGTGCTTAACGGTTACTGTTTTAAACTGTATTAAATTAAACCTTATTAACGATAGATTGTTGAACAACGACGCGTTAGATACAGGTCTCGACTTGGTCACGGAATGTGTATATCAGCAGACCGTGATGCGGCTCAATTCTCATTCTCAGAACTTGGTTGAAAACTGCCTTGCCTGAGTGTTGGATCTGTTATTGAATCTTAATCTGGTTCGAAAATGCAACACTCTTTCTTCAGAAATGAGACAGGCATTCTAAGAACTGAATACTTGATCTGCATGTTGGAAGCTGGATCCGCATTCAGTGACTGCGTATGTCGACGAATACAGTTTGGTTTGAATACATCATCAGGGCGGTCCGTGGCGCAGTGGTTAAGGCGCCTGCCACCAATGCCAAAGGTGCGGGGTTCGATACCGGGTTCCGGCGTTGGACTTTTATCCTCTGGTAAGTGTCACCGTTAATTCGGGCGGACCGTCGGGGGTTCTTTCTCCGGGTACTCCGGTTCTTCCACCCCCTCCCCCACCCCCCACCCCCCACACTTTGGTACCGGTCTCAGTCCACTTTACAAATTTCAAATACAAGCGATCAAAAATCTCTGTAACTTCAGTAGCTGACTGGCCCTTCGTTTGTCTTGTACTGTGTTTGTCTTAAATGGCGTAAAATCTGTGTCTGTTTCGTGAGTGTGTGAGGGTTTCAGGCGCGGCGCCGCTTTGAGTCGATTTCCCCAAAATTGAGAAAAACCGCCTATATAATAACAGTATTATTATTATTATTATTATTCTGGATTCGTTTTTAACGCATGAGTATGTCGATGGATGCACTGTGCAGGAAAAGTGCATCCATCGACATACCCAAGCGCTGAATACGGATCCAGTATACTGGGTATCTATCGACATGATCAAGGGTTGTCTAAACAGTGAGACATTGTACTGCTATACCTAAGCACTGACTAACCGAGGGGACATCTGTAATACGAGTCAGGGGTCTGGCGCCCGGTTTGATGTTATGCGCTGGCAGCTGGAGTATTGAGGCGCAGGGGTGGCTGGAAAACATGGATGGGGTCAGGGAAGAGGGCTTGAAAGAAGTCGTGAGGGAGCGGGGCGGAGCTGTGAAACGGGTGTAGCAAAGAGAAGTCACATTGTCACCAAGGATGCGTCAGCCACTGAGGTTTTCACAACTTGTACTGTCAGAGTCACACTGGAGACAAGCGCATCCAGCGGCGTCAAAAACTTCTATCGTTGGATCAGGGTATCCCTCGCACTCACTGAGTGTCACTATTCTCCGAGTGCGGCCTGTGTACGTGCACACTGGATGATGGCTGATCTTGAAGGGCATTTTGAAATCGCCGATCTGAAACCAAGCGAGAATCCAGTGCAGATTTATGACGAATAAAATGTATACAGGAAACATATAAATGCCAAATTAACTCATTCAGCTCCGACACGGATCAAGCATAATAGTTAAAAGGTGGTGCCAGAATAGCTTGCTGCCCATAGGCGCCAAGCTATTTTGGCACCACCCTTGAAATATCATGCTCGATCTGTATCTAGAATTGTAATACAGTCCTTCAGAGGGCAACTTCAAATTTGGGGATTCGGTCCTGTGGCAAAATGTGTTAATCTGCTATACTGCATCTAAGTACGCGTTTAACCTATTCAATCCCATGCTTGCATTTCTTAATTTTAGAGATGTCACCTAACGACCACGAATCAGCTGCAGGCTCGACCATGATGATTCAAGGGTAGTGCCATATTAGCTTGGCGCCACCGGTCAAAGGAAAGGTTGTGTTCTGAGATCTGTTGATTCAGCGTCAAGGAATCCTATCCGTTCAATGAACATAACTGCAACGTGGGGACAGCAAGAGGCATTGATCTTCATGAGCCCCCGCAACCGCGGGGGCTCATGAGGATGTTTGCCTCTTGCGTTTGGAGATTGGTCTGGCAGGCAAGGGGTTAATACACGCCAACCCACCTCGCTAGAATCACAGCGTCCCCAGCAGGAGTTGACTACGACGAGCCCCTCACAGGTTACATAGTCTCCGTTCTCGTTGAGGAGTGGCGGCTTTGAGGCCCGGAACTGGTAGGTGCGTATGTGGCACTTGAGCGTGGTGCGTGGGTTGATGAGGGACGACGAGGTGCTCACGCACAGCACGGTGAGGAGCACGAGCAGGTGATTGACCTTCATCTGGTGAGCCAGCCAGGCCAGGGCACCTTGCATTGCTGGGGAACGGGAAACGAAAACCAGGTTGATGAATGAGAAACTATGCTGATTGATAAGAATGTCTGATGATGGACTGATCCTTTGTTCAGATAACTAGCCAGTTATCCATTAAAAAAAAGGTCCATCATTAGGTAAAAGAAAGCAAAGAAATGCGCGCGCACGCACGCACACACACACACACACACACACACACACACATACACACACATCACACACACACACACACACACAGACACATACACATAACTTACACGTGATTACCGGAAGCATCCTGTTGCGTTACTTCTCTCTTAAATCTGTCAGGTTTAGACATTTACAGCTTGACGAGGGGTCTGACAACAGATTGCCCTAGCCTGGTGGATGCAAAGGTCCCTTCAAAAGGCTAAGTAAGTGATTAAAATACAGTTGGCATGGCGCTTTATAAAGGTAACGTTTTATGGGGGCGTGAGCAACGGAAGACGTGCAGCAGTAAATATCGTTAACTGTAGAACTTCCCATTAACTGTTTCACTGCCAGTGACCACCAATTGCGCGTCTGACACGACTGCAAAGTGACCGAAGAACACAGAAGTAAATGTGGCATAAATAGACGTACAGAACGTACGGCTGACAAGAGACCTAAACCCTCATGAGCCCCCGCAGTCGAGGGGGCTCATGAGGGTTTATGTCTCTTGCAGGTGGGTAACATTCGCCTTGCTCCGGCAGTTTAAGGGGTGTGAAGGATGTTTGCTGCTCCAAGTCATTCCTACAGTCCCTCTATAAATACGGTAAATCCCGTAACTTACGCACGAAAAACCAGACTGTCCAACTACATCCTGCCTCTGTACAAGTCAGGATTTATTCCGGGTTGTCCGTACAGCTGACAAGACATTGGTTAAATTAACTAACCTATTAATTAACCCATTAGGGATGCAGGCTGCAGCCGAGACTAATCGCATACTGATAGTATGAGTAACAAATAATGAATAATTATACAACGGACGGACGATAGGTCATCATGACTATAAAATATGCACTTTGATTAATATTCCATGCAGTCAGAGTCTGTGGGTCTATACACATCATTGTCATATTACACAGCTAATGGGCAATATGGCATTTATGACAAAGCACTTTATATTATATAGTACACGTGCGAGAAATTAGTAAGACTTGGTTTACGGTAAAATAAAAATAGTCGCAGCTGTAGATGTGTCAAGACACTACTCGGTTTAACCCCTTCACTGCCGACATAAAGTGAACACGATCCAGCTGCAAGAGACATAGATCCTCATGCGCCCCCGCGACTGCGGGGGCTCATGAGGATCTATGTCTCTTGCTGAGACCATCACATTGTTTGTATGCATGTGTCTTGGACGCCGGTTGTGGCTTTTCGTCGTTGAATGAACACAGATTTCATAAACAAAAAGGTACGTGCAGTGGCAGGCAAGGGGTTAACGTGAATCATTTCAAAGTACTTTATTTTTAGTGTTCTCAGAGTCATTTTTAAAATTAATTTATTAGATGCATTCACCCTGATACATTAAAGCTCGTGGGCTGCCTCAAACTATAGGATCCAAAGAAGAGGCGGTGAAATGCGTCATGGGACAATATTTGGGATATTGACCGGAAGCGGATGTACAATCCCAGGTTCTTTCCAGTGAGTAAAAGACCTTCGGGCCGCCGTCGTTCGTGCGCGGGCCCACTGCGGCCGACGTCGGACCGAAGGTCTTTTACTCAATGGAATGTGTCTGATTTAACTCGATTAGGGAGTCTGACTAGTGCCGTCGACTGTCGGAGACAGCCGTGTCTCCATCGCTCGTTTAATTAAGAATTATCATGCCCTCACCTCTGTTTTCACAAGAGGCATAGATGTTTATGAGTCCCTTGCAGTAGCACGGGTTCGTGAGCATCTATGTGTCTTGTAAATTTGAGACTAGATTATTCAAGTTTAAAAAAAAAAATGTTATCACTTTACAGCAGTGATCAGACTCATGTGTGCGTCCTCAAATTCAGGAATTAATCCAGGTTGCCTGTACAGCTGATACAACAGTGGTTCGATTAATTAACCCCTATACAGCCGGGGAATGAACTGAACGCGTTCCACCTGCAGTTGATTTGGCTTATGGGGATCTATGCCTTTTGTTGACATCACTTTGCATCCAATGTTTTTTGGACGGTTGTGGATTTTCGATGCTGAGTTTAAGAACAACAGCAACAATAAAAACACAATCTGCGTCCAATGGCAGGGAAGAGGTTAAGAAGTCAAGCCGATGAAATCAAAATAAATCTTGTCCAACAGCTGGTATTATATTAAAAGTATCTCTCGGCTGTCCTGGTAATCTCGTAGCCTCTGCTGTCAGGCTGGGCAGAAGTCACTGTTCATCATATCGTCTTCTGACAGCAAGATAATGTCTCTAGCGACCCTCGAGAGTTTTACATGAATTGACACATTGAGAGTGAAATATGGTTATTGTTCTTCAGATGCATGTGCAAATAAACACGACCGTGACGCCAAACGTCAATGGCATTTGCGTCATTTGGTAATATTTAGCACTTTTTAGGGGACTATTTTCGTTCATATTTCTCAAAACCTCTCAATGCGCAAAGGGTCATCGGGCCGACGTCGGCTCGATGGCCTTTGCGCACTGAGCTGATGCTTCCCTCACATGGATTCTAGCGGAAATGCAACCAAAAGCGAACAAAATAATGCCAGGAGGAGGTCCCGGAGGTTGGTAAAAAAAAAAAATATATATATATATATATATATATATATATATATATATATATATATATATATATATATATATATATATATATATATATATATATATATATATATATATATATATATATATATATATATAGGTCTTGCGAACATTCAGTATTTCCATAACTTATTTCAAGGCTTCGATAGTGATAGCGTGATTAAACCATTCAGCTCCGACGCACTACAGCGGGAGATGGACTGGGCCATGACAATTCAAGGGTAGTGCCAGATTAGCTTGGCGCCTAAAGGCGCCAAGCTAATCTGGCACTACCCTTGAATTGTCATGGTCGATCTGCGACTGATACATAGTCGTTAGGTGACACCTCCAAAATTTGTGAAATACTGGTTAAAGGGGTTAATTGGATTACTTTGTGAAATCTCTAGCTAACTCCTTCGATGCCCCCCCCCCCCCCCCCACCGGGTCTGCCCTAGGGGACCTTGTTGGGGTTGTCTACTTTTTAGTTCTTAGGGTCACCTTGTCTAACCCCTGCAAGGTGGGTTCTACTCTTTTGGGGGTTTGTATTTCTGTTTTTCTGGTCCATTTATCTGTATTTTTCTTTTGAAATTCTCCCTCCTGTCTGCGCTTCTTGCAGTTCTTTTCTTCATTTAGCGCAGGCACGTCCTGAGAAGGCGTTTGTCGCTTGCGTGACGTAAAGCATTCTATACTCACTCACTCACCCTTCGATGCCACGGGCGGTTTGTTTGTAGTTGTTGTTTTGTTTTGTTTTGATTTTATTTATTTATTTATTTATTTGTTTTGTTTTTTGTTTTTGTTTTTGTAAATCTGTTCATTCAACAATCAAAAGCCACAACCGTTCAAGGAACGTGAAAACAAATTGGTCTCAACAAGAGACATAGATCCTCATGCGCGGGCTCAACAGGATCTATGTCTCTTATATTTGGATCGTGAGCAGCGAAACGGTTAAAAATGTGCCGCATCGTAAGACGCGGGTGAGAATCCACACTTTGTCACGATGGCTCCATTCAGTTACTACATGTGATTTTCTTCACTTTTTCTACATGTAATATACGATTCGTTTGTGCGAGAATAGGCTATAGCACTTACCCCACAAAATGCACAGATTTTCATCAGTTCCTGCGGCTGCAGGGAGGCTGATAAGAATGTGTTGCTCAAGCGGACTGACGAATCAATGTATTAACGATTCAACGACGCTTCATTCTACAACGGTCTAGGTATTGACATAGTCAACAGTCACTGTCATTCTAAACATCTGCCGTTGCTACGTCGAAAACAGGGTTGCTGCTAGAAAACCTGACGCGCCACCATGACAGGAACTGTGAGCGTAACTATTAACCCCTTGACTGCCGAGAAAAACTGAACACCACACAATTGCAAGAAATATAGATCCTCATGAGCCCCCGCAGTCGCGGGGGGGGGGGGGGAGGAAGGGGGGCTAATGAGGATCTATACCTCTTGATGAATCCACTTTGTATCCATGATCTTTTTGACGACTGAAGATCTTTTTCAAGGGTGGTGACAGAATAGCTTGGCGCCTGTAGGCGCCAAGCTATTCTGTCACCGCCCTTGATTGGCGTTGAAATAACGAGGATCTGCAAAAACACTATGTACGTCAGCTGGCAGTGAAGGAGTTAAGTTCAATGGGTAACTGAAGTTCGCTAGGCGTGAAACAGAGCGTCTGTGTTGCTAGGAAGACACATTCAAGGTTGACAGGAAACGTCACCAACTCTAATTATCAACCGGAAAACGCGTGACTAGTGTAGGCACAACCGAGATTAAGAAGATGATGACTAAATGTAGATTTACGTGCAGGTCTGTGATTTTGGACTTCACTGCTTCAAGCCGTAAGGCCAAAATTACAGACCAGTACGCATATTCACACACACACACACACACACACACACACACACACACACACACACACACACACACACACACGCGCGAGCGCGCGCGCGCGCGCGACGCGTACGTATATATACTGATGAGCAAAAGAAATGCGACATTTTGGGAATCCGATGATTCCAAAAATGTCGCATTTCTTTTGCTCGTCAGTATAAATATATAAAGTCCGGTTTCACGACAGCCGTGACTACCATACAACGTACTTGAAAACAAACACCTCCCTAACCATTAAACTCTCTCTAAATTGTGATTAGGTAGATGATTACTTAAGCTAACGACTTGTCAAATATAAAGGTGACATATAAATAGCGATTAAAGCAGATGGGAGTTACTTAACTCATTTTACCCCAACACCGAAATCCCCAAATTTTGCCGTTGTTTTCTTCTGAAGACTGCATTGCAGTGCAAGACACATATCGACCATGATAGTTCAAGGGTGATGCCAGAATAGCTTGGCGCCCAAAGGCGCCAAGCTATTCTGGCATCACCCTTGAACTATGATGGTCGATCCTTATCTTGCTGTGGTGTGTCTGGGGTAGAATGAGTTAAACCATTGTCGCTATTGCTCTGATGAGGATCACTTAACCTCTTCCCTGCCAGTGGACGCAGAATGTGCTTCTGAAATCTTTGTTAATTTAAAACCAAAGGGTGCCAGCCGCCCAGAGAACATGGATACAAAGTTCTGTCAGCAAGAGGCATAGAGCCTCATGGGCCACCGCAACAGCGGGGGCTAATGAGGGTCTATGTATCTTGGAGTTATATTATGTTTTCCCGGCACTGAAGGGGTACAACCATTACTATTCTGATGGGAGTTACTTAAACCATCGTTGCTATTTTACTTAATAGGCGAGCAGACAGAGGCCGTCCCTAACGGCTAAAATCAACCGGCGGATGGCCACGTATATAAAGCTAATCTTTCCTACTTCATTTTGAGTGATAAAATATGTCAATTTCGTTCAGCATCACCATAGAAACAGACATCGAATGACGATACTCAAAAAGCGTTATGAAAGTTTGATCCAAACAGATTGTCGAACATACACTTACCCTCTGAAAAGGGTACCCTCTAGACGTACATTCACATGTGTCCTGTACAACTGTGAGAATGTGCGTCAATTTAGACTACATGTGTAGCTAATTTGCATGGTATGCACTTTACGAGCAATATTCTATCCAATTTTCGTACGCACAATTCACCCACGATCTACCCGTAAATGCACGCGGAATAAAATTCAGCATCATCTAACCCTGCTGTCAGCATGAAGCTTGCAACAAACTAGGAAGTGACGTAAATGCCGGAAGTGCACGATGTATGAACAGTGTATTCCACCCGAGATGTACCCTGAGTTTAACCTGAGTTTAACCCTTTTAGCCCCACGGGTGCATTTCCAAAATGTTGGAAGTGTTACTTAACGACTATGTTCCAGTTTCAGGAGGTGGGTTGACCATGATAATTCATGATAATTCAAGGGTAGTGTCAGATTAGCTTGGCGCCTGAAGGCGCCAAGCTAATCTGGCACTGCCCTTGAATTATCATGGTTAATCAATCTCCTGCGGGAGGGTGTTGGGGCTAAAAGGGCTAACCGACATAACTAATGATAGTATTGATTGTGCAGAGAATTCGACTCCCATGAAGTTCGTGGACAATATGTCAACAGCGAATTGTTCGGCTCTTGTTTGTATGCGTGACAGTCACGGTAAACGATTCGTGTAAAAGGTTTGGAATTGGCACGTAACCGTTTGCAGGGACCTTCCCAATCCCATAATACATCATACAAAGGAGGAACAAGTAACAACTCTTCACACTGTTGTGATCGTTAAAACCGACCGTTTTAAACAGCAAAGATCCTGATGTAATTAGAATAGCGATCAAGCTGTCATTTGTTTCATCATTAGAAAACAAAAATCATAACAATAAATGAAGGTCGGGTGGTGTCAATTGTCGATCATTTTCAAGATAATGCTGCAACATTTCTGATCTGAAAACTAATACCCTGGGATGTACTTTGGATACGCTTTCGAATGAGGTATGACCGAAAATTAGTTTATCTCAATAACTAAAGTTCATTGCCCTAGTTGTCTGTACGACTACAACACGATGGCTTAACCCTTTTCATGCTGATACACTATTGCTTGTAATAAATGTGTCTGTGATAGTTCAAGGGTGGTGCCCGAATAGCTTGGCGCCTGAGGCGCCAAGCTATTATGGCATTACCCTTGAACTAAAATGATCTATCTAAAATGACCCAGTACAAACTGCCGGCGCGAACTAGTGCATTTTTGCTGATCTGTATTTTTCTGAACATCAGCAAAAAGCACCAATTGTACATCTGGTGTATTTTGCGGCGCTAACAAGCCTTTTAACACATTCGTGACGTACGAGGTCCAGATGTAGCAAGTGTTAACCCAAAATACCCATTGGTAGTCTCGTCGATATGTGAAATATCGTTTTTACTTCAGCACAAAATCTTATGGAGCGGCTCAACTTTACCGATACTATCTTGAAGACAAAGTGACCGCAAGAGACAATATGGTATCGGTAATGGCTGTCTGTCTCTCCGCTCGGCCGCATACTGTCAGGCGATATCCGCTATGTGGATTCCGGGCTCCTGACAAAGGCCGTAACAAGACTGGTTGAGGGCAAACGCCAGATGATCCAGCTCTTCGGGAAACGGATGTAGATGGAGCGAGCGAGAGGCTTATATCCTTTTAAGCCCCGGCAGATGCGGGGGCTTTTAAGGATATATGCCTCTCGCAGGAAGGTTTGCTCTGCTACAGGAGCTGCTGCTGTAATGTTTCCGAGAAAGCAGGAACTTCGGTACCGTAAAGTAACACTATGCCTGTTCGTCTGCAGATGTTTACGTTCCCCTAACTCACTGTAACTTATCACCTAGCAAATCGGTTGACAGATTCGGCTCCTACACAAAATACAGTCAAACAAGCAAACAAAATAATAATAATAATAATAATATCTTTATTATATAGGCGCTTTTTCTCAATTTTGGGGCAAATCGACTCAAAGCGCCGCGAACTGAAACCCAACACGCACACTCACGTAACAGACACGGATTTACGCCATTTAAGACAAACACAGAACAAGACAGACGAAGGGCCAGTTCAGCTACTGAAGTTACAGAGATTTTTGATCGCTTGTATTTGAAATTTGTAAAGTGGCCTGAAACCGGTACCAAAGTGTGGGGGGTGGGGGGTGGAAGAACCGGAGTACCCGGAGAAAGAACCCCCGACGGTCCGCCCGAATTAACGGTGACACTTACCAGAGGAGAAAAGTCCGACGCCGGAACCCGTTTTCGAACCTCGCACCTTTGGCATTGGTGGCAGGCGCCTTAACCACTGCGCCACGGACCGCCCCGGCGCAAATGAGTCCAATATATCTCTCCCTCCCCCGCTCTCGAGTTCTGGGTGAGGAACGGTGGTGAGAACGGTGTTGGTGGTGGTGGTGGTGGAGGAGGAGGTGGTGATGGTGGGGGGGGGGGATGATATAAAAGTCGCCACTAGCACCGAATTAAGATTGATCGTTTTTCCCACTTCGGCGATCGAAGTATGCAGTGTTTTGTTTAAATGTGGGATTTTACAGTAAAATCTCTAGTCTGCTCGTCTCGGCGTCTCAGTGTCACTGCATTTTACCGACTTGGCGTGAGCTGTCACTCTTTTGAAACGGAACTCTTCAACGCGTGAACGCGCTTAGTATCGAGTATACAATGTAGAGTATCGCAGTCATCCCACAGGCAATGCAAAACTTCGAGAATGACCGAGGTGCGTTGTCCTTATGCTTTATGGTAGCCCTAAAGTATAGAGTGTAGAGTATCATACACGTCCCACAGAAACTGCAAAGCTTCGAGAATGATCGAGTTGCGTTGTCTTTATGTTAGCTCCTATGAGACTTTAAACGTTATCAAATTGTGTCTTTGACACATATGACATGATGAGATGTCTTTGTGTTATCTCTCTCTCTCTCTCTCTCTCTCTCTCTCTCTCTCTCTCTCTCTCTCTCTCTCTCTCTCTCTCTCTCTCTGTCTGTCTGTCTGTCTGTCTCTCTCTCTCTCTCTCTCTCTCTCTCTCTCTCTCTCTCTGTCTTTCTCTCTCTGTCTCTCTGTCTCTCTCTGTCTCTCTCTGTCTCTCTCTCTCTCTCTCTCTCTCTCTCTTTCTCGAGAGAGAGAGAGGTCAACATGTAAATGAACATCTCAAAAGTATTATCTCCCTTGAGGCCCGTTTATCCATTGTGTCTTACGTGTTGGTGCAAAAAAAAAAAAAAAAAAAAAAAAAAAAACCCGCATTTTGTCCTATTTGAAACTGAACTTTTAATATTCATGTTGCACGTTTGATGTTAGAAAACGCCGAACAAAATTTTATATATATATATATATATATATATAGTAGGGGGCTCTGGATAGAGGTAGTACCTTTGCTGTTCGGCAGCTGCGTCCTACATAGGATGGACGGGCATCACTGGTCCTCATCCATCTCCTTAATCTCTCACGTGCTGGCTCCAAGCGCCACACCCTGGCAAACCACCTCAGCTGGTGGGCTAAACCACGTGAGGGGGTGGTGTTCACATTGCACCACTAGGCGGATGAGCTGTTTCTGACAGCCAACGGCTAGAGGACGGAGGAGATCAGGTTGGATCCAACGGCCAAATGTGGGGGAGTAAACCCTTCAAATCAGGAGTGGAGCCCCGAAGGCAGACAGCTGCCTGTATTCACGCACTGTTCTGGCAGCTCCTGCAGCCAAACTGGTGCCAAACGTACTGCTTTGCATTCCTTTGGATACATCAGCGAGGCCGAGAGGGGGATCTTGACGACTGGGCATCCCAGGATCTCCATACACTTCGCCCAGGCTTGCGCACTGGAGAGGTCACTCCAGTGACTGACCCAGCAAGCGCATATTCCACTGTCTTCCGAGACAGGATGCCGAACGATATATATATATATATAAAACAATAAAACACTCAAAGGCTGTTGGTGCAATAAAAATGCTCCCGACGAAATGTGCATGCCAGGTTTGACAAAATATTGTGAGGTCAATTTTAACAGAAGATATAATTTGTAAAATACCACATTACTCACGCGTATACCTTGAGCAGTTAAGCAATCTCCTCCAGGCAGTAAACGGGCTAACAGTTGGCAATATGTAATGATGTTCTTAGTGTGTCTTACAACAATGCAGGACAAAAGGGCGAACTTAACTCATTCTACTCCAGACACACAACAGGAAGATAAGGATCCACCATGATAGTTCAAGGGTGATGCCAGAATGGCTTGGCGCCTATGGGCGCCAAGCCATTCTGGCATCACCCTTGAACTATCATGGTCGATCTGTGTCCTGCACTGCAATGCAGTCTTCAGAGGACAAAGGCAACATTTAAGGATTTCGGTGTTGGGGTAGAATGAGTTAAATTAGGAAGTTTGAATGTCGTAAAATGAAAGACTTTTCTGCTCTCCTTTTTTGTACGCAAGAGACTTCCTTCCGTTACGCTCATCAGTAGTGCAGCGGAAACCCTTCGGTACGTGTGCTTCTCACGCGGATTGTAAAAAGAAAGGTATAGGAGAGGCAAGACTTCACTGATTGCCAGTTGTCTCGGCGAATTGTAGTAGTCAAAGCCCGCCATGGAGCAGATCGCTTGAATAGCCCATATTAACCCATTCAGCCCTGACGCACTACAGCAGAAGATGGGTCGACCATGATAATTCAAGGCTAGTGCTAGATTAGGCACTAACCTTGAATTATCATGGTCGATTCGTCTCCTGCAACTGGTGCATAGTCATTAGATGACGCCTCCAAAATTTGGCAAATACGGCCGTCGGGATGAATGAGTTAACATATTAACTGTAGCAGTTAACGTCATCAATTGATGGACATTGCATTTACACGTGATACCACAGTAGCAAAACGTTTCTGGGCCCACGACGTCCGCAGTGGGCCCGAGCACCGTTGCTGACTGGGTGTCGACAAGCACGCCGGGTCGTTGACTGAATAAAATAATCCGGGGACCCAAGCAGCGCTGGTAATTTATACAGGCTGGGTCGGCAAGGGGCGTGTCTGTCTCAAATGACCGATCTACATCAATCTGACAGCCTGTGGAATCTGCAAGAGGCAAAGATTTTCATGAGACCATGCATTAAGGGGCTCATGAGGATCTATCCTCTCGCAGACACCGCAGAAATATATCGCTTCTGAAATAACCGGCATTTGAAATGCGCACAGTAATACGCACATATACCCGTGCAGAAGCTCATAAGAATCGTTGCCTGTTGCTTCAAGAATATGACGGTGCCACCCACGTCAAACGATTAACCCCTTAACTGCCGGGTCAAGGCGAACGCAACTCATCTGCAAGACACGTAAACCTTTATGAGCCCCCTCAGTCGTGAGAGTGTATGGTTTCTTGTTGGTCAGTGTTCTTTACGTCTATTTGGGTGGCCACATTTACATCTGTTTTTTGTTGTTGTTTGTTTGGGTTTTTTTTCATGCGAATGTCGTTCAGGTTGTAGCGGCTTCAGATTGTAGTAGACTAGCAGCAGCTATGGCGAGTTAATTATCAGGTCACGAGAATCCATTGCGTCCGTTATATAAAAAAAAAGGTGACACTGCCCAACATGTACATCGCCAAGCACATACAGCTTCGTATAATCATCACCCGAAGAGGCTCGTAAGATTCTGTACAATACACGGAAACTAATCAACGCTTTCGCCGCCAGTCAACTCGAAGTGCGCGCCTGAAACGACTTTCGCGTGAAGAACACATATGTAAATGGGAAAGACTGAATTAGTCATAAAGAACACAGGCTAACAAGAGACATAAATCCTCAGAAGCCCCCGCAGTCGCAGGGGCTCATGAGGATGCATGTCTCTTGCAGCTGGGCTGAGGTTCGCCTTGCCGCGGCAGTTAAAAGCATTCATCATCAGCAGCAGGGTCTCCTGAGACTCAATGCTTTTTACCTGAATGGCTCTGCCAGCAACTGACAAAATGATGGCAGAAAATGGAACCAGTTCACCATGGGGTGATTAACTCTTACAAGTATACGTCTTAACTCATTCAGCCCGGCGCACGTGTTTCCCAAATTTTGGAGGCGTCATCTAATTACTATGCACCAGTTGCAGGAGATGGATCGACCATGATAATTCAAGGGCAGTGCCAGATTAGCTTGGCGCCGACAGGCGCCTAGCTAATCTGGCACTACCCTTGAATTAGCATGGTCGACCCATCTCCTGCTGTAGTGCATCAGGGCTGAATGGGTTAATATAACCCGCGTATAATTTCCAACCCACACATCAGTATATTATCAGTCACAAATATAATATACATTCTAGGACAACTGTAAAGGCCTCCATAAGCGGAAGTCCATTCCTCGGTAGGCTTCCCCATCACACGGGCACAAAACGTACGTTTCTAGGGATACTTCGCGCTTTTCACCGTTTTTTTTTTTTTGTTGTTTGTTGTTTTTTTTTATCCCGCGTGCAACCTTCAGTTTGGCCAGCATAGCAGTTTTCGTTATTGTTATAACAGATAACAGTACGACTGGAAAGAGCAGTTACGCATCTACTTTTCAATACACTGTTCGCTCTTTTCGCATACTGGGAGTTTGTTTTTTAATTTTATTTATTTATTCATTCATTTATTCATGTATTCATTTATTGACCATGTGGATTACATGACGATTCGAAAGAGCAATGCTACTACTTTTCAATAAATTGTTCGCTCTTTTCGCTTATTTGGAGTTTTATTTATTTATTTATTTATTTTTTCCCGCACTGGGAGTGGTTGTTGTTTTTTTTGCGTTGTGCTGCGTTGCGCTGTCTATAGTGATCAATACAGTACATGTAGTTGGGGCTGAAAGTCGAACGGTTATCGCAATAACGTAAAACTAATTTAAGCTACGTCTGATTACGTTCGAAACACACACTCATTACAGTTGTAACTATACCTTCTGCAGCAAGTAATGATGTGAACTTTCCAGCGGAATACTATACACAGGACGCGTAAAGTAAACCATTAACTCATTCGCGGCCAGCCGCATCCGGATGCGCGGCTTATGCCGCGCATCCGAATGCGGCTGGTCGCGAATGAGTTAATTCATTTCCTCAGTTACGTACATCCTGGACAAAAGTTCATACCTTTCGCCCAGCAATGTTTGTTGCAATTTTCCAATGCACAAAAGGTCATCGAGCCGACGTCGGCCGCCGATGGCCCGCGCACAGCTGTGCTCGGGCCAAACGGCGGCCCGAGGGCCTGTGCGTCCTGGGTTGTTGTGTTAATCACAGCCTACTCATACTTACTCGAACTCGCATCGACTCGACTTTATTTCGTCTTCGTGGCTTTCACGCAACTATACTGCCGGAATGAGCAGATACGTCATCCATGTGATGACACGGAGCTATCTTTTGCATTCCAGTCGAAATAAGGGCATATCAAGGCTTAGTTTTAGCGACTGAAATTGCATTAGAAGGGCGCGAAAAAGGACGACGTTTTAACATGCTGTATACGATATTCTAGCATTCTGTACTATACTGACGAGTAAAAGAAATGCGACATTTTCTGAACCATATGAAACACTTCAGTGTTTCCGATGGTTCCGAAAATGTCGCCTTTCGTTCGCTCGTCAGTATACAATCATGCTTACTGTACGAAGTGTCAAAAAGTCAGCATTCATTTGGTAATGTTTCAGTCGTATGTGATCTATCAAGGCAACACATCGTGCAGGTTGATTATGCCCTTTGACTGGCAACACACACACACACACACACACACACACACACACACACACACACACACACACACACACACACACACACACACACACACACACACACACAAAACAACAAAAAACACACCAAAAAAACACCGCCCAGCTGCAACAGGTATATGAGCTCCATGAGCTTCAGCAGATGCGGAGGGGGGGGGGAGGGGGTAGGAAGGGGGGGGGGGGGGGGGCTCATGAAGGTGTATGCCTCTTGCTGAAACCTTTTTGTACCCATGTTTCTTGAACATAACAAAATGCAAATGGGGCTTCTTTGACGATGAATTATCAAAGATTTCAGAGACGCAATAGGCCGGTTGCGAGTTCCCGAGCAGCGCGAGAACCTCACTAAATTACGCGACTTTCAACCGAGACCAGACTTGGCGAGCCACGAAATGTGGGCAACTCGGCTAGCTGTTATGCTTAACGGAAACTGTTTTGCTGTGAATCACAAGTAATATGTGTCGTCAAAATTTAAGCACAGATTGACAAACGACTGTGGACGATTACTTTCTGGTCACACAATTGTTACAATAAAAAACGTTTTTGTTCATTTTAGTGGAAATAATGCTGAGGAAAACGATCATTAAAACTGCATATGGCGATGAAGCCACTCACGGTGGCCTCGGAAAATGGTCTATGAGTCGTGTCGTTTCAACCACTTTGTTAGGCCAAGAGCAGATTCATTTTATTCACGTAAACTCTGCTAATATTGGACAATTTTACGGAAATAGTTTGTTTATGTACAGTATTCCTGCTCGCACTACCTATCGTCCATAGTCAGAGAGCTGTGTTGCCCACAGCCCACTGCGCTTTCTCGCCTCTCGCGCTAAAGAGCGCACTAGTTTTGGGGAACTCGCGACCTCGAAGTGTTAAATGTAAGTCAAAGGGATAAATACGAACAACCCAAGAAGTGTACATAGACACATTCGTAGTGTACATAGACATAAACGTATGTGCATCTGACATAGTAAGAAATGTCTCCATCTCCAGGTAAACGTGGCTGCCGATGCAACTTAAAAGTCCACTACCGCCGTAACTGTTCAAAAATAAAAACACATGACCATCAGATGGGGTTTCAAACGCTACATACAGACCTAGCTATGTTGTAGTTAGGCATAAAAGAATTAATTTTGTGTACGAAAATAATACGCTAGCTACAAATAACTTGATGCGCTAAGGGCTGCGCAAAATAAACAAGTGTGAATACGCGTGCGCGTTTGCTGCGTGTCTCGATTGCAGTAGAAATTCATTATGCGTGTTGACAACGCATAACAAAATGCAAGTGGTAATAAAATTTGTCTTCAGATTTACGCGAAAAGGTGATTTAAATTCAGGTTGGTTAAACTCCGTCCTGGTCACACACACAGTTCACATCTTAAACGGTTGCTGCTCTTTAACATTCCAACCCCGGCATTACACCCGTTCTCTAATCCTCCCACGCAGTTTCTCCATCCACCCACCCAGTATCGTTAAGCTTCCACCTCTCCCCAGTATCCCGGTCTCCTAACTTTAACCCCTTCACTGCCAGTGGACGCAGATTGTATTTCTAAAATCTTTGTTTCTTCACTGCCAAATAGTTCCAGCTAGCCGTCCACGGAACACAGTGGTGTCACAAGAGGCATAGATCTTTATAAGCCCCCGCAACTGCGGGGGTTCATGAGGATCTATACCTCTTGCCGTTCGACGATGTTCAATTTTTTTTCTCGGCAGTGCAGTGTCTGACTGGATTCGGTTCGTGCCAAGACACAAAGCAAGCAAAACCAAAATGCACAAGGCATATGATTCACAAGACCATATCAATGAATAATCTGTGTGAATAAAAGGGCAGCAGGAGTTATATATACCTTCATGAAGCCTCCGCACCTGCGGGGGCTCATGAGGATCTACGCTTTTGCACTCGCCGTGATGCCATTGTGTTCAGGCAGTGACTCGCCTAAATATCACGTAACACTGAAAAAAAGAGAAGTATTTCCACAAACAGCTGGATTTTTATGTTGTTTGTTTGTTTGTTTGTTTGTTTGTTTGGGCTTTTTTTTACAAACATGCAAGTGCCATACAAACAATAAGAAGCCTTACCATGGTAGACGGACATTTTTCACTCGATGGAACTCCGGAAGTACTAATCGGACAATCCTTGTACCCTCCCCCCAGGTCAGCAGCAGCCCCTAGTGGCGATGGCAAAAACTCTAGGTCACACAAGGTTAAGAACCGGCTAGGTGTGAAGTTTGTGGGAGGCCATGCATGGTGCGATCGAACCCTGGCGTCAGCACCACAGAACAGCGCGGCGCAGTGCGGATAGCCTACCGTAATCTCATCAGACGCGCACAGGCACCGTGTATATAGCCATCGGTCCACCCACACGCACTGCCGCACACAGCGAAGCTATTACAGTCCTACCCTGAAAACGGCGGGGGGTAGTTTGACTGCAGACAAAAACAGACGTAAAAGGTGGGCGAAGGATAGCAGCAAAGAGGCATAGATCCTCATGAGCCTTCAGGGCTCATGAGGATCTATGCCTCTTGCAGACGTGACAGAAATCTGTAAAGCTCCTGAAATAACCAACATTTAACGTACTACCCATGCAGCGGTGTCACCATGAGGCACATATCCTCATGAGCCCATGCAACCTAGGCAGAACTCTCCTAAATACGAACAAGATGGGATGAAGCATAAGCCACAAAGTCCCTTCTATATGCGAGCTGCCCTCGCTGTCAAGGGTCTCTACCTTTCGTCTTTGACCTAATTTTGATGTTGAAATATCTCCTTTTGAAAGATCTACCAATGCGCCACAGTGAATTCTAAAAGGGGAGCAGTAAATACACATCATTGGTTTGTCAAACGTCATTTATCATAACGTATTTTTGTTTTTTACGTTATTTTATATTTAGCGTGATATGAGTTTCACTTTCGCTTCAAGACTTGGGAAAATGGTGACACAAAACTAGAATTTCACAGTACGATTTCAGTCTTGCTATATAATTTGCATAAAATCAGGTTGACGTTTTCTAGCTACAGGATACACTAAGTCCACCTACATGCTCTTCTGAAAGCGCGTCGATGTGTATGTATGTGTGAGTGTGTGTGTGTGTGAGTGTGTGTGTGTGTGTGTGTGTGTGTGTGTGTGTGTGTGTGTGTGTGTGCGTGCGTGAGCGCGCGCTCCAAACATCTCCAAGAGGCATAGCTCCTCAAGAGCCCTCCGGGCCCATGAGGATCTATGCCTCTTGGAGATGCGCGCATGTGTATGTGTGTGTGCGTGTGTGTGTGTGTGTGTGTGTGTGAGAGAGAGAGAGAGAGAGAGAGAGAGAGAGAGAGAGCATGCGAGAGAGAATTACGTCATATTTAGAGTATTGCGTCAATGTCTGCGTGGTGACGGAGTTGCTTCTTTTAAGTCACCGCCACTGTCTGACTTTCTTCAGAGTTCAAGGTTTTAAACTGTTTTAACTTTTTCTGAAAAGAATTAATTTTTACTGAAGAAGTTGAAAAGATACAAAGCTGGTTAACGAACTTATCCCAGGTCTTTCTTCAAACTAGCTATATCCAAAATTTCAAGTAAATATGACACAAATTACGGACTCTAATCTGGGTCAACCGACTTTCTAGAAACTGTCTTTTATGTCTTCAAGGAGACATCCCGTTACAAAATGCTCGAAGGTTCTCTCTCGAAGTATTTCGCTAAGTTTCAAGCTTGTGCGTACAGCAACATCGGAGATTCTCATGTTTACATACATACGTACACGCATACGCACATACGGCGCTTCGCGCCAAATGTATTTTCCGCAGCTAGGTTGGCGTAAGTAGACATGACGTAATTTTTATCTTCTTGCTTCAGTAGTCAGAGGATTAGGCCTGCCCGTCTTTGACATCTTGGACATGCTATTAAATTCGCCCCACCGCGACCCGTCCAACAGAAGAGACTTAAAAGACGAAGAGCAGAAACGTCTTTCATCTTACAACATTCATGAGTTAAGTTCGCCGTTATTGTAAGACATGCTAAGAACATTTATCAAAAGATATTGCAAACTGTTAACCCTCTCTTGGCTGGAGAGGGTCCTTCTATCCTGACCCTTCCATCTACTGCAACTGGCATAGTCGCCTTCGAAAGAGGGACAACGCAGACCAATAATTAAAGCATTGCAGCCGCTGCTTACTTACTTACTTACGCCTGTCACCCCTCCCCGGGAATAGGCCGTCGACGAGAGACCTCCAGCGACTCCTGTCCTGTGCTTCTCCTTCGATTTTACTCCAGGTGGTTCCCATTCTCTTGATGTCTGTTTGGAGGTCTCGACGCCAGGAGTTTCTCGGCCTACCTCTTTTCCCTGGGGATTCCATGACAATGCCTGCATAGTGATACTGGAAGCTGGCTTTCTCAGACTGTGACCAATCCATCCCCATCTTCTTCGCCCAATTTCATTCTCTGCTGTTATCTGCTCTGTTCTCTCCCAGAGTCTGACGTTGCTGATCTTCTCTGGCCAGTGGATTTTCAAAATTCTTCTAAGGCAACTGTTTATGAAGATCTGTACTCTGTTGACAGTGGTTTTTGTCAATCACCAAGTCTCTGCTCCATATAGGAGAACTGCTTTTACGTTGGAGTTGAGAATCCGGACTTTGGTGTTTTGTGACAGCTCTCTGGAACTTCACACTTTTTTCAACTGGAGAAAGGCTGCTCTTGCTTTACCGATTCGTGCTCTGACATCTGCATCAGTGCCGCCTTTTTGTCTATGATGCTCCCGAGATAGATGAAGGACTCCACCTCCTCCAACGGGGTGCCAGCAAGCAAGACTGGTTCTTCCCTGGTTGCGTTCATCCTCATTGTCTTTGATTTCTGTTTGTGGATGGTGAGGCCCACTTGGGACGAGATGTCAGCAAGCTTCGTGGTCTTGTTCTGCATTTGTTGATGAGTGTGGGACAGTAATGCCACGTCTTCTGCAAAATCGAGGTCGTCAAGCTGTGTCCACAGTGTCCACTGTATTCCGCTTCTTCTCTGCTCTGTGGTCATCTTCATGACCCAGTCTATGGCCAGTAGGAAGAGGAACGGAGACAGCAGACACCCCTGCCTGACACCGGTTCTGACCTGGAGCTCCCTGGTGAACTGCCCTTCGTGGATCACGCGACATGTCATGCCATCATAGCTGCTCTTGATCAGGCGGACGAGCTTTGTGGGTACAGCGTAGTGTCGCAGGAGTTTCCACTGAGTCTCTCGGTCCACGCTGTCAAATGCTTTCTCGTAATCCACAAAGTTGACGTACAGCGGGGAGCTCCACTCCAGAGACTGTTCCACGATGATGCGGAGAGTGGCGATCTGGTCTGTACATGATCGGTTTTTCCTGAATCCTGCTTGCTGGTCTCTCAACTGGGGGTCAACGGAGCTCTTCATTCTCTCCACGATGATCCTGTTGAAGACCTTTCCTGGTACTGACAGCAAGGTGATTCCTCTATAGTTGGAACACTTGCTGAGGTCACCTTTCTTGGGAAGCTTGATTAGGTACCCCTCCTTCCAGTCAGCCGGCATCACCTCCTCTTCCTAGATCTTTCCAAACAGTGGGTACAGCATCTCTACTGTTGTCTCTAGGTCTGCTTTCAGAGACTCCGCTGGGATGCCATCTGGCCCTGCTGCTTTGCCTTTCTTCAAAAATGCCACTGCTCTTCTGATCTCTTCCCGGCTGGGTCTGTCACAGCTGATGGGTAGGTCGGTCTCTGCTGGCTGGATGTCTGGGGGGTCGGGTGGGCTGGGTCTGTTCAGTAACTCTTCAAAATACTCGGGCCATCTGTCGAGTTGGTCTGCTCTGTCTGCAAAAGGCTTGCCTTCCTTGTCTTTTACTAGTCTTTCTGTAAGGCCATACTTGCCCGACAATCTTCTGGTAATGTCGTAGAGCTGTTTCATGTTGCCACTGCCTGCTGCCTTTTCTGCCTCTGCTGCCAGGTTGTCTATGCTCTTGTCTGCCCTGATACTCCTCTTCACCTCGCGGTTGGCTTCCGAGTATTCCTCCTGTGCCCTTGCTTTGGCTGCTCTCGTGCGACTGTTGTTGACAACTGCTTTCTTCTGCTTCCTCACTTCTATCTTCTTCAAGGTCTGTGCCGACAGCCAGTCCTTGTGATGGTGTTTCCTGAACCCTACAGTGTCTTTGCAGGTTGAGTTCAGCGCCTCTCTAACTGCCTTCTACTGCTGCTCTGTGGTGACCGCCTCCTCTTCATTTACTAGCTCCTGTAGCGCTTGAAACCGGTTGGACAGCACCAGTTTGAACTCTTCTCTCACTCCAGTCTCTCTCAGGAGACCTACATTATAGCGCTGTCTTCTTGTTGTCTCTGTGCGGCTTTTCTTTAACTTGAGCTTTATTATTAAGGTGAGCAGATGGTGGTCTGAGGCGATATCTGCTCCCCTCCTCACTCGAACATCTTGAAGGGATCTTCTAAATTTCTTGCTAATGCAGATATGGTCTATTTGGTTCTCTGTAGTATGGTCAGGTGAGACCCACGTTGCTTTGTGTATTCTTCTGTGTGGGAAGATGCTTCCTCCAATGACAAGTCTGTTTAGAGCACAAAAGTCTACAAACCTCTTCCCGTTCTCACTCATCTCCCCTAGTCCCTGTCTCCCCATCACCTCTTCGTATCCGGCGTTGTCCTCCCCTATTTTGGCATTAAAATCGCCCATGACGATGGTGATGTCTCGCTCCGCACATTTGTCCACGGCACTCTGGAGTCGGTCGTAGAACTCTTGTTTCTCTTCCTCGTCACTGTCGTTAGTGGGCGCATGTTACGTGGTGGAGTTGTAGTCGAAGTATGATAAACACACCAGACGCACGCACGTAAGAGTTCTTTAAAATAAACCTCGTTCAGCTGCAATCCGTCACACGTGGCTTAAGGATGTAGACAATACTGGAGTAACAGTTCCAACAATATTTAATTCAGCGATGCGATATCCACACAGTAATGCACTTTCAAATGCACAAACTACTGATACAAAGTCTCTTCTGCTATGTCCTCACTGCGACACAATGTTTCTCATACACAGCGTCTCTCGCAATAAACTACGTGTCTCTACAACTGACAGAGCAAGACAATGTACCAACGGGCTTTCCTAGCGCCCTCCTTATAAATACTATCAAATTCCAGAATCTTCTACGGAAAACATACAACTCAACCAATCAGAACGAAACACGCAGCCGAAGCTGATTAACATAAACTTTCCAGGAACAATATAACAGGCTACAAAAATTCGGCTACTCACTTCAGCTCTAAATTCTAGCGTATAATTAAGTCACATAAAAGTATGGTAACCCTATCACCACGTTCCATGATAGCTCAAAAAGGTACGAGAACATTCCCAAAACAAAATAAAGGCTGCTCACTACACGCGCACAGGAAAACAAAAAGTAGCGAAAATGTTGCGATGTCAACTAACCGACGTGACACTTACGAGGCCACTAGACAGTGCGACCTTCCTAGAACGTTCCGGACTAAACTTAACAAAACGAAATCGGCTCTACTCACGAACAAAAGAAAATCTTACTAAAAAGACACGTGAATCGTAACCAAGATAGCTCAATAAACATCGGATCGTTACCTACGAATAACACATGTACGCTCTCACAGAATAAGAATGAAATTTCACAAAAATTTCTTCTCAAATATCAAAAATACGGTTGTGGCTGTGTAAACCTACACAAAACCCTAAACAAAAATAACTTCACATCAAAAATCAAATTAAAATAAACGTCTCACAGTTCCTGTAAACAGTCCTGAGCATCGAAATGTTTCATACAAAAGTTCTGGACACAAAAATGTTCATTTAAACTGCTCTGCTCAGGTGATCTGCTCCAAAATTCTGCGAACCCTTGATAAACTGTAGTTTAATGTCAAAAAAGTTCTCGTCGTCTAGTCTTTCGTCATCAGCAAGACACACCGATGCGGCCATTTGTGTTTTGTCTTGACGACCTCTCGCAATATACTTCTTCAGCAAATTAGCATGGTACGTTTTCACCTTGTTGTTGACATTGACTCTGTAGTCGTTGATGCCAACCACCGTGTCGACAACGTATGGTCCCTTCCACTGCATCAGAAGTTTGTTGTTGTCGGTAGGAAGAAGAACCAACACTTTGTCACCTGGCTGGAATCGTCGAGTTTTTGCCTTTCGATCAGAGTAATGCTTCCCCTTGTTCTGCGCCTTCCCTAGTTCTTCTCGAGCCATCCTGAGGGTATCTTCCAGCTTCTCTCTCAGGTCGAAGACGTACTGGTAGCTGTTTTTCACCTCAGGTGCGTCGATATCCTTGGTCCATAGCTCCTTCAGGATGTGCATGGGCCCCCTTACCGTCCTACCGTACAGTAATTCAAAAGGGGAAAACCCTGTCGAATCCTGAGGAACTTCACGGTATGCGGAGAGCAAGGCATTGATGTATCTATGCCACAACCATGGCTGCTCAGCGCACAGTTTCTTCAACATAGCCTTCAAAGTTCCATTAAACTTTTCAACCAGCCCATTACACATGGGGTGATAAGGGATGGTAGTAAGATGTCGGATGCTTAATAGCCGGTTGACTTCCTCCATGCAGTCTGAGACGAACTGAGTTCCTAGGTCACTCAGGATCTCTTCAGGAATTCCTAAAAGGCTGAACATGTCGACGAGCGCCTCTGCTACTGTTGGAGTGTCGATCTTTTTCAATGGTATGACTTCAGGATAACGTGTAGCGTAGTCCACCAGGGTCAAAATGTATCGATGACCATCTTCACTCGGAGGAGATATTGGCCCCACAAGGTCAACAGCTACCCGCTTGAAAGGCATATCGATCAATGGCATTTTCTCTAGAGGAACCTTGGGCACCTTTCCCTTGGAGATTGTCTTCTGGCATATGTCGCACGATCTGCAGAATCGGGTGACGTCGCCTCCCATATCAGGCCAGTAGAAGACGGCTCGGATTCTATCGAGCGTCTTGTTGATTCCCAAATGTCCTCCCAATATGGAATCATGTGCCAATTTCATCACCTGCATTCTCAAAGGTTCAGGAACTACTACCTGACGCACAGGTTTATCTCCATTGCTGTCGAATATCCGGTACAGGATATCTTTTCTGGTCTCGAAGGTTATCTCTTTTCCCTTTCGCGTTACGGGCTCGGTCTGACCCCGGAACTTGTCAAGCGTGGGGTCGGCTTTCTGTAGCTCCACCAGCCTGTCTTTATTCACCACTGCTGCTTCCGTGTTGTCCACCACTTTTAGAGGGATGGTCTGGTGACTCTTCTTTGCTTGACTTCTCGTGGTAACAGAACATATTTCAGGTCTCCACTCTGGATCTGGATCGTCTGCGTTTCTGGCACCATCAATGTTTCCGATGATGAGGTCGTAGACTGGCGTCTTCACGCACAACGCCTTCACCTCTCCTGTCAAGTATGGGGTGTCGACACTGACTTTGGCAAGGGGGATAATCCTTACAGTTCCGTCAGCCAAAATGAGGGTGGTCCACTCCTGTAGCTTCTGGTCTTCAGCTACTAGGTCCTCTCTCACGATGATGCAGCTACAACCAGTGTCTCTCAACACTCTCACTGGTGTGTTGCCGACGAATCCTGACACCACCGGCATGTTCGGCACTTCATTCTCAGGCAGCGCGATGTTTGAGACTGGTAAAAATGTAGCTCCATCTCCTACTGGGATGCGTCCATTCTTTTTGAAAGATTCAATCAGCTCTGGTGTCACTCGCGTTTCTCTAGACTTAAAGTCATTGGATGACGTCACATCATTGGCTAATACAGCGGCAGCTCTGTGTTGAGACGTGGTACTGCTTCTGCCTGCTATCCCACGATCTTGGTTAGATCTTCTGATGTTGTCACCTCGGGGAACATCTTTAGACGGACACCGTATCGCCTTGTGACCTTTCTTTCCACAGAGAAAGCATGTCAGGTTCTCCACCGGCTTGTATCTCGGGGTGTCTCTGATATTGTGGATTTCCTCTGCTGGTGCAGACACACGCTGTGGCTTACTGGACCCGAACTTAATGTTGTGAGCGTCAAGGTATCTTTGAGCGAAGTCGGCCAGGGCCTTTAGTGACTGGTCTTTTTGCTCTCTGAGGTGGGCGGCCAGGTCCTTAGAACATGCGCTGAAAACTTGTTCTTTGATGATGAGGTCACACAAGACCTGGTACTCTCTGTTTAAACCAGCCAGCTCTATCCATTTCTCCAGGTAGCTTCTGATTCTTTCAATGAATAGGCCGGGTGTTTCTCCTTCTTTAGGCTTGCAGTTCCTAAATCGTCGCCTGTAACCTTCTTCAGTGAAGTCGTACTGTCTCAGCAGGGCGGCTTTCAACTGAGTATAATCTTCGGCTTCTTCTCTTGGCAAACGGGTGTAAAATTCAAGCGCTTTGCCAGTTAGAAGTGCGCTCAGTTTAATAGCCCAAGTCTCTTGTTTCCAATTGTTGCTATTTGCGAAGCGTTTGAATCGCTCCAGATAAGCGTCCATCTTATCTGAATTTTCAATGAAAGGTGGAAGTTTTGGCGCACGGGCTGTTTGTTCTCTGCTCGCTAATGCTGTTGCTTCATTAGTTCTCTGGATCTGTGCCTCTATCTCCATCTGCTTCAGATGAATTTCGTGTTGTCGCTGCCTCTCCGCCTCTTCTGTTTGAATTTCGAGTTTCCTAATTTCACGTTCTCTAGCTCTTTCTTCTCTTTCCAGTCTCTCTTTTTTCTTCTTTCTCTCGTCTCTTTTCTTCTTTCTCCTCTCTCTCCAGTCTCTCCTTTTCTTCTCTCTCTCGTCTCTTTTCTTCTTTCTCCTCTCTCTCCAGTCTCTCCTTTTCTTCTCTCTCTAGTCTCTCCTTCTCTCTCTCTTTTACAAACTCGAGGAGTTGAGCTCCTTCGAGTCCACATTCCTTTCCAATTTTCAGGAATGTCTCCATCTCCGATGTCGCCATCTCTGCTTTTCACTGCTGGCTGTTTTCTCCTGCTACCCTTTCCACTGAACCAACTGAAGAGGTCTCGTCGGGGTCGCCAAAATGTTACGTGGTGGAGTTGTAGTCGAAGTATGATAAACACACCAGACGCACGCACGTAAGAGTTCTTTAAAATAAACCTCGTTCAGCTGCAATCCGTCACACGTGGCTTAAGGATGTAGACAATACTGGAGTAACAGTTCCAACAATATTTAATTCAGCGATGCGATATCCACACAGTAATGCACTTTCAAATGCACAAACTACTGATACAAAGTCTCTTCTGCTATGTCCACACTGCGACACAAAGTTTCTCATACACAGCGTCTCTCGCAATAAACTACGTGTCTCTACAACTGACAGAGCAAGACAATGTACCAACGGGCTTTCCTAGCGCCCTCCTTATAAATACTATCAAATTCCAGAATCTTCTACGGAAAACATACAACTCAACCAATCAGAACGAAACACGCAGCCGAAGCTGATTAACATAAACTTTCCAGAAACAATATAACAGGCTACAAAAATTCGGCTACTCACTTCAGCTCTAAATTCTAGCGTATAATTAAGTCACATAAAAGTATGGTAGCCCTATCACCACGTTCCATGATAGCTCAAAAAGGTACGAGAACATTCCCAAAACAAAATAAAGGCTGCTCACTACACGCGCACCAGAAAAACAAAAAGTAGCGAAAATGTTGCGATGTCAACTAACCGACGTGACACTTACGAGGCCACTAGACAGTGCGACCTTCCTAGAACGTTCCGGACTAAACTTAACAAAACGAAATCGGCTCTACTCACGAACAAAAGAAAATCTTACTAAAAAGACACGTGAATCGTAACCAAGATAGCTCAAATAAACATCGGATCGTTACCTACGAATAACACATGTACGCTCTCACAGGATAACACAATCACAATCGTAACAGCGCATAACACTGGATGACGTTCAGCTTGAGCTTTTTCTTGGTTCTAAAGGCTGCTGTGATAATTCTTGGCCCAAGAGGTTCCCAACCCATCAGCGCTCTCTGTGCCACTGGTGACAGCATGAATGCTACTCCTTCTGTATGGGGGGCATTCTCCTCTTCATGACCAGAATACAGAATCATCTCCCCACTTAACAACCTTTTCTGGCCAGACTGCGTCCATCTGGCTTCACTGATACCTAGCAGGGAAAGGTTGTACTTTTGCGTTTCCGCTTCTATCTGGGCGGCCTTGCCGCTCTGGTACATGGTCTTGACGTTCCATGTGCCCATGGTTGTGTCACTGGATAGAGAGAGGCGGCTCGGTCCTGTGGCTTCCGAAGACTTCCGGCTTTCAACACAGGACGTCATAAATCTTCTGGTAGAAGAACCTTCCTCCTCCAGGAAAGGAATTACTGTTTGTCTTTTCGTCGGCGTTTTCGTAGCTATTTCCTTTTTTGTAGGGTGGGGAAGCTACCCCCACGCCCAACCCCCTTACTAGGAGGACCAGGGGTTTTCTGTCGGGGTCACCTTCCCTTAGACCATGTTGGTTCACGGCACCTTATTTCATTCGGTGCACCCCTCTCGCGAGGGACCCCCCTATCCACCACCCAAGGGACGCGCCTCAACGCCATATGGTCCCAGCGCGAGGGCAGCCGCTGCCCTGTCACTTAAAAGAGAGAACTCCCATACGCAAGGGGCATAGATCTATGTCCCTTGTTGGCTTGATTTATCTCCGTGTTCTTCCAGCAAAAGGTTATCGGTTGATCGATTTGCGATTGATTCGGAGACATAGACCCTGGCCACTGACAGAGAGGGGGTTAACCCTTTGTCTGTCGGTAGCGCTTTTTGTCGAGGGGATTCCCGCAGGAATCCCATCGACAAAAAAGCGCTACCGACAGACACATTGTTACATAGTTAAATTCTCAGGCAGGTTACGCCTAAATTCTGGTTATGAACTCTCCCTGAGTATAATCCTCGTGTTATTTCAAACGTGCTTTGTGGGGCAGCTTGAAGCAAGATTGCCTTCAATACTGACTGAGCTGATTGTTTAGCAGTAGCTAGCAAACTAATAACTCACAGTTACACCCATGCCGTCGCAACGTACGAGCAAAGTGTACGGTTCCGTATAATTACAAAAAAATTAACACATTCTACCCCAGGACCGAATTCCCAAATTTTCGAACTTGGCCTCTGAAGGACTGTATTACAATTCTAGAGACAGATCGAGCATCACAGTTCAAGGGTGGTGTCAGAATAGCTTGGCGCCTATGGACGCCAAGCTATTCTGTCACCACCCTTGAACTATCATGCTCGATCCAAGTCTTGTTCTTTTTTTTCCAGTTAGGTAGCTCGAGTCAATGTCCAAGCGCATAGCGAAGTGGCTGTCACACTTCCGAGACTTGCCAGTACTTACGTCTGTCCTCATCGGAAAGTTCTGGAAATACTGAGACATCTCTTTATATACACGGTAGTTGGTGGGAATTAACGTTTCATAACCAAGGTGCTTTTCATTCACATGAACTAGCTGCGAAAATGTGGTACAGCGTTACTGATGGCGATGCTGTACTACACTACCGCATAAATTGATGAGCGGCACCTCGAATGAGATAATAGTGCTTTAAAATTCAAACTCATACCCAACCACGACACCCCTCCGTCCCACAACACCATCATCCATTCCGCCCACCCACCCCCTTCTCTCTCTCTCTCTCTCTCTCTCTCTCTCTCTCTCTCTCTCTCTCTCTCTCTCTCTCTCTCTCTCTCTCTCATGCATCTAAAATGAAGCTGTAGGTTGTGTCAAATTTATTTGCCTTTTGGAAACGATTCACGCACTCGCAAATCAAACGAAACAGCCAGTAAAGCCCTATGGCCGAGGAAGAATAAGATCATGATGATGACGTCCATCATGATGATGTTCATGATGATGTTCATTATCATGCTGTTTAAGATAATGATGTTCAAGATAATGTTCATGATGATAATATTCAAGATAATGTTCATGATGATGATGTTCATGATGATGATGTTTCAGAAGATGATGTTCAAGTTGATGTTCATGATGATGATATTCAAGACGATGTTCATGATTATGTTCAATGTGAAGTTTATTATGCTACTCAAGATGATGATCATGTTGATGATGTTCATGATGATGATGTTCAAGATGATGAGGTACAAGATGATGATGTTCGTGATGATGACGTTTATGATGATGATGATGTTCATCATGATGATGTTCATCATGTGTTCATGATGATGATGTTGAAGATGATGATGTTCAAGATGATGATACGATGATGATATTTATGATGATGCTCATATTGACGTTCATGATGATGTTCATGATGATGATGTTTATGATGATGATGTTGAAAATGATGATGCTCATTTGAAGACCCATTCCTGAGTGCTTTGTGGGGAGAGCTTTCTTTAACTCATTGACCCCTGACACACCATAGCAATATATTTATCGACCATGAGATAGTTCAAGGGTGTTGCCAGAATAGCTTGGCGCCTATGGGCGCTAAGCTATTATTGCACCACCCTTGAACTATCATGGTCGATCCGTTTCCTGTATTGCAATGCAGTCTTCAGAGGACAACGGCACAATTGGGGGATTTCGCGCCTCCACTCCCCCCCCCCCATCCCTCCCTATCCTGCCCCCTCCCCGCAACCCCCCCCCCCCTTCCTCTCCCATGAAATTATCTTCCCAGGCCACTGCAAACTAAAGAGGTATGTGTTTTCAGCTTCTGACCGGAGGTAGCAAGAGTCAAAGATCCTCCTAGAGTCCCTGTGTCTCTCAAAGCCTTTTTAAACCAAGTAATCCGTTTGCGTTCCAAGTGTATGTGCAAAATGCACTATGCATAGCAAAGGAAAGTAGAAAGAGATGATAGCAAGCCCCTGCTAGCAGTCTGTAGCTAATGCATCAACATTTTGCACTGCGGAGAGCGGGTTCGTTGCTAACCCAGGGCACAGAACGTCCTCAGTCGGGCCGACGTCGGCTACAGTTGGCCCGCGCACAGCCGTGCGCGGGCCAACTGTAGCCGACGTCGGCCCGTGGACCACTCAGACACTGGGAAGAGGTGTGACGCGCGTGTAAAGACGATGCTACGTGCCACCGAGGTGACGACTGAAAGCCATCGATTCCTGCAACTGATACTTACGACCACTCCTGTGAGCCAATCCCAAATCAGTCCAGCGCACTGAAAATCCCACCAGTGCAAACACAACAAATGTCACCTAAAAAATACAAAATAAAAATAAATAACAACCCCAAAACAAAAACCACCACCAACAACAAGAAGAGGCATAGATACTCATGAGTCTCCCCCCCCCCCCTTCCCCTTCCTCCCCACCACAACCCACCCACCCACCCCGATACTATTTGTATTACTGTTTCTTTTACTATATCCGTTGCAATTTCCACGCTAATTTAGTACGTATCATTTATAGCCGCTAGCAGGGTTGTGGCAGTTACATTACTTTAAATTTAACCAAGTGACGAATCACTCCGTGGGCAGATCAAAAGGATTGGCGTCTAGCTAGATCTGACGAACGTGTGACGCGTCCACGCTAACGTTTTCTTCCGTTAACCCCTTAACTGCCTGGGCAAGGCGAACGCTACCCATCTACAATGCAAGAGACATAAACCCTCATGAGCTCCCGCAGTCGCGGGGGCTCATGAGGATTTATGTCTCTTGTTAGTCTTATGTTCTGCAGTTGTAATAATATGTTATTCACGCGAATGCTGGCCAGTGTGCAGTGTTTTCAGACGCGAAGTGCGTTATCCTTGAAAGCGAAGGGGTTGAATGATTATGGTCAAAGGACGAGCAAGAGACAGAATATCACTCTGTGTGCCGATCTGTGATTTTGGATCTTACGGCCTCAGGCCGTAAGGTCCAAAACCACAGACCTGCACACAAATGTCCGAAGTGTATGATAATATCGCCCATCCACGTCAACAAGCGGAGGACTGTATTCGCTGTACTGGAGACAAGATGCGCGCCAATGTCGACACAACCGCTCACTTTCAGACAAAATCATATCACATCGCCGAACTATAAATAGCGCGCCGATGTGATGTGATTTGTCTGAAAATGAGCCGTTCTTTTGCAGAACACAAATGCATGTAGATTTCATATTTCTAGGCATTTTTTACATGATCATGATCACGTCTAAAATCAAGTTTTATTTGATACAGTCGCACAAGTTTGAAAACAGGATTTTCGATTTTTTTTCATTAAGTTTAAAAAAATAAGGCACGTTAGTACTAAAGAAAGAAAGAAAGAAAGAAACCAAACAGTCGAACGAACAAACAAACAAACAAACAAACGAAATAGCAGTAAAATGACAAACATGAAAACATTTAACACATGAATACAAACTATTAAGTGATATGACTCCATTTATCTAAAATTAAAATGGCTGATCTGTCTAATAATAAACAGGTGCCATAAAACAAAATGAAAACCCCAGTTATAGACAGCAGTTCTAATCTGTGTTTTTTTACTGACATACTAGTATGTGATGGTCAGCGCCAGCTATATCACTTCATAAAATTGATGAATGTGCTGAAATGATTACTGGTCAGCAGCGCTGGCCGAGAAATAAAGTTGTCGTACATTTAATGCTGTTTCGCTATCGGGAGTCTCGGACCTTGGCAGATTAAACGTCGGGCGGGTACTTCAGCTCATTAGGATAACAAGTGTTCAGTGGGATCAGCTATAGCACATACTGCAGGGGCTCATCAGGCTCTGTGCCTCTTGTAGCTGAATGTTGGCAGCGTGGTTGTGTGTCGATACACTGATGTATCCCAAACTACGGTCAACATGCACATTACGTTCGCTCGTTGGCAAGTTTTGCTTGACACGTTGCGAGCTGATGTCTGAAATCCCCACCTGGGAGTTATCCATCCTGGGACAGATCTACCGTGATAGTTCAAGGGTGGTGCCAGAATAGCTTGGCGCCTGAAGGCGCCAAGCTATTCTGGTACCACAATTGAACTATCACGGTCTATCCATGTCATGTAGTTTTGGACATGGGTCAGAGATGAATCGCTCAAAGTCAGTCTGGTCATACACACCGTGATTCGTTTCTGTCGAGAAAACATTAATTCAATTCACAAAATAAAAATGTATCCCTTAATCCATTCAACCCACAGCCGCATTTCATTAATTGTGGAGGTGTCACCTAACAACTATGTATCAGGAGCAGGACATGGACTGACCATGATACTTCAAGGGTAGTGCCAGATTAGCTTGGCGCCTAACGGCGCCAAGATAATCTGGCACTACCCTTGAACTATCATGGTCAGTCCATCACCTGTTGTCGTGCGTCGGGGCTAAATGAGTTAAATCCCTGCTGTTTCGTGGACGGGGGAACAGTAAGAGCAAAATCATTAAATAAGCAGAAATTAATATTAAGACATTCTAACTAAAATTCTAAAATCTGAATTCATATCTCATAATACTGACATACTAAATCTGCAAAGAACTGCTAATACTAAGACATATTACAAACTGTTAACACTACATCATTAATAAACATTATTTAATACTAATCGTTCTAAAATATGTAACGATCTCATAATACTGAATTACATAAGATACAGGTGTTGATTTTTCTGAACATGTCGGCCTGAATAGAGCTGTTTATCGCGAGGGGAAAATTCCAATATATCCGTAATGTAATATGTACCGCTTGCAGTGTGAGTGACTAAAAGATACGAGATAATGAGGTAAATTCCCTGGCCTACTCACTCACTCACCTTGACGTCAGTTCGGAAAGATAATATCCACACCGTTCTATGTTTAGATACAAACGACACACTGAATGACCATTTTTGCGTCATCTGCGCCCAAACTGGATTAAACATAGTAACCATTTTATCTAATCTACGATTCTGGATTGTACAGTGTGACGCCCAGCAGAAAGTGTGTGTACAAATTTCTAAGTTAAGCAGAGGCACAATATTGTCTACGATTTTAGGAATGTCCATTCTGACGTTAGTAGTGCTTATGTAAAATGCACATGCAAAGGTTAAGCAAGAAACGAATTTGGCAGTGATTTGTGGAATGTGAAAACCGAGCAGGTTCTGAGTCAGTCATGTTGTTTGGTACTTCGCACGTAACTATCGGATATAAGAAAAATCGGATATTACAACACTTTTTCAAAGGTTCCGACAGCACTCTTTCTATACAAATTACTTCGGTTATTACAAACTTTGGATATAACAACAAGAAAAATTGGGTCGACTGGAGATTTTCATATCCGAAGTTTATTGTAATTTAGTTTCCGAAGTACAGTAAACTTCGAATCTAACAAATCGCCAGTAGACCCAATTTGTCTTGTTATATTAGAAGTTTGCATGTTTACAGGAATAAATGCGTCTTTAAAGACTGCCGGAAACTATTGTTTGGTTCAAAATGTCTGAGGAACTGTGGGAGTTTATTCCAAAGAAATGTATGTCTGACAACCAAACACTGACGTGCGTGGATCAATTATCTACAGAAAAAAATGAGTCCTAAAGTAGGCTGAAATTGGTAAAAACAGAATGATTAAGGATTGACCATCAAAAATGCAGGTCGACTGACAGAATAAATGAATGAAAAGTTCGTAATACGTGCAGAAAGTGGAAAAGCAAGTTTAAAGTCGGAAACTAAGAAGAGAAACGTGAAGACACATTGTTTCCATATCACCAAGGGAAGGATCTCAGACCCGAAACGTCGTGTCTTTTGTATCAGAATAGCTTGGTGCCTATGTTCTATCTGCACGCTTGAACTATCTTGCTTCCTGAACAGTAGTCCTAATATGCTCTCTCTCTCTCTCTCTCTCTCTCTCTCTCTTTCTGTCTGTCTGTCTGTCTGTCTGTCTGTCTGTCTGTCTGTCTGTCTCTCTCTCTCTCTCTCTCTCTCTCTCTCTCTCTCTCTCTCTCTTTTCTCTCTCTCTCTGTTAAACAGATGATACTAACCATTTCATCTCTGCTATTTTTGGCCAAATACGTCATAGAAGCGTACTTGTGAGACGTGTGTTTACTGGACCTCGTATTTTATAATCAACTCGAACTTCTTACTATATGCAGCGCACTTTTGTCTCGTGTCGACGTACTTTCTATTACTTATGTGACTGTCTAGGCATTTCACGGAAAAAGTCAATTTACTTTTATTATTATCCTTTTTCTAAAAATAGTTTTCTTTCTTCCCGTTAAAGCGTATTTGAAAAAGTCTGATCAGTGAATATTGGCGAGTGCTCGTTACATTGTTCCAGCCTCACAGATATTAGACTGGACTGGACTCTCTTATTCGTTTTGAATAACGTAAACACTTTGTTTAAATAACGTACTCCCCCGCCCCCTCTCTTTTCCCTTTCTTTTCCGTTTAAATTCCGTTTTTTCCATTAAGTTTGCTGTTTGTTTGCCTTACATTTTATTACTCGCATACTACTTTTAGTTTCTGTACTCTATCCCGCCGGGAACTAAGTCGCATGACTATGTATGCCCCGGACAACTTAGTCTATTTCTGCAAGCAGAGAACTGCCGGCACAAAACCTTTCATCATACCCACTATAGCGGTCCATGAAGTTGGTAAATTGATTGCATCCTTGGAAAATAAAAACTCATCAGAACTAGATGAGATTAGTGCGAAAATATTCAAGATATCCCTCCCATACATTGTAGAGAGTATCACTTATTTCTACAACATCTGTATTAACTTAATTGTTTTTCAGACACATTTAAAGACGCAAAAGTCATACCTCTACCTAAATCTAAAGATCTTAGTGAAATTAATAATTGCAGGCCCATATCACTTCTACCTGTTCTGTCCAAGCCCTTAGAACGGCATATTCACAAGCATCTATCAATATATCTGGAAAGTCGAAAATTAATCTATTCATTGCAGTCGGGCTCAGATCAGAACACTCATGTCACACTGCGCTGATACGGATGATGGACACCTGGTTATCTTCCATCAACGACTCAAAACGTACAGGAGTCATGTTTCTAGATTTTTGTAAAGCCTTTGATCTGGTAAACCACGAAATACTGATCAAGAAAGTATCCGTGTATACCAACAACTCGGATTTGTTTCTCAAATCCTACCTCGAAGGTAGGAAACAAAAGGTATTACTAAATGGCTCATACTCGAATCAAGGGTTAGTGAAGCATGGCGTACCACAGGGCTCTATTCTTGGTCCCCTTTTATTCTGCTTGTTCATAAATGATCTTCCTCTTGCGATAAAAAATGAAAGCGTTACATGTGATATGTTTGCAGATGATGCCGCTGTACACACGCCAGATAAGGATACATCAAACATCAATTCACGACTGCAAAACACACTGCAAGATATTGATGAATGGTGCACTCATAATATTATGATTTTAAACGCGGCAAAACGGAGAGCATGGTAATTAGCACCCGCCAAAAACACCATCTCGGCTCTCTCTCACTCAGTCTGACCCTCCAAGGCAAAACCATCAGCCAAGTTACTAACCATCGCCTGCTAGGAGTCACGGTGGACAAGCTGCTTAGGTGGCAGCCGCACATCAGTAATGTCTGTAAAATTGTCTCCAGAAATCTGTAGATATTAGCAAAACTTAAACACATTACTGATATGGAGACACGTCAACTGTTCTTCAATGCCCATATTAGATCACATATAGACTATGCCGATACTGTGTGAGATGGTTCGAGCGATGTCAATTTAAAAAGATTGAACTCTCTACATCGGAGAGCTGCCAAACTAATACTCCCTGATCCCAGCTTAACTACTGACCCAAAATGGCAACCTTAAAAATTCTGCCCCTGAAAGATCATTTAACTTACAATAAGGGAAGGGTTATGTTCAAGGCATTAAACAATAATCTACCCCGATATATCACAACTCTATTTACCGTCCAGTCATCAACATACTCCATATCAAGAAAATCCCTTATTGTGCCGCGACCTAAAATTGATCTCTATAAAACGAGTTTGACGTTCTCTGGCTCTAGTCTTTGGAATGCTTTCCCTAGAAACGTAACGACATTAGCTACTTTCTCCTCGTTTAAAGTCAGTCTCATCAAGTACTTATTTTTGTCAGCAGCATCCCCGTGACTGTGCACATATTGAAAAATACTATTCTGATTAGATCATTAATTGCGTGTATCCCAGGTTTCTATCACTCATTTTATTCGGTACAGCGTGTGTGTAGCCAGCTACTCATATGACTGACTAACTTAACGTCCTAAGCCGCGCAAGCGCGTGTGTGTGCACGTGTGTGTGTGTGCGTTTGTGCGTGCGCGTGCGCGTGCGTGTCCGTACGTGTATATTAGAGGCAGGTGTGCATACGTTATATATGCGTATTAGGTTGCGTGTATTCTTATAATATTATTTTAATTAAACCTCACAACATGTCATTATGCCCGACCAGTAAAGCTGGTAATTCCCCTCTTCACTTCCCACTTACATTTTTTTCTTCTCTATTGGCTTGTGTTGTGTCAAGTATTTTTTTTTTCCTCTGTTCAGTATTAGAAAATAATTAGTGCGACAGTAACTCAGTAATCAGTAGATTAGCAACGGTAAGTTCGAAAAATGGTTGTTACTACCAAAACTTTTACCGTTCTCAAATAAAGGATCATTGTCATTCTCTCTCTCTCTCTCTCTCTCTCTCTCTCTCTCTCTCTCTCTCTCTCTCTCTCTCTCTCTCTCTCTCTCTCTCTCTCTCTCTCTCTCTCTAAGATCGTATCTCTTCACCAATGACCATAAAAAATATCAAGGGAAATAAATCCTGGCTTCGCTGCTCCCCCATGGATGCCGTCTATCTTAATTGACGTCACCCTGACGTCACCTCTGGGATTTATCCGGTCCGTCTATAGGGGCTCATGAGAATCTTTACTTCTTGCAAACATGAAACATGAAACAATCCGAGAGGGGTAGGTTGATGATTACATATACCCATGAGAACTAAATCGCCTCTTGCAGGCGTCTTATGCATTTATATATGCTTACACAGCTAGTGGGCATTTATGTATGCTTACACAGCTAGTGGGCATTTATGTATGCTTACACAGCTAGTGGGCATTTATGTATGCTTACACAGCTAGTGGGCGCAGACTGTGTTTCTCAAATCCTGATTAATTCAAAGCCAAAGAACACAGTGCGCCAAAGGGACGTGAATAATGAATGCAAAATGGCATCAGCGAGAGGCATAGATCTTCATGAGTCCCCGCACATGCGGGGACTCGAGGATCTGTGTCTCTTTTTGTAGTTCGGTTGTATTCGCTTTTTCTCGGCTGTGAATGCGATTACACTCAGCGACCACCCTTACGAGAGCTCACCTGTCATTAATGAACATCATTTAGGTGGCTGTAGCCACCCAGGTGATGGTCATTGACGACAGGTGATACTATGTGCCCTTGGAGACTTCTCTTAATACCAGTTGTTGTTGTTTTTTGACAAATTAAGTTTGACTGTAATAGTAGCGTATAGGCCTAATACGTACTTGCGTAGCTGATCCTGAGATGTATTATTAAATCTCTCTTACCCGAATCGGAGAAGCCACCAAAAATTCAGTTTGGATTGTGAGGTATCTGTTCGCAAACGCAGTACACACATACCTAAGGGACCAGCCACCAGCTTCTTCCTGGACACATGAATTATTCACAGCAGAACCAAAGATGTTCGTCCGCCAGACGTCTAGCTCTTAGTGGATTTGTCTTCGCGTGTTGCACTGGTCTGGGCGGTTGAAAAACGGAAGCTCGTAACACGCCTGTATTCCTCATAGGCGGGGGATGATCGTTGAATATTTACTACTACCCGTGTAAAGAAGCGCTCGATTACGCAGCAGTCATCCGGTGCGTGTGGTATTGCTGGTGTCAATGACTAAGTGTTCACCCTGCAGGTGTTTGTGGCCGATTCACTACCAATGGACGCATACTGTGTTTCTGAAGTCCTTGCAATTTGTATCCCAAAGAGCCCTAACAGTCCAAGGAACGTGGATACAAAGTGGTGTCAGCAAGAGGCATAGATCTTCATGAGCCACCGCAGTTGCGGGATCTCATGCGGATCTATATCTCTTGCAGAGTTGGGTCGTGTTGACTTTTTCTCGGCAGTGACGGGGTTAATGTATTTATGCAACAAATTATGCTCTTCACACTCTCAAAGTGAAATATCGAATACCTGGGAGAGGTTCCGGGGGGGGGGGGGGGGGTTGGAGGAGAAAGAAATTGGAAGGGGGGGGGGGGGGGAGAGACTGGAGAGAGAAAGAATTACAGTAAGAAGAGAGTCCGACGTGTCATTAAGCATCTTAGTCCATAAAGCCGTGACAGGATATGGATCGACCATGATAGTTCATGGGTGGTGTCACGGAATAGCACCATGCGCCAATCTATTCTGACACCACCTTAAAAATCACGGTCGGTCTGTTTCCAGAACTATGACGTAGACCTTAGAGAGTATCTCCAAAATTTGACAATTATCGCCCTTATAGATGATTGGTTTAGACTTTGATCAATTCTCTCTCTCTCTCTCTCTCTCTCTCTCTCTCTCTCTCTCTCTCTCTCTCTCTCTCTTCGTTCACATATCTTGCGGGTATTTTGTTGTTGTTTTTTTCTAGGGGTACAGTGGGAAGGCAGGTAGCGGGTAGTACGGAACCCCTGAACCCACCCTTACCAAGTATAAGCATCGCAGTGGATCCTTCTTACCAAAAGAGAACAGGAATATGTCTGCTGTAATGAGTAATCGCTAAAAAGAAGAGCACAAAACAAATAAAAGTTATTTTAAAAAAAACTAACAGGAAGAAAAACGTGAAAAGGAAAATACCAAAAGAAGAAGTCACAATTCATTTTCTTTTATACGCACATTAACACTTTCACGACGTTCATCTTTAGGATACGCGACTTTCTGCAAGAGCATGCGAATGCAACACGCTTCAAATCAGTTAACCCTTATCATTCGGAATACACCAGTATGTGAAATAAGTTTGATTAAAATAGTTCAAGGGTGGTGCCAGAATAGCTTGGCGCCTCTAGGTGCCAAGCTATTCTGGCACCACCCTTGAACGAAAGCCATTGGTCTATATCCTTATCTGTAAGTACTATAATGTAGCTTGCATATGGCAGTGTACAAATTTGAAGCTTTCAGCCTCAGTATGATATGGGTTAAAAGAAAGAGCTAGATTTATGTGCAGATATAGCAAATGCTTATGTCACCCACAAGTCATCGCTGAATCAGAATGGACAAATCACACAAGAAGCAAAAGTTAGTTGACATGCTCACATCTGAGGTCCTCGGACCGATTTCGGAGACAAATAGCGGCCTGAGGATCTTTCGCACTTTTTTATTTGACGAAATCAGAAATGTGGAAGACGGTGGGGAAAAAGCATTTCACACAAATCTAGATTAACGCCGGCTTTCATCGTTGAAAGTCTAGAGGTAAAGAACGTAAATCGTGAGCAATCCAGACCAAAAAGGTGACTGCCAAGCGTGTGAAATGCAAAGAAGTACCCAACTTTGGGTACTTCTTTGTAAATCGTGAGATATTTTTGAAAGCACGTACGCATGCACAAGGAAATGCACTGATAAATTGAAACCCTTCATTAACACGGGGTTAACGTTTTTTCGCTTAACTCATTGTACCCCAAGACCGAAATCCCAAAATTTTGCCGTTGTCCTCTGAAGACTGCTTTGCAGTGCAGGATACAGATCGACCATGGTAGTTCAAGGGTGATGCCAGAATAGCTTGGCGCCCATAGGCGCCAAGCTATTCTGGCATCACTCTTGAACTATCATGGTCGATTCATATCTTGCTGTGGTGCGTCTAGGGTAGAATGAGTTAAAGAAAAAGTACAACTGCCCTGGTGATCGAGCAACAGACCCTTGGGCTGACTTCAACATATAGTTGACACGCGCACATCCGATCACGGGCCAACATCCACTGGTGCAGGTCCCAGCGATTTTTTTTCAGGGGTGAGAGTTTGAAAAGGGGTTAAGCATAAATGCCTTAACTACGGGTAAAAATAGAAAACGATTCAACAGGGCATTCTGCCATACAAGAAAAATCGAAAAGGTCATTCAGGAAATACATTTTCAACAGAAATTATAGTTGTTGATGGTATTTTTTTTTTTTTTTTTCTTGTTTTTTGGTTGGTTTTTTTTTTTTGTTGCATTGCAATGATTTTAGACGGAAGTCAAACTTCGCCAAATAATATCCAACGAAAATGTGAATGAAGGAATGAATGGAAACACAAATAAATCTGTGAATCAGAACGTGTACGCATACGGCGCGCGCGCGCGCGTGAGATGATGATTAAACTTTATTTATCAACGGTAAAAAGTTTGGACAAAAACAAATCTTCATTTTACAAACTTGCCGTTGCTAACATCTACAACATAAAATAGGTTAAGAACAGATGATATATTTACACACATCATTTGAGACAACAACAATTGACAACAATGAATTAAAATAAAATGAGAGAGAGAGAGAGAGAGAGAGAGAGAGAGAGAGAGAGAGAGAGAGAGAGAGAGAGAGAGAGAGAGAGAGAGAGAGAGAGGGAGTATTAGGAGGCAGATTTGAGACAACAACAATTGACAACAATGAATTAAAATAAAATAAGAGAGAGAGAGAGAGAGAGAACAATGAACAATGAACAATGAACAATGAACTTTTATTTTACAACGGTAGAAGTATTTGGTTACAAGACCAATTTTCAAACTTGCCGTTGCTACAAACTACTTATCAACGTTTTCATAAACAAAACAATGGTCTAAAACATAACTAGGTCAAACACATACACACGCACGCATGTTCACTCGCAAACACACACACACACTATTCTAAGGAATTCAATTATGTGCTAGCAAACAAAATACTGATGAATATAGCGCGAAAGAAAAGAAAGAAAATGTGTTAAAAAACCTTTAAAGAGAATTAAAAAAAATTATGAATAAAAAATTCCAACATATAAATTGCATAAATCGCGCACATGGTGTGCGCGTGCTTGCGCTCATGCGTGCGTGCGTGCGCGTACGCGTGTGCAATCTGCCACATTATGACAGACCACGCACACACGCACACGATCACATAACGTGACCACACGCATGAACGCACACACGCACACAGACGCACGCACCCACACACACACACACACACACACACACACACACACGATCACACACCCATACGCACGAATGCACACAGCCACACATACACACACACACATACGCACAAACACACGCACGCCATACGCGTGCCAGTACATCAAGGCAGGAGAGAGAGAGAGAGAGAGAGAGAGAGAGAGAGAGAGAGAGAGAGAGAGAGTGAGAGAGAGAGAGAGAGAGAGAGAGAGAGAGAGAGAGAGGGAGTATTAGGAGGCAGATTTGAGACAACAACAATTGACAACAATGAATTAAAATAAAATGAGAGAGAGAGAGAGAGAGAGAGAGAGAGAGAGAGAGAGAGAGAGAGAGAGAGGGGGGAGTATTAGGAGGCAGATAGACCATAGCAGTTAAAGGGTGTAGCCAGAATAGCTTGGAACATCATCTTTCTATATATGGGTCGGCTATGATAGTTTAAGGATGGTGTCAGACCATAACAGTTTAAGGGTGTAGCCAAAATAGCTTGGCGCCTTTATAGAAAGATGATGTTCTCACCTCACCGTATGGAGAATATCAAGGACGGCCCCTTGGAACAGAAGCGTCGAAAAAAGAAGACCCAATCACAATGGCTGCCACCTGACTCAGAACATTTGTCCTCAGCAGACGTCAACTGCAGGTCAGAACAGTATCGATGTTCTTCACTTCCGGATGCATCCAGAGAATTGATTACAAATCTGACTGGAGATTTAAACGGATTAAAAGGTCGGGACGGTAAGGAGAGAGGCTGCGATCCATCTGGCTGGCCGTGTCTGCGATGCGACAACGGTGGGCATCCTATACTTTAGCTATCGCTGCCTACTCTGTCCCCGCTGTGCAGAAAGAGAGAGAAAGAGAGGATCATCAAAGAGAGATGCCGTCTGCTGCTACGCGCTCTGATCCGATCGTTTCTCTGGCAGCGTCTCTCTCTCTCTCTCTCTCTCTCTCTCTCTCTCTCTCTCTCTCTCTCTCTCTCTCTCTCAATCTCTGTATGTTGTTTTTGTTTTCCTGTTGCGTTCTTTTCTTTGTTTACAGGACAGCTTGTAAGACAGGCACTCAGTTGCCTAATAGCTTTATCCTGAAAAAAAGATTCATCATTATCATCATCATCTCTCTCTCTCTCTCTCTCTCTCTCAATCTCTGTATGTTGTTTTTGTTTTCCTGTTGCGTTCTTTTCTTTGTTTACAGGACAGCTTGTAAGACAGGCACTCAGTTGCCTAATAGCTTTATCCTGAAAAAAAGATTCATCATTATCATCATCATCTCTCTCTCTCTCTCTCTCTCTCTCTCTCAATCTCTGTATGTTGTTTTTGTTTTCCTGTTGCGTTCTTTTCTTTGTTTACAGGACAGCTTGTAAGACAGGCACTCAGTTGCCTAATAGCTTTATCCTGAAAAAAAGATTCATCATTATCATCATCATCTCTCTCTCTCTCTCTCTATCTCTCTCTCTCTCTCTCTCTCTCTCTCTCTATCTCTCTCTCTCTGTGACATCTCTCTCTCTGTGGACTGAATAGCACCGGTTATAACTTGAATGTACTCATTTGAGGCCGGAGTGTGACTGTATAGTGAAAGTTTTCGTGAACTCTTAGTTATCTAAATTGTTTTTCTTCTTCTGTACAAAGATCAGTCGTACAGACTTATAAGAGAAAGGATAACTATTGACTATTGACTTTATAAAAAGGTCTTTTGTCGTCGTGTGTACACTAGTGTCTATATACAACGAACAATATGGCGAGTGGATCCACTGGCTCAGCCACTCAAGGACTGAAAGTCGGACATTTAAATGTGTATCATTTATATCCGAAAGTACATGATGTCTCCCTGTTTCTGAACCAGCCGTCACATTTCCACCTCTTTGGTCTAAAGAATCTCGTCTGGACTCTCGAATCACTGACGCATGTGTCAGTATTCCAAATTTTTCTCTTATTCGACGTGATGCAACTTCTCCTGGTCATACTGGGCTAGCTGTTTATGTGCACAGCACTGTTCAGCACAGGGTACGCAGACGTCTTGATCTTGAGACAAAGGAGGTGGAATGTGTGTGGTTAGATGTCAAGCTTCCTAACACGTCGCCACTACTAGTTGGCTTTGTGTATAGAAATCCAGCATCCACTGCCGAGTGGTATGACGACTTTGTACAGGTGATGGATAAAGTGAATGACACATGCAGGGATATACTCATTCTCGGTGATTTTAACATTGACATCTCAAAACCCATTTGATGTGGCAATGTACAACAATGCTGTTTGGACTAAAACATGATTACCACTGCAACCAGAGTAACGAACTCTTCGTGTACTTTGATTGACCACATCTATACTAACAACCCTCAAGCTATCATTGAAACTGATGTCCCTTCACTAGCTGTCAGTGACCACTTTCCCATCACCTGTACATGGTCATGTTATGTTCCTAAACAGAGCCGAACCCAACATTTATACATTACTTATAGATGTTTTAGAAAACTAGATAGAGATAGTTTCCTTCATGACCTCAGTTTTGTTGCCGTTCCATGAAGTTTACAATCACAATGAACCTGATGTAGCACTCTCACTGTGGCTTGAGCTGTTCCTCGGAGTGTTAAATAAGCATGTCCCGTTAAAAAGGAAAAGAGTCCGGTGCCGTGAGCCCCCCACCTGGATTACGGAGGAGATTAAACAAACCATGGAAGAAAGAAATCGAGCCAAGCGGGACAAAGATTTTATTGAGTTTAAAAGGTTACGTAACAGAGTCAAATACCTTATTCGGGAGGCACAAAAAGCACTGGTAGAGAAAACCATACGCGGCGGGAATCCGTCTTCAATATGGAAAGTTTTAAACTTACTAACAATAAAACAAATCGTTCTGCAAATTCGACTGCCAACCTTACAGCCGATGCATTTAACGACCACTTCATTTTAGCCCCGAAATCTTTACTACATGCTGAAGGTTTGGATCAGGTGGAACATGTCGCATCGCAGAAGCTTACTGACTTTTGTAAGCAAAGACTGTCCGCGGGCGATGCTTTTAATATCCCTTGCATCGCTGTACATGAAGTGGGCAGACTTATCTCTAGTCTCAAGAACAAAAAGTCAGCTGGCATTGATGGTATCAATGGTTTTATCCTCGAACTTTCTCTTCCATACATTGTGGAAAGCTTAACCTATATTTACAACCTATGTATTCAAAATAATATTTTTCCGGCGGCTTTCAAAAAATCTAAAGTGGTACCTATACCTAAAACAAAAGACACATCTGATCCAAATAATTGTCGGCCTATATCCATGTTATCTATTCTATCGAAGCCTATTGAGAAGCATGTACACAAACATCTTCTCGAATTCCTGGAAGAAAAGTCTCTCCTGAATAAATATCAATCTGGTTTTCGCCCTAAACATTCGTGTCACACTGCCTTGGTTCATATGATTGACACTTGGCTGCTCAACATCAACAGAAACAAAATGTCTGGTGCTGTCTTTCTAGACCTAAAAAAAGCATTCGACCTTATAAACCACGAAATTTTATTAGAGAAACTAGACTGTTACTTTAACAATAACAGCCCAGGGACTCTCTCATTCTTTCGTTCATATATCATAGGGAGAATTCAAACTGTGTACATCAATGCTACCTTCTCTTCTGAAAAGCGTGTTGAGTATGGCGTGTCCCAGGGATCCATACTAGGACCGTTACTTTTCTGTTTGTTTATAAATGATCTTCCACTTCATATTTCCAATTCAAATACCGAATGTGACATGTTTGCTGATGATTCAACTCTTCACGCTGGAGGGAAAACTGTACCTGAAATATCAAGCAATCTTCAGCTTAGTCTTCAGGAGGTCTCACTGTGGTGCAACAATAATCAAATGCTTGTAAATCCATCCAAAACGAAAAGCATGCTAATCACAACACGCCAAAAGCATCAGCTCCGCACCCATTCACTTAACCTCTCTTTTGATTCAGTTCCCATTGAGCAAGTCAAAGAATATCGCCTCCTCGGGGTAATTGTTGATGACCAACTGTGCTGGTTGCCCCATCTAACACAACTAGGGAAACATTATCAAAGAAGCTATTTTTACTGTCAAGATTAAAATCTATCATTGATACTAAGACACGAAAGCTATTTTTCAACTCCTACATTAAACCTCACATTGACTACGCATCTACTATTTGGGACGGCTATAGTAAGGCTAACCTTAAGCGGATTAATTCTCTATACAATCGTGCAGTTAAACTGATCCTCCCAATCCCCTCTCTAACTTTGGAGGAAAAGCTTCAGGCAACAGGGCTCCTTCCTTTATATCAACACCTTACGTTTAATAAGTGCGTACTTATGCACAAAGCACTGAACGGGAAAGCCCCCCTCTACCTGGCTAAGGGTTTACAGCATTTTGAGGAACAGTCTCGTCATTGAACGGCCCCGAATTGACTTGTTTAAATCCAGCCTTTCTTACGCGGGTGCCTATTTATGGAACTCACTTCCTCCACATATACAGCAAAAGAGGCATCTTCCATTGTTTAGGACGAAAGCTTTTAAATACATCTCTGACAAACTTGAAAGAAACGTAGATAATATGTCCAAAAGAGTCATGTCAATGATTTCCTGTGGTCCTCCGTTTTACACTTGTTAGCTTTAACATAATATCTCTCTTTATCGTGGTGTTTTGCCTGCTCACTAAATTGCTACACATGAGTAGCTGTATCATAAGTGTGCAGTCGCTTTCTATAAACACACTTTACATCGTACCCCCCCCCCCCTCAAGACCCTGTCATTTTGCTGTGTGTGTGTGTGTAATCTTCAGCAACTTTGTAACTTGTATCGGAATGTAACACAAGTGACCTGTGGGTGTAGCCGCTAATTTGTGCTCAGGGCCGGACCTGGGAAAAGTCGATGGGGGGGTTACAGATTCAGTATAAAGCGAAGGCGCGAAGCGCCGAGCCTTCTAGGGGGGTCCGGGGGCATGCCCCCCCGGAATTTTTTTTTTTCAAGGATGCAAAATGGTGCAATCTGGTGCAATCTGAGCCTTGAAAAAGCCATTTGTGATGGTCTGGGGACTTTGAGCTTTTTGAACAATCGAACTGACAAACTCTGGGGTACAAAAATTATCACCTGCCCCTCCCTTAAAAAAAACACCCACACCCACACCCACACACACACACACACACACACACACACACACAAACATTTATTTATCAACAGAGATGTTTTGTATACTATTATTATTCACTACTTTTCGTTGATCGTTAACGGTATAAAGCTTTACCTTGTAGTTTATGAACATCAGGGCCCTGCTTTCACTTCAGTTCAGTCTTGCTGCACTAGGTTCCTCGGCATTAGTACCATTTGTGAATTGTATCTTCTGGCAAAACAGTTCACTGCCTCTTTGAATTCAATATCAAAATCCCTGTGCACTTTCAGTAAAGCAAGTGCATTGAGTCTCTGTTGCCCCATTGTAGAGTGCAGGTAGTTTTTCAGGTTGCGCAACTGACTGTTTGAACGCTCACACTCGGCAGTAGTGACAGGCAGGGTGCAAAGGTTCTTTAGCATGATGAACAGGTTGGGATAAAAATCCCTGTCACAGTGTTTCAGTGCTTCTGATGCCGTGGATGGGATGATAGCTGTCGCATTCTCAGCAGCACTTCGCCATTTGCAAACCCACCGTTGGTATTCTGCATCAAGGGTAGCGTTGTCTGGTAGGTCAGACTCCCACAACATTGCCAGTGTCTTCACCCCTTCTGGAACCTGCATGAAACCATCCTGGTTGTCTATTAAAGTGCTTGGCACCAGACAGAGACCATCAACTGCTAGGTCAGCATTTTTGAACCTCGAGTCCAATTCGGTTGACAGGTGTTCCAAGAAAGGAATGGCAATGCTAATCTTGAAATATTCTTCTGGAGTGGCCGCAGGTTGGTTGTCACGGAGAGTCTGGCGGGATGCTTGACGAGGAACAACAACATCAGTTGTCAAAGCATTTGCCATTTTGCTGACTTCACCAAACCAGGCAACGAACGCTGTGTCGACATCTCTTCTAATAGAAGACATGCAGTTACTGACCTCTTTGATTTCCCTGTAGGCATCGACAACATCTTTTGTTCTTTTCTGGAGCTTCACTGTCAAGGGTTTTAAGTAACGCAAACAATTGCGGACGACAACGAATGCAACGAGGAAAACACTGCTGCTCAAGGTGTGGAGAAAGCCAGTTGCCTTGGTCAATGTCTCACTGTCCCAATTGTCACTGTCTTCACACATTTGTCCCAAACAGTCGTGAACAACCAGGAAGAGAGATGTGTAAACCTCCAGTGCTTCATGTTTTTCTACCCATCTTGTTCTGCACAGATCAACAAGCTTTGTCTTTGTCGTGTCAGGCTGAGATGCTTCGATGGTATCTTCAAGTTTTCGTTGTCTCTTTGGAGAGTTTGAGAAAAACAGTGACAGTTCCCTCAGTGCTCCCATCATGTTCTTCACTGCAGGCAAGCCGCATGCTTTTACAATGCAGAGACTCAAGCTATGGGAAGCACAGTGAAAGTACAGTGCTTTGTTGTTCCTTGCTTGAAAACGTGCCTGCACTCCTTTAAACTTTCCTGCCATGTTTGCGGCCCCGTCATAACCTTGTCCTCTAACATTGTTGAAATCAAGCCCCCACAAGCCCAGACACTCAACAATCTTGTTGTAAATTGTTTCACCTGTGGTATCTCTGCACTGGACAAAAGCCAGGAACTCTTCACGAACTTTCAGACTTCCATCGACGAATCTCAATATAATTGAAAGTTGTTCCCAGTTTGAGCTGTCTGTGACTTCGTCAGCAAGCACGGTAAACTGTTTTGCTGCAATAATTTCTGCAAGAATCTTGTTGCGGATCTGATCACCAAGAACCTCTATCAGTCTGTTTTGTGTACTTTTTGAAATGTATGTGGCCTTCTTATCGCATGTATCTAGATGTTTCCGGAGAGTTTCATCTCCTGCATTGATGCACAGATTCAAAAGGGCATTGAAATTGCTTCTGTTCTCACTCTGAAGAATGCCATCATCACAGTTGCCCCTCAGAGCTAACCCCTGTCTTCCACACACTTCAACAATCCTGAAGAGGCTTGTCAGAACTTGTCGATTTGCAGCGATGTTTTCTGCATTTTTCTGATTGATTTCACTGGCGATGCTCTGCTCTGGTTTATCCATGATTGTCAAAAACTGCTCTCCATTTGCCATTGCATCTTTGTGGTATTGTAATAACGAGTGCTTTTTGATCTGATCACAGGCTTTATTCCAGTTCTTGCATGGCGTCTTCACAAACTTGCCCAGGTTTTCAGTAGACTTTGCAAATAATAGGCAATACTTGCAGTAAGCCCCATCCTCGAAAGGAGAATACACAAGCCAGGAGTACTTTTGCAACCACTCATGCTGAAATTTTCGGTTCTTGTTGTTTATCACTGTTGTTGGAAACTGAAAACCAGGTGATGGTCTCCAGTGTTGCCTTAGAAGATGCTCCTTGTCACGGCTTGACAGTGAAACGACTCGCGTGTGTTTCTTGAAAACTTCACCAAAATCGATATTTTTGTTGCTGGTGATCTGAGAGGAGAAATCTGAAGAGGAGTCAGAAAGCAGGCTCACATCAGGCTGGTTGGTCATTGGCATGGCAGAGGATTCAGAAAGCAGGCCCCCGGCAGGCTGATCAATGCTTGAGGAGGAGTCTGAAATACAAATAAAAGTTGGGTCTATGAGAAGTCTGAAATACTAAAACGATTGTGTGTGTACCTGTGAGAGAGAGAGAGAGAGAGAGAGAGAGAGAGAGAGAGAGAGAGAGAGAGAGAGAGAGAGAGAGAGAGAACAATGAACAATGAACCTTTATTTTCCAACGGTAGAAGTTATTGGTAACAGGACCAGTTTTCAAACTTGCCGTTGCTACATCTACTACATAAGTGACATAGACATGTAAACATACACATACCACACACTGCTGCATGCACTGCTGCATTCGCTTACGCACGCACGCACCACGCACATACACACACACATACCCACACACGCACTCAGGTACGCACGCATGCACATCACAACTCGCGCATGCACGCACGCACACACACACACTCATGTACACCGCAATTCAGTACGCATGCACACACGCACGAACACTCACACACACACACACACACACACACACACTTACACACGCACGCACTCAGGCACATACGCACAAAAACAAACACACGCTCTCGGACACGCACTCCAGACATTCCTACCCGCATACGCGTACGCACAAAAATATAAAATGAGTAAAAATACAAAGTAAAGCAATAAACAAAGAATCATTAAGTACATTAAAGTTCATACAGCAAGGGCAAATATGTATGCAGGTGCTATCTCCCCCCCCCCCCCCTCTCTCTCTCTCTCTCTCACGCCGACACACACACACATACACACACACACAGCATGCACGCACGCGCGCACACACACACACACACACACACACACACACACACACACACACACACACAGAGTCACACATACTGAGAGAGAGAGAGAGAGAGAGAGAGAGAGAGAGAGAGAGAGAGAGATCAGAGAGAGAGAGAGAGGGAGAGAGAGAGAGAGGGAGAGAGAGAGAGAGAGAGAGAGAGAGAGAGAGAGAGACCTGCAACAAGATAATTACATTTAAAGCATATATATGTCTTCGTTTACACACTTCAGTCAAGCTTAGATATATATTTATGATCTGAAATAACAGCTTTTCTTTTTAGACCCCTCCCCCCAAATGATGGACAAAATCTTTGCTACCTTATGACTCGTAGAGTCTTCTTAGGCTAATGATAGCCAATGGAACACACCAGTCATTTTGTTTAATATTAATTATTAAATTGAAACACTCAATCACGTATCAATTTCAGGTTGTATTTAATTTAATTTTTTTTTTTGAGAGGGGGGGGGGGGGGGGGGGGGGCGGGGCAGTAAATTACTCACCAACACTGCTTTTACTTGTTCCCATGTCACTGTTTCGAACTCCACTGCCAGTGGTCTCACTTTGGGTTGATTTTTGTCTCTTTCGAGGAACTGCATCATCTGCCGTTTAGAAAAACAACTTTTATTATTATTATTATTATTATTATTATTATTATTATTATTAAAGGTTTTCTTATATAGCGCTTACCTGTAAACAGCTCTAAGCGCTTTACAATTTACTCAACAACAACAAACAAAAAGAAAAAAAAAACAAAAAAACAAAAACAAAGACATAACATAAAAATTAAAACATGAAATTATCCTAAAAGCAACAACAAAAATGTAAAATAAAATAGAACCGTCTTTTCAACATCTTATATATGATTATGCATTGCAGGTGTTAACACGTCTACTACAATTTTATAATAATAATTTAATATAAAAAAAACAGTGGTTTTCTGATTAGTTCTTAGCTTATTTTAAATTTCATCAACAAAAGGCCTAAGGGTGAATAATCTTATTTTGTAGCACGCTGTTCACAGGCATAGGAACTGTTAACAAATTTGCTGATTTTCAGCAGTTGGCAAAATTTCAGCACATTTTTATTTTCCATTTTATTATGTGAAAAAGGCAGTGGTTGGGATGCCGTCATGATGGCTTCTTGTCGTTCCAAAAACCGAAGTCGTCATGACGGTTTCGCACCCGGAAAGGCTATGTTGCCGTCACAATTGATGGCGACGCTGTCAAAGTGGTGTCAGATAGGCTATGGTTTCCATAGTCAGCCATCAAGACGGTTCTGTTCTGCTCTCCGAAGAGATTTACGTCACAATACATAGCTAGTAAGCTGCACTAGTGAAAACGATACCTTATAACTTAGCCCTTGGTTTTGTTATTGAAAACGATATTTTGCCGTCCAAAGATTTTTTTTATAAATATAAAAGCAATATTGATCATTGATGCCGATATCTTTATTCTTTAAATTGACATTTTTAAAGTTATATATCATAATACTTTGTGAAATAAATTTTAGGCTATGCATTACTTTAATTGTTACCTGTTTTGGTATTTTAATAAGTGGGGCTGTTTTATATCTACGATATTCATTATATGCAGCTAGTATCAGCTCCTACAGCATAGGCTAGACTCACAGGAAGGAAGTACCGGCTCCATCGCCACGTGCTCATTTGAATCGAATTCGGAATGGGTGAATTTTACCTAGTTCTACTGACTACATTTCTTTTATGAGACAAAATTGGATTTAAAAATGTACCCACCTTCTGAAATGGAGCTTGATGAAAACTAGCATGACAGTCGCCTACTGCCATCAGCATCTGTTTTTTTCAGTTTCGGCATTTTCGAGGAGACAGCAAAAGTGAAGTGTTACCAAAGAAAATAGATCTAGATTTAAACTTCCCCCCACAAACCTTAATGACGTCAGACGTCTTTTCACTGATCTTTCTCGGAAAGACATGCACTGAAGGAAAGCAACTCTTTTGGGTACCTGGTCGATTCAACGGAAATCCATTTCAACGATGTTTTTGGACGATTCAACGATGGTCGTTTCAACGGATGTTCGTTACAACGAATTATCATAATTATCAACTTAGCGTCTTAATTAATCTTTCTAAAAAGTCGTTTTTGGGGGATTAGGGCTGTATCAAGGTGAAGGCGCTGGAAGAGGCTTGTGGCCAGAACAAGAAAATATGGCTGCATTTACTAATTTAGGGTTAGGGGTTGGGTTACTTGGTTGTTTCAACGAGAAAACGTTTTGGACGTTTAAACGGATCCCTTGAAATGGATTTCCGTTGAATTGTCTATAAATAACTCTTTGTGCCTTGGATCAAAAGTGACTAAAAACTGCAATGTTTTAAAAACAATAAAAAAATAATAAAACTTTGGAACTCCCTTTGCATAAAAAAAAATTCACTGTTCTTTTTTTTTTTTTTTTTTTTTTTAGTTGGGAGGGGGGGTTCCGGAACCCAGGTAACCCCCCCCCCCCTGGGTCCGGCCCTGGTGCTGTTAACATATTGTTTTAATGTTGCTTTTAATGTTGTAGTTTAGCAAGGACAAACATGAAAAGAGGCCTGTGCGCCTATTGTTTCCATCCTTGAGAAATAAAGTATCATTCATTCATTCATTCTCTCTCTCTCTCTCTCTCTCTCTCTCTCTCTCTCTCTCTCTCTCTCTCTCTCTCTCTCTCTCTCTCTCTCTCTCTCTCTCTCTCTCTCTCTCTCGGCGAGAACTCAGTTTCTGTCCTAGCCCCACCCAACACTAATCCCTCTTCGGCTAGAGTGATTAACACGACGACCACGACCACAAGCAATGACGTTGGCGTCCGTCAACAAATTGACCTTGCATCGCCTGATGAGATAAACGGTACAGCGTCACCCTCTGGCCAAACCCAACACCCCTGTGCGTCTCAGATTGCATCATCCCCACTGTTGTCCATCGTGCAACAACAGCTAACGGAAGCCACCGTCTGCATCCAGGAACTTAGAACTGAGCTGCAGACGGTCAAACAGGAGCTGGCTACTGTCATGCAACAGAATGCATTCCTCAGCGCCAGACAGGACAACCTCGACTGTAACATCAGGGACAACGAAGCCAAATTCAAGCACGGCCTCCAAGCTGGGGACCAGTCCCTACGAGACTACGCTACTTCAACTGACAAGGCGGTGGAGAAGCTGGCTCGAGAACAGCGCGCCCTGTCCACACAAGTTACGAAACATGCACTCAGCAAGGACACACAGCTTCGTACGCTGAAAAAACAAGTGGAGTCTCTGCTGTCGCCTTCACTGCCTGTCCAAGCGCCTGGTACAAACAAGTCCCCACCACGCCCTCCATCACCCTCTAGCTTCAACAATCACCCCAGGGTGCAGATCGAATCATCGGCCGCTAGCACTCCAGTGACTGCACAGCGCATGCCGTCATCAAGCGGCTCAGCGGCTACTGTGGCCACCCGTAATCGCTTTGCAGTCCTCGCCACCGACGAAGAAAATGACGAAACTTCATGCGGATCATCCCAACAGGATATGCAGACATCCCCCAAAGCCACCCCCGCGCAGCCTGCTAAGACGCCGTACGACCACCTCTGCAACATGAGCATTAGGCCTGACTCGAACGTTCTGCTGCTCGGTGACTCCGTCATGAAGCGAGTCAGCGAGCGAAAAATGTCGAGTACAGACTGCAGCGTGCAGAACCTGGCTGTATCCGGCCTTTCAGTCGAGGCTTTGGGCAAATGGCTGACCCACCTCACCCCTACTCCACGTATCCGGCACGTGGTTTTCCATGTAGGAATCAACAGTTGCAGTGTCAACCAGGGTCCAGTTGCAAGTGACACGTGGCTACAGTTAATCCGTCTGGTGTCCGCCGCCTTCCCACGTGCTACGATCCAGGCCTCTTCCATCATCCCTCCCTTCAGCAGTCACCACGCCCTGTCACGACCTGCGCGCCTGTCCAACTTCAACCTAAAACAGGCCTGTCAACAAACAAACACTCAGTTTGTTGACCATACCTCTACCTTCCTGACCAAAAACGGCGCCCCCAAGCAGGTCATGTACAGGCGTGAAAACACCTTGACCCACCCTAGTGACGAGGGCACTAAGCTGATCGCTCTCAAGATCCGTTACGGCGACCCTCCCCGTGGCCCCCACCACCAACAGAGAGACGCCGGGGGGCACAGTCAACGGGGCGGGTCCAACCCACTTATCAACCGTAACGGGTCACGTGGCGAGAGCGGGCAGCAAGGGGACTCGCCATCAACCCGTGGCGGATCGCAGCACTTAATGTCTGCCGCCCCGGGCCGCCTGCAGTCCTCGCCAACCACACGCCAAACGTCGACCAGCCTGCTTAGCCAACCGCCATCGAGCAACGTGTTGGGGCGACAAAATCTCCAAGTCCCCCAGCTCCTCTCTTCAAATTTCCCGCTACTAGTGCCAGCAAGAACTCCAGTGGCCGCACCTCCCACCAACGCCTGGTTCCAGAGTCAGGGAGCGGAGACCAAGACGACCCTGGATCCCCAACACCTGCTCCAGTTGCTGGCGCAGTTTCTTATGCCGTTTGTCTGAAGGACATCCCGCTACCTCTTTTACTTCCATGGCCAAGCTGCACAGGCTTTAGAATCACATCTCTGCACTGTGTACACACGGGGAGCGATGAGTGACGTTTACTGCTCTAAGGTTTTGTCTGATCAGTTTTCGCCCTGCAGGGCGCACAACTGGTCGGAAATTGCCTTTCTGCTTTCAGGGTCAATCAGTCGCTCCTACCGACTTGGCGCTGGAAGTAAAAAGGGTATGTGTGTACAAACCAGTGGGTCGCGCGCGCGTGTGTGTGTGTGTGTGTGTGTGTGTGTGTGTGTGTGTGTGTGTGTGTGTGTGTGTGTGTGTGTGTGTGTGTGTGTGTGTGTGTGATGGTATGAGTTTGCGTGAAGGTGTCATCAACTTCGCTTGTTAAATTGGCATAAACTCGGCGACGACTTACTCAGGTTAGCTGCTGATGGTTGTCACAGTTACTATGGATTAACCGATTTTTCGATGACCACATCTGATGACAGAGACACATGAACGATGACCACATCTGATCATTAGTGCGATACTGCTCTGTGAAACAATGTTTCTAGTACAGTGAACAAACTGTAAACTATCCGTGTAATTTGTTATTAATGACCGGAATCCGCTTTGTCGGACAGTCGAAACACCCGACTCACCGTGACGATCATTGCGTGAATTCTTTTGACTAGTAACCTTACTTAAGTTCTCAGGTGACTGAGATTATCGCCTGTCCTACATTTTCAATGAAAAGCGAGTGTGTTGTTATAACATAAGGACTTCGATACACACGAATTCTGACATAAACTCTTTCTTTATAGCGGGTTTTTTCTGAGATCGTACACTTGTCGTTTCTTATTCTTTACTGCAAGCTTTTGTTTTAGTGTTCTTTGCGTGTGCTGTAATACACGGTTTCTGGCGTGAACCGCCGTTCAGCTGACGTACTGAGACTAAAGTCGAATAAGTCTTTATTTGTTTTCTCTGATATTTTACTTGTACATGTAATCTCTTTCCTGGTTTAACTGCGTAACCTTCTATTTGTATCCTGTACCTTAGTTTTGTCCCCTGGTTCTTTATCTTATTAGTCTTTATTTGTTTCATCTGATATTTTACTTGTACATGTAATTTCTTTCCTGGTTTAACTGCGTAACCTTCTACTATTTGTATCCTGTACCCTAGTTTTGTTTCCTGGTTTTTTTACCTTATTATCTGAACATGATTTATACAACTATGAACAGACCCTCGAAAAAAGGCCAACAATTTCGTATCGGTCACCTAAATATCTACCACCTGGCAAACAAAGTTCAGGATGTCTGTGTTTATGTTAATACCCCCAACTATTTCCATCTATTCGGTTTAACTGAGACTCGTTTGGCCGCCCACATCAGTGATGAAGCCATCGCCATTCCGAATTATTCTATTATCAGGAGAGACCCGTCAGTACAGGGTGAGACAGGTGTAGCGGTATATATCCATCAATCCATTTTACACATAACCCGCAGGCGACAAGACCTAGAAACTGGTGATGTAGAATGTATTTGGGTAGAAATCAAAAACTCTAAATCCCCGCCCTTACTTGTTGGGTTTCTGTATCGAAACCCCGCAGCCACCTTTGAGTGGTACGATAGCTTTTTACACATGATTGATAAAACAGACATTCACAACAAAGATGTTCTCCTTCTTGGAGATTTTAATATTGACTTTCTTAAACCCCATCCATCATGGGAATGTACTACTACCCTTGTCGGTCTTCACCAATTGGTAACATCACCCACCAGAATTACGCCATCATCAGCCACTATTATAGACCATATTTATACCAACAAACCTCAAACAGTTAGCAACACTCAAGTAAATAGTCTTAGTGTAAGTGACCACTATCCGGTTAGCTGCACATGGCTGTCAAAACTTCCAAAGCTAAAAAAGCAAGTCCACACTTGCATAACTTACAGATCGTTTAAAAACTTTAATGAAAGTGTTTTCTTGGCTGATTTAGCCACAGCACGATTCATCGACGTGTATAACGATAGTGACCCAAATAAAGCATTAGATACCTGGTACCGGATTTTTCTTGGTGTGCTGAACAAACACGCGCCTCTGAGACACAAAAGAGTGAAATACGCTACCGTTCCACCATGGCTGACTGCGGATCTAATCGAGGCAATGGAAATTAGAGACCAGCTGAGAAGCGAGAAGCGGTTTACTGAATACAAAACACAGCGTAATCGTGTTAAATATATGGTTTTAAATGCAAAGAGATCTCTTTTCGATAAAGCAGTTAAGCAAAGCAAAGACTCATCTACTGTATGGCGTGCCATTAATTTAGTAACTAGAGGTACAAATAAAAATAGTGCGCCTTTATCATCCCACCTCACTGCAAATAGGTTTAATGACCACTTTACCTCTATAGCCGAATCGTTAATCCCACCAGGAACTAACTCATGTGAGTATGTTTGTCCAAACGCGCTAGTACACCACTGTAACCGGGAAAATACGGACAAAGAACCATTCACGATACCGCCTATAGCAGTCCACGAAGTGGGTAAATTAATTTCCTCGATGGAAAATAAAAAGTCATCCGGGCCTGATGAGATCAGCTCAAAAATTCTCAAGATATCTCTTCCATACATCGTCGAAAGTATTACATATATTTACAATCTCTGTATAAACCAAAACTCTTTTCCGGACGCATTTAAAGACGCGAAAGTGATCCCCCTACCAAAATCAAAAGATCTGAGTGAAATCAACAACTTTCGCCCCATATCACTATTACCTGTTTTGTCGAAGCCTTTAGAGCGGCACATCCATAAGCATCTATCTGAATACTTAGAAAACCAAAATCTCATCCATTCACTGCAGTCAGGCTTCAGACCAAACCATTCCTGTCACACTGCCTTGATAAGGATGGCAGATACCTGGTTATCATCTATTAATGATTCCAAACTAACAGGTGTAGTTTTCTTAGACTTCCGGAAAGCCTTTGACATGGTGAACCATGACATACTTATAAAGAAAATATCCTTATATACTAAAAGCGCAGCCGGGTTTTTCAAATCCTACCTAGAAAACAGAAGACAAAAAGTTCTCCTTAATGGTACATATTCTAGTCACTGCAAAGTAAAGCATGGCGTGCCCCAGGGCTCTATTTTAGGCCCTCTTTTATTCTGTTGTTCATTAACGACCTTCCACTCACAATTAGTGATGATAGTGTTGCATGCGATATGTTCGCTGATGATGCTGCGATACACACTCCCGATAAGGATTTGTCAGTAATTGACACGCGCCTACAAAACACATTACAGGACATTAACAGCTGGTGCAGTAACAATTCCATGATCTTAAACCCTGCAAAGACTGAATGTATGGTTGTAAGTACCCGCCAAAAGCACCAGCTCGGCACTCTCTCACTCAGCTTGTCCCTTCAAGGCAAATCTATCAGCCAGGTAACGGAACATCGTCTTCTCGGCGTTACTGTAGATAACCAGTTTAAATGGCAATGCCATCTTAGTAATATATGTAAAACAATATCAAAGAAACTGTTTATTTTATCCAAGTTAAAACATATAGCTAATGTAGAAACACGAAAACTGTTCTTCAACGCCCACATCAGGTCACATATAGATTATGCTTCTACGGTGTGGGATGGCGCAAGCGAGGTCCAGTTAAAGAGACTGAACTCTCTTCATCGTAGAGCCGCGAAGCTTATCCTTTCAGACCCTAACTCAACAACGGATAATAAACTGAAAACCTTAGAAATTCTCCCCTTGAAAAAACATTTATTATACAATAAGGGAATAACGATGTTCAAAGTATTGTCAGTACTAGCCTCACCTATCTGGTTTGTGAGTTCAAAGTATTGAATAACAGACTCCCCGAGTATATAAAAAAAATGTTTTTCCTCCCGGCATCAACATACTCCAGATCAAGGCAGTCCATTACTGTGCCACGACCTAGAATCGATCTCTATAAGACAAGTTTAGCGTTCTCAGGTGTTAGCATGTGGAACACATTGCCCAAACATATTACAACATCAACAACGCTTTCGTCTTTTAAAACCGCTCTCTTCAAGTACCTCACCTCAGCATCGTAAGATTTTCACAGCAACCTGCACTTGCAGTGTACGATTTTCCCCTTTCTAACTCTTCAATTCAGTTATATCTTCAGTTAATACAAGATGCCAATGCTGCATGTGTTGTGTGTGTGTGTGTGTGTGTGTGTGTGTGTGTGTGTGTGTGTGTGTGTGTGTGTGTGTTTTGTGCTTGTGCTTGTGTTTATGAATGTATGTATGAAGATTTATACCTTTATAATTGTGTGTATGTGTGAGATTTGTTATGTTTATTTTCACTTTTTCAATGATTTCTTTTTTTAAAAACTTTATATTTCAATTTTTATTAGTTATATATTTAGTTTTTCCCAATTTAATGATAGTATTTTTGTGATTTGTGCATTATATGTAAAGTAGATTAGCAACGGCAAGTTCGAAAAATGGTTTCACCAAAACTTTCACCGTTGTAAAATAAAGAATCATTGTCATTGTCATTGTCATTGTCATTGTCATTGTCTCTCTCAAAATTAGTGACATGTTTTGGGACGTTGTCGCGTTTGTGATTATGCGTGTGAGTAATTCGTAGTTTAGTTGTAACAACAGCGATCGAAGATTTTTACCGTTCTAAAATAAAGGTTCATTGTTCGTTGTTCTCTCTCTCTCTCTCTCTCTCTCTCTCTCTCTCTCTCTCTCTCTCTCTCTCTCTCTCTCTCTCTCTCTCTCTCTCTCTCTCTCTCTCTCTCTCTCTCTCTCTCTCTCTCTCTCACACACACACACACACACACACGCACATACATGTGCGCAAGCCATTATTGACTGTTGTGTTAAGTTCAGACATTACTTCTGAAACGTGTGTTCCTGTACCATTTTATTTCATATGCTTATTTTCTTTTTTCATTTCAAGTTCCTTAACTTACACTTCTAGTCTTTTAAGATGTTGAGTAGCTCATTACAATTTCACAGTTTACACGTGGGACATCTAAATATCTATCATTTGCTGAATAAGATTCCCGATTTGACCGTCCTTCTGACTCAACCCACCCCCTTTCACATTTTTGGAATCACGGAGTCGCGATTACATTCTGACATAAGTGATTTGTCCATTTCGATACCGGAGTTTTCTGTAATCCGGCGCGATCCTGTACGTCCTCAACAAACAGGATTAGCTGTCTATATTCATGATTCTATTGCGCACTTTACACGCAGAAGAACAGACCTGGAATCAGACTCTGTTGAAAGCGTGTGGGTTGAGGTGAAGACAAACAAATCGGCCCATTTGCTTGTTGGATTTGCCTACAGAAATCCGTCTGCATCATTTGAGTGGTACGACGATTTCTTACAAATGGCGGACACCGTTAACAATAGCAGCTCTGATATTTTACTGCTCGGAGACTTTAATATTAACATGTTTTCCCCACACCCTGCTTGGGAGTCTACTATTACGATGGTAGGCCTCAAGCAGCTTATCACATCCGCAACTAGAGTTACGCAGTCGTCTGCCACTCTAATTGATCATGTATACACTTCCAACAAGTCAAGGGTCCTTAGCTCTCGTGTTCTTCAAGTGGCGATTAACGACCACTATCCTGTGTGCTGTAGTTGGGCTCTGAAGGTGGACAAGCCATGTCGTAAAAACCAGCATACCACTATTGATTACAGGTCGTTTAAACACTTCAATCGGGACGCGTTTCTCGCAGACCTGAGCGGAATCTCTTTTCAGTCAGGTACAGATTGTTCCTTGGTGTACTTGACAAGTATGCGCGCACTACGTGAGAAGAGAGTCAAACACGCACAGTTACCTCAGTGGTTAAGTAAGGACATTAAAGACGCCATGGCCCTCCGAAATGAGCTGAAGCGGAACAAAGATAATGCTGCCTTCCGCAAGCAGCGTAACCGCGTAAAGTACCTGGTGCTCGAGGCCCAGAAAAAACACTTCCAGCGCTTGATGGATAATAAAACTGATACCGTATCTGTCTGGCGAGCCCTCAATGCCTTTAGCAAATCACGTCAAACACCACCATGTACTTCTATACCTGCTGATACTTTTAATCAACATTTCCTATCTGCTGCCGACTCACTTTTGAATAAAAGTACTAATAACCTAAACCAGCCGACTATTTCTGTAAAACTAAAACATTTTTGCGATGAGAGACTGTCGCCAAACGACTTTTTTAGTATTCCGTACTTAACTGTTTTCGACGTAGGCAAGTCTATTAGTCAGCTGAAAAATAAACGCTCCCTTGGTCATGACGGCATTAATAGTTTCTTTTTAAAACTGTCTGTCCCCTATGTGGTCAAATCTTTAACATTTATCTACAATTTTATAATCCAGCAAGGTACTTTCCCAAGAAGCTGGAAAATAGCTAAAGTCATTCCGCTGCCTAAAACTAAAGACCTCACTGACCCCAACAAATTCAGACCAATTTCACTTTTATCAACTTTGTCAAAACCTATAGAAAAACATGTCCACAGGCACCTGAGTCACTTCCTGGAGACACATAACTTGATTTATCCGTTGCAGTCAGGCTTGTCACACGGCTCTGTCTCATCTGACCAATACCTGGCTAACTTTAATAAACAACGCTGAAATGACCGGTGCGGTATTTTTAGATTTTTCTAAAGCTTTTGACTTAGTCAACCATGAACTGTTGCTACAGAAGCTGTTGGCATACCACATAGACACAGATTCCGCTGCCTTCTTTAAATCTTATCTAAGCAATAGATCTCAGTATGTTTTTGTCAATGGTAAGCGTTCCTCAGAAGGTGTCATTAAGCATGGAGTACCCCATGGGTCTATTTTAGGCCCACTCTTGTTTTGAATTTTTATTAATGACTTGCCTTTGTGTATCTTACAATCAAATGTGCGATGCAATTTGTTTGCAGATGACGCTACTCTCAACGTGTCGTCGGCAAAAATATCTACAATTAATTCTTCTTTGCAACATAGTCTATTAGACGTCTCAAATTGGTGCCGAGACAACTACATGATACTTAACCCATCTAAAACAGAGTGCATGTTAATCACTACGCGTCAAAAGCGCCAGCTAAACCCACCGCCACTTAGCCTCTCCCTTAACTGTCAGCCGATTAAACAAGTTAAGGAGCGCCGGCTGTTAGGCGTCATTATAGACGATCAATTGACATGGCATGCGCATGTAAACAGTGTGTGCAAAATTGTGTCCAGAAATCTATTTCTCCTTTCAAAACTTATTTACTTTACGAACTAACCAACTAGAAAACTCTTCTTCAGCCCTCACATCCAGTCCCACATTGACTACGCATCTACAGTCTGGGGCGGGTGTAATGATGCGTGCTTAAAGAGGCTTAATTCCCTCCACCGGAGGGCAGCCAAGCTAATCCTTCCTAATAGCAGAGACAGCACTGACGAGCGACTTAGGGCCCTTGACATGCTTCCGTTACGTAACCTCTTTCTGTTCAATAAGGGCGTGTTAATGTTTAAAGTCCGAAAATCCAAAACCCCGCGGTACGTCTCGGATTTGTTTAAGGATGCTAACACACCATACAAGACATCAAAGAACAAACTGTCAGTACCTAGGCCACGACTTGATATATTCAAAACTAGTCTGTCTTACTCAGAGGCCAAACTGTGGAACTCATTTCCGGCTAATATTACCGAGGCATCTTCATTGTCCACCTTCAAGGCAAGACTATTCCGGCACTTAATTGAGCCGCCAAACAAAGCGCAAGCGACTACTGCGTTCGGAATGACTGTTATTAAACATGCAGTGTGTGGGCGCGTGTGTATGTGTGTGCGTGCATGTGTGAGGAACAGTGTGTTTTGTGCATATTTGTTTATGCTGGTGTGTGCGTGCATGTGTGTGTGTGTGTGTGTGTGCGCGCGCGCGCGCGCGTGTGTGTGTGTGTGTGTGTGTGTGTATGTATGTGTGTGCGTGCATCTTGCGTGCATGTATGTGTGTGTTGGGTTAGTCAGGAGGAAGTAAAACGTCTAGATAATCATTGACGTTCATGCTTACAGTTTTTGCGTTCAATGTACCGAATGTAGTCTTATCAGTGTGCAATGTATACTATATATGTGTTTATTATGTAGTAGTATTTCATGTACCGTATGAATACATATTAGCCAGACGTGGATCGGGACTGTGCTTCGTCTGACGCGGGCGTTGGTTGAAGGCCCCGGACATACATCACGATACCACGTTTGTCCCGGCCTTTAATCCAATGTTTGAGCCGTAGCGGGGTCTGACCTAACTCTGATTTACGTACTTCCGTGTGTGTGTGTGCGCGCGTGTGTGGGTGTGTGTGTGTGAGTGTGTGCAAGCGCGTGTCCGTGCTGGCGTGCGTGGTGTGGTGTGTGTGTGTGTGTGTGTGTGTGTGTGTGTGTGTGTGTGTGTGTGCGTGTGTGTGTGTGGGACGTCTGGGACGGGTGTAGTGTTGCGTACTTAAAGAGGCTTAATTCCCTCCACCGGAGGACAACCAAGCTAAGCTAATCCTTCCAAATAGCAGAGACAGCACTGACGAGCGACTTAGGGCCCTTGACATGCTTCCGTTACATAACCTCTTTCTGCTCAATAAGGGCGTGTTAATGTTTAAAGTCCGAAAATCCAAAACCCCGCGGTACGTCTCGGATTTGTTTAACGATGCTAACACACCATACAAGACATCAAAGAACAAACTGTCAGTACCTAGGCCACGACTTGATATATTCAAAACTAGTCTGTCTTACTCAGAGGCCAAACTGTGGAACTCGTTTCCGGCTAATATTACCGAGGCATCTTCATTGTCCACCTTCAAGGCAAGACTATTCCGGCACTTAATTGAGCCGCCAAACAAAGCGCACGCGACTACTGCGTTCTGAATGACTGTTATTAAACATGCAGTGTGTGGGCGCGTGTGTATGTGTGTGCGTGCATGTGTGAGGAACAGTGTGTTTTGTGCATATTTGTTTATGCTGGTGTGTGCGTGCATGTGTGTGTGTGTGTGTGTGCGCGCGCGCGCGTGTGTGTGTGTGTGTGTGTGTGTATGTATGTGTGTGCGTGCATCTTGCGTGCATGTATGTGTGTGTTGGGATAGTCAGGAGGAAGTAAAACGTCTAGATAATCTTGACGTTTATGCTTACAGTTTTTGCGTTCAATGTACCGAATGTAGTCTTATCAGTGTGCAATGTATACTATATATGTGTTTATTATGTAGTAGTATTTCATATACCGTGTGTAATGCATATTAGCCAGACGTGGATCGGGACTGTGCTTCGTCTGACGCGGACGTTGGTTGAAGGCCCCGGACATACATCACGATACCACGTTTGTCCCGGCCTTTAATCCAATGTTTGAGCCGTAGCGGGGTCTGACCTAACTCTGATTTACGTACTTCCGTGTGTGTGTGTGTGCGCGCGTGTGTGGGTGTGTGTGTGAGTGTGTGCAAGCGCGTGTCCGTGCCGGCGTGCGTGTGTGTGTGTGTGTGTGTGTGTGTGTGTGTGTGTGTGTGTGTGTGTGTGTGTGTGTGTGTGTGCGCGTGCGTGTGTGTTTTCATGTAGTTTGTAGCAAGGACAAGAATGAAAAAAGGTCTGCGCACCTATTCTTTTATCCTTGGAAAATAAAGTTTCATTTCATTTCATTTCTTTCTCTCTCTCTCGCTTTATTTCTTTACGTCCACACAAAATGTATTTTTAAAAATCTTTTTATTTGGGATTATGTCCCTGTCTACCATTCACATTATTTTGCCTTTAAAAAAATTTATATCCCTACTGTCTGGGTTGCCTTCAGTCATTTTATTTTGGATGTGATGATCTGCTGCACCTCAGTAAGAGATGATGAGGTATGTGTTTGCGGTGAATGTATTTCTGTATATGATTTCCCTGTACGTATTTGTAACTGTAATGATTTTTTTACTCTTTTTGTTGTTAACGACAAAGCAACATACATTCAGTATGCTGGTGTTTTTATTTTTTTATTATTTGCCCCCCCCTCCCTACCCCCCTACCCCCTCCCCCTAGCCCCCCCCCCCCCCCACTCCTCTCCTCTCTCTCTCTCTCTCTCTCTCTCTCTCTCTCTCTCTCTCTCTCTCTCTCTATTTGCTCGACGGTGTATCACGTCATAATGACGCCTACGCAGACTGTCATTAGCAGCAGTATAAGAAGACAAAGAATACTCCGTCTAAAACCTTTGGCTGTCGGTAGCGCTTTTTGTCGTGCTGATTCCTAGGAATTGTCGCGACCAAAAGCGATAACGACAGCAAAAGGGTTAACGAGATGATGCCTTGCAGAATGTGCGGCAGAGCTTTGCAAAGCCCATGGCAAACTTACAACAGATTTTGCAATATGTCTTTATTGCTAATATGCAGTGACAGAATAAAGAGACAATAGCCGTGCTGCCGTGTGCACAGGCACAGGAAACTCGTTGCGTCATTGCTCACACTGGAAGCATTACTATACTAGGTGGGCAGTGACGCACCAATCAAGGCAAACGACAGCAAGTTGATTTTTGTGAAAAGCAAGTTTTTGCACTGTATTACAAAGAAATTCTCACTTTTCACACACACACACACACACACACACACACACACACACACACACACACACACACACACACACACACACACACACACACACACACACAGGGAGACAAAACCATCAGAGTGGGTTTCCTACCATTTTATGTGAAAATGGGTTCCCATATTTCTATTTATTCTAGGGCTCTGGAGTTGATACGAATGTTTAGAACTCACCTTGTAACTAAGCTCTACAACTTAAATTAAAAAAGACATTTTCTAGAAACAGAGCCACTGGATGGAGAAAAAATGGGTTTCTACCAATAATGTGGGTGCCTCTCGCACAAAAACTGGCATTACAGTAGAAATGTGTGTCCTTGTCAAATCATTCATTTTAGCATGGACATCTCAAGAAAATTAGGTGTCTGTAATAAGGTAAAGTTCACGGAATATTTGATGCTTCTTTTCCACATTTATTTGATTGTTGTCATTCTTTTTTCAGCTTAATGTATATTCCTTCTTTTTCCTGCATTCAAAATGTAAAGCACAATGACACAACAACACAGTGAACAAATACCTCACTAAAAATACCTCTGGTTGATTTTCTAATGATTGTTTGGGTAGGGTTGGGGGGGGGGAGGGGAGGGGAGGGGAGGGGGTGAAGGTGGGGAGGGGGGGTCATCACTTTGGGTTTTATAGAGGCGCGCAACGAGTTGCACATCAACCCACCCACAAATACACATTTGGAGTGCACCAGATGGATCCAGTTGGACAAGTCCCACATTCCACACTATAGGACAGCTAAGACTGAGAAGCAATCGCAGCGTTTATGGCGTGGTGCAAGGTTTAAAACTAAGAAACTGTTGTTTTTAGAAGCGTGTCGGGCAACAGTTTTTATTAAAACTGTTTTAAAACCTCTCCTTATACTCAACTTTTGTTAATGTTAAAAGTGTTTTCATTTACAGGCGTGTCATAACTGTTATGCATCTATTCCAACGTCCCCCACCCGGGTCTGCCCTGGGGGACTTGGGTGGGGTAACTACTTTTTAGTTCCCAGGGTCACCCTGATCAGCCCCACAGGGTGGGTTTTCTTCTGTATTCTGGGGCATGTGTTTCTGTCTACCCTTGGTCCATTCATCTGTATTTTCCTTTTTTAAACTCTCCCTACTGTCTGTGCTGCCTGTAACTCTTGATATTGGATGTGTGTTGCTAAATGGTCTTAGCTTTATTTAGGCCCCATGTCATAGGTTTATTTAACGTATTGGACCGGCTGGCGACATACATTCAATATTCTGTTTATTTTTATTTTTTTCACAAGCAGTGCAGGCACGTCCTGAGAAAGCCTTGTTGCTGTCGGGACGTTAAGCAATGTACAATCAATCAATCAATCTATTCCAACGTAATAGTGCTGGATATCATAGTTTTCCCCATTGTCGCCTTCTCTCTTTACTCAGCACTCGACTCTCCAGTCCTTCCCTCAAACACGCAGCATTCACACAAACAATACTTTACTATTACACCCTTTGGCAACATTAGGTGGTTGTTTTTTTTTTCTCTGACCTAGCATTACATACTGCCCTAAACGACCGACTGCAGCAGACGACACACCTAACGACACTGACTGTGTGACGTCATTGTATTCAATCAACTTGTGCATACAATCTGACAGGAGTTGCAGTCAAAACGAAAGCATAGCACCAACAAACCCACTTAAACAAAGCAACAGGTTGAACCAAAAGACACAAGACAACAGCAGCCTCACCCAAAGTCTATACGTCCTCTCTCTCACTGCGCACTCATACAATCACTTTACTTCTTAGCAACCGGCGCATGAATATAATTATAGGCTAAGTCAAACTAAAACAGAAGATAGTGGCAGAAAACCCTTTAAAATAGAAACAAACAACGACGTTTCAGATCAAATATTCTTCATCTGACATGGAAACAAACGTAGAAAACGTATAAGCTAAGTCCCTGGTGAACGTATACATGAATCTCAAATTTGTCACTAGACATCACCTTTCTCCACACCTTTCTCCACATCACCCCGGAAGTACATCACAACTCAACACTTTTTTAACAAAACCCTCAAATAACAAACCTAATTTTGTAGGAACATAAACAATTTACTCCCTCAAACAACGAAATATCCCCCCCCCCCCACCTGACCCATATCAGCTATGAAGTTATTTATAGCTGAGAAGGGTGATGTAATACATACACGCTCATTTTCAGGGTTCTGTGCGCACAACACACACACATTGCTGGGAGGGACAAGTTTTCAAACACACTACAGGCGTGTCTGTTAAACACAAAAGTGCATGTTTTAACGCCAAAACGAGAAAAACTGATCTTTTTATTTTTTATGAATCTTTACCCCCAAGACAATGCAGAAACAACCCTCAGAAAAAATGGGTGTCTGACTTGGTCACCCAGATTTTTACACACACCCATTTTTCATAAGGATGGTAAAGACAGTCACCCATTTGAGCTCTTTCGTCTACACACACACACACACACACACACACACACACACACACACACACACACACACACACACACACACACACACACACACACACGCGCGCGCACGCACGCACACACACACACACACACACACACACACACACGCACACTCAAATAGACTTACTGTCCTTTGCATTCACAATGACAGCAAGCTTCCACCGCAATCTTGTCTTTATCTTGGCATCTTCAACAAACAAGGAACCAACTCACAACATAAATTCATTCGACACATAAATTCCAGAACAAAAAGGTGACTGCTAAGCGCCACGCGCCAAATGAAAAGAGATAACCTACAAAGAGAAATACGCTTTGAAAGGACGAGTACAAAACAGTCACTGTTTTATGCTCGCCCTTTCGATGCGTGTTTCTCTTTGTTGGTTACCTTTTATTTGTTTATTTACTTTTATTTTTTTGCGCGTTTCCCCTCGCTGGTTAATGCTTTGCATCCGAAGCACAGTGTACACTGTTGGCATATTCACATGTAATACGAGAACACGTGGCCTCAGCTGCTCAGCTGATATAGAATAATGAGCTACGGTAAGGAAACTCCTGGAGACAACAGTAATCTTCAAGGAAACGGACATGTGCAGAAACGTTTTTTTTTTTGTGACATAATAATAATAATAATAATAATAATAATAATAATAATAATAATAATAATAATAATAATAATAATAATAATATATAGGCATTATTATATAGGCGCTTTTCCCAATTCTGTGAATCGGCTCAAAGCGCCGCGAACTGAACCCAACACGCACTACGCTCACGTCACACACACACACACACACACAAACTCTCTCTCTCTCTCTCTCTCTCTCTCTCTCTCTCTCTCTCTCTCTCTCTCTCTCTCTCTCTCTCTCATTCTCTCTCTCTCCTCTCGCCTGTTGACGCTCATCACCGGTTAGCGGCGTTAATCTCCCCCTATTGACGCTCATCGTCGGTTAGAGGCGTCAATCCTCGCCTATTGACGCTCATCGCCGGGTAGCCACGTCAATCCTCACCTACTGACGCTCATCGCCGGTTAGCGGCTCCAATCCTCGCCTATTGACGCTCATCGCGGGTTAGCCACGTCAATCCTCGCCTAATGACGCTCATCGCCGGTTAGCGGCGTCAATCCTCATCCACTGACGCCGCTTGGAGCCGGTTAGAGACGTCAATCCTCACCTACTGGCGCTCATCGCAGTAAGATCATCGAGGACCCTTTAACTTCTTCGTGGAGAGCCGCATCCGGCGTATCCGGATGCGGCGAGCCGCGAATGAGTTAATTTGACCCCTTCGATGACCTTAAACTGTTCTGGTCTTGCGGCGTCCTCGAACGACTCAGTTCTATATACACCTCTTAAGAGCAAGACGTTTGGCTAAAGGCTGATTTCCCGACGTAAGTTTGATTCATTAATGTTTTTTCTTTTAAAAGATACATTAAAGAGGTAAATTCATGGGCGATCTATTTCATGCATTTGATTAGCCCATTTAGCCCCGACGCACTACAACAGGAGATGGATCAACCATGATAATTCAAGGTTAGTGGCAGATTAGCTTGGCGCCTGATGGGCGCCAAGCTAATCTGCCACTACCCTTGAATTGTCATGGTTGGTACATCTCCTGCAACTGCGCGGCGTCAATCCTCTCATATTGACAGAGGCTCATGAAACTTGATATATCTATCCGATTAATATTATTGGCTACAAAACATCGCTATAAACTGTAATACAGATATGAAACGTGCATTATTACCCTGCATAGACTTTATTTAGAATTAGCGAGGACGTGCATCCTTAGTTTTCGCATTCAGCTTCTGTCAATCTGCAAAAGACATAGATTCTCATACGCCTCTGCAGCGAAAGGGGATCATTGCAATCGACGCCTCTTGTTGCCTGTGACCGTTTTAACCCTTTGCGAGTCGGTTGCGGCTTTTGTCGCGATGCCGGATTTCTACAGGAATCATCGCAACTAAAATCGCTACCGACACGCAGAGGGTTAAGCTGGTATTAGTTTGGGTAAATCATTCCACTGTAACAAGCAGAGCACTATATATATATATATGCATACCAAGGGGAACGACTCAGCGCTGGACAGACAAACAGTTAGATCCCCTGCCCCCACCTATCAGGCACCCAATCGCCAGCCCACAGAGAAATACGCAGGTATAAGACAAGACGATCATCTGCATACAATTGTATGCATACAATTCTGCCAGCGCTAGCCTCACCTATTCTGGTTTGTAAGCAGAGCACTGCCTGCAACCATCGTGGTTCACGTCAAAACTGATCATCATCATCATCATCAGTCCCTTGCCCGAACTGGGCGTTGGGGGGACTGAAAGGCAGCAGCAACAGACAGTGCTCTCCACTGAGTTCTATTTTGGGCGGTGGCAAGCAAGTCTGGCATCTCGAGTTCGGTCCATTCTTTTATGTTTGCGACCCAACTCTTTCTCTGACGACCTCGCCGACGACTTCCTTCGAGAGTGCCTTGGAGGATAGTCTTGGACAAGGTGTTGTGTCGGGTCACGTGGCCAAACCAAGCAAGCTTGCGCCGTTTCACGGTTGCCAGAAGGGGTTCATGTGGGCCCACCAGGGAAGTGACGATGCTCCGTACATATTCATTGGTCTTGTGCTCGCGGTACGAGATGCGGAGCAACTTCCTCAGGCACTTGTTCTCAAAGGCCTGGATTTTCTTTTCTGAGTCTGCAAGCAGTGTCCAAGTCTCACAGCCGTAGAGTAGAATAGACACTACGAGGGACTTGTAAAGCCTGTACTTGATGGTGAAGGTGATGGAGTTACTTCGCCATATACTGTCCAGCCTGGCCATTGCGGATGTTGCTGTACCTATCCTGATACGGGTCTCTGCTATGCAACTACCGTCTTTGGACAGGGTGGCTCACAAGTACTTGAAGCTATTGACCTCTTCTAGCTTCTGGCCGTTCATGTGGATGTTGCTGCTGCTGTCGCTTGTGGTGTTGATCATCACTTTGCTTTTATCCGTACTGATCTCCATGCCATAAGACCCTGCGCTACTTGAAAGTTTGTCTGTCAGGTTTTGAAGCTCACTATTGCTGCCTGCCATGAGGTCAATGTCGTCTGCGAATCGAAGATTGCACAGGGATCTGCCACCAATAGAGATTGAAGTATGGTGGTCGTGGAGGGTTTCCTGCATGATCTTCTCCAGGAATATGTTGAAAAGGACAGGAGAGAGCAGGCATCCTTGACGGACACCGATCGTCGTCCTGAAGAACTCGCCTGACTGATTGTTAAGTAGAACCGCGCTGCAGGCGTTCTTGTAAAGCGCTTCTATCATTTGGATCAGTCCCTCCTCTATGTTGAACGATCTCATGACTTGCCAGAGTCCGTCGTGCCAGACGCGATCAAATGCTTTCCTGAAATCAATGAAGTTGTGGTAGAGTTCGCGCTGATGCTGCAGATGTTTCTCGATCAGGACGCGGCAGTTGAAAATCTGCTCTACAGTGCTTCTTCCAACTCTGAAGCCAGCCTGTTCTTCTGCCAGCAGTTCCTCGGCGAAAGTTTTGAGGCGGTTGAGAATGATTCTAAGCATTACTTTGCTAGGGTGACTTATCAGACTGATAGTTCTGTAGTTCTGGCACTGTTTCAGGTTTCCTTTCTTGGGGAGCGGGATCACTAGAGACTGTGTCCATTCTACTGGCCATTTCTTTTGCTCCCAGAACTTTTGACAGAGTGTAGTGAGGACCTTCGTTGTTACTTCTCCTCCATGTTTCAACAGTTCAGCAGGTACGTTGTCTACACCTGGAGACTTTCCTCCCTTCAGGCCGCGTACGGCTGCTTCCACCTCTTCAGCTAACACTGGCAGGTCTTCAGCCTTCCTGGCCCCAACCTGGTTGTTTTGGAGGATGCTGGTGGCTGGCTCAGCCTTGTAGTTATACAAGTCTCGGCAGTACTCAGTCCATCTGTTTAGTACAGCAGTGTTTTCCGTAAGGAGTTGGCCGCTGCTGTCTTGGATGACTGTGGCTGTTCGCTGTTGAGTCTTGGTGAGGGTCCTTAGCGTTTCATAAGCCTTCTTGCTGTTGCCGTTTGCCATGCCCTCTTCCACGCTACAACACTGGTCTTCAATCCAATCTTCTTTGGCTTCTTTCATCCTCTTCCTGATCTTCTTGTTGACAAGTCTGTACTTGTTTGCTGATGTGAGGTCTTGGCCTCTCTTTTTCTTCCAGGCTCTCCTCTCATCACAGAGATCGAGGATGTCATCGGTGACCCAGGGCTGTTTGCGCTTCCTCTGCTTCCCCAGCACTTCTTCTGCTGTAGAAAGTAACACTTCTTTTATATTTCCAGCAAGGGTGTCTACGTCGCAGTCCAAAGTAGCCAAGGCTGCAAATCTGCCTCCCACCTGGGCTTGGAAGACCTCTTCTACTTCCGGGTCTTTTAGCTTCTCGAGGTCGAATCGGATGCGAGGGCTCTTGCTGTCTCGTTTCAATGCCAGCTTCAACTTGAGGCTAGTAAGGACGAGGTTGTGGTCGCTGCCAATATCAGCGCCAGGAAAGGACCTCGTTTGTGCTTTGTTAACGCTGGATTTGAAAACTGATAAAGCTACTTAAATGCTTGCACCTATTTCGATCCGTTATATACTGTATATAAATAATATCAATATAATAATAATAATAATAATAATAATAATAATAATAATAATAATAATAAAGGAGATTTGTTATGCGCTTATTCTAAAATGTAGCTCTATTATATCGTATTATTTGATTTATGAATATTGTATTATGTTATAAAACAAAACACGTAGTCGGCACCTGACCTTGTTAGTATATGCATAAGTTAACCCCTTGGCTGCCGAGAAAAGTGAACACGATCCAACTGCAAGAATAATAATAATAATTACGGTATTTATAATGCGCTTATCTTATAATAATTATAACTCTAAGCGCGCACTCACAACTCGCACACGCATGCGCACGCTTTAGACAATGACTCACGTAACACAAATAGTGAAGATACATTAGGACGGTCAGCTTGGGCTGGGGAGTGTGGTGATATAGTGCTAGAACTGTTGAAAGAGATGAGTTTTGAGGGCAGACTGGAAGGAGGAGAGCGAGTGTTTCTGACGGAGAGAGAGTGGGAGAGTGTTCCAGGTGGTTGGACCGTATACTGAGAAAGAGCGGGGGCCGAAAGTGCTGAGTTTCGTGCGGGGGATGAGGAGGCGGAGAGGGTCAGAGGCGGAGCGGAGGGAGCGGGGAGGAGTGTAGGGGTGAAGTAAGTTGGAGAGATACGCAGGAGCGTAGTTGTTCAGGGATTTGTAGCAGAGAGACAGAATCTTGTATTGGATGCGTTGGGGGATGGGGAGCCAGTGAAGGAGCTTGAGCAGGGGAGTGATGTGGTCGGATTTTTTCTTTCTGAGGACGAGGCGGGCAGCATTGTTCTGGACGCGCTGGAGAGTGAGAGTGGTGGAGTGAGGAAGGCCAGAAAGGAGAGAGTTGCAGTAGTCGATGCGAGATAAGATGAGAGAGACAGCGAGTTTGGTGGCAGCTTCGGTAGTGAGGTATTTTCTGATCTGACTGATGCGGCGGAGGTGGAAATAACATGCCTGGGCCGTGGCGGAGACGAAGCTGGTCATGGAAAGAGAGGAATCGAGGATAACGCCAAGGTTCTTGACCGAGTCAGAGAGGGAGATGGGGGTGCTGTCGAGTTGAAGGTGGAGAGAGGGAGAGAGCTGGGAAAGTTTCTGGCGAGTGCCTACCAGCATGGCTTCCGTTTTGTCGTCGTTCAGTTTGTGCTTGTTTGCTGTCATCCAGTTTTTCACGTCCTCATAGCAGTCAGCCGTGCGAGTCAGTAGTATCTGAGTGTTGTCGAGTTTGTCTTTGTCTAGTAGTTGTGAGTCGTCAGCGTAGAGGTGGTGGTGTATGTGGTGAGACTGGATGATGTTGGACAGTGGGGAGATGTAGAGTGTAAAAAGGACCGGGCCCAGGACGGACCCCTGAGGAACGCCGCAGGAGAGCCTGACTGGGTCGGAGGAGACGCCGTCGATGGTGACGGACTGCTGTCTGTCGGAGAGGTAGGAGAGAAACCAGGAGTGAGCAGAGTCAGTGATGCCAAAGGAGTGGTGGAGGCGGTGGAGGAGGATAGAGTGGTCTATGGTGTCGAAGGCGGCAGAGAGATCGAGTAGCGTAAGAAGGGAGATGTTGCCCGAGTCAGTGGAGAGAAGCAGGTCGTTTAGGATATGTAGAAGGGCAGTTTCAGTGCTGTGATGTTTGCGATAGGCAGACTGGAAGGGACTGAGGAGGTTGTTGTCGGCGAGGTGGAGGTTGAGTTGGTTGAGGACGACCTTCTCAAGAAGCTTGGACAGGAAAGAGAGATTGGAGACTGGGCGGTAGTTCTTAAGTTCGTTTGGGTCGAGGTTGTGTTTTTTGAGGAGAGGACGGACGATGGCGGACTTGAAGATATCGGGGACGGAGCCATTTTCTAGAGATGTGTTGATGATGTCCGTAATGAAGGGCAAAAGTTTTGGGAGGCCGTCCGACTACAGGGGCTCATGAGGTTCTATGCCTCTTGCTGAGACCAGTTTGGATCCACGCTTCTTGTGAGATTGTGGCTTTTGAACTTGTGGCTGATGAACAAAGATAGTTTCAGAAACAAACTATACGTCCAGTGACAGGGAAGGGGTTAATTGTTATTGTACAACATCATCGTGATTCACGTGACGCACATCCTACGTGTGTGTAAATACGAGCTCGTATTACTATGAATGTTAATTAATGCATATACAACTATTATCATTTCACAATGGTAAATGGCACAAAATGTCGAGAGCACGCTGAAATAAGGTGAGCCCACACATCGACGCAATGCTGCAAACATAAAAACAAACAAAGAAGGCATTGATCTGCCAGCTACAACGCAACAGTTCAGCCCTGGCACTCTATACACACCGACATATAAATCCACAATGATAGTTCCAGGGCGATGCCCCAATAGCTTGAACTATCATGGTGGATCTGTCTCATGAGCTATGATCTCACTGACCCACAAAACCTACGGTCCTGTCAGCCTGGGCTGAAGGAAGCCGTTTGATACGACCGAAATATCCAGTGAGTAAATCGTTGATTCTGAGTCAGAAATGTCTTTTCTGTCTATGATCTAGTCGCCAGTCAAGAACTCGACTCAAAATCTTGACATCAGTATTTACGGGGGCAGGACGGATGTGGCCACTATTGACACGCAACCGCTATATCAAGAGTCTGTGTGCAATGTATATGGAAAACTGAAGGGTAGGCTTGGACGGTTACTATAGACTGGTGCCCACTATATGAAGGTGGCCGTTAGAACAGGTTTGACTATAGATACTGTACAAGCGTGAGTATTGTTTCTTGAATGTGAAGTTGGATATTGGGAAGTAAATCAACTCGTTCAACTTGAAAGGACGATGTAAAAATTGGTTTTAGCAAGAGGCATAGATCCGCAGATGGGGGAAGGGGGCTCATGAAGATCTATACCTCCTGCAGTTTGGTGGCGTTCAAAGTTTCTCGGAAGTGAACGAGTTAATCTGCTAATTCTGTTGTCAAAGCTGTCATGGACGTTCGACTGGAAGGTTGTGTCGAAAGTTCGTGACAGATCTGGGCCCAGAACAGAATCTGTGCACAAACGATAATGTGACCTTAATAGTCATAAAGGACATATGACGAACCTGAGACATAAATCATTATGAGCCTTCACGGCTGTGGGGGACTCATGCGGGTTTATGTCTCTTGTAATTCGGTATTGTTCGCCTTGTCCCGGCAGTTAAAGGCCCTAAGAGTTCCCGAAGCAGTCTCAACATTGCATAAAACTGTTTGACGAATACATGTAGCAATACTTATATAAAATGTGTTATAATGCCTCCTAACGCGTAGCTACGGTTGTTATTTTGTTCATAACAGCGTGATTATATCACTTGGTATCCGTTTTACCGCACAGGCGTATGCCACCAAGCGTCAGAGCCGAGGTAAAAGCTGTTTATAGCGCAACTCCTGGTCCAGGAACAAAAACAGAAAGTAGTTGGCGATCTAACACAACGGCCTTTGTGAAGTTTCCGTTACATCACAGTCGATTGTCTTAATTAATCTGTCTATGAGTCAAGTATGTAGCTATTCCCGGAAATCAATGTAACATGTTTGTTTGGTCACCGCAGACGCACATTTAGTTTAAGGGGTTAACACTACGCCCAAATAATAGGCATGGTGAAAACTCCAAAATCTCCAAGAGGTATAGATCCTCATGAGCCCGAAGGGCTCATGAAGATCTATGCCTCTTGGAGATGAGTTTTGTCTATGCTTATGGTACAAGTTGGTTATCTGTCATGATTCAGCTCTGGTTCGTTATCAGGAATTTTATATAATGCGATAGGAAACGAGGCGAAATCACGCGATATGTGTGCCGCGGCGTGGCTTTACGATACGTCACGAGATTCAAAGCTGTCTGTTATATAGAATCCTTGTTCGTTTTAAATGAAACGTCACTAACAGCTGAAGTTAGACCCTACAAATCTAAAATGGCAGACCACATCAGAATAAAATTTACTTTTTCAGCCTTCGACTTAAGCAAATTTTGCAGACGAGGTCGCTGGTTATGTAGAAGGTTAATTAACGAACGACCGCAGCAAGCTTATAGATATCTAACATTTACTTTGATCGCTAGACTGGCCTTTCAAGTTCCCGCTTAATCGATAGACTAGCACATTAATGGACTGTGCTAGCGTGCAACGTCGTGACTGACATTTTATCGCGAAATTATGTTGTGATGCGGTTGCCTCCACTGATGTATTTCACATTTTCTGACGAAATCTCGAACGCGGTTGTACCTCAAGAGAAAAATGTTCATGAACCCCTTCCTTGCCAACGGACGTATATTTTGTTTCTGAAATCTGCGCTCACTGAACGACCAAAAGGCCACAGCTGTCCAATGAACATGGGCACAAAGTGGTCTCAGCGAGAGGCATAGATCCTCATGAGCCCCCGCGACTGCGGGGGCTCATGAGGATCTATGCCTCTTGCAATTAGATCGCGTTCGCATATCTCGGCAGTGATGGGGTTAACGCCTTGTGAAGAAAGCCTCGAATCGCATAGTCTGAACAAGACGTAGGCCTAAACGTTTTTCCCCCTCGGAACCACGGATTTGTTAGTTAGGAGTTGCATGCGAGCACCAGAGATATATATTATCATCATTAACCCGCACACTGCCGAGAAAATATTAACACCACAGCTGCAAGAGGTATAGAATAGATCTTCATGGGCCCCCACAATCGGGGGCGGGGGGGGGGGGGGCGGGAGGGGGCGGCTCATGAGGATCTATGCCTCTTGCTGAAACCACTGTCTCCATGTTCCTTTGACGGCATCTTTTGACGGTGACTTAACAATGATTTCAAGGGCGCAACCTGCGTCCACTGGCATTGAAGGGGTTAACTGATAGAAGTTTCATAATATATCAATTGTGTCTGCTGGTTTGTGATTTTGTGCTTAACGGCCTTGAGATGTAAAATCCACAATCACTAGTCAGTCCAGCGACTCGCACGTTTCCTGGCACACGCATATATACCGTGGGGTAGGAAGATTTCCGGGGCAGGTATGCCACAACTCTTGGAAATTCATTTCAGTGGACGCGGAGGGGGAGGGGGATAGGGGAAGGAGGGAGGGGAAGGGGGTGGAGAAAAAGGGCGTAGGGTGGGGGAGGGGAGGGAGCACAAGATGCACAACACATACTAAGCAAGAGCATCATGTTCTAAAATCGCCAGTGACGACAATGTAAGGAAATTAATTAAAGGTGCATTCCCCAACATTATCACGGATCAAATACCGGTTTGCCAGTGATACAGAAGACATCACATTAACATCGCTAACAGGTCGATGTTCCAACGAACATCAAGTGTATGTGATTGTGTCCTTGGCTGGTGAAAAAAAATATATATATACGTCGCGGTTTTTACGAGATCGTTTTTCTTTCGACAAAAGTTCGCCCGATTATTCCAAAAATTGTCTTATTCGTGTACGAATCTCTAAGGTAGTAAACACACCTACGCACGCACGAACACAAACTCCTACGCACGCGTGCACGCAGCATCCTTACACTAAGAGTATCATTTGCTAAAAATATCTCTTCAGCTCTCAGAACTATAGAACTTCCATTCTATACAATGAAAGTCATTTAGTTCTGGGAGTTTAAGAGATGTTGTTTCTAAGACAAGGCTTGAATGCGTTAACAAAGGAAAAGAGCTTATGTGTCTTTAATTAATTAACCCCTTTTCTGTTACTGACGATACCGATCGGCGGAAAAAAATGCATAACTACGCGTCTTTTTCGCCGAGAGGTGCCGTTTGTAGCAGACAAGGAGTTAACTGTTATGTCATTATTAGCTCTTTTTTTGTTCTTTCTCTCATTTTCTCCTTCAGATAAAGGGTGCTTTCGGGTTTGTTTGTTTTTTCTGAACTTGTAATGAGACCTCTACTCAAGCAATAGTTTGACGGTTGGGCCCAATTATTATATTATATTCAGCAACATTTTGCTTGATATAGTGCCGATAACAGGCAGATGTGATTACGAGACCCGAATCAAAATGTCCGAGTCGTATGACGAGGACATTTTATTCGGGTCAAGTAATCACATCTGTCGGTTATCGGCACTATATCAATCAAAATGTTGCTCAATATAATTTATGTACCCAGTCCGAAAGAAAACAAAACATTCATTTTGCGGCAGATTGCGGTGTTCAGACAAAACACATGAATGGCAGACGACTGCATATCGTGTTCATGAGTAAATTCTACTTGTTACTAGATCACGCATAATTTCGGAAAATGTCAGCAGGTTTGTTTATTTCGTTCTTTTCTCAGGTTGTCGATATCGTAAGCTGACATCTCGTCAATTTCACTAGTCAGTCCAGCGACTCGCACGTTTCCTGGCGTCTGTTCTTCGTTCGTATTTGTGTATAGGATGTAAATTTCGAGCGTTCGTACACACTAAGAAGTATTTCATTACTACTACACGTAAGAAGCTTGTTAATGTTGCCGTATGAAAATATTTCGCGTTTCCGTTTTGAAAAATTGCACGTATCATCAAGATCGAATCTTAGCGCGCAAAGGATTTTGGAAAGGGAAGTATAACAAACAAATTCATGGATATTAATTTGCTTATTACACAATATATCAACACATGTGTCAAAGAAGCAAAAACGTTATGGAGTGGGTACATATTTTCATAACAAAGGGCAAGGACAGGAGGTATGGCGCAAGTCAGAAAGAACGTATGTGTATGGCCAATAGACACAGTGGCAATATTTATAAAGAGGAGCTATAGCCAAGCCACACCTGTCTTCTCGAGTTCCTGCTCAACTGACGCAATAAAATTTAATGATCCTATAAATGATAATAACCTCATCTGCCGTAATGTTGTAGTGTCTTAACCGCGTCACTGCCGAGAAACACTGAACACTACTCAACTGCAAGAGGTATAGATCCTCATGAGCAATTGCAAGGGGCTCGTGAGGCTCTATGCTTATTGCTAAAGCCACTTTGTATCAACGTTCCTTTCAACTGGCAAACACGGTCTGCGTCCACTGGCAGTGACGGTTTAACCCCTTCACTGCCGAGAAAAGGTGAACCCAATCCAACTGCAAGAGACATAGATCCTCATGAGCCCCCGCGACGGCGGGGGCTCATGCGGATCTATGCCTCTTGCTGAGACCAGTTTGTATCCATGTTTCTCGGACGGTTTTTAGCTTTTGGTTGTTGAATGAACAAAGATTTCAGAAACAAACAAGCACGTACAGTGGCAGGTAAGGGGTTACAAAACGACCGCAGCACCGCAGCCGCAAGGGCCTGTATGCACATTTAATCGCATTTTGCTTTGACAGTACAAATTGCAGTAGGCAGATGTTAACATCTGCACGGGACATAGACGACCCCGCCCTCCACGAGTCCCTTGCTGCCTTGCAGGCCTGGCCGCTTGGCTGCGGAAAGGCTAAGGGAGGAAACCCCTGACATCAAAGCCCCCGTGTCTCCGGGGAAGGCTTTTGAGCCAGAGACTAGGACAAGGACAGTCTGATATAAAACCTACGACCCGAGGACCTCGATGCCATCGTCCCAGCTTGCAGATGAACCAAGGGTTTAAAGGGTGAGGCCAGTACTGCGCACACTGCACTCCACCAAAAAGCTCCACTGCGCAGGCTTTAGGAAACGTCCACGGACCATGACACTGACCACTCCAAGTCCTGTAGCGACGGGCGAGGGGCGAAATGGCAGGTGAAAGATGTCACTGGAAGTCACAGTCTCAAACCTGCATGCAGGCGGTTCAGGATATTGGTCGCCTGATGTTGACCTGGGGATGACAACATCACTCGGCACACCCTGAACGACCAAGCAGCCTTCTCTAGGGACAGCACTGCTTGCTCCACACGGAGAGGGGCCTAGAAAAGGTGGCCTAACCAAAGCTCGTCCCCCCGCAACCCCAGTTGGCTAGCCGCGGTCAACGGGCATCTTCTCCTGCGGTCAAAAAACAAGAAAGAATAACGGATCCACTCTCATGATGACCACGACCGGACTCAACGTAGCATGCTGGAACATCCGAACCATGCTCGACAAAGCAGACAGCGGACGCCCTGAACGTCGCTCCGCCCTCATTGCCCATGAATTGCGGAGGTTAAACATCGACATCGCCGCGCTCAGTGAAGTACGCATTCCGGACGAAGGCAGCCTCCAAGAACTTGGCGCTGGGTACACCCTCTACTGGTCAGGCAGGCCTGAATCAGAAAGACGGCTCTCAGGCGTGGGTTTCATGGTCAAGACCTCCATTGCGACTAAGCTGGAAAGCCTACCAAAGGGTCACTCAGACCGCATCATGTCCATGCGCCTCACACTGAGACACCAGCAACACGTCACCCTTCTCAGTGTGTACTCCCCAACCCTCCTGGCAGAGCCTGCTGAAAAGGACAAGTTTTACACTGACCTGCGCAGCCTCATACAGAGCACCCCTGCAGACGACAAAGTCATCATCCTTGGCGACTTCAACGCCAGAGTGGGCCAGGACTCTGAAGCCTGGAAAGGAGTCCTCGGCAAGCATGGCGTCGGGAACTGCAATTACAATGGCCGCCTACTGTTGGAGTTCTGTGCAGAGCAGCAACTGGTCATCACCAACACTACTTTTCAGCAAAAGGACAGTCGAAAGACCACCTGGATGCATCCTCGCTCCAAACACTGGCACCTTATCGACTATGTCCTAGTGCGTCAGAGGGACCGCAGTGATGTCCTCCTCACCAGAGTGATGCCCAGCGCAGAGTGCCACACTGACCACCGCCTTGTCCGCTGCAAACTCGGGCTCCACGTCAAGCCAAAACCCAAGAAATGGGGGCCCCCCAAGAAAAAGCTTGATGTTGCCAGCCTTCAGCGTGACGACGTGAAAGCTGCCTTTCAGACAGTTTTACAGCGCAGGCTCAAAGACACAGCGGACCCAGCAGACTCCTCCCCTGAAACACTCTGGGAACAACTGAAAACTGCTATTGCAAAATCCTCTGCAGAAGTCTTGGGTTTCGCTAGAAAGAAGAACAAAGACTGGTTTGACGAAAACGATGTTGAGATCCAGGAACACCTAGCAAAAAAAAAGAGCCGCCCATCAGGCCCACCTAGCCCAGCCTTCCTGCCCTGTGAAGACGTCTGCCTTCCGCCTCCTCTGCAGCAGTCTCCAGCGCAAGCTCAGAGATCTCCAGAATGAGTGGTGGACCAGACTTGCACAGAGGACCCAACTTTGCGCTGACAATGGTGACTACAGGGGCTTCTACGAAGCACTGAAAGCAGTGTATGGTCCCAGGCACCTGGTACAAAGTCCCCTGCGAAGCGCGAATGGCCAGGCACTCCTCACAGATAATACCTCCATCTTGAACCGCTGGTCGGAGTACTTTCAGAGCCTCTTCAGCGCTGAGCGCATTGTTCAAGAAGCAGTCGTCCTACAAAACCCACAACTCCCAGTAAAGGTTGAATTGGACGAACCGCCCACCGCTGAAGAGACCCTCACAGCCATCCACCAGCTCAAGAGTGGCAAAGCAGCAGGCATTGATGGAATACCGCCAGAGATCTGGAAACATGGAGGCACAGCACTGCACAACAAGCTCCACGACCTCTTTCTCTGCTGCTGGGAGGAAGGAACACTACCAAAGGATATCCGTGATGCTGTCGTTATCACCCTGTACAAGAACAAAGGCGAGAAGTCTGACTGTTCCAACTATCGGGGAATCACCCTGCTGTCCATTGCTGGGAAAATTCTTGCAAGGCTGCTCCTGAATCGGCTGGTACCTGCCATCGCTGAAGACCACCTCCCAGAGGGCCAGTGTGGCTTCAGAGCAAACAGGAGCACCACCGATATGGTCTTTGTGCTGAGACAGCTTCAGGAGAAGTGCCGCGAGCAGAACAAAGGGCTGTACGTAACGTTTGTCGACCTAACAAAAGCGTTCGACACTGTGAGCAGGCAAGGCATGTGGCAGATCCTGGAGCGACTTGGCTGTCCCCCAAAGTTCCTCAGCATGATTGTCCAGCTACACGAGGACCAGCAAGGCCAGGTCAGACTCAACAATGACCTCTCAGAACCATTCCCTATTTTCAACGGCGTAAAGCAGGGCTGCGTGCTGGCACCGACCCTCTTCACCATCTTTTTTAGCATGATGTTGAAGCAGGCCACAGTGGACCTCGATGATGACGATGCAGTGTACATCAGGTATCGTCTCGATGGCAGCCTGTTCAACCTCAGACGACTGCAGGCCCACACGAAAACCCTAGACCAACTGATTCGTGAGCTGCTTTTTGCTGATGACGCTGCCCTCGTTGCACACACAGAGAGAGCCCTGCAGCGCATCACGTCCTGCTTCGCAGACGCTGCCCAGCTCTTTGGACTCGAGGTCAGTCTGAAAAAGACAGAGGTCCTCCATCAGCCGGTACTTAAGACAGTGTATCGCCCTCCTCACGTCACCATTGGCGAGTCTGAACTAAACTCAGTGCACCAGTTTACTTACCTTGGCTGCATTATCACGTCGGACGCCAAGCTGGACAAGGAGCTGGACAACAGGCTGGCAAAAGCGAACAGCGCTTTCGGGCGACTTTTCGAGCGGGTGTGGCACAATCAACAGCTGAAAACAGGCACCAAGATCAGCGTGTACAGAGCTGTGGTCCTCACCACCCTGCTGTATGGTTCCGAGTCCTGGGCCTTCTACCGCAGCCAACTACGACTCCTCGAACGCTTCCACCAGCGCTGCCTGCGCACCATCCTGGGCATTCACTGGAGTGACTATGTCACCAACGTCGAGGTCCTTGAACAGGCTGAAACTGTGAGCATCGAGGCTTTGCTGCTGCGGACACAGCTCCGCTGGGCGGGGCATGTCTCCAGGATGGAGTATCATCGCCTACCAAAGATCACCCTGTTCGGCGAGCTTGCTACTGGACACCGTGACAGAGGGGCACCAAAGAAGAGATACAAAGACTGTCTCAAGAAGTCACTTAGTGCCTGCCAAATCGACCACCACCAGGGGTCTTCGCTTGCTGTGGATCGTGACACCTGGCGCTCCACCATTTACAAGGCAGCTGTCTCCTTTGAGAACTCTCGCAGAGCTAGCCTTAAGGACAAGCGGCTCAGGAGAAAAAACAGAGATGCCACAACTCAGAACCCTGGCCATACCTCCCCCTGCAGCGACTGCGGTCGAACCTGCCTGTCCCGGATTGGCCTCCACAGCCATGAACAAGCCTGCAGACGTCGTGGGCAACTCCTATAAAATCTTCGTTCGCGAAGTCAAGCCAAGAGGACAAATTGCACGTGGGAGGCGTATCACCGCACACAATATTAGTGAGGTTTCGTTTGCAACGAACGACTCGCACCAATGAACGAGAGCGAAATCAGGGCGGACAGACACCACTCCAAACATCTCCAAGAGGCATAGATCCTCGTGAGCCCGTAGGGCTCATGAGGATCTGTGCATCTTGGAGACGTTTGGAGTGTTGTCTATGCTCATAGAACAAGCTGTCTTTCCGCCGCGATTTCTTCTAGTTCGATGTGGGTAGTCGTCGTCGAAAATGAAGCCTCGCTACTATTATGTCCACAAACAGGAGTTATTCCAGTCGGAATCAGGTATAAAGGCAGTAGGCGGAGCTTATTTATAGTAAGGACAGGCAGTAGGCTGCATCCGTTTAAAGGAGCAGTTATCTGGATCTTTCCTATTATTGCGGCGTGTTTCCTCGTAGAGGTTGTACTGTTGAAACCATACCTGCAACTAGACGCATATTTGTTTCTGAAATCTTCATTTATTCAACAATCAACAGCCTCAGCTGTCCAAGGAACACCAAGTTAGTAGATGCATGCTGGTCTAAGTCGCGGGGGCTCATGAGGACTCTATATCTCTTGCAGCTGGGTAGTGTTTCAGTTTTTCTCAGTAGTGAAAGAGTTATAAACGGAGAGGTACCTCTGGATGGATGTCAATGAAGTAATCCTTCCGAGCAAGAGAGATATGGATATTCTCATGAGCCCCTGGAATTTCATGAGGCTCTATGTCTCTTGCACTTGCAATAAAAATTTTAGACTACCTTCCCCTTGAAAAGAAAAGGGGAGACTGCCAGTGCCAATAATTTAGGAAGATTACAAAGTAAAGTAGGTAAAGGCACTGTCAGGGGAGAGAAATGTGCAAGATCGACCAGTGATCATAGATCTACGTGGTCAAAGCACACAAAAAAAAAGATAGGAAAGAGGGGGTGCGCTAAGAAAGTGACTGGAAGCAATGCATATGGAAGCCCCCTCGAAGGGGGGCGTATCACATATCCCACTGTTCCAGTCCCTTGGTGTATGGAAATGTAAATCTAGGTCCCCCAAGGGGGTCCAGATATTGAGCCGGTGTGGACAGCTGTTTCGGTCTTGGCGTCCTCTTCAGCACACCATCGGCAATACTGGAGGAAGGCAGGAACTTTTGCCTACCTGCAATGACAAGCACATTTTACTGTGGTGTCTGCAGGGGCCTACATTCCATGCCCCCACCTAGAGCCAAATTTCCTTCGAGGGGGCTTCCATATGCATTGCTTCCAGTCACTTTTTTTAGCGCACCCCCTCTTCCTATCTTTGTTTTTTTTTTTGTGTGTGTGTGCTTTGACCACGTAGATCTATGATCACTGGTCGACCTTGCACATTTCTCTCCCCTGACAATGCCTTAACCTACTTTACTTTGTAATCTACCTTCCCTTTGAGTTCTCAAATTCGCCAATAATGGGGGTTCTCGATGTTTGTCCCTTCTTAACTAAGCCTTTCTCCTGCTAATCTTTCTACGAGCGACGTGAGCAATCACACGTAACAAAGGTAACGGCACTGATATCAAGTTTGTCTATCAAGAACTCTTCTGAAAATGATAGGAGAAGATGGAAAAAACAATCTTTCATTTCAAATTTCGCAGTTAAACGCAAGTTTTATTTGTTCCATTGACAGACACGCCAAAGAAAGGATACATTGCAAACTATTAAACATCTATCGCCCGCTCTCATTCAAGGCGCTCCGCATCAATAGCTGAAAAAGTGTGGTATAGCGTAGCCTACGGCAACCCTATACGACACTTTCTCAGCTATTGATGCGGGCGCCTTGAATGAGTTAATAAAACATGCATGCACTGATGTGCTTAGAAGTAGTGACAATGGTGATAATGCACTTAATTAGTAACAGGAAAGGTCTATAGAATCGCCACACGCCAACCCTAGAATAGCCACACGCACCAGATCTTAACCTTCCCAGTGCGCAAAGGCCATCGGGCCGACGTCGGCCGCCGTTGCCCCGCGCACACCTCCCATTCACTGTCTAAGGAATTCTGTGAGAGCGTGAGAAACGGCGAGCACGTGCAAATGTTCTGTCCGCCACAACGTCATGTCCAATCAATGCAAAAGCCAGTGGACGGTTTTGAGAGAAAGCTGACCCCCCAGAAAAAAACCCACAAAAAACAACCAAAAAACCAATAAACACTGACGATTATTTTAAATCTGAAACCTACGGAATAATATACACAGTCTACTTCGCCTGTAACAAGGACGGATATAGCAAAAGTTGGATATAACAACGCTTTATCAGAGATCCGACAGCACACTTTCTGTGTAAATCATTTGCTTATAACAAACTTCGGTTATAACAACAAGCAAATTGACGGTTTTAGGAGAAAGCTGACTGAGAAAAAACCAACAACAACAAACACAGAAACACTGACACTTATTTTAAATTTGAAACCTGTGTAATAATATATGCAGCCTATTTCGCTTATAACAAGCCAGTCAGCACTCTATGTATTTATCTATATATACGTATGTATATCCAGTCCTCCCCCCCCCCCCCCCGAGGGGGTATGCTAGAAAAATGTTACCAAACAGATATTGGACCTGCTGAGTAGATTTAAAGTTTTTGCCGCCTACAACCATTAAATTCTGAAGGCGGCTGTCTAGTACATGCGCCGTGTTTGCAATTTCAGGTTACGCCGTATGCCTACCTGAAGAGCCTCCCTTTGGGCGAAACCGGTCGTAGGCGGTAAAAACTTTAAATCTACTCAGCAGGTCCAATATCTGTTTGGGAATATTTTCTAGCATACCCCCTCGGGGGGAGGACTGGATATTCTCCAGCGGATGGCGAGGCGCCTGGGGCAGTCCCTACTGCTTCAGTGGAAGGCTCAAAAGATCTAGTAAGCGATGCAGTCACAAAAAGGGCAGTTGATGTCCTGATGACACAATGCAAGCTTATCAGCCTGGAATTACATGGCATTAGCACAGCATTCTCAGAAATGAATGAAAAATTATATATATATATATATATATATATATATATATATATATATAAAGATATATATATATATATATATATATATATATATATATATATATATATATATATATAATTTTTCACACAGACACTCATCTTGAGAGAATATATATATATATATATATATATATATATATATATATATATATATATATATATATATATATATATATATATATATATATATATATATATTCTCTCAAGATGAGTGTCTGTGTCAACCTTTCCTATCGATGTGTTGCTGATACCGATCCATAGGGAATTTAAAAGACTATGAATTGAAATAAAATTCACTTCCATACGAGGTCTTTGTTTGTGTGTTTACACCTAAAATGTCAAAAAGTTGCCCAAAATGGCGGTTGGAAGTGTGCCATGCATAGGGACCCTTTCTCTTTCATGTACATGTACCAACTCTGACTGAATTTCAATAAAAAGTCTACACCCGCTGTTTTCTGCTGTTTGTGATCTGAAGTGAGTGTGTGTTTTTTTTCCACAAATTAATTCCGATACCTTGCGTTTTGGGGCAGTGAGAAAACAGATCTGTCTAACGTAATGTGTGTTTCCGCCACACATGTCAACCAACAGGCACCGCATCTTTTCAATACACGTATGAAGACAGAACTATTTTTATCATGAGACCTTGGGAGAGGTGTTAGAAAAAATGCAGCTCATCATTTTTGTTGTTGTTGATCTATTCGAAGCATATATCCATCACTGCAAACTCTTCTTACAAGAACGAAGTCGGTATAGCTAGAAAACAGCTCAGATTAGTCCACTTTTGTAATCGTCTACACACAACAGTGCACGCCGCCATGACACCACAGAACGAGTTACAATGAAAACTTGCATTTGCCTGACGAACTAATTCACACATGTCAAGCATAACGTCTCAAAGTTACAAGTTTATTTTCAAATACACACCAACTCTCTACAAAATACATCTGCACCTTCGCAATATTTATTCAAGACGCTCTTTGGTTCAAGTCTGATAAACTTTTGCAAACACTGCTCACCAGGTTTAAATATATGTTCAAGTTTCCTGCTGTCACAGCGGTCACAATAGTACAGTGGTTAGTGCGTCTGACTGGAGACCGTAAGGTGCGAGGTTCGATCCCTGCCGGGGGTCGACAGAGAAAGGTCATAATATCTTGTTTATCTGGGTTTTAAAAATACCGGTCTGTCCGGTTATCAGAAATGAAGGTCAAAATGGCAAACGTGGCATCAATGAAAAGGTCAAATGCAACTTGGAATGAAAAAGATCCAATGCAAACTTCACTTGTGCGAAAATCAAAGGCGAAAGGTCTACAAAGGTTAAAGAACTTGGCGTGCAATGGTTGAAAGTGGACCTTGAAACATACAGGTGAACCAGGGGTAGATATGGACCCACTGGATGTAAACCAAACGGCTGTCAACCCTGGCGATGTATGGACCAGGGAAGTATCGACCTGGGCGCTGTGAACTCCGGTGAGGTATGGATCAGGGCGATTTGCATCAGGTGCATAATAAAACGGGTGGTTTTGCTACGTTCGGACATTTTAAATGTAATCGAGTTGCTATGAATGCTAAGGAGGCACTATGGAAAAGATTGTAGTTTGCAGCAATGTAAAGACAAGCAATCTGAATTTCAAAATCTTCAGGCATTAGAAAAATATGATCTGCAGAACTTAGTAAAGTTTATTTGGATACGTAGTATGTATCCGACTGCACCCAGTGATAGCCCCGAACCACAATAAACAGTTTTGAAATTCAAACTTTCTATTTGTACCATACACTTGAGTTTTTTTAGGGCCCTTCACACTACTTTTCAACGTTCAATGGTTTGAGAAACCTCAACTGAATTGTGGATTATTAGTATATGAATAAATAGGCACTATCATTTAACCCCTTCCCTGCCAATGTACGTAAATGTGTATTTCTGAATCTTTGTTCACGACCAAAACCCGAAGCTGTCCCAAAAACATGGATACACATTGGTCTCAGCAAGAGGCATAGAAAGCTGGGGCTCATGAGGATCTATATCTCTTGCAGTGTCAGATCGTGTTCATTTTTTCTCGGCAGTAAAGGGGTTAATGTCTTCGTTAAAAGGAAGGTCGACGCTCAGTGTATGCAACAAGTTTCATTTTTTGAAAAAATCAACGTCGGCTAGTTATTGTTTTGTTTTTTTTTCCCCCGGCTAGGTTAGAATCCCGCACTAGCTTTGCGTCAATGCAGCGTAAACAAGATTGAAACTTGAACTTACCTTTTGCCCCGTGCTTGAATGATGCTCGGGAAGACGACGGCCGCAGTGGTACCGCGCACGAGGACTTTTCGCGCCCTGGGTGCCTATTTATTCATATAATAATAACCACTTCACTGCCAGTCGACGCAGATCGTGTGTCCGAAAGCTTTGTCAGTTCGACGCCAAACAGACCTAACCTTCCAAGGAATACGTATACAATGCTGAAACGGCAAGAGGCATAGATCCTCATGAGCCCCCGCAGTCGCGGGGGCTCATGAGGATCTATGCCTCTTGTCGTTACTCTTTCTCAGCACTGACGAGGTTAAAGACAAATGTGTTGAGCTTTACAGTCGTCAGAAACTGATATACAACGTTCAACACAATTGGGGGCGGATGGACTGTGGTGTCTCAAAAGAGTAGCCAATGCCGGATTAGCTTTTCTAATCTGGCTCTACCCTTGAGACGCCACAGTCTAAGCGACGCTGAACGTGGAAGTTTGCCGCCCGACCGGTACATCCGGTTACGTTGTTCTCGGTCACATTAACTTTCAACGTGCACGCGATTGGCCAGTAAAGCAGTCTATCAAGTCAGTTTTGCAAAGGAAGCAGTCTGCCGCAAACGGGTATATTTCTTCTTCAAAGTTATGTCGCGTACTAGAGAACTTTTCTTCACAAAAGAGCACCGGCCGTTTTTGAAGCAGTCTCTGGGGGCTACTCTGCTTTGAAGCAACAGCATGCAACTCCATCACTTTGAAAATTCACGGCGTAATTATAGGAGTCATTTACAGGAAGTATTAGAGATCTGATTAAATCTAGTGGAAGTCCGATTCGGAGCTAAATAGAGGCGGCCATTCCTAAGACCAGAATCAGGTCAAAGACGGTAAGCTGAACTTCTTGATAGTAAGGAACGACAGTATGTTTCGCTCCTTTATAGTAAGGACCAATTAAAAGGACCTTATCGCTAAATCACACTAATCACTGTGACATGTGTCCTCGTAGCAGTGTTACCGTTAACACCGAACAAGTAGCTAAAACTGTGGACTTTAACGAGCAAGAGGTGTACATTCTCAAAGATTTAACCCTTTTTCGGCCGGTCGAAAGCTGTTTTTGTCGCGATGATTCCTACAGGGGTATGGAGGAAAGATATCCGCAATCACAAGTTTGACGCATAGTCGCTGACAAATACAGTGACAAAATTCATTGTGCGTCAGTGAGTCTCTGCGGCTGCAGGGTCTCGTGAGAACACACGCGATGGAGCGGCCTGACAGAATACAAAACAAACACGGGGCATTCATTTGGTGCATAAGGTCAGCTCAGCAGCTAGCAGATTTTCGGAAATTTTTACACTTTCATTTGAAATGAATAAAGTGTCCTGAAACTGGTACCACAGAGGGGAAGTGCCGGAGTACCCAGAGAAAGAAACTCCGACGGTCCGCCCGAATAGACAAAGCGAGGAGATCAGAAGTAGGCCATAATTATGTGCACATGTTTCGACGACATGCGACATCGCATGTTTGTCCAGGCTTTTCATCCAGTGTTTTCAATCGTCGAAAAATGTTCACTTATGGCCTACTTCTGATCTCCAGAAATCGTCTATTAAGAATGACACATACGAGAGGAGAAAAAAATCTGACGCCTAAACCAGGTATCGAAGTTTGGACCTCAAGCATTGATGGCAGGTGTCTTACAGCTGCACCACGGACTGTCTCGATCTCAACCGCCATGGCCATCCGCATGTAAGAAACATATAATCTCAAGAAATTCTGCATGCCGTTCTTGTTCCTTAATGTCATGTCATAAAATGCAGTTAGAATGTCTGGCGACAGTTGTATGCGTGAGCTTGCGAGTGAGCGTAGTCCTGCGCCAGCCACTAAGCAAGGTGCTCCGCTATACCGGAGCACCTTGCTTAGTGGCTGGCGCAGGACTAAAATCACACGTGTAACTAGCCCCAGCTTCTGAAGGCCGCAGCGTTAAATACCTGCTTGGGCTCATTTAGACTTTATATTTCTTTGTTAAGTCATATACTTCATTGCACAGATTAGCTCCATTGGCGAATCAACCCCTTCAGTGCCGATGAAAATTGAATACCACACAATAGCAGGAGGTATAGATTTCTTCATGAGCCCCCGCAGTTGCGGCTGGCTCATGAGGGTCTATACTTCTTGCTGAAATCACTTTGTATCCAGGTTCCTTGGGCGGCTGGGTATCTTTGGTGTTGAGTTCACAAAGTTCACAAACAAAATCTGATATCACGGGCAGATCCTACTGGTACAATCTGTCCTTCAACAGGTACGACCTGCCCAATTTTCCTTAGGACTTAATAAAAGCAAAATTCTGAGTTCTGAGATCAGCCCAATTTAACTCATTCTACCCCAGACACACCACAGCAAGATATGGATCGACCATGATAGTTCAAGGGTTATGCCAGAATAGCTTGGCGCCAAGCTATTCTGGCATCACCCTTGAACTATTATGGTCGACCTGTGTCCTGCACCGCACTGCAGTCTTCAGAGGACAACGGCAAAATTTGCGGATTTCGGTCTTGGTGTACAATGAGTTAAACATAATCTCTATCGTAGTTGTCGACGAGGCCACTTCATGCGAATGGCAACGAAAACTGGACAGCCCTTCCTTGGACATGCATATTGACTGGTTACTTGTCCGTCTGCAGGAGGCACAAACAGGGACCCATGACAATCTAGGCCGCATGCAGATATCCACGTGTTCCATACGCACCCTAAGATTGAGGGTGATCACCCAAATGAAACTGATTAAGACCGCTGTTCTAGCACGAAGTTGCCGCGGTAATGACGACTCAAATGACACCGTGTTTCTCTGAGAAAGTCAGTCTCGCGGACTTAACTGAGTGCCGCTCGGTATCCTGCGTCCTTCAGACGACATGACTCAAGGACAAAGGGGGGAAACGTCAGTGTTATGTGGAGGTGAGTGAGGTTTCGTTTGCAACAAACGACTCCAAACAACGAACGAGAGCGAAGTCACGGCGGATAACCAGCTTGTGCCATAAGCATAGACAACACTTCAAACATATACAGAGGCACAGATCCCCATGAGCCCTCGGTGCTCATGAGGATCTATGCCTCTTGGAGATGCTCGAAGTGTTGTCTGTGCTTATGTTGGAAGCTGGTTATCCACCGTGACTTCGCTCTCGTTTGTTTTTGGAACCATTCGGGGGGGGGGGGGGGGGGGGGCTGAGGCAGGGAAGGGGGGGGGGGGGGCGAGAAGGAGCATGGAAGATAGTGCAGGTGGAGGTGCGCGTGTCCTCGGTGTTTGTCAAAATAAAGCAGTCATCATGTTTTTTAACTGTCGGAAACAGAAGACAGAAAATTATATTGTGCACTGATACGTGCGGAGAACACGCGTTTCTCGAGCCATGTATAATGGCAGAGAACGCCGGGGAGGTAGGGATAGAAGGTAGGAATTTAACCCCGTTGCTGCCAGTGATCACGCACTGCGCGTCTGAACCCGTTACACACCGACCAACGTTGGCGCGAGAAACGCAAATATAAACGGGACCAACATAGGCAACAGAACACAGGACTACCCCCCCCCCTCCCCCCCCCCCCCCCCCCCCCCCCCCGAGGCTTTGGTGGGGGTGGTGGTGGTGGTGGGGGGGACTTGTGAGGGTTTATTTCTCTTGCAGGGGTTAACGCACTCGTAACGCGTGGCACTTGGACAAGAGGCAAGGGAAACTTCGTGGTTTTTCCATAGCTTGTTGCATCTGCTTGAACTGAGTCATCTTAATAAGTAGGTTACATAATAACCAATCTCTCGATTCAAACGGATTAATGTATCGTTGATGGAAATTTTGTCTGCTTTCCTCTCCGTGCAACATATCACTTACCGATAAACTGAATATTAATTATTATCATATTTCGTCAACCTGTCTCCCCCCCCCCCCACCCCCTTCCCCTGTTTGCTGTGTCAGATGTTAATAAACAATTCTCATGTCTGCAGATCTTCATCAGCCCTCGCAGAAGCAAGGTGCTTAATAGGATCTAACCCTCTTGCATTGCCTTATTTATATCCGTGTTCCTCAGGCAGGCGGGGTCGTGGAGTGATAGGTTAACCTCAGTGGGTGCAAAATTATGTCTTCGAAAGCAGGGCAGATTCAACACTGAACAATCCAGTCAACCAAGGAACACGGATGTGGACAGGGTCGGCAAGAGGCACACAAAAAAAACAACCTCAAGAGCCCCCGTTTCTGCGGGGGCTCATGAGGTTTTTTATTCTTGCAGTTGGGTGATGTTAACATTTTCCGGCAGTGAAGGCGCTACATCTGCGACAGTTTGAATACTTTTAATGGCGACAGGCAGCAACCGGTTAACCCTGTTTGTGTCGGTAGCGGTTTTTGTCGCGATGATTCCTGTACAGTCGGTGTACAGTACTGTGTTGTCGTTGGTCTTTTTGTCAAGTTGATTACAGCCAGCAGAAATCACGTCGACAAAATAAGCGCTACCGACAGTTAAAAGGTTAATTAATTCTTCAACAGGAAAAGAATTATAATTGACGCGGGTGTAGGCCTATGTATAATTTACAGACAATTAAAGTTCCATTAAAGCGTAAATCTGAAGACAAATTTCAGCACTATTTGTGTTTGTATTGCCTTGTCGACACTCCTCATAAACTTCTACGGCACGCAGCAAACGCACACACGCGTAATCATACTTGACTATTTTGCACAGCCTTTATAGCGCGTCAATCTATAATTAGCTGAACGGTGCTCCATTGGAATCAGAGTCAAATCATTTGATACTAAGACGACGTGTGCTGAGCTGGACTAAATAAACCAAGGTTAGACCAGTTAGTAGCGTTTTGTAGCAATTTATTGCAGAAGTGCGCCAGGTGCTCAAAGGCCATCGGGGCGACGTCAGCCGCCGTTGACCTGCGCACGGCTGTGCGCGGGCCAAAGGCGGCCCACGTCGCCCCGATGGTCATTTGCGCATTGGTTGGAGCTTCTTTGAAACGGTTGTGGCAGTTGAGGGCCATTAAGCCTTTGGCTGTAGGTAGCGGGTTTTGTCGCGATGATTCCTGCAAGAATCATCGCGACAAAAGCCTCTACCAACTGACAAATGGTTTCAGTTGCACACACAAAAAACTGCACGAGCATAATAATGGACTGTCACCGTAAGGCAGTGATTTATAGTGTTGGAGTCTGAGGTTACATAAAATAGCATTTAATGCACTCGCGTGTATAGTGATCTTCCAATGTAAATACTTTTCTCTCCGTGTTTATCTCGGTTCCACGAGCTCGGGTCAATTATTCCTTAAAAGAAATGAAATGTTATCGTTTAAATGAAACGAGGTCTTTTGCGTCACGAATCATGAACTGACGTTAAGAACATGAGACAAAGCACGTAACGACTCATCTACTCCTCGTGCTTTAACCATTTATCTGTCGCTACCTACAGGAATCACCTCGACAAAAAGCACTACCGACAGCTAAAGGGTTACTTCGTATTGCGTAAACTATTAACCCGTTGCGTGTCGGTAGCGGTTTTAGTTGCGATGATTCCTACAGGAATCATCGCGACTAAAACCGCTATCGACACGCAAAGGGTTAATGGAGAAGATCGCTTCAAAAGTTAAAAGTAAACGATATGTACGCAGGCAGGGGATATCATGTATTCAAATGGTACATCTATTGAAATACACAGCATGTTTTCCGCCCCAAAGTCCAGTCAAAGGGTCTATCTGTCCCACATTGGATCTCACTCCATCATGCGCACAACTGGGGTGTATTGCCCCTGAAGACCAGTAGCAGGAATCTGCTTCAGTTATTGTCTATCAATTTTTATGTTTAAAACGGCTGCATTCATTAAAGCGGCTGCATTCATGTCGATCTCACGGGTGATGCACCCCGTCACGCGCACATTGAGGTGAGATCGAAAGTAGGACAAATAAACACAAGACAGACCCTTTGACTCGACTTAGGGATGTGTTTATATTATAGCAGAGATTATTTATTTATTTTATTGTAGCACTTTAAATTAGTGGTATTGCTTCTCTTTATACCTTTTATTGATCTATTTACAATTACCACCAAGCAATAATTTTCTTGTTTGGATAATAAAATTGGTCTGAATCTGAATCTGAAAACATAGATTTTTTTTCTTTTACAATGTCTAACAAAACGGCTGGTGATAATCGAAAACAATACGTCCTGGGAATCTTCGAAGTAGGATTTCAGAACATTTAGTGTACATTTGTGTAAGGAAATCTAAATAAAGCGATTCTCAGATGTGACCTACCTTGATGCTATTTACAACTGATGTTAACACATTCTGCTCCAGGACCGAAACCCGCAATTTTGAAGTTGCCCCCTGAAGACTGTATTACACTTCTGGAAATAGATCGAGCGTGATAGTTGAAGGGGTGTGCCAGAATAGCTTGGCGTCTTTGAGCGCCAAGCTATTCTGGCACAACCCTTTAACTATCACGCTCGACCCATGTATTGCTGTGGTGTGTCGGAGTTGAATGAGTTAAGAGGCTACAGTTTTCAACGATCAATCCATGCCAGTGTTAATACATGTGAGACATAAAATAGAATCCGTGTGAGTGCGGATTGCGTCAGTCGTGTGCGCCATTGCGATCGTTCCCTCCGTTGATATTCGTTCGCAATGTAAGACACGCATTAAAATTCGAAGGAGCCGGGATTGTGTCATTTGCGTGTCACTTGTTGCTTAACCATCTGGCAGTCGGTAGCGCTTTTGTCGCGATGATTGCTGAAGGAATATCATCGCGACAAAAAGTACTACCGACAGCCAAAGGGTTTTAAAGAAAATCCACACATTGAATGCGTGTGTTGGTCTGTGATTTCGAACCTTACGGCCTAAGCCGTAAGGTTCAAAATCACAGACCAGCACACACTCTAACTAAACAAGATGAGGATTTCATCCCAAAGTCTACCGTATTGTTTGGAGCTCAGATGCGTTTATCTTTTAGGAACATTCAGGGTTGTTCAAACTTGTAGGCTTATTATGCTGATGCGTTTCCCTCCTCTCTAAGCCAACCTCTGATCAACACACACGTCGGCGCGCACAAATAAAGACGGACACACGGCGCTTCCCGCCATTAGTACGCTCTATGGGCTCGAGTAGCGACACTAATCCACCTCCTACTCTAACCAACCCTCTGATCCACACACACTGGCACACCGAAATAATGACGGACACACGGCGATTCCCGCCATTCGTAAGCTCTGTGGTCTGGCGTAGCATAGCTATTCTAAAGAAGAAGAATAGCACGAGCAGCGAAATGACGTCACTTCAAGCTTCACGTCATGGCGTCATTAGTTCCTTGACGCCGTGTTTACAATGACGATGTTATACGTCACTCATCGCAGTACTAACATTTGAGGTATCAGAGAATCAACTTTGCAATTTTCTTGCTGATTTTCACGCCTAGGGCTTACAGGTCACACAATTTGACCTAATCCTACCCCAGGGCCGGACCGGCAAACAGCAGGCTTATGCAAACACTGATTATGAAAAATCATGCGGGTATTAATAAGATAATATTTTTCGTAAAAGAAAAATTAAAGTTATGTAACGCACGCAGACTTGCCCACAGTCACACGTACAGACTCTCACGCAACAGACGCATACACCGCCACTGACTCAGACGGGCGCATTCATGCGGTAAAACTCAACACACGGGCTCCCTTTGTAAAGTGACTTTTATACAATGTAAAAGAAAAGAAACGCTTAAAAGACTATCAAACTATACAGACTTCTCTACTAACATCCGAACATCATACACACACAATTCACAATATCTCGCCAGGCTAGGTGTTAGTTCTCAGTCTCCAACCTGTTTGACGTTATTGCCTGGTTACGTTGGTCCTTCTCACGTCTAGGCGTGCAAGTCCGTTGTATGCTCTTTCCTGTCGTCCTGTCTGTAACACGGACGTCCTTGTACTCGCACCGTAGCGCAGTTCTCGCTGTGATCCGGGTATCTTGGTCCCGATCAGACTCACTCTGAGCGAAGAGCTGGAGGGATGACCTCACGTTAGGTCCCACCTGTGACTGACGTCTCGGCGTCCGTCGTTCCACTCTTTACAAGCACTCTAAACACAACAACAAGGATCCAAACGTAACGCTTGCTAAACACACAACATATTGGATCAATGAGAAACGTCACGTAACCTGGCTGATACAAATAACTCACACGTTCATTCACACACACACACACACGTGCTTCATAAACTGTCTACTTCCGTAACACCGCCATATCTCTGTCACTATCTTGAAACAGACTACAGCCTAACACTCTTGCTATACACTACTCTATACACTGGAAAAGACTATGCTTAACCAACCACGTACTATCTTCATAGCGGCTTAAACATACACACCTCACATTCCTTTAGTTATCTATCGCGGTAAACAGCTGTATACAAAAACACCGGTTACTTCACTGAATTCTAAACCAACATAACTAAACCAAACCGGTCAACACTATACGAGCAAATTACTCTTACCAGCGCATACTGTCTTTAACTAAGCAACTATCAATACTACAGAGCTGTGGTCCTCACCACCCTGCTGTATGGTTCCGAGTCCTGGGCCCTCTACCGCAGCTCGACTCCTCGAACGCTTCCACCAGCGCTGTCTGCGTACCATCCTGGGCATTCACTGGAGTGACTATGTCACCAACGTCGAGGTCCTTGAACAGGCTGAAACTGTGAGCATCGAGGCTTTGCTGCTGCGGACACAGCTCCGCTGGGCGGGGCATGTCTCCAGGATGGAGGATCATCGCCTACCAAAGATCACCCTGTTCGGCGAGCTTGCTACTGGACACCGTGACAGAGGGGCACCAAAGAAGAGATACAAAGACTGTCTCAAGAAGTCACTTAGTGCCTGCCAAATCGACCACCACCAGTGGTCTTCGCTTGCTGCGGACCGTGACACCTGGCGCTCCACCATTTACAAGGCAGCTGTCTCCTTTGAGGACTCTCACAGAGCTAGCCTTAAGGACAAGCGGCTCAGGAGAAAAAACAGAGATGCCGCAGCTCAGAACCCTGGCCATACCTTCCCCTGCAGCCACTGCGGTCGCACCTGCCTGTCTCGGATTGGCCTCCGCAGCCACGAACAAGCCTGCAGACGTCGTGGGCAACTCCTATAAAATCTTCGTTCGCGAAGTCAAGCCAAGAGATCAATACTACATATATAGAAACATACCTGAATTCTAGGCTTCAGAGTCTTGGAATGCGGGCTACAGTATCTCGCATAACGTCTGTCCAGAATGACAGTCAAGCCCCGCACTGACGAAACTAGACCTCTGACAGACACAGCTTTTGCCTAGAACTCACTATAACAGTACTCACCAAAACTCCGTGCTAACCATGCCTTACAGATTTCATGTGGCGCCTCATGCCACCCGGACTATCGGCACAAACAAACCGTTAACAAAAACCGTACCGTACTAACCCTAATGTATGAGCACTATGCACGAGCATAGAGCTTCATCACAAGTTATGTTAGCTGTTTTACAAATGACTCCTTAAAAAGTGGTGCAGAAAATTGTCTGATTTTCACACCTAGGGCATACAATTGACCTAATCGTACCCGACAGCTGAGACAAACTGTAGGCTTATGTAAATACCGTATACGAAAAATCACGCGATTATTAATGAGAAGATTGTTTTTTTCGTAAAAAACAGATTCGATTGTTTTAAGATTAGCCCATATAATTCGTGAAATTAATCCCCAAAATGTGAAAATATGTTGTTTTTTTTTTTAATATTTAATTATCACTCACAACGTTCTAGAGGTACAATGCTGGCTAACGAACTCATATAATATGTCCATTTTATCTAGCTATATATAAAATATCTAGTACAAATAAGAAAAAATACGGACTCCAGTGTAGATCAAGCGGTTTTTATGAAACGGCCATTTTCTCGAAAATGAGCCGTAGGTCCGTCCCGATACAAATAGTGGGTAACATCAGTGCCGGAGAGCGATATTTAGCGATTTAGTTGCAAACAGAGCTGCTCTCAACATATAGCACGCTTAACAAAAATAAAAACATGGGCGAATAAAGCATCATCCGGACTACAGTTCGGTGGTATTTGAATTGTTCTGGAAAAAAAGATGTATTTGTAACACCGCCGAATGTGGAGCAGGGGTAAGCGTAAAAAAAAAAACTTGGTCAGCTGTCCGTGAGCGCCCCGCACAGAGCCGTGCTACAGCGGTGTGAGACTGAAAACCGCTTGCGCAAATCCAAGATAGAACGCACAGCGCTATATTTGGTATCGTTGGAAAGAGCTTTTCCTGCCCTTTATCACGGTGCCTGGATGTTTGAATTTAAGAGAAAAACTGCATTACATTTTGACGTGAAATTTTCATTATTTTTTTAACTCATGCAAAATGTTACCTGGGAATGATCGCGCGCACATACGCCATCTACCGATGAAAAGCTCATTCAAACACCTTTCGATCCATTTATATCTGACACGGACAATCAAATCTTAGATTTGTGCAGTGGCTTTGAAACTGACACCCCAACGCGCGAACACGACATCACAATGGCGCCCGCGATAGAAGCTTATTTCGTCAACGATGACGCAAACTTTGCTTGTGACTTACAGAAAACATTGCGCAAGTACACACATGTTTATGATTAATGATAGGCAAAGACGAAATTGGTTTTGACTGCCTAAACTATGAATATATTATGCTTTTTGTGTTGTATGCTTTTCTGCTCGTCGTAACGTACTTGTAAATAAAGCAAACGATGCAAACACACATTATTATTATTATTATTATTATTATTATTATTATTATTATTATTATTATTATTATTATTATTATTATTATATTTTATTTTTGAAGTTTTACTCTTCTTTTGTCAGTGTCTTATTATAAATAAAAGAAAATCGCATTGAACAACAAATAGTTTTGGTTGCTTTTAATTTTATTTAGACAAACACTTCAAGATGCTGTCAGACAGAATTCAACAAAGGAAACGAGGAGGATCAACAAAAATCTCCCCCATCTCAATCAACAAACTTTTCTTACAGCTGAATATATGACACAACGACGGCAAACAACACAAGATATTCAAATCAGACTTATTTAATGAAACTTGCTACTCTGAAGGTTTGCCTGTCTATCCAGTACTTTCTATGACTGTTGACACAGACGCGTATGACATGAATATTTTGATCAAGAAATGATTGCTACCGTCCCAGACCACTTATACTTTCTAGTCCACTCTTCCCTTCTTCTCAGTCGACCAGCATTTTAGTCAAACAAAGACTGCATCTATTTCTTCTTTTGCAATCATAGGAGATTCATGTCTGTACGACTGAAGCTAGCATCCATTAAGTGTAAAAAAGGTGTGCCGCACAGTGAGCAATGACCTGAAACGATGGGTGCAAAATGTTTGCACATTCTTGTTTTTGCTGACGTAAGAAAACCCTCAAAAATGGTTACGCGGTTGAAAAAAGACCTACACAGAATCCAGAATCTTCCCCCCCCCCCTCCCCCGATCCCCCTCCCCCTCTCCGCGTCCCCCAACCGACAGCAT
>BTPG01000004.1:81182557-81185057 GCA_036245525.1 Semisulcospira habei | reverse complement strand
CGCACAGACGGCGCTTTTGGCGCCCAAAAGACGTTCTCTAGCAGGTTTGCTTAGCTAGACGTGTCATTTTTATCTTGTTACTTCTTTGCCAGAATTTCTGCCCCGCATGCCAAAAACGTCATGTGCATGCTCCGGAATGCGCTCCGACCAGCCCCATTTCAAAGCCTACCGTATTTTCAATACGGTAGACAAAAAGGAGCAGACCCAATTCATTTTTGTCGCAGACAGCGTATGTCTAGACATGAGATACCAGACATCTATTAAAAAACACGCTAAAGACGCACAAAGCAAAATACAATAAACTTCGGATATATAGAAAATCTCCCGGGGACCCAAACATTCTCGATGTAATATCCAACATATTTTCTTTTTTAATTTTTATGAGTAACGTCGATTGTTCAGAAAAAGTACAATGTACAAAGTTCAAACGAGTCAGATGCAAAGTTTAAACATATATTTTGGAAAATTAATAACACACGCATAAGTGAATCGGCCACTTACAATTAATCATGTTCTGTTAGAAATCTCGTTTTTCGCCTTAAGCAACCTACTCCAGACTGTAAAGAGTTAACAGTTTAAAATGATCTCTTTTATAAACCCCTTCACTTACACTGTACGTACACCGCGTACATTTTGTTTCTGAAATCTTGGTTCATTGAAAAGCCAACACTGACCGCCCAAGAAACATGGATACACACTGGTCTCAGCAAGAGGCATAGATCCTCATGAGCGCCCACAGTCGTAGGCGCTCATGAGGATCAATGCCTCTTGCATTTGGATCGCGTTCACTTTTTTCGGCAGTGATGGGGTTAATGTTCTTAGTATGTCTTACAAGAATGAACGGGGCAAAACGGCTAACTTAAATTGTGAACGTTTTATGTTGTAAAAATAAAAAGGAAGTGTCTGATCTTCTTCTCCTTCGTGCGCAGGAGAGTACTTCCGTCACTGACGCACAGGAGGCAGCAGAAGACCTCTGAGCCCGCTCACATGGAGTGTGACAGTGCAGGGCAGAAAAGGCCTAGTTAAAGCAAACACACAACATGTACTTATAACCCGTTGCACTGGCAAAAGAAACCCAAACGAAGAAAGAAGCACTCTTACAAAGACAATTACAACACAATACACGTGTTGTTGTAAGGGGTTTCATTTTTTTTTTTTTTTCGTCGGGGTTTTTTTGCCCAGTAGCAAAACGTCTTCGGCCCCACGACGGACGCAGTGGGCCCGCGCACAGCCGTGCGCGGACCCACTGCGACCGTCTTAGGGCCGAGGAGCTTTGCTTACTGGGTTTGCATTGCACAGGCTTGGCAGTCATCAAGGACAAACATGAAAAGCCGAAGCCTGTGCGCCTATTGTTTCCATCTTTGAGAAATAAAGTATCATTCATTCATTCTTGTTTGTCTGGATTTCGTTGTATCGGCGAGTTTTAGTAATTAAAGCCCGTATGGATTAGATTGCGTCAACCCGTAGCAGTATATCATTTATGTAATACAACGTATGTCTCAAACAGTCTGGCGCCATCGGTGAATCGATCTACCGTGATATATATATCAAATTAATTAGTAGACATCACAAGCAACTCGTGCGATGCTAATCTCTCACAAGCTAATGTCTCTGAAGGTTCTTTGTCTTCGTCATTCGCTCTCTCTCTCTCTCTCTCTCTCTCTCTCTCTCTCTCTCTCTCTCTCTCTCTCTCATCTCTCTCTCTCTCTCCCCCCCCCCCCCCGCTGGCCATTCATCACGAATTACGCATCTCTCTCTCTCTCTCTCTCTCTCTCTCTCTCTCTCTCTCTCTCTCTCTCTCTCCCCCCCCCCCCCCCCCCCCCCCGCTGGCCATTCATCACGAATTACGCATCTAAAACCACTGCACGATGACCGAAATTTGCGTACAGAACACAATGTAAATGGAACCAAACCAATGCCATAAATAACAGAGGACTAACAAAGAAACATAAAGCCTCATGAGACCCCGCGGAAGCGGGGGGGGGGGGGGGGGGGGGGGGGGCTTATGAGGGTTTATATCTCTTGCAGATGAGTGCCGTTTGCCTTGCTCCTGCAGTTAAGGGGTTAATACGCTCACAGAACACATAAAGCGTATATAGATTATAGCACGTTCGCAAGCAAAGAGGGTTTGTGAGGACCGGAACGAACAAAAACGCGTTTTGTCTTCTTGTTTGTTTCGGCTTTTCTTCAACTAGTACAATTACGCGGAAGTTTTGCCGGGCAGTTTAAATAAAAAGCAGCCCGCGATTTTAGCCGTAAAAGCTTTGAAACGCTCAGCTACTGAACATGCAACATGCTGAGAGAGTGAAATTGCCATTGAAATACAAGATGTCACGCTATCCTCTAACTAAAACAATGCACTTCGCGTGACGGAAAAAAGGGGGAGGGGGAGGGGGGAGGGGATGGGGAGAAAGAGACAGATACAAATCCGGTTGCCTCTAACACGCCAGGCCCAGTGCCAACTGTCCGAAACAAATAGACCATAATAATTCAAGGGCTG
>BTPG01000004.1:81100057-81177557 GCA_036245525.1 Semisulcospira habei | reverse complement strand
AGGCTGTCGACGAGAGACCTCCAGCAACTCCTGTCCTGTGCTTCTCCTTCGATTCTACTCCAGGTGGTTCCCAGTCTCTTGATGTCTGCTTGGAGGTCTCGACGCCAGGAGTTTCTCGGCCTACCTCTTTTCCTCTTTCCCTGGGGGTTCCATGACAATGCCTGCCTAGTGATACTGGAAGCTGGCTTTCTCAGGCTGTGACCGATCCATCCCCATCTTCTTCGCCCAATTTCATTCTCTGCTGTTATCTGCTCTGTTCTCTCCCAGAGTCTGACGTTGCTGATCTTCTCTGGCCAAAATTCTTCTAAGGCAACTGTTCATGAAGGTTTGTACTCTGTTGACTGTGGTTTTTGTCAATCTCCAAGTCTCTGCTCCATATAGGAGAACTGCTTTTACATTGGAGTTGAAAATCCAGACTTTGGTGTCTTGTGACAGCTCTCTGGAACTCCACACTTTTTTTAACTGGAGAAAGGCTGCTCTGGCTTTACCAATTCGTGCTCTGACATCTGCATCAGTGCCACCTTTTTTGTCTATGATGCTCTCGAGATAGGTGAAGGACTCCACCTCCTCCAACGGGGTGCCAGCAAGCAAGACTGGTTCTTCCCTGGTTGTGTTCAGCCTCATTGTCTTTGTTTTCTGTTTGTGAATGGTGAGGCCCACTTGGGACGAGATGTCAGCAAGCCTCGTGGTCTTGTCCTGCATTTGTTGATGAGTGTGGGACAGTAATGCCAAGTCGTCTGCAAAATCGAGGTCGTCAAGCTGTGTCCACAGTGTCCACTGTATTCCACTTTGTCTGTGCTCTGTGGTAATCTTCATGACCCAGTCTATGGCCAGTAGGAAGAGGAACGGAGACAGCAAACACCCCTGCCTGACACCAGTTCTGACCTGGAGCTCCCTGGTGAACTGCCCTTCGTGGATCACGCGACATGTCATGCCATCGTAGCTGCTCTTGATCAGGCGGACGAGCTTTGTGGGTACACCGTAGTGTCGTAGGAGTTTCCACAGAGTCTCTCGGTCCACGCTGTCAAATGCTTTCTCATAATCCACAAAGTTGACGTACAGCGGGGAGCTCCACTCCAGAGACTGTTCCACGATGATGCGGAGAGTGGCGATCTGGTCTGTACATGATCGGTTCTTCCTGAATCCTGCTTGCTGGTCTCTCAGCTGGGGGTCAACGGAGCTCTTCATTCTCTCTAGGATGATCCTGTTGAAGACCTTTCCTGGTACTGACAGCAAGGTGATTCCTCTGTAGTTGGAACACTTGCTGAGGTCGCCTTTCTTGGGAAGCTTGATTATGTACCCCTCCTTCCAGTCAGCCGGCATCACCTCCTCTTCCCAGATCTTTCCAAACAGTGGGTACAGCATCTCCACTGTTGTCTCTAGGTCTGCTTTCAGAGACTCTGCTGGGATGCCATCTGGCCCTGCTGCTTTGCCATTCTTCAAAAATGCCACTGCTCTTCTGATCTCTTCCCGGCTGGGTCTGTCACAGCTGATGGGTAGGTCAGTCTTTGCCGGCTGGATGTCGGGGGGGTCGGGTGGGCTAGGTCTGTTCAGTAACTCTTCAAAATACTCGGCCCATCTGTCGAGTTGGTCTGCTCTGTCTGCAATAGGCTTGCCTTCTGTATCTTTTACTGGTCTTTCTGTATGGCCATACTTACCCGAAAATCTTCTGGTAATGTCGTAGAGCTGTTTCATGTTGCCGCTGCCTGCTGCCTTTTCTGCCTCTGCTGCCAGGCTGTATGTGTAGGCCCTCTTGTCTGCCCTGATACTCCTCTTCACCTCGCGGTTGGCTTCCGAGTATTCCTCCTGTGCCGTTACTTTGGCTGCTCTCGTGCGACTGTTGTTGACCGCTGCTTTCTTCTGCTTCCTCACTTCTAGCTTCTTCAATGTCTGTGCCGACAGCCAGTCCTTGTGATGGTGTTTCCTGAACCCTACAGTGTCTCTGCAGGTTGAGTTCAGCGCCTCTCTAACTGCCTTCCACTGCTGCTCTGTGGTGACCGCCTCCTCTTCATTTACTAGCTCCTGTAGTGCTTGAAACCGGTCGGACAGCACCAGTTTTAACTCTTCTCTAACTCCAGTTTCTCTCAGGAGGCCTACATTATAGCGCTGTCTTCTTGTTGTCTCTGTGCGGCTTTTCTTTAGCTTGAGCTTCATCTTTAAGGTAAGCAGATGGTGGTCTGAGGCGACATCTGCTCCCCTCCTCACTCGAACATCTTGAAGGGATCTTCTAAATTGCTAATGCAGATATGGTCTATTTGGTTCTCTGTTGTATGGTCAGGTGAGACCCAAGTTGCTTTGTGTATTCTTCTGTGTGGGAAGATGCTGCCTCCAATGACAAGTCGGTTTAGAGCACAAAAGTCTACAAACCTCTCCCCGTTCTCACTCATCTCCGAGCCTAGTCCCTGTCTCCCCATCACCTCTTCATATCCGGTGTTGTCCTCCCCTATTTTGGCATTAAAATCGCCCATGACGATGGTGATGTCTCGCTCCGCACATTTGTCCACGGCACTCTGGAGTCGGTTGTAGAACTCTTGTTTCTCTTCCTCGTCACTGTCATTGGTGGGCGCATAACACTGGATGACGTTCAGCTTGAGCTTTTTCTTGGTTCTAAAGGCTGCTGTGATAATTCTTGGCCCCAGAGGTTCCCAGCCCATCAGCGCTCTCTGTGCCACTGGTGACAGCATGAATGCTACTCCTTCTGTATGGGGGGCATTCTCCTCTTCATGACCTGAATACAGAATCATCTCCCCACTTAACAACCTTTTCTGGCCAGACTGCGTCCATCTGGCTTCACTGATACCTAGCAGGAAAAGGTTGTACTTTTGCATTTCCGCTGCTATCTGGGCGGCCTTGCCGCTCTGGTACATGGTCTTGACGTTCCATGTGCCCATGGTTGTGTCCCTGGATAGAGAGAGGCGGCTCGGTCCTGTGGCTTCCGAAGACTTCCGGCTTTCACCACAGGACTTCATAAGTCTTCTAGTAGAAGAACCTTCCTCCTCCAGGAAAGGAATTACTGTTAGTCTCTTCGTCGGCGTTTTTGTAGCTATTTCCTTTTTTGCAGGGTGGGGAAGCTACCCCCACGCCCAACCCCCTTACTAGGAGGACCAGGGGTTTTCTGTCGGGGTCACCTTCCCTTAGACCATGTTGGTTCACGGCACCTTATTTCATTCGGTGCACCCCTCTCACGAGGGACCCCCTATCCACCACCCAGGGGACGCGCCTCAACGCCATATGGTCCCAGCGCGAGGGTCGTCGGCAAACATGTCGCACATTGTCTCAGGGCTGCTGAGACAAAGCGGCAAGTCGTTAATAAATAAACAAAACAGTAGCGGCCCAAGGACAGATCCCTGAGGCACTCCATGTTTGACAATGCCTGTTGACGAATAGGTACCGTTTAATAACACCCGTTGATGTCTGTTGCTTAGGTAAGATCGAAAACATGATACGGTGCTTGAACCACAAAATATATTTTTCAACCTTCTTAATCAGGATTTCGTGGATAACTAGGTCAAAAGCTTTTTTTAAAGTCCAGAAACACGGCTCCTGTAATTTCTGATTTATTCAATGACGTCAGCCATGTATCTACTAGTCTTGTTAGCGCTGTATGGCAGGAATTTTTCGAACGGAAACCTGACTGAAAAACATGAAGTAGTTCTCTGTCCCGCGCCCTCTAGATATTTGTACAAGTGCTTGTGGATATGCCTCTCGAGCGGCTTTGAAAGTGTTGACAAAAGTGAAATCGGCCTATAGTTATTTACATCTTCCAGGTCTTTAGACTTTGGTAATGGAACTACCTTGGCTTGTTTGAATTCTTGCGGAAACGTGTTGTGCTCAATGCACAAGTTGTAGATATAGGTAAGGGATTTCACAACGTAAGGGAGGGCGATTTTCAGAATCTTGGGACTGATTTCATCTGGCCCCGAGGACTTTTTGCTTTTCATTGACATGATTAGCTTACCAACCTCATGCACAGCCAAGGTAGGAATAGAGAAGGGGGATTTACCAGCTGTCCTTTGTTCACAGAAGCTCAGCAAACTCTCGGGGCATGTATAGGGGTGGTGGTTTGTGCCCGAGGGGATTATGGAGTCGACAACAAAGAGAAAATGGTTGTTAAAGGTGTTAGCCTTGAGATTGGCAGGGGTTACTGGTGATTTCTTACTACTACCTCTGGTAACAAGGTTTACTGCACGCCAGATGGAAGATGTATCTTTTTTTCTCCTTGATCATACGATCACAAAGCGATTTCTTCGCCTGAAGAACCAGTGTCTTTACCCGATTTCGCTGCGTTTTATATTCCTGAAAACGTTTTTGTTCTCTCAGCTCGTCTCGCAAAGACATGGCTTGAATAATATCTTGAGTTAGCCATGGGGGCAGAGTTTGATTTTTTACTCTTCTCTTTCGCAGCGGGGCATGTCTGTCTAGCACACTACTGAACAGTTTGTACCAGACAGACAAAGCTTTTTCTGGGTCAGTTTCGTTATATACGGTTTGAAACCGAGTGTTGTGAAGATCAGCTAGAAAAGCTGTCTCATCAAAACGTTTGAAAGAGCGAAAGGTTATAGTAGTGTGTCCATGTTTTTTTTTTTTTCCGCACCGGGAGTTTTGATGACCACTAGCAGACAACGGGATAATGGTCACTAATACTGAGATCAGCGACATTAACATTAGACTGATTGGGGACGGTTGGAGTAAATGTGGTCTATGACTGTTGCCGTTGATTGGGTGATCCTAGTGGGAGAGGAGACTAGTTGTTTCAAGCCTACTTGATTTGCCGTGCACTGACATGTAGCATGAGGTTTTATTATGTCGATATTAAAATCGCCTAACAATAACACATCATTGTCAGGCATACCGACGTTTTCGACGGCGTGCAGAAAGTTGTCATATCATTCAAATGTGGCCGATGGATTTCGATACAAAAAGCCAACAAAAGCTGGTCGGGTCTTAGGGCATCGAATCTCCATCCAGACACACTCAACCTCAGCAGTTTCTAAGTCTACACGCCTGCGGACAAGATGCTGGACTGACGTATGAACATAAACAGGAATGCCTGTCTGACCCGGTGTTCGGGCGTCGCGACGAAAGACAGAAAAATTAGGAATACTAACTGCTTCATCGCTCATGTTGGAATTTAATCGTGTCTCACATAGACCAAACAGGTGGAATGGTTCAGGCTTGTTTAGATATACACTCACATCTAACACTTTGTTAAATAAGTGATAGACGTTAAGATTACCAATGCGCATATTGATACGCTTGTCCTTGGACTGACCAACTGCCATTTTGTGCACTATATCTTTGATGAGTTCAGGTATATCAGTAAAGACACAATGATACAGTCACAAGAGCTTCAAATATTAGACAGTCATTCATAATCTGTTATAACTAAGATAAATGGAATATAAAAACGAGTTCGGCATTTATCGAGCGTGACGCAGTCTCTCCAGCGCGATAGTTACACAGCGCCAATGGCGAGTGACACTTGACAAAGCCGACTCCGGGTAATCCTGTATACTGTTGTCGACACTCAAGTTAAAGGGTAGTATCCGATTATTCTTGAGTAAATCACGCAGTAAGGCAATACCACTTGAACACAATGAACAGTTGCTACCTGAAACAACGACGCGTGATGACAATGCGCATAAGACAGCAACACAAGGGATGAGGAATACCAATAAAGGGTGCAGCGTGCGATGCTCACTACCGTAGGCTGCATGCTTTGAAGGATAGTGTCACAAAAGGCACAAGACAGCAATACCTCGGATGCTGAACAAATAGCGTAGCCTGCGATGTGAAGTATCGTAGAGTGAACACTTGAAACCGTACTGTCACAATGAAAACTTAGCAGAGCTTTTGTAATCAAACCAGAAGAGAAAATCACAGAAGTTGAGGCACACAGGCAATCACTGCTTTGGAATAAATCAAAAGCGAACGCAGAAGAACCGTATATAAAGAAGCACACGTAACACTGACGTAATCATGAACTGCCTCACACACCCACAGTGAAATATGTGAAGCACAACGGTGAAGGATCACTGATCACACGGCACTGAATTACCAACCGCGTAATAGGCTGACATATCCATTGGCACCATTTGCTGTGGGCACCTGGCATAACTGGTGATACGGTGGCAGACTATTACCCGGGTAAACAGATACACTGGTTGGTGGGCGATGATTCGACCACACACCATGGCAACCATCCGGGTACTGTGGTTGTTGCCATGGTCCTGCAGCTGAAGAGTTGGCACGTATTTGCAGCAGATGATGGTACTGAAGTTGCTGCCAGTCAGGAACCGGCATAAAGGGCATCTGTTGTAGATGTTGCTGCTCCGGCTGTAAATGTTGTTGCTGCTCCTGTTGTAGCTGCAGCTGCTCCTGCTGTTGAAGTTGTTCATGGTCCTGTGGTTGAGGCTCCGACCAGCAGAACCGGATACAATAGTGTCAGAAGTGGACGTGTCACTCTGTACATTCAAGCTACCACCAGCTAAGGCCTCTGAGTAGAGTTTTGTCTTAGTGGTCGCCTGAGAGCTTCTGTGCTGGTGAGTGATTGCATCAGCCTGGTTGACAGCTGGACCACCGTACTTGATATTGCCGGCAAGCCTCCGGGTTCCCACGTGGGATGGATGAATGGGGTCAAGTCGGCCCTTGTTGTCCACACGGTACAGCGCCTTCCGGGGAAGACCGCTCGGGGCTAGGAACACGCCCGCATTGTCAACAATGATAGCGCGCATCTTCTTTGCCACGTGGCACAGATTGCGTCGGAGGGGGAAATACGTTGCTTAAGGCGAGAGTTTTTCCCCTGGGCAGCAGGCAAGATGGAAGAGGCATGGATGCTTGCTTTGGGGAACACGCCTTTGCAAGAAGCAATCAATCTCTCCCACTGCTGACTGGTGATTTCATGCGTCCTGCAATCGTTCACCCCTACGTGGAAGGTGACCAGTTGGACGCGGGGTGACTGCGGCTGCTTCTTGAGCCAGTCAGTCAAGTGGGAGGTTTCCAGGCCGGATATTGAGATGACCTGTACCTTCTCGCCCTGGTACATGGTCATCTTCTCTCCCTTGAAGTTTCGCAAGACGGAGTCCCCGATGACGAGCGTGGTTGTGTCTATCTCTACGCTAAGAAGTACCCAACGGAGAAAGAAACACGCTTAGAAAAAACGGTACAACACAATTTATTAATATTTCGGGTAAATACCCTTTGTCAAAATAGACAAACAAACAGAGACATTAGCCGCTACTTATCTTCATATGCAGAAGGAATGTGGCCCAATAAATAAATTGTGTTGTACCGTTTTTTCTAAGCGTGTTTCTTTCTCCGTTGGGTACTTCTTTGCATTTCACATGCTTGGCAGTCACCTTTTTGGTCTGGATTGCTTATCTCTACGCTGTGATCAAAGACCCGCTCGCACGGAAGAAGGTCCTTGCGCTGCTGCTGGCTCCCGGTAATCCGACTACCGCCCCCTTGCCGCTGGCCGGGTTGAGACGGCCCGCTACCCTCACGGTGGCTGTCTGCGATAGGAGAGGCAACGTTGACCGTAATCACCGCACTCCCTGGGGCTAGATCTTTCTGGCTACTCGGAGGGTTGTTCTTAGGAACGGTAATCATTACTGGGATCACATCACCAGCTGTAGTGGACACAGGTTTCACACTAGTGATTGCATCACTGTTTACGGGCGTAGAGCCTTCAGGCGTTGTTGACACTAGTAGTTGGGGGGTTTGACCAGAGGCAACAGGTAGCCTTTGTTCAGAGTTCTGTCTTTGCAGAGTGTCGTCGTCGAGGCAGTGGCATTTTGCCAGGTTTGTAAGTTGATCCTGTAAGTGGGACAGCTTGCCACACATACACGACTCTAACATCCGGAGGTCATTTGCCATCTTCACCGCGGACTATCACACCTTACTGTCAATCTGCTTAATATTTAGCATGGTGACAGTGTTACGATTGTAGTTGTGTTGTTCTGTGAGAACGGTCATGCATAAATCGTAGGAAACGATACGATATTTATTTGAGCTATCATGATTTTCAGTGAATTTCACTTTCGTTTACGAATAGTGCGGTGTTGATTATCTGTTGCCGCGCGGAGTTGAGTCAGGAAGGGTCTAGAAGCAACTTGATTGTTCATTTGTTTACTGCGCGCGTGTAGCTTAGCTTTCAGTGCTGTTGCACTAATCGCGTGTTTACCGAATATAGCGGGCAAGGCCTACTTTTGTGTGACGTCGTTGCGCGCCGGTATTTTTCGCAACATAGGGGTTGTAAGTGACAGCCGGAATTTTGTAGATTTTTCTGGGTGATTTTTCCTGTTTAATATTTATGAGTTTGAGTTGCGTATTTTGTTTTGATTGGTGGTGTTGTAAGAATTTCCTCGTTTATTCTGGAAAGCATTTCACTATATAAGGAGGGCGCTGGGAAAGCCCGTGGGTACATTGTCTTGCATTTGTCAGTTGTAGAGACACACAGTTAGCGTAGGTACGTGGCCCGTGTTGGGTGTACATTCTGTGAGACGCTGTGTATGAGAAACTTTGTGTCAGAGTGTGGACATTGCAGAAGAGACATTGTATCAGTGTTTGTGAGTTTGAAATTGCATTGTGTGGAGATCGCATCGCTGAATTAAAATATTGTTGGAACTGTTTCTCCAGTATTGTCTACATCCTTAAGCCACGTGTGACGGATTGCAGCTGAATGAAAGTTATTTAAAAAGAACCTTACGTGCGTGCGTCTGGTGTGTTTATCATACTACGACTACAACTCCACCACGTAACAGACAGTTCTCAGCTGACACAACTCTTGATGGAGAGCCTCGACTGCGGCCTGGCTGTTGCAGAGTTGGGTCTGGAGCTTTCTGATGATAAGCGGCTTTTCGTCCCGGACACCGGACACCACCAGCTCGCTATAATCAGAATCCACCTGAGTGCACGAGACGGGTAACCCGGGCGAGGTCAAGTCCTCGGTGGTGACGTCACCCGTAGACGCCACTTGGGTAACAATATGGCTGACAGGACTGCGTGTGGAGGGGGCAGGTTCGGGTGTGGAGGGGGTAGTGGCAAGGGACTGACCGGCAGAGACATCAGAGTGATCAGAGAGGGTGGAGTGGAGATCATCCCGTACATGTGGCCCGTTAGAAGAGGGGTATGGGATGGAGGGCGGGGTAGGCGGGCAGTCACTGGTCATGTCACTCACATCGCTGGCGGTGGTCACGGTCAGAGGCTCGGGGACAAGATTAGCGGAGCTGTCCCGAGGGTTACAGGACTGGACAATCGGCGATAAGGAGGTAGAGTCGTCAGCCTCCAATCCGATTAAGGGGAGGGATGAGTCCACAGTTGGCTGAGGAATGATATTATCGGGGGGGATCGCATGACTGGTCACGTGGCATATCAACAGGGACATTCACGGTCAGCAGGCTCTGCGCAGCCGTCTTTCAGCTGTTGTACGAACGTACACAAAGAGTCATATTCGCTTAGGACCCACGTGTCCTTGTTGTATCCCTGAACGAGACAGGTGCCGCCAGTCTTGCGACGCACGTGGAAATAGAGGGTGATAGTGATCTTTGGTTTTGCTCTCCCCCTGATTTGTATAAATGTTTTTCCCAAGTCATCGGGAATGTCAGGGTTGGAACAATCCAGATAGGAGTCACCACACTCTACAGGTCACGTATACATTTAAATTGGGAAGTTCAGGCAGTAAGAACTGGTGGAGCTGGTGGGCGGTAGTGTTTTTAAAAATAATTTTTGCCTTGTTTGAAAATTTGCAGTTGGGCTGAATGTGGGAATTTGCTGGAAATTTGTGGTTAGCTGAGAGGAGACATGTTTGGTGCTTTGATTCATACCATCCTGAGCTTATCCAGTGGACATTTGTGGGCCTATGCTGAGTTGCCTTTGATGTAGTGATTTGAGGGGCACGCTGATTTCAGCTGTGCTTGGGTGTGGGGTTGGTAAGGAACCAGTTTCATAGCCAAGAAATGAGACGGGTCATGTGCTGTTTTTTTTGTATTTTGTGCATGGCAAATGTGCAGCTGGTGGGCGGTAGTGTTTTTTAGGGAATTGAACAATTAGGGGATGACTGGGACTGACTAAGGCTAAGAGACTGGACAGTACGGAAACAGCACTGTGGTCCGTGGCCTACAGGTTCATTTCTGGAGTCTGTGTCCCTCCAGACTACAGTGTAACCGCCTCTTGCCTGGAGCAGGTTGACGTAGCGGTGGTAGAGGGCAGTTCGCCAGCGCTTGAGGGTGATGACGCCATTGGGGCCGTTGCTGTAGAAGCGCGTTTGCTGGCCGCACGCAGTGTCCTTCAGCACCGGTTTATCCCTCTTGAAGGGATTGGTGGGGGTGGCGAGGGTGGGGTCTTGCGTCACGACACTTAGAGAGAGGGATGAAGATGCCATCGCGACTCGGACACGGTGGTATGCTGTAACCCGGCACTCAGCGCCGCCTTTAGACAGTTAGAAACAGGGGTCGGTGTGGAGGGTGGTGGGATCAGCAAACATTGTGACACCCCTCAGGAAGTGCCAGCGTGTCTGCAGGGCTGACTGGAGTGGTGTCAGGTGCGGCAGTGGAGACGATACAGCATCGTGTCACAGAGTCAGTAAGCCGAAAAGCAAACATTGGCTGCTTAGATCTGAAGTTCAGCAATAGACTGCTCTAGTCACAGTCTAACACCTCACAGTTTTTGACAGCGCATAAGATAAAATATATTATTATTCTCTCTTGGCTTGACTTCGCGAACGAAGATTTTATATGGCTTGCCCACGTCGTCTGCAGGCATTTTCGTGGCTGCGGAGGCCAATCCGGGACAGGCAGGTTCGACCGCAGTGGCTGCAGGGGAAGGTCTGGTCAGGGTTCTGAGTTACGACAACTCTGTTTTTTCTTCTAAGCCGCTTGTCCTTAAGGTTAGCTCTGCGAGAGTCCTCAAAGGAGACGGCTGCTTTGTGAATGGTGGAGCGCCAGGTGTCACGGTCCGCAGCAAGCGAAGACCACTGGCGGTGGTCGATTTGGCAGGCACTAAGCGACTTCTTGAGACCGTCTTTGTATCTCTTCTTTGGTGCCCCTCTGTCTCGGTGTCCAGTGGCGAGCTCGCCGAACAGAGTGATCTTGGGTAGGCGATGATCCTCCATCCTGGAGACGTGCCCCGCCCAGCGAAGCTGTGTCCGCAGCAGCAAAGCCTCGATGCTCACAGTTTCCGCCTGTTCAAGGACCTCGACGTTGGTGACATAGTCACTCCAGTGAATGCCCAGGATGGTACGCAGGCAGCGCTGGTGAAAGCGTTCGAGGAGTCGTAGTTGGCTGCGGTAGAGGGCCCAGGACTCGGAACCGTACAGCAGGGTGGTGAGGACAACAGCTCTGTACACGCTGATCTTGGTGCCTTTTTTCAGCTGTTGATTGTGCCACACCCGCTTGAATAGTTGCCCGAAAGCACTGTTCGCTTTTGCCAGCCTGTTGTCCAGCTCCTTGTCCAGCTTGGCGTCTGACGTGATGATGCAGCCAAGGTAGGTAAACTGGTGTACAGACTTCAGTTCGGACTCGCCGATGGTGATGTGGGGAGGGCGATGCTCTTCCTTGGGTGCCGGCTGATGAAGGACCTCTGTCTTTTTCAGACTGACCTCAAGTCCAAAGAGCTGGGCAGCATCTGCGAAGCAGGACGTAATGCGCTGCAAGGCTCTCTCTGTGTGTGCAACGAGGGCAGCGTCATCAGCGAAGAGCAGCTCACGAATCAGTTGGTCTAGGGTTTTCGTGTGGGCCTGCAGTCGTCTGAGGTTGAACAGGCTGCCATCGAGACGATACCTGATGTACACTGCGTCGTCATCGTCGAGTTCCACTGTGGCCTGCTTCAACATCATGCTGAAGAAGATGGTGAAGAGGGTCGGTGCCAGCACGCAGCCTTGCTTCACGCCGTTGCGAATGGGGAATGGTTCTGAGAGGTCACTGTTTAGTCTGACCTGGCCTTGCTGGTCCTCGTGGAGCTGGACGATCATGTTGAGGAACTTTGGGGGACAACCTAGTCGCTCCAGGATCTGCCACATACCTTGCCTGCTCACAGTGTCAAATGCTTTTGTTAGGTCAACAAACGTTACGTACAGCCCTTTGTTCTGCTCGCGGCACTTCTCCTGAAGCTGTCTCAGCACAAAGACCATGTCGGTGGTACTCCTGTTGGCTCTGAAGCCACACTGGCCCTCTGGGAGGTGGTCTTCAGCGATGGCAGGTACCAGCCGATTCAGGAGCAACCTTGCGAGAATTTTCCCGGCAATGGACAGCAGGGTAATTCCACGATAATTAGAGCAGGCAGACTTCTCTCCTTTGTTCTTGTACAGGGTGATGATGACTGCATCACGGAGATCCTTTGGTAGTGTTCCTTTTTCCCAGCAGCAGAGAAAGAAGTCGTGGAGCTTGTTGTGCAGTGCTGGGCCTCCATGTTTCCAGATCTCTGGCGGGATTCCGTCAATGCCTGCTGCTTTGCCACTCTTGAGCTGGTGGATGGCTGTGAGGGTCTCTTCGGCGGTGGGCGGTTCGTCCAATTCAACCTTTAGTGGAAGGTGTGGGATTTGGAGGATGACTGTTTCTTGAACAGTGCGTTCAGCGCCGAAGAGGTCCTGAAAGTATTCCGACCAGCGGTTCAAGATGGAGGTATTATCTGTGAGGAGTGCCTGTCCATCAGCGCTTCGCAGGGGACTTTGTACCAGGTGCCTAGGGCCATACACTGCTTTCAGTGCTTCGTAGAAGCCCCTGTAGTCACCGTTGTCAACGCAGAGCTGGGTCCTCTGTGCCAGTCTGGACCACCACTCGTTCTGGAGCTCTCTAAGCTTGAGCTGGATTACATTATATTATTATTACATGGTATTTATATGGCGCATTTCTCATATTTATAATATAACTCAATGCGCAGAATGTAGCCGCGAACTGAACCCAACAAGCACGCTCACGTGACTCACACACTGTACGTAAACACAGAACATTCACGTGGTGCTAAGGGCAAGCTCAAGCGAGCTACTGACGGTATTTGGAAATCGTTTTGTATTTGAAATTTTATTAAGTTCGCTGAAACTGATACCAAAGTGAATATACAATATTTAATTGAACGAAAGATATAGACAATGGCAGGCGTAAGTTCTACTATATTCAATGAGTTTCAAAAAACAAAGTGGATGACCGTGACGATGCGTTCAACATTACGAGAAGAATATCGTAAAGTGATCGTTCGTATGATCGGATTTACCTAGCACAACGGACAAATACTGGCTTCAGTCAGGGCACAACTCGCATCACACGTACACACTATGATATCATCCGGGGAAATAGTGTGCTTTGTCCTGCACACTTCTCACACTCACAACACAAGCATTAGGATATCCGTTTGATGATAGTTAGTATGCACGTGCACTGGAATAGCTCACATAGAGAAACACTCAGTACACAGTATATCAAGCAATCCAAAGCGTCACGGTTGGCTGCACGACGGAGCTAAGACTACACGTCTTACCCCGCCGGCGGCTGAAAGGTCAAAAGAGAGAGAGAGAGAGAGAGAGAGAGAGAGAGAGAGAGAGAGAGAGAGAGAGAGAGAGAGAAACAGAGAAAGAGAGAGAGAATGTGTGTGTGCGTGCGGGTGTGCATGCGTACGCGTGTGCCTTTGTATGTGTGTGTGTGTTTGTGTGTGTGTGTGTTTGTGTGTGTGTTTGTGTGTGTGTGTGTGTGTGTGTGTGTGTGTGTGTGTGTGTGTGCGTGTGTGTGTGTGTGTGTGTGTGTGCGTGTGATTTCTGTCCTGGGTCGTGTGTGGGAGGCAAATAACTGGTAATATTTTTCTTGAACCTTATTGTGCGCCTTGAAATCCGGTAGTGGGTGGGAAGGTATTATTAGACATAACCTTTTGTCGACGTTAGACGTTGGTAAACCTCGATCTGGGATCAATTTGTGTTCCCCTAATCCACCCGAAGAAAGGGTAATAGTCAGTTGTAGAAGCCACCGAACACACTACGGTGGCCGTTCAAAGATGTCCGTAAACAAAACAACAACAAACAACAACCAACCAGACAATTACCCAACCATCAAACCAACCCAGGGGCGGATCAATTACCTCCTGGTGTGTGTGTGTGTGTGTGTGTGGGTGCACGAAACCACTAATATGGGTGACTTTCTTTACCATCCTTCTGGAAAATGGGTGTGTGTAAAATTCTGGGCGGCCAAGTCAGACACCCATTTTTTCTGAGGGTTGTTTCTGCATTATTTTTAATTCAAAAGTCAGAAAAGAAAAAAAATTGGATGTCCCATTTTTGCAGGTTTACCTAATCTTGTGTGTTTTAAACGCACTGGGCCAGTGTGTCACCACGGAAGCAAGCATCGTTCGGCTGCGCAGAGTGAACTGAGTGGTTTCCCCTTCTATTGTCTCTCGTCCCGCCAACCGTCGCCGTTCCATCAGGTAAGATTGTTTTATGCAATATTTCTTAGTTAAAAGCACGCCCAAGTGTACTTCTTCAGCGCAGTAATTTAACTGAGATGCTCCCAATCAGATACAATTGCACAGTAGCCTATATGGACCCGTTTGGCTGAGAAAACTGAGTCTGCTACGACCCGCGTCTCAGCCTGCTGCTCAGCCCGTCAGTCTTGTAGTAACAGATAATAGAACCCCACGAATTTAACAAAAGCTTTCTTCTTCAACGAAAGGAATTTGTTCAATAACACATTACAAGGTCAATCTGTCACGCGATTGGGTTGCTTTTTTTTTCTTCTGACATGTGTGATTGTGAACGAAATGTAACTTGGCATGCTTGTATGCATGCACTGTTGAAACAAGATGGCGCCAGATTTGAATCATCGTACGCAAAACTACCTCGCGATTCGAAAAACAGACTTCCACGAATAGTTTTTTTCGGATTTTGCAACTGAAGTGTCGCATTTTACTGTATTACCAGTTATTGTTCGTAGGGGGCAGGGGGTACTGCTGTAATTATGTATATATCTGATTCAAAATGTCAATGGTTTACATGGTTGTATTTGACATGATTGCAGCAACACCATTTTGGTCACACTCAGCACTTTCTGCACACACCCAGCGCCGGATGGCAGCAGGATGTCCAAACCCATCGGGATCTATGGAAGTGGACAAGCACGCCCCTTCCTGGCACATGACCAAGGCCCATGGCAAAATTAGTCAGCAGCAGCATGATGGCCCAGCGTCGTCTGTCGCAGAGGGTGCGTCTGGTAGGAGGGTGCATAGACGGCAGCGGAATGCCCCAAATTACAAACTGGTAAGTGATTCTATGATCATCTTTATTTTATTGGCTCGCGTGCGAAGCAAAAGTGAGTTTATGTTCTGGGCCGTCCGCGTCCATGGTAAACGTTAACAGTGGCATTTTCTCGGAGACTTTTCAAGCCACATTCTTTAAGCTTGGCCCAAGGATACTTTGCGGCAAGATCTTTGTAAACATACCAATTTGAGTGACCTCTCTCAAAGGGTCACGCGGGGTTGACAGATGTGTGAAAACTGCTTACATTTTCAGAAAACATGGATTTTGCTTTCTTGTGCAAGGCCCCTTAAACCAAAATTGGGCTGCTTTTGTACTAATGCAGCTTTCTTTTTTTCTTTCCTTTTCCAGTTGGCAAGTGGAGCCTGGGATGGGCCTGAGACTGCCGAGAGTGCAAGCGCATCGCAATACAAGGACAGTGATGACGAGGAGTTTGTTCCTGGCTCGAGCTCACAGGATTCAGACGGTGCGTCGCCATCAATCTCTGGGGTCTCTGACACAGACAGTTTTGTATTGAATATGTTAGATTTCAAAGTGGCTGTTTCAGGGTGGGCAGGTGTCAGTGAAGCAAGTACCAGCAAGGTGCAGTGTGCGTTAGGGGATGAATTAGGGGGTGGCAATGACAGTGTGGATAGGCAGAAGGAACATGATGTTGGGGGTGGGGAAAGGGCGCTTACCAAAGAAACGGGTGTGCGCGTGTCGCAGAGAGGGAAAGGAAAGTACAAATGGGACAAGAAACATGCATGCAAATTTTGTGGCAAGCTTGTTTTGAAAATGAGCACGCACTTACACGATGTCCATGCAGATGAGGCAGACGTTGCTAAAATTTTGATGATAAAAAAGGGACTAAGCAGAGACGTCAAGCATGGATCAAAATACAAGATGAGGGGGATTACATGCATAATGTTGCAGTTCTTGAAAAGAAATCAGGATGTTTGATTCCTAAGTATCGCACCAAAACTAGTAAGGTAGACGACCTTCTCGCCCGTAGCATTGCAACGGGCTCTATCAAAAAAGGCTGATCTCTGTACACTCAAAACGTTGCTGTCAGAAACAAGGAGGGTTTCAGTTTACTAAGAGAGGTGAGGCTGCTCAACGTGGGCGGCTAATGCTTCCAATACCTTTAGACGTTGACTTTTCCTTCTATCATAAGGCTTTAGCCAGACAGAGACAGGATGAGATAAGCCGTCTCATCAGAACTGACCCCTTGCTTTTGGAGTATGGAAAGAGATTATTTGACCGCAGGGACATTGAAGAACACACGGCTGGGCAAATCAGCTCCAGGATGCGGGAGTTAGGGAGACTATTAAAGATTCTTAGAGTGAGGTCAGAAATGAAAATCGCAAGTTTAAATGCTGTGATCAATGCAGCTAGCTTTGATCATGTTGTACTGGCTGTAAAAGAGCTAGCAGAATTTGATGAGGACACACATCAGTTCAAAAAAGGCAATCTTGCAATGCGCATAGGCCATGCTTTGAAAAAAATGTTCACAGATCAAACAGTCGCTGGCATCCAAACAGCTTGGGAATGGTTCAGATGACAGGTGGCGACAGGAGCTCTCTGAGGCGCAGCGCTTTGACTCTGTCTTCACCGGGGACTGGTACGATTGTGTGTCAGCTACAGCAGCCCAGTCGGTCGGGAAAATGACCATGAACAAACCCAAGCTGATCCCATCATGTGAAGATGTGAGGAAGGTCCAACAGCTTCTTGAGACAAGGGTGGTTTCGGAAGATTATCCGACAGTGGTTAAAGCAACTCTTTGCGCTGTATCACTTTTCAACCGAAAACGAGGGGGAGAAGTTCAGAGAATGAAGGTATCAGACTTCCAGAATGCTAAGATTGGATCGATCACCAATCAAGATATCTTGAAAGGTCTCACAGAGGTTGAGAAGAAAATGGTGAATCATTTTCAGCGAGTGGAAATCAGGGGCAAGTTTAATAGGAGTGTTCCCATTTTGCTGACGAAGAAGAAGATGACAACTGTGGACAGAATCCTTCAAATGAGGCAATCAGTGCCAGCTCTCGCCGGTTCCCAGTACATCTTTGCCACACCTTCTGGTCAGAGGCCTTACAGAGGCCATGATGTTCTGAAGGAACATGCACTGCAAGCGCAAGTGTCAAACCCAGCCATGTTCACATTTACTCAGTTACGGAAGCAGGTTGCAACTTTGGCTCAGGCCATGGCCATCTCGGAGTTAGACCAGGATCAGCTGGCAGACTTCCTTAGTCATGATATTCGGATACATCGCCATATCTACCGCCAACCTCAAGACGTCCTTCAGAAGGCAAAAGTGGCAAAGATTCTTCTGTCAGTTAACAATGGGATGACAGATTTTGAGAGTTGCATTAGAGCTGAACTGGGCGATGATGAAGAGATTGACTTTGACAATGAAAACACATCAGAAACTCGCAGAGAGGTCGCTGGGGAAACAGCACCTGTGAATGAAGCAAATAGCAAGTCAACAACACAGGAATCATTGAGCATGACCGAGAAAAGACGTCCAGAGCCTGATGACAAACTAGATAGTTTTGATGATGACAGTTCTGCGTCGGCTCCTGCTCGAAGAAAGCTAGATTTACAAGGAAACCATGGGGGAAAGCTGAAGAGAAAGCTGTTGAAACTCGTTTCAAGACACACCTCATCGTGAACAAACTTCCTGGAAAGGCCGAGATACAGCAGGCCATTGCAGAAGACCCCGCACTTAGACATAGGCGCTGGACAAACATTAAGGATTACATCCGCAACAGACTGAAAAAGTTACAAAAGAAATGAATTGAGATTCTCCGACACTCGCGTCATTTTCCTTTTCATACAGATTTATTACAAGAGTGTTCATTATTATTGGGTTGGTTTCAGCATGTCTAGCTTGTTTTTGTCAATGGAACTGCAAATGGAACGACGCTTGGGGACGAGAGACAATAATAAGGGGCATGGAAAACTTTAAAAATGCAACTGCTGATGGAACGGGGGGGGGGGGGGGGGGGGAGGGACGAGAGACAATAATAAGGAGTAAGAAAACCATTGTCATCATAAAGATTTATTACAAGAGTGCTCTACTATGGGGTTGGTGCGCCTGCATCCTTTTGTATACTGTATATAACATGTAACACTTTGAAAATGGAACTGCTGATGGAACGGGGGTTGGGGACGAGAGACAATAATAAGGAGTAAGAAAACCATTGTCGTCATAAAGATTTATTACAAGGGTGCTACTATGGGGTTGGTGCGCCTGCATCATTTTTGTATACTGTATATAACATGTAAAACTTTGAAAATGGAACTGCTGATGAAACGGCGGTTGGGGACGAAAGACATTAATAAGACAAAAAGAAACAAACATTGTCATCATAAAGACTTATTACAAGAACGTTATTATTCGGTTGTTTCCAGCGTGTATAGCTCTGTTTTTATCTGATGTACACCTGGATCATTCTGTATGCTGTGTAACATTAAAGAAGTACCCAACGGAAAAAGAAACACGCTTAGAAAAGACGGGTACAACACAATTTATTAATATTTCGGGTAAATACCCGTTGTGAAAATAGACAAACAAACAGAGAGATTAGCCGCTACTTATCTTCATTGGCAGAAGGAATGTGCAGCACATTCCTTCTGCCAATGAAGATAAGTAGCGGCTAATCTCTCTGTTTGTTTGTCTATTTTGACAAAGGGTATTTACCCGAAATATTAATACATTGTGTTGTACCCGTCTTTTCTAAGCGTGTTTCTTTCTCCGTTGGGTACTTCTTTGCTTATTACACGCTTGGCAGTCACCTTTTTGGTCTGGATTGTGTAACATTCATTAACCTTACTTTGCAACTAAACAGTGGCCCCCACCCAGGTCTGCCCTGGGGGACTTGGGTGGGGTCAACTACTTTTTAGTTCCGAGGGTCACCCTGGTCAGCCCCAAAGGGTGGGTTTTCCTCTCAATTCTGGGGCATGTGTTTCTGTCTACCCTTGGTCAATTAACTTGTATTTTCCTTTTTTAAGCTCTCCCTGCTGTCTGCGCTGCCTGTATCTCTTGAAAAGAAGTACCCAACGGAGAAAGAAACACTCTTAAAAAAGACGGTTACAACACAATTTATTAAGATTTCGGGTAAATCCGCTTTGTCAAAAACGGACAAACAAACAGAGAGATCAGTCGCTACTTATCTTCATTCGCAGAAGGAATGGGGCACATTCCTTCTGTGAACAAAGATAAGTAGCGACTGATCTCTCTGTTTGTTTGTCTGTTTTGACAAGGCGGATTTACCCGAAATCTTACTAAATTGTGTTGTAACCGTCTTTTCTAAGCGTGTTTCTTTCTCCGTTGGGCACTTCTTTGCATTTTACATGATTGGCAGTCACCTTTTGGGTCTGAATAATTTTGTTGTTTGTTTGTTGTTTTGTTTGTTTGGGTTTGTTTTTTGTTTGTTTTTTTTTTTTTTTTTGGGGGGGGGGGGGGAGGGAGGGTGGTGGTGGTGTATCTCTCTTGATTTTGGATGTGTGTTGCTAAATGATCTTAGGTTTACTTAGCGTATTAGACTGGCTGGCGACATGCATTCTGTTCATTATTTTATTTTATTTTTTTCCCCTTCATTATCAGTGCTGGCACGTCCGGACGTTCAGCAATGTACAACCAATCGGAACGAAAGACAATAATAAGATAAGAAAACCATTGTCAACATGATAAACATTTATTACAAGAGTGTTATTTTTTCAGTGTGTATAGCTTGTTTTTATCTGATGTACGCCTGGATCATTTTGGAAATGTCTGTAACTTTTTTTTTTTGGTTACTATAAAGTACACTTTGCATACTGTGCATTGTTTCTAAAGTCACAGGAAGCATAAACCTTAGCTGAGTTGGTATACCTCGCCCTCTACCTAGGTTAAACGCACCAGCGGTGCCACTGTTGCTATTTTCGCACCGGACCGGTCATGTGCACCAGAACTGCGCGCGCAGGTTGGCTTGTGCACTTGTAGTGTGGTCTCGTTCGTTCACGCAGAAGATTGTGATCGCAGTCGGGAAAAAAAAAGGTTCGTTTGTGGTTTTAACTTGTAGCCTTTTATCTCCCCGAACACGCCAGTTTTGTGTAGAGATGGCGGAGGCTTGAGTCATGCCCAACACCACTGAATCAAGTCTATTGTACATGTAGTGCGCTCATTTCTCGAACTTCAACTTTGACGGTGCTTTCTGCCACAAACGACGCAGATGTCGCAAAAATCACCTCCATTGAGGATTTTAAAAAGCTATTTTTAAAATCTGCCAAATCGCGTAATGTTTCATGGTGCTAGCATAAGGAAGGATGCATAATTGCTGGATTGCATATATGGGAAAGGGTTTATTCTTTATTCATGTTATTTTGCAGCAGTCAAACGAAGCTCACGTGATTCTTTCTCCGAGGTTGCCCATTACAGGTGCAGAAAGCACACGCTCTAAACCAATCGGATGCACCAGACCAGTCCGAACGACCGGTCTGATGCCAATATAGCAACATTGGCACCACTGGTGCATTTAACCTAGGCACTGGACGAGGTATACCAACTCGGCTAAGCTTTATTGTCGCACTTGCTAGAACTCGGTATTATATTTCTCTCTCCATTTTATGAATAGAGGCACATAAGTCGCGGTAACCCTTTACATGCCGAACTTGGGCAAGAACTAGTTTTCCTCATCACAAAGTTGGCAGAAAAGGGATTGACTGCTCTTGATTGTTTGATTTGAAGTGTTTACAAACAATTATTGTGTTTTTATATGCATGCACCTTTGATGTGATTAATAAAGGCTGAAGTTTCAAGTGATTGATTTCCTATGTTGTCAGTTCATTAATTAATGTCAGTGTTCTGTTTTGTCATTTTAACTCATTCTACCTCAAGGCCGGAATCCCCAAATGTTGAAGTCGTCTTCTGAAAACTGCGTTGCAGGGCAGGACACAGATCGACCACGATAGTTCAAGGGTGATGCCAGAATAGCTTGGCGGCCATAGGCGCCACTCTATTCTGGCATCAGCCTTGAACTATCATGGTCGATCTTTATTTTGCTCTGGTGTGTCTGGGGTAGAATAAGTTAAGTGTTAGTTTCTTCGTCTGGGTCTTTTTCTGTCTTTCATATTTTTCCACACTTTTTAACCTGCATCATACTGAGGCTAAAAGCTTCAAATTTGTACACTGCCATATATGCAAGCTACATTACAGAACTTACAGATGAGGACATAGACCAATGGCATTATTAGTTCAAGGGTGGTGCCACAATAGCTTGGCGCCTAGAGGCGCCAAGCTATTCTGCCACTACCCTTTGGACTATTTTAGTCACACTTGTTGCACACACTGGTGTATTCCGAATAATAAGGGTTAATATTCAAAATGCTCTGTTGCTGTTTGTCTCGAACTGCAGAGTACATTTTTTTTTAAAGTCGTTTAATTTCCAGAATTCTCACATAAATGCCATGCATAAACTGTTTTGCTTCAGAATGACAAAACGTAGCAATGTTTAAAAGATTTCCTCATTAAAAATCATAATCGTAAGGTTACAGGCCAGTGTTCATTCAATTTTGCACCATACAACGTTAAGAATGTTAATGCATACATACACATTAAGTTGAAAAAAAAAAAAGAAAAAAAAATGAAAGTGAAAAAAAAGTATTCCATGCACTTGACCTTATTACAGACGCCTAATGTTGTGAAACACCCATTTTGACTGTAATGCCAGTTTTTTGTGTGAGAGAGACACCCACTCACTTTATTGGTAGAAACCCATTTTTTCGGCATCTAGTGGCTCTGTTTCTAGAAAATGTCTATTTTATTTTAAGTTATAGAGCTTAGTTATAAGGTGAGTTCTAAACATTCGCATCAATTCCAGAGCCCTAGAATAAATAGAAATATGGGAACCCATTTTCACATGAAATGGTAGGTAACCCATTGTGAGGCTTTTGTGCTCCTGTGTGTGTGGTGTGTGTGGTGGTGTGTGGTGGTGTGTGGTGGTGTGTATGGTGTGTGTGGTGTGTGTGTGTGTGTGTGTGTGTGTGTGTGTGTGTGTGTGTGTGTGTGTGTGTGTGTGTGTGTGTGTGTGTGTGTGACAAGGCAGGACAAGACAAAAGAAAACAAAACGAGGCGAGACAAGACACGACAAGACAAAACAAAACACAAAAATGAAATCTATAGAAAACAAAACAAGACAAGACAAGCAAAAGAAAACAAGACAAGACCAAACAAGGCAAACAAAGACAAAACATGACAAGACAAAAAAGACAAGTCAAAACATAATTTTAAAAAAGACACGACACGACAAGACAAGACAAATAAGACAAGACAAAACAAGACAAAACAAAACAAGACAAGAAAAAAACAAGACAAGAAAAAACAAGACAAAACAAAACAATAAGAAAACAAAACAAGACAAGACAAATAAGACAAGACAAAACAAGGCAGGACAAAACAAGACAAAACAAAACAAGACAAGACAAAAAAAAGAAAACAAAACAAGACACGACAAGACAAAACAAGACAAAACAAAGACAATACAAGACGAGGCGAGACGAAGAGAAGCGAAACGAAACGAAAACAAAACAACAACAAAAAACTAAAAACAATACAAAACAAAACAAAAACAAAACGAAACAAAAATAATACTCAACAAAACACAAACATTCAACCCTTGCGGCAACAAACACACAAATGAACAAACAAAAAATTCACACAAATAAATACGATAAATTTCTTCTATCACGTTGCGTGTGTCTGAAACTTATCATGCCAGGTCCTTGTGGCGTGTTCTCAGTGTCCTGTCACGGCGTAGTGGACTTACTGGACGCATCAGGCCAAGGGATCGATTCCACTCACGCTGATGAACCTTTCTGCGATGCACACTGGTTTCACTTTCAGCTTTAACCCTTTGGCTGTCGGTAGCGGTTTTAGTTGCGATGATTCCGGCAGGAATCACCGCGACAATAACCGGTACCGACAGCCAAAGGGTTAATGATCACTTTTAAAACCCTGACAGTCTCGTCGCTTGCAGAAACTGTTAAGAAAAAGTACGGCGGAAGGTGGGCTGGGGGTGGGTTGAAGGGGGGGGGGGGAGGGATATCCTTCATGCCATGACACAAAGATTTTCGTGAGCTTCTGCAGGCCCCATTGGCTCGTGAGAATCTGTGCCTCCTGCAGACGGACTGATCAGTTTTAACCCCATTGCTGCCAGTGATCACAAATTTGCGCGTCTGAAACCACTACACGCTGACCCCCCCACCCCCCTCCGAAAAAAAAAAAAAAAAAAAAAAAAAACACATATCGAAAATAGGCTTAAAAAACGCAGGACTAACAAGAGACATAAATCCTCATGAACCCCCTCGACGGCGGGGACTCATGAGGGTTTATGTTTCTTGCAGCTGGGAAGCGTTCTTCGGACCCTTGGTAGTTAAGAAGTTAACAATGGTCGTTACAAAACCCTGGTGATGTCCTCCGTTTGTGGAAATGCGACGAAAACGCGGCCTGCGAAAGACGACATGTCTTGCGGTCAGGGGAACAGACGGAGACGAATCGCTCGTTGGAGTATGCGACTCTATGCCTCTTATAGCTGGTCAGGACTGGCAGGATCCCCCCTTAATGGCCCCTATATCTTCCTAATGAACAAACTCCTTGGATTGCGCGCTAGCGGCCACTGTCAGTTTAGCTTCTTGTTACGCGTGTACTTGGGTATATTTGGCGCCTGCTAGTAATTACATCAACGGTTGTTGTTGTTGTTGTTGTTGTTTTTTGTTTTGTTTTGTTTGGGTTTTTCTTTTGGTGGGGGGGGGGGGGTCTTTTTTCCTTAATTTTTTTTATCTTTATTTTATTTTTATTTATTTTTTATTTTTTTTTTATTATTATTATTTTTTGGGGGGTGGGTGGGCGTGGGGGGGGGGGTCGGGGTGGGGGGGGGGGGGGAGTGGGGTTAGTCCCCAGCACAACTTTTTGGTTTGTTTATCTTCACCTTTCTAACATTTCTCTGTTTTATCATTTTCAAACATGTCTTTCAAACTTTATCAATGCGCCCTGCTTCAATAGCTACGAAAATGTGAGTGTCGTATAGCGTTGCTGGCGGCAACGCTGTTAGACACTTTCGCAGCTTACGAGGTGCCTTGTATGAGTTACTAACTTAGATGATTACGTTATGTTTATTTGTAGACTTTGCTTATAAGAGGTCGTGTCGAGCAAATTTCGGATGAAACGACACACATTCAAAGTTCCTTACTAAACTATTTCTAAGTTATGTTATAACAGACTTCGGATAAAACAACAAACACATCTGAGTCTCTTGCGTTGTGTTATACTCGAAATTTATTGTAAAAAAAAAATTACACGATACTTCCTGCGTGTACATTTGTTCCAGTTACTGTCATAATACATTTACTTGCATTTACTTGGTTAGTTGTGCACATATTTGCGCGTTCCCACGCGACCACGCGTCGATCGGCCACATTTTGCGTGTTTCACGGGTGTTTAACACCAGTGAAACACGCAAAATGGAGAGGATCGAAGAGAGATCGCTTCTTTCGTGAACTTATATCTGGGAAAAGAGTCAGTTTGACGTATTTAACGCCAAAAGTGACTCGGGTCAATCCAGCGTAGGGGGTCAGTCTTTCATGTTTCACCTGAACCTTATTTCAGACAGTTATAAAACGCGGACTGCCGACCTGATAATGTGCGACGGATGCCTTCCTGATTTCTGTTATGTGTACTTGGCACAATGAGCATCGACAGACCAGACGAGTCTAATGTGTGTATGTGTGTGTGTGTGTGTGTGTGTGTGTGTGTGTGTGTGTGTGTGTGTACGTGTGTGTGTGTGTGTGTGTGTGTCAGTGTGTGCGTGCGTGCGTGTGTGTGTGTACGTGTGTGTGTGTGTGTGTGTGTGTGTGTGTGTGTGTGTGTGTGTGTGTGTGTGTGTGTGTGTATCAGTGTATGTGTGTGTGTGTGTGTGTGGTGATAGAGTAGTTCAAATGAATGTCTGCATCAACCCATTAGCCCCAGCGCCCTACAGCATGAGATGGATTGACCATGATAATTCAAGGGTAATAACAGATTAGCTTGGCGCCCAGTGGCGCCAAGCTAATCTGGTATTACCCTTGAATTATCGTGGTCAATTCATCTCCTGTAACTGATACATAGCGGAAGACACTTCCAAAGTTTGCGGGGGCTCATGAGAACCTATGCCTCCTGCTGAAACCACATTGCATCCAAGTTCCTTGGACCTCTGAGGATCTTTAACGTTGAATTCGCAATGATTTCAAGAAAGACAATCTGCGTCCATCGGCAGTGAAAGACTTTAATCCGGTGCTCTAAATCCACTGAAAACTACATCACACTTCGTGAGGCAGATCGACTGTGATAGTTCAAAAGTTGCGATCGAAAAGTTTGGCGACTTGGAGCGCCCAGCTTTACAGTCATTACCTTTGTCCTATCACGGTCGATTTATAATCTTGTCGCAGCGTCCGTGCCAGGGCTGCATGGACTGAAAAGCAAATAGCTGGCACCTTCACGCTGTCACAACCAATCATCGCGGACTCACGCCACTTTGAACTGTATAGACATGGATTCATTCAGTCCGGACTTGCAAAAAGCCGGAGGGTGATCGACCTGGACAGTCTGGCGCGGACAAAAAAGGGAGTTCAGAGGCGGTCGCGTTTATAGAGGACATCATAGATATTGTACGAAGAAGATGACGTGTCACAAACAATATTTGCAAATCGAAATCCTATGTTCTTTTAAAGTGCAATAAGAGAGATTTTCTGATTAATCCAAACAATCCAATTAATCCAAAATAAAACATTTCAACACAAAAAGTTCTGGATACAGATTAAACAACAAATCAAACAGATGACCAGTCGACTAATTATAACCTAATAATCAACCTCACCACAGGGTTTCTATCTTCCTTTTGTGGGGGGGGGGGGGGGAGGGGTTAGCGGTTAGCCCCACCACACTACACCAGGAGCTGGATCGACCTTGATAATTCAAGGGTAGTGTCAGATTAGCTTGGCACCCGAGGGCGCCAATCTAATCTGGCACCACCCTTGAATTGTCATGGTCAGTCCATTTCTGAAACGGGCACGTATAGTTAGGTAACACCTCCAGAATTTGGGGAATGCGGCCGTGCGTGCGTGTGTGCATGTGTGTGTGTGATGCGTGTTATTATTTTTCCTGTATATAATGATGCTATTGGGTTTTGATGTAATTATTATTATTATTATTATTATTATTATTATTATTATTATTATTATTATTATTATTATTATTATTATTATTATTATTCAGTTTCCTCATTTTATGCTGTAGATGTTAGCAACGGCAAGTTTGTAAAATGACGATGTGTTTTCTGTCAAAACTTTTTACCGTTGAAAAATAAAGTTTCATCATCATCATCTCTCTCTCTCTCTCGCTCTCTCTCTCTCTCTCTCTCTCTCTCTCTCTCTCTCTCTCTCTCTCTCTGTGTGTGTGTGTGTGTGTGTGTGTGTGTGTGTGTGTGAATGTGTGTGTGTGTGTGTGTGTGTGTGTGTGTGTGTGTGTGTGTGTGGTGTAATGTGAGCATTAATTATTTGAAATGGAATTATTGTTGCCTGTACTTTTCACTATTATGTATACTTTTATATATAAAATTATGTGTATGTGTGTTTACGTGCATGCTATAGCTTAGCAAGGACATGATTTAAAAAAGGTCATTGAATGTACCTAATCATTTATCCTTGAAAAATAAATTTTCATTTCATTTCATTTCATTTTCATTTCATTTAATTTCCATTTCTCTCTCTCTCTCTCTCTCTCTCTCTCTCTCTCTCTCTCTCTCTCCCCCTCTCTCTCTCTCTCTCTCTCTCTCTCTCTCTCTCTCTCTCTCTCTCTCTCTCTCTCTCTCTCTCTCCATGCGCCTCCGTCAAAATGTCGTCTGTTTTGCCTGCTTTTGGTCGACACCCCGCCAACAGCGCCATCATTCCATCCAACAGGAACCTGATGGCGGCGTGTGTTCAGGCGAGGGTTCTGTACATTGACAACGTGCCAGTGTTTCTGTCTCGTGGTGGGGCCCCACGTAAGTTGCTCTACAGACAGAATGATAATTTCCATCCAAGCACCGAGGGGGCCTCGCGACTTGCCTTCAACCTTAGGTCCACAGCTCGTGCATCCCTGCCGTCTATGCGGTCTAGCTCTGCCCACCAGCCTGTGCTGCGGCCAACTATGTGTGACGACCGCCTGCAATACGGACCCCCCATGCCGCCTCTAGGAGGCTTGCACCGTAACGGTCACCTACCCTTAGATTTCAACTGTAAAGTACCCATCCTCCCCACCCCACATTATCCACCCCAGCCACTGACCAATCAGCGTGTTTCCTACCCCGTGGCCCCTTCCCCCAAATTTTCCTGTGATCCTGCCACTTGGAGTGTTGCTTTCCCTGTGCCACCTGTTGCCCCTAGCCATGGCCGGTACGGCTACATCCCCTGTCCAGAGTATCATGGGCGGCACTATGAGACTCTCGTCTGAGTGAATTTCAGTGTGATCCCACACTGTTTGCCTCCCTCGATTCTCATCAGTGGTTCGTCCGGCACAATCAGTGTCGTCTATCGTTCGTCCCTTGACTGAGTGAAGTGACATTCTGAACCCACTCTCGTTGTCTCCCTTGATTCGTTCTGGCGGAGCGACGGAGACAACTTGCGCGGCGTACCATGATGTCTCAATGTCGTATTTATATGTCCACATGGGTTGTCTCCCTCGCTTCTCTACTGTGAATCGAAGGAGTCAACCAGTGTGGCGCTCACCTTCCCTCTCATACGGAAAGACAGTCACTCAGTGCAGCACAAACCTTACCTCTCATTAATTATGAAATATGAATCTGACAATCTGGCAAACTGTTTAGTGTCCGACATTGAATATATAGTTTTTTTAATCAAATAGCACTTTGGATTTAATTAGTGACATGAATTTTTTTTTCTGTGAATGGTGACGATTATTATCTTTCTGCATTTTCTTTTCTTTCAAAAGGGAGGAAATATACTCTTCTTGATATAGCGAAGGAGCCAGTGTGTGTATCGTATATTATACGGTCTCCGATCAGTGACTCATTTATTTCGCTTTTCAGAACGTAACCAACACATTATTTCCCCTATGTGGGATGTGACGCTAAGGAGCCGGTTTAGATATTTGTATATATCGCAGATACGGTATACGTTCAGTGACTCATTCGCCTACAGAACGTAACGACCTATTATTTCCCCTGCGTGGGGTGTGACGTTGTCTGCAGCGAAAGCGATAGACTGAGCTGAGTTTTCAGCACTGTAGTTTCTCCTGGGTTTTGTTTAACTTTGTTAGAGTTCAAAAGTTTTCATTTGTTCTTAATTGACTTTTGTACACATTTTCCCCCCACGTGTTGCTTCATCATGCCTGCCTGTAGCCCACATGTACATCAGTGTTCGCTGACTAAGCATGATTTACGGATAGGGCACCTTAACGTTTATCATTTATACAACAAAGTGCCCGGCGCCACTGTTTTACTTTCACAACCCCAACCCTTTCATATATTTGGATTTACTGAGTCTAGACTCAGGGAACATATTAGTAACGCCTCGATCTCCATTCATAACTATGCTGTATTCCGTAGAGATGCATCATCCCCCGGTCATACCGGTATAGCTGTGTACATTCATAACTCTATCCGCCAGTACGTTACCCGCCGCATGGACTTAGAGTCTTGTCACGTTGAAAGTTTATTTCTTGAACTGAAATGTGACAAATCTTCCCCCACACTAATTGGATTTATTTATCGCACCCCTTCAGCCACATTTTCATGGTATGATGATTTTGTCACCATGATGGATAAGGTGCAACAACGTCACAACAAAGATATACACCTTCTAGGCGATTTTAATATTGACCTGCTAAAGACTGGTAATGCGGCGTGGAATTGCACCACCTCATTATTTGGCCTGCAGCAGATGGTTCGGTCTCCCACTAGAGTTTCTTTGTCATCCGCCACATTGATTGACCACATCTATACTACTAATGCACCCGCTGTCACAAACGTCCACGTGCCGAATGTAGCCATTAGTGATCACTTTCCTACTTGTTTTAATCTTTCAGTTAAACGTGATAAACCCCAGCACAAACACCACACTACCATCACATACAGGTCTTACACAAAGTTCAACAAAGATGACTTTCTTCATGACCTCTCAATCACGCCCTTTCACCTTATTTATAACACTAATGATCCCAATGAAGCCCTCTCGCTTTGGTACAAGCTATTTCTTTGGGTCCTCGATAAACATGCCCCACTAAGGACTAAACGCGTTAAACACCCTACCCTTCCGCCTTGGTTGTCAAAGGACATCATTCACGCAATGAAAATAAGAGATGACTTAAAACGACAGAAAAAGTTTGCGGATTTTAAGAAACAACGTAATCTTGTAAAATCCTTAGTTAGAAAAGCACAGAAAACGCTTGCGGAAAAAGTTATCGCAGAGGGTAAAGATACCCGAAGTGTCTGGAATGCAATCAATTTGTTTACAAAGAAGAGGAGTTCCATCAATGCTGCTACCTCTCCAGGCATAACTCCAGACGACTTCAATTCCCACTTTTTAAATATTGCTGAGTCCCTTGTACAGTCTTTTTCCAGTGGCACTGATAGTTACGGTTGTTCTGATAAACTGCGCACACACTGTGAGTCTGCAACAGGTGCGTCATTCTCCATACCTCTTATGACAGTGTTTGAAGTAGGTAAATATATTTCTACTCTAACAAGTAAATCGTGTGGCCTGGATGGAATAAACAACATGGTACTGAAATTGTCCCTTCCATACACAGCTGACACCTTGACATTTATATTCAACCTTTCTATCAAGCAAGGTATTTTTCCAGATGCCATGAAAGATGCTAAAGTTGTCCCCATTCCCAAATGTACAGATCCCAAAAGTCCAAACGATTTCCGTCCTATTTCAGTGTTATCACTATTATCGAAGCCACTAGAAAGACACGTTCATAAGCACCTACTCCAATTCTTGGAGAATCACCGCCTCCTCGTATCTCTTCAGTCTGGTTTTAGACCTAAACACTCATGTCATACTGCCCTCGTTCACATTGTTGACTCTTGGCTCTCATCAATACAATTCCAAATTAAATGGTGCAGTTTTTCTGGACCTAACCAAAGCATTTGATTTAGTCGATCACAACATTCTTTTAAAGAAACTTTCAGTATATAAGCTTGATTCGAACTCTATAGCTTTTTTCTCCTCCTACCTCAGTAACCGCCGACAGAAGGTGTACTCAAATGGGCGGTATTCGAAAGAAGGTATAGTGATGCACGGAGTTCCCCAAGGATCTATCCTAGGGCCTCTTTTATTTTCTTTATTCATCAATGATCTACCTCTTTCCATCTCAAATCCTGAGGTTAAATGCGAACTCTTTGCTGACGATTCAACTCTGCATACATCAGACAAACGTGAAACGACGCTAAATTGTATCCTCCAGCAGAGTCTCGATGAAGTGTCAGATTGGTGTGCGCAAAATCGCATGCTAATCAGTACTTCTAAAACCAAAAGCATGTTGATAACAACCCGCCAAAAGTGTCAGCTACATCCTGCCCCTCTGAAACTGTCACTTGGCAATAAACCTATCCAACAAGTATCCAGGCACCGCCTACTGGGAGTTGTAATTGACGACCAGCTGAACTGGTCGCCACATATCGACAGTTTGTGCAAAACCTTGTCCAGGAATGTATTTCTGCTATCTAAACTTAGACATATTCTTAGTTCAAAGTGCTGTACATTGTTCTTTCACGCACACATTAAAAGCCACTGTGACTATGCGTCCTCTTTGTGGGACGAATGCAGTGAACTTCATTTTAAAAAACTAAACTCGCTGTATCGTCGTTCAGTTAAGTTAATTATTCCTAACCCTATTTCCACGGCTGAGAAAATAAAATCCCTTGGCCTGCTTACACTGAAGGAACAACTCAAATTTAACAAATGCGTCCTCATGCACAAAATATTTCATTATCAAGCCCCGGAATATCTGCGCATGATATTTAACTTCAGCCCTCGGCATCATCTACATACGAGGAATGACTTGCTTCACTTACCCCGCCCACGGATAGATCTCTACAAGTCAAGCCTTCTATTTTCTGGTAGTTCTGTCTGGAACTCATTGCCATTAAACATTAAATCATTTTGCGATAAAATCCATTTTAAACGTGCATTGCACACTCACTTCCAATCAGCGTGACTTCACAGTTTGCCATATAAAATAATTCTGCTGATAACACGTAAACGTTAAATTCTTTCTCTTTCTCCTTAAATTTGCTACCTGATCATCTATTGTGTTGTCGGTGTCACTATACGCTATTGATGCTGCTGATTCTATGACACTGTCTTAGATGAGTATAATATTAATGCTGTGCATGCGTTTCGTTCTCTTGCTTTTTGCATCGGAGGCAGTTACAAATTCTCCATTGCGTTTTTTTCCCGTAGTTTTTCTTCCTCTTCTTCTTCTTCTTCTTATTATTATTATTATTGTTAGTATTTGCATGCTCTGTTTATTTTCCTGTTATGTTGTTTGTTTACAGGACAGCTTGTAAGACAGGCATTGAGTTGCCTAATAGCTTTATCCTGAATAAATAAAGATTCATCATCATCATCATCTCTCTCTCTCTCCAGGAAACACGGCTCTTTGTGGATGAAAAAAAAAAAAAGAAAAAGAAAGGTGTTGCAGCCAAAGAAACAAGATGACTTTGTAAAATTTAATATTGTTATAGAAAAGAGTTTCTTGTTATGCTCATTAGGTTGCTTGATAAACATAAATGTGTCTGTTTTTGCCAACAGCACAATTTCAAATGCACAGAAGCACGGGATCGGCAACAAACGATGCGATTTTTTTCTACAGTATTATTACATTATCATATTTGCATATTGATTTTAATGATAAATGGAATGGCTCTACAAACAGTTCCTTTCCTGCAACAAGACAGAACCTTGAAGAAGAAAGGAGAAAAAGAACAAGAATAAATGATATCTTTTCAATGCACTGCCCATTTTACGACTGCCCAAGACAACACTATTAACACATTCTGCCCCAGGACCGAAATCCCCAAATTTTGAAGTTGTCCTCTAAGGGCTGTATTTCACTTTTGGAAACAAATTAAACATAATAGTTCAAGGGTGGTGCCAGAATATCTTGGCGCCGGTTGGCGCCAATCTATTCTGGCATCACCCTTGAACTATCTTGCTAGATCCGTGTCTGACTGTGGTGTGTCAGGGCTGAACGAGTTAGGTAATAAATCAATTATTAAATTTCAAAAAAGCAAATTAATAACAAAACAAAAATGAGCACATGTAAACACTGATATCACGGCTCGTGACTTTTTTTTTTTTTTTTTTTTTTTTTTTGATGTCCTGTCCTGTCAGAGAGAATTAATTTGATTTTGTCATAGATTATATTGAAAAGTGCAAATTGCCATGCCTATTAGATTAGTTCAAACACTTCCTTGGCCATTTTTCGCATTGACACAATTTAAAATGTAAAATTTAATGGGATCTGCAACAAATGACGCGATTTATTCTACGTTACAATTACATCATCACATTTGCACATAAACGAATTGATGTAATGAATCGATTCCTCTAAAAATAGTCCCTTTGTGCACATAGAAGAAAGCTGAAAATACAAAGAAAGAGAACAGGAATAAGAAATGATAGTAACGTGCTCAGTGCCGAGAAAATTTGAACATTACCAAAATGCAAGAGGTATAGATTCTCATGAGCCCCCTCAACTCAGCGACTGGCCAGAATGCGAGAGAATGATTGAATGAAACTTTATTACATAACAGTAGAAGTTTTGACAGATACAAATACGTCATTTTTCAAACTTGCCGTTGCTAACATACTACAACATGAAATATACTGAAGACAAGCAAAAAAATATTTAACGCCAACAAAGATCATAACTAAATAAGTACAGACACACGCAGTACAGGACAGAAAATGATACTAAGGTAACAATAAACAAATACAAAAAAAGGAAATAACACTCCTCAGCACAAATTACGTAGGGAAAAGAAAAGGAAAAAAAAAGAAACAAACAAAAACAAAAAAGCCCCCCCCCCAAAAAAAAAATAAAATAAAATAATAAAATAAATAAAATAAAATAAATAATTAACAAAAAAAAAAAAAAAAAAAAAACCACACATATCATAGCACAGCAAAAACAAGCACAAAGTACCAGAATCAAACATACACGTTTACAGCCGTGTACATGCACGTACTAACATATATACATTTACATAACCTTTCATCAAAATGACAGGATAAAAAATAATATATCTAAGCAGTTTCCATCAGGTATATGTGTAGTTTTGTTTTAAAGGAGGCAATGTGGGTTAGTGTTTTTAAATGTTGAGGAAGTGAATTCCATAAAAGTGGTCCCGAAAAGGCTAGGCTTGATTTGAATAAGTCAATGCGAGATAGTGGTAATGGAAGAGTACTGTTCCTCGAGGACCTTTCACACTGTCGTTGTGGAGTAAATTTAGCTGTTCGATACTGTGGAGCTTTCTTGTGGAGAATTTTAAACAGAAGTATGCACTTGTTGTAAACGAGTTGTTGCCGAAGGCCGAGAAGTTTGAGACTTTGCAGTTTTTCAGCGGTAGGAATGGGTCTTATATCTACATTTTTAATGGCTCTTTTGTATAGTGAATTTAGTTTTTTGATATGCACATCACCGCTACCATCCCAAACAGTGGAGATGTAATCAACATGGGATCTAATGTGCGCATGAAAAAACATTTTTCGTGTATTTATGTCAGTCACACTTCTCAACTGTGATAAAAGAAATAGATTTTTTGATATCTTCTTACAGATGTTAGTCACATGTTTCTCCCAACTTAGCTGCTCATCTATACGTATTCCAAGGAAGGTGAGTTCATGAACTTGTTCAATAGGTTGGCAGTTAAGACTGAGCGTTAGTGGAGGGGGGTGAAGTTGATGTTTTTGTCGTGAGGTTATTAACATGCTCTTCGTCTTATCCGGATGTAGTACCATGTGGTTTTTACAGCACCAATCAGAAACTTCGTCAAGACTGGATTGTAAATGACGACTAATATCATGACTGTTCTTACCAGGAAAGTGAAGGCTTGTATCGTCCGCAAAGAGATTACAATTAACGTTAGGGTCGGAAATATGTAAAGGAAGGTCATTTATGAAAAGTAAAAATAGGAGGGGTCCTAGAATTGATCCTTGAGGAACTCCAAATTTAACATGGCCTTGCATAGAGTACTGACCATGGATGTATACTTTTTGCTTTCGGTCTTCCAAATAGGATCTGAGAAAAGTTATTGTAGTTTCGTCCATGTGGTATATTGTAAGCTTATGTAAGAAAATCTCATAGTCTACAAGATCAAAAGTTTTTTTAAGATCTAGGAAAACTGCTCCCGACATTAAATTTTTATTAATTGTCTCTAGCCAGCAATCTACAATATGTGTGAGTGCTGACTGGCATGAATGGGTCGGACGAAAACCGGACTGATGAATGTTTAGTAAATTACTCTTCTCAAGGAAATTAAGAAGATGCTTGTGAATGTGCCGCTCTAATGGCTTTGACAAGACTGAGAGCAAAGAGATCGGTCAGTAATTATGAATATCTTCAAGGTTTTAGTTTTGGGGATGGGAAACTACCTTTGCTTCCTTCAGGACTGTAGGAAAAGTACTTTTATTTATACACAGATTCAAAATGTATGTAAGGGATTGTATTGTGTAAGGCAATGACAATTTTAGCGATTGGTTATCGATATCATCAATCCCTCTACTTTTCTTATTCGGCATGTCAGAAATATACTTGCCGACTTCTGCTATTGATATATTAGGAATTACGAATTTTTGTGCTATATTTGTTGCTTCACTGAAAGATCTCAGAAGACTTGAGATACTATATTGCGTACTGATATTTGATGCCGATTGAGCTAGATTTTCGGTGGCTGATAGGAAATACTTGTTAAATTTGTCTGAAGTTAAATGAGATGGTATTTCTGGGGCTGTTTTTCCTTTAGTAATAGCATTTAGTGCTCTCCAAATGGATGCTGTGTCACGGTTTTCTGAGATCATTTGGTTGAAGAATGCTTTTTTTGCAGCCCTTACCAGATATTTTACTTGATTACGTTGTTTTTTGTAGTCATCAAAGCGTTTTTCTTTTCTAAGTTTGTCTCTGAGCGACATAGCATTTTTAATGTCTAATGTTAACCAGGGCGGCATGGTAGCATGTTTAACGCGTTTTACTCTGAGGGGCGCGTGCTTGTTAAGGACTCCGAGGAACAGACTCATCCAGCAAGACAAGGCATTGTCAGGGCAAGTGTGGCAGTATACATCATCAAATGATGTATTGTGCAAATCGTGCATGAATTTATCCCTATCAAATGTTTTATAAGAACGATACGTTATAGTTGTGTGTTTGTTTTTCTTTGGCCTATCAAGCTTCAGGGCAATTGTACAACATACCGGGTTATGATCACTAATGGCTAAGGTCGGGACATTCGCACTAGTTATTCTGTCCTTGTTGGTAACATAAATATGATCAATGAGCGTGGATGATGTAGGTGTGATTCGAGTTTGCGTTTTAATTATTTGTGTCAAACCAAATAGCGATGTGGTCGTGATCCATGCTGCATTTGATCCCTTAGGTCTAGATAGGTCTATATTGAAATCACCTAGGAGAAATATGTCACACTTGCTCTGACTTGCCTTGTCCATCAAAGCTGTAAACTCATCAAACCAATCCCAGCCGGCTGCCGGATTTCTATAGACAAAGCCGATTGGTATAGGTGATGACTGTGGTGTTTTTAACTCGAGCCACATACGCTCCACTTTGGTAAATTCTAGGTCTTGCCGCCTCTTGGCGTAGCTAGATACAGACGTATGCATGTAAATCGCTAGCCCTTTGTGTTGAGGCAAAGCGGCATCTTTACGAAATATTTTATAGTTAGGAATAGAGATGGAAGCATTTGTGATTTTATTCTTAAGTCTTGATTCAGAAACACCAAAAATGTGGAAGTGTTCAGGCTGGTTCAAAAACACACAGAGATCAGGCACCTTATTGACAAGATGATAGATATTCAGGTGACCTATTTTAAGTCCACCACTACAAAATAAATCATTTTTTGTACCACCGCCAGGCATACTATCACTATGAACGTTAAAGTATATAAAAGTACAAAAATTGTCTTCTTTGAAGAGGTATATATAAAAAAAAAAGCTTTGTGACAAGGAAGGTTTTGTACACAAATAGAACTACAGGAAGAGAAGTATTTCTTTTGGTGTATGAAGTGTCAATAAGAGATAATGTTGATAAATGCAAAGTACAAGATAACTGATTATCACAAAAAAAGGTGATTGAATAAAAACGAGAATAAATGTTATGACTACACGCTACTCTATTACAAAGAAGATAAAATAATTAAAAGAAAGAAATATCAACTTCGTCGACTTGTTATTCCAATTAAGCAGTTAACCGATCGCACACTAGAAACCTGTCAAAAATCCCTGGGCAAGAAAGTACACCAGACGCCTAGAATCGCACTGTCTACTGTCCGGCACGTGGCCTGATCCTGTCAAGCAGATTAAACAGCACTGCAAAGTCACTGTCACTAAGCTGCCCACGTGAGGCTGAGGGCTGGCACTGGAGGGGGTGGGGGTAAAAGTAAAAAGGGTACGGGTATATAGGCCGACCAGTCGGGGCAACAGGCGGGGGGGCTCATATGCTGTGGAGCATAGCCGTAGAGGGGTCGCTGTTGCTTCGGGTCAGCGGTCGGTGCATCCTTTGATCTATCGATCGGCTGGATGGGATTACCCGACATTATCGGGGTAGCTTTTTCACAGGAGTTTGGATCCCTCTGATCAGGCGAGAGCTTCCCTGTGCTCACTTTAACTCATTCTATCCCAGACACACCACAGCAAGATAAGGATCGACCATGATAGTTCAAGGGTGATGCCAAAATAGCTTGGCGCCTGTGGGCGCCAAGCTATTCTGGCATCACCCTTGAACTATCATGGTCGATTTGTGTCCTGCACTAGAGTGCAGTCTTCAGAGGACAACGGCAAAATTTTGGGATTTCGGTGTTGGGGTAGAATGAGTTAACAATAAACAAAATACGTCAATTCCTTTAGGGTTTCCCCGTTCTGATGTTAACAATAAACAAGATGAGGATTTCATCCCAAAGTCTACCGTATTGTTTGGAGCTCATATGCGTTAATCTTTTAGGAACATTCAGAGTTGTCCATATTTTTAGACTTATAATGCTAATCCATTTCCCTCCTCTTTTGTCCAACATCTGATCAACACACACGTCGGCGCACCGGCACAAATAAAGACGGACACACTGCGCTTCCGCCATTAGTACACTCTGTGGACTCGAGTAGCGACAGGAATCCATCTCCTTCTACTCTAACCCACCCTAAATAAAGACGGACACACGGCGATTCCCGCCATTTGTAAGCTCTGTGGTCTGGCGTAGCATAGCTATTCTGAAGAAGAAGAATAGTACGAGCAGCGAAACGACGACACTTCAACCTTCACGTCATGGCATCATTAGTCCCACGACGTCGTGTTCATAGTAACGACTCGATGTTATACGTCAATCATCGCAGTACTAACATTTGACGTATCAGAGAATCAACTTTGCAATTTTCTTGCTGATTTTCACGCCAAGGCTAGAGCTTACAGGTCACAATTTGACCTAATCCTACCCCAGGTCACAATTCACCTAATCGTACGAGACAGCCGAAACAAACTGTAGGCTTAATATGTAAATACCTTATACGAAAAATCATGCAATTACTAATGAGAAGATTGTTGTTATTGTTTGTTTGGTTTTTTTTGTTTGTTTTTATTGTTTGTTTTTGTTTGTTGTTGTTTGTGGTTTTTTTTTTTTTTTTTGGGGGGGGGGGAGGGGGGTTGTTTGTTGTTGGTTTTTTTTTTTTTTTTTGGGGGGGGGGGGGGTTTTCGTAAATATAAAAGATTCAATTGTTTTAAGATTAAGCCATATAATTCGTAAAATTATTCCCAAAAAAGAGAAAATATATTTTTCAAAAAATATTTAATTATCACTCAAACAGTCCTAGAGATTCAATGCTGGTTAACGAACTCATTCAATTTCTCCCATTATCTAGCTATAAACAAAATACCTAGTAAAAATAAGAAACATTACGGACTCCAGTGTGGATCAACCGGTTTATGTGAAAGGACCATTTCTGTCGCCAATGAGCATCTTAATCAAAACATTAAAAAATACTTCTCGAGATTATTCTTTTAGGGACAGTATCATACAATTTCAAGCTTGTCCGTCCTCAAACGCGGGCTCTAGTTGTTGTCACACACATACACACACACACACACACACACACACACACACACACACACACACACACACACACACACACACACACACACACACACACACACACACACACGCGCGCGCACGGCGCCTTGACCCCAAAAAGACGTTCTCTAGCAAGGTTTGCGTAGCTAGACTTGTTACTTCTTTGCCAGAATTTCTGCCCCGCACGCCAAAAACGTCATGTGCATGCTCCGGAATGTGCTCCGACCAGCCCCATATCAAAGACTACCGTATTTTCAATTCTGTAGACAAAAACTGCCTCACTTCCCGTATGTAGTGCAGGAAAACGAATATCAGACGTCCAAAATGTTTCGCTGCTTTCTAAATAAATGTTGTTGAAACAAACTAAGTCAATAGTAAACACATCTAGCTCAAACAATTTTCTTCACAAGTAATGACTGATACAAAACATCGCTTTTTCTTCAGGGCAGTCATGCATAAGACAATTTATTGAATATGGAATGTTCGCGCAGGTTTGTGCTAGCCAAACTTTAACTCATTAAATCCTGAGGCTGAAAGTTTTCAAAATTGTTTATTGTTGTCCTATGAAGGCTACTTTACAGATTAGGAAACAGATCAACCAACTTAGTTCTTTGGTGGTGCCAAAATAGCTCGGCGCCTATGGGCGCCAAGCTATTCTGGCATACCCTTGCACTGACCCATTCACATTTATTTCACGCAAAGCGTATCAAGATGGAAAGGGTTAACAACGAGTTGCTCAACTAGAGTCTATTCGGACTCGGACCTTAGCCTATGAAAAGGAGGTAAAGCAGGGTTCCTACCAAGCCGTACTATTTCCTACGTGTTACGTTTGTGGTTGTGTTATTCTTTTTAAGGCATGTTTGTGTTAATCACAGGAAAGACCCCGTGTTCGGTTGAGTTGTTTTGCGTAAGTATCACGTACCTTTCGTTTTCTTTTACATGGAGAATTCCGTTCGATTTTTGTTGTGTAGTTAGAATGTTGCGTATTTTCGCTACATTGAAAAGTCTGACCTACATTGGACTGGAAGGTTCTAGTAGTGGCGCGATTATTCTAGTGACCTCAAATATGACGTCAAAGTTGTTGGCTACATTTCGCAACATTTTATCGAATGCGCCTAGATGTCAGTAGAAAACAGTAGATTGATCTAGAGTGTTCTTTTTAATGAATATTAATGAGTTTTGGTTACGTTTTCTTTTCTGATCGATTGAGTTGTGTGAATTTGCTGGATTGTTCTAGAAATCTGTAATAGTATAAAACACGGTGTTAGTAAATATGTGGGTGCATTGTATGGAAGTTTTGGTTACGTTTTCTTTTCTGATTGGTTGAGTTGTGTGAATTTGCTGGATTGTTCTGGAAATCTGTATTAGTATAAAAGACGGTGTAAGGAAATATGTGGGTGCATTGTATCAAAATTGTGGATGCATTGTACGAGACAGTGTGGATGCATGTGGATGCATTTGTGGACGTATTGTGCTGAGATTGCATCGCCAGAATAAAATATTGTTGGAACTGTTACTTTCAGTGTGGTCTACATCCTTGTGCCACGTGTGGCGCGTTGATTCCGTCGTCTTTGCTAACACGAAACGACTTCAATCATCACCTGATCTCAAACTGTAAAGTGGTAATGTAGATCATACAATAACGTCACTAAGATCTATGTCAATCACCGTGTATTACCGTTTGGCTTTCGGTAGCGCTTTTGGTCGAGGTGATTCTTTTATAAAAGGAAAACGGACATTCAAAGGGTAAAATAACGGCTTATATTAACTCGTTCAAAGCTGGCGTCTAGAGAAAATTTTGTCTAAAACGACCGCAGATTCAAAAGTGGATAGAGGGCTCCCCGTCCGCATGATGACTGTGCACAAAGTCAGCAAGGGACATAGATCCTCATGAGCCCCCGCAAATGCGGGTGCTCATGAGGATCTATGTCTCCTGCATTTAGGTGTTGCACTTGTTGCGCTCCTGCAGTGATCACGTTTAGCAGTGAGGGGGTTAAAACAAATCCTACTGACACTATAATCGTCTCACCTTAGTACATTATTGATATCTACACAGATGAAAAGGTGTTGAGCTCACGTAATTGATTGCTTTTGTCGATTGAAAATCTTTGCCAGTCTGCACCAGCAGACGTAACTGCATAGGGGGGATTATAATGAGGATATTGCCTTCTTCTTTTTCCGGTTAACCTCTTCGTTGCGAAAATAAGTGATGACGACCCAGCTACAAAAGCGCAGATCCTCATGAGCTCGCGCAGGAGCAGAGGTGTGTGTGGGGGGGGGGAGGGAGCTCATGTGGTTTCATGCCTCTTGCTGACACTACTGCAGCGCATCCATGATTCTTGGGCGCCAGAAACTCACTGGCGTAGAAATAACCCCTTCACTGCCGAGAAAAAATGCACGCAACCTGACTGCAAGAGACATAGATCCTCATGAGACCCCGCAGTCTTGGGGCTCATGAGGATCTATGTCTCTTATTGAAACCAGTTTATAGCCATATTCCTTCGAGGGCTGTGGCTTTGGGTCGTTGAAAGAACAAAAGATTTTAAAAACGAAATGTAAGTCCAGTTACATAGAAAGGGTAAAAAAGATTTCAGAAACTCGATCTGCGACCACTGGCAGAATAGCAGAGGTTAACTCCACAGCGTTATTAATTTCATTATTAGACGGACTTCTAATATCCAATTTTTCATTAGAAAGGTGAGGCTGTCTAACACCTCACACTCAGAAACTGACAGGTTATCCAGCCAGTTGGAATTTCGGAGTTATTATCTGCCTTTTGAGAACTGCTTTCTATCGATCTATCAGAGTGCACGTAGCTTACATACTTGATGCTTGCGTCACAGAGCAAGTAGTCCCTGCAAGTAGCTTTGAAATGTAAAATTTACAGAAGCAGTTTTTTTAAGCTCAGGGAAATTCAACTAATACTTTTTAAGTGTACATGTACCTGAGAACAACAACAAATTGAGTGTCACAACAACAAAAACGCACCACAGTTCTTGGAACCAAAAGAACGACATTCACACAGTCCATTTAACCAGCAAGTGGCATAGTTTCTGAAGATCCTGTGCGCCAGCATGGGCTCATGAGAATCTGCGCCACTTTGCTAACCAGCCGTTCCTCAGATTGGTGAAGATGCGTTTAACCCTTTTGCTGTCGGTAGCGCTTTTTGTCGCGATGATCCGTACAGGAATCATCGCGACAAAAAGCGCTGCCGACAGCTAAGAGGTTAAGTTGATCAGATGCTGAGCTCTGTGTCAATGCTCTTTATTCGGCAGCGTGTGAGGTAAACGTTATCAAATACTAAAATAGAACGTTAAACGTTAACAGTTTAGGGCATAACGTCTTTTGTCCACCACGAAGGTGATTTCAAAGACGGGACACCCAAAAAAGGTCTGTGCAAATTTTGACCCCATCTGGGTTCGAACCCACGACCTTTCGGACGAGAGTCGAACGCTCTACCACCGAGCCACCCATCTGCCCAAATACTAAAATAGGTCTCATCAGAATCAGAAAAGTTATCTCCCATGACAGTACATGGGTATTTGCTGTGGAGTTCTTTCCGGCTGTCGCAGTCAATTAAGGGCTGCGAGAAAGGAGTTTACGGTGAGCAGACTTCATTCACGTCAGGTACATTCAACACAGACCTTCTCGTGAATATTCACCAACCAGATAGGCGAGGCTAGCGCTGGCAGCATACCAAGGGAGTTTGCATGTCGGTAGAGGTTTTTGTCGCGATGATTCCTTCAGGAATCATCTCGACAAAAACCGCTACCGACACTCTAAGGGTTGAACTGATCGACGGTGACCTGTCACCGTACATTCAAGAGAAGTATGGTACCCACAGCAAGGGGAGTTACTCAGCGTTGGACAGACAAACGGTTAGGTCTGCTAGTAATGCATGGGATCGGCTTGTTATTTACCTGCGGTTTTTTGTTGTTGTTTGTTTGTTTGTTTGTTTGTTGTTGTTTTTTCTGTGGGCTGGCGATTGAGTGCCTGAGAGTAGGGGGCGGGGGATCTAACCGTTTGTATGTCCAGCGCTGAGTAATTCCCCTTGCTATGGGTACTATACTTCTCTTGAATGTACATGTCACCTTTGATAAGTTCAGCCCTTTACGTGTAGGTAGCGGTTTTTGTCGCTATGATTCCTGAAGGAATCTTCGCGACAAAAACTGCTACGAACACGCAAAATGTTAACGCGATAACTAGAAGCCATTCCTGATTCTGCAATATTCATTAGGCCAAGAACTCCAGATGCGTCGCTTTTGACTTGGCTTCATGGCTGAGTTTGATACAACGGGTTATCAATGTTGCCTTGCCTCGGTTAAACTGCTCTACCCTTCTGTTCACAGTCCATGTGAGCAGGCACACGTGCCTGAGGTTTTCAACTGCCTATTGAGCGTAACGGAAGGTACTCTCCTGTGTACAATGGAGAAGGAGATCAGAAATAGTCTGTCGCTGTACGCCATTCAAACTGCATAATGTAAGTTACCCCTTTTGTCCAGCATTATTGTAAGACATACCAAGAAAATTTATTAAAGGAGATATTGCAATCTATTAACCATTTACTGCTTGGAGCAGGTCGCTTTGTGACTTTTACAATGCGGTGTGACGTTATTTTAATTTTCAGGTCACTGCAAATCACGAACACAAGAGAGATGTCGCACTTTAAAACAATAGTAAATGGCTCAACTGATATGATCTCGTCATCTACAAGAAAATAAACACGCGTGGATTCCATTTTTGCCTTAGCAAACTCGCCGTTGGTTCGGTTGCTATGGGGGAAAAAATGAGTCCACTTGTGTCTTATTTTTCTGGTGGACAACTCGATCATATCAGTTAAGCTCTACAAAACGTTCCATTTTCCCCCTGTTTCCTGTTTTGCGGTATACTGGTGCGCGTAATACTGAGTCTGACCGGTATTAGAAAACAGTGTATGAAATGAATACATATTGAAAAAAACCACACAACAAGACCAATAACTCATTCGAGACGTGCCGCCTCCGGATACGCGGCTTAAAGTTTAATCCGGAGGCGGCACGTCTCGAATGCGTTAAATGCTTAGTAACATCTTTCGAAAATTACGCGCAAATATGTATATGCACATGAAATGAGCACGTCATCGCATTTCACTTGATAACACAAAACATCTACAAAAGTAATTTAACCACTACACCGTCAGAATTGACGCAACGTAAGCCACCCAAATGCAAGATGCATAGATTCTTATGAGCACCCGTATCTGCTTTTAGCTACATTTTCGCACCTAGAATAGTGATCAGGATTTCAGTCCATGGTGGATTCAGAGATAATTTTAATTTTCGCCCACTATGGCTGTGTTTCCATAACGTGGCGTGGTAGGTGACACGGCAAAAAAAAGTGGTTAAGCAGTAGACGGAAAATTGCTTCGTGTGTCTCAATATAGAGGGACAACCGGCAACAGCACGCACATATTTAAGCGAAATTGTTGTGATTTGCTGTCGCGTGCTGAAAACCATGCTCCCCTCACAGCGTTTGAGTCGATCCTTGGGGCGATGAAATTTTGTCGCGCCGCTGTCGCCTGTCTCACCACAATCTCATCGCGTACATGGAAACCCTCCTTTATTTCTGTGTTCTAAATTCATGTCGCTGTGCACGCCGCTGTATGGAAACACCCCCTAACATTGAAAAGATTATGACGCTGTATTTGCAGAAAGTGAGCTTGATATCGAAAAAAGAAAGCACTGGCAATAATTCAAACTGAAACCCTCCTCTTCTAGAAAATAAAGACAGATACACACTGCGCGATGGCTCATCGGGCCGACATCAGCCGCTGTCGGCCCGCGCACGTACAGGCGTGCGCGGGCCAACAGCGTTCGACGTCGGCCCGATGACCTTGTGCTTGCAGGATATGTCCGTATCCATTCCAAAGCTGTAATTTTTTTCGGAATTTTAACGACCATTGCTTTCATCAAGTTACATCTGATTTCCTCAACCAGAAGGCTTTTAGCACACAGTTGGAAGCCCAAAAAGTGCGTTATTTGATACCTGGACTGTAATTTTAATGAGACCATAGGTCGTAAGTTTCAACAAACGTTTTGTTGTGCTTACATACGTATCGTTTGTCGTTTTCTCAAACTGAAAAAAAAAATGTCAACGCAGTTTATGGTAGTATTTTTCACTCGAATGTCGGTCAGTGGTTTCAGACGTGCAGTTCGTGATTACTGGCAGCAAAGGGTTTATGTCAATTTCCCTGGAGCACCAGCCGTCCTATGAACATGGATTCAAACCAGTGGAAGCAAAAGGCATAGATCTTCTTAAGCCCGCGCAACTGCGGGGGCGCCTGAACATCTGTGTATCTTGCAGCTGGATCGCGTCCACGGTTGTTGTTGTTTTGTTTTTACAGTGAAAGTCTTACTACCGTTACAGCAACCCATCTTCTCAGATTTGTAGGACCTTAACTCATTCGAGACGTGCCGCCTCCGGATACGCGGCTTATGCCGCGTATTCGGAGGCGGCACGTCTCGAATGAGTTAACCCATTTAACCCAAAATTAAGGAGGTGTCACCTAACCACTATGTGTAAGCTGCAGGAGATGGATCGACCATGATAATTCAAGGGTAGTGCCAGATTAGCTTGGCACCATCAGACGATCGACCCACCTCCTCCTATATCTGCGTCGGGGGTTAAATAGGTTAAAATTAAAAATTAAAAAAAAACATTTTCGCTACCAATTAAATGTCAGCGGTGTGCGAGGCCTCCAAAGGTCGATTACAAATTGCGTACATATTCTATTAGTCTCATTACAGCGAGCACGAGATCCTCGGATCGACACTGGCCGTAGCTGGCTCCAGCACAGTGCACCGCACTGAGGGGCTTTTACTTCTCGGGTTAGCACGATTCCAGGTTCGTCATGTACGACGGCGCGCAATATATTTTTTTTATATTTTAAAATGACATCGCTCAGGAACAAGAAAGTTGAAATGTGTCAGTCAATACTTGAGAGATCTGCTTTCGCTCGAGTCATGACTGTAACAATTCCTGTTAAATCTAGTTACGATTGGAAGAGATGCTCAACTGTTAAAAATGGGTAGCACCACCGTAATGGCCCGTTCAAGGTGGGGCGTGCACAGTACTGAGATGGAAGACAAGCTTGAAGGTCTTTTGCGTGGAAATGTCAGGGCTAAGCTGCAGGTTTGATCCACATGCGGAGGTTATCGGCACAAGAATTGTTGACATGTAAAACTCACTTTACTTATGCCTTAACTGCTGGGGCAAGGCGAACGCTACCCGGATGCAAGAGACATAAATCCTCATGAGCCCCTGCAGTCGCGGGGGCTCATGAGGATTTATGTCTCTTGTTGGTCCTGTGTTCTTTGCGCCTGTGTCTGGTCATATTTGGTTTGTCGCGTGTTCTTTACGCGAACGTCGATCAGTGTGTGCAGTGGTTTCTGACGCGAAAATCAGATATCGCTGCCAGCGAAGGGGTTAGAACAGTAGACCTGTCTGAGATTAAGCGAATTTCAGACCATTCCTGCGTGAGCTTTTAGCCTGTGGTTGGTTTCGGGCAAAATATTCCCTCTACCGAAGGACCACGAAGCCAGAAGGACCTAAGTCCCCCTCCGGTGTGTAAAAGGTCGGCCAGCCAGGTCTTTCATCCTGTAGGCATAGTATTAACATTTTGGCTGTCGGCATCGGGTTTAGGTCGCTTTGTAACTTCCGGGGGTATGAGTCAAAGTACCAAACATATCTCTTCTCTTCTACCAAGAAAGTTCATGTATAAAACAAGACAACCGATTTTTTTTTTCGAAAAACACCGGTCCATCTACTGTCTAACCTGCTTTATTTGAATAATGTAACGTGAACTGTACACAAGTACTTAATGGTCACTCTGTGTCCTGGTCACGATCAAGCAGCCAGTCAGATCAACTTTCACACAATTTACTAAACGGCGACTGGTTGTCGCTCTACAAACACCATTACTAGTGAAATTTCGATGCTAAACTCATCAGATCTGCCCATCACTGTGCACTCCTTCTGAGTGAGAGAACATACCCTTAACCACTTGACTTCTACGGACGATACTGTTCGGCGGAAAAGACACGTCTTTTCTGCCGAGCGGCATCGTTAGTAACAGTCAGAAGGTGGACGGTACTCTGCTCTGTTTTTTCTGATCTGTACCAACCACTCAGCGGAATCCTCCTCCAAGCATGACGACACAATTGGGACAACAATTAAGTGTCGTTGGCTTCAAAAAGTCCCTTGTGAATATATACCGTCTGCAAGGGGTTTAGATCCTCATAAGCCCCCGCAAACCTGCGAGGGCTTATGAGGATTTACGCCTCTGGTCAGTCTTCCCAGAAGTTCCCATATTCATTGGCGCACCTCTGTCAGCCGAGGGTCATCAGGCGTGGGATCGAGCTGGTGCAGACACTTGAAATTTCCTGAAAAGATTCAACGTCGAGGCACAGCTGCGTCCAGCCACGTCTAATTGGACGAGTGTGCTGGTCTGTGAATTTGAACCTTACGTCCGAAGACCTTAAGGTCCAAAATCACAGACCTGCAAACATAATTTAAACTTACCATCCCTTCGCAGGTCAGTGTCCTGTCTTTACTGTGGGCGCGGGCAGTGCGGTGCAGGGCAGCACGGCGCAGGATTATGATGCCGAGTTATATCCCCTGCCGGACAAGGGTTGCTAAAGTGACTGTTATTGACTTGACAGGAGCGCGTACATGACCCTTGGTTTTCCTCGTCCCTCTGTGTTGCAGAGACTGAACTGCGAATGGATTTTTAAATTATTCAGTCCACGTTTCACATATCAGACAAGGGAAGCAAACGTTAATAGAAACACGTACCAAGGCTGATACAATCTAAAGGGATTATATATGACCGTCTTGCACTGTGTATACATGTATTTCTGTGGGCTGGCGATTGGGTGACTAGTACGTTTGTCTGTCCACGGCTGAGTAATTTCCCTTGGAGCACGTTTAAAAAAAATTGAGTTTAACGTTAAGGGCTTAATGCCACTACGAATGTGATTTCAAAGACAGGGCACCGAATAGGTTCCGCACGAAATGTGTTCCCTCCGAAGTTCGAACCCGCGTCCTCAGTTACGCGATCGAGAGTCCGACACTCTACCACCTTCGGTTAGCCACACGGGTCCACTCAACACATCATAGCTATGTTTCTGCGTGCATGTCTTTTTACCACGGTGCACTCTGTTTAGCCCTCTTCAGTAGCGCCATGGGCGCATTTCCCGAATTTTGGAAGTGTTACTTAACGACTATGCACCACTTGCAGGAGGTGGATTGACCATGATAGTTCAAGGGTAGTGCCAGATTAGCTTGGCGCCTTCAGGCGCCAAGCTAATCTGGCACTACCCTTGAATTATCATGGTCAATCAATCTCCTGCTGCAGGGTGTTGGCGCTGAAAAGGTTAGACATCACGATCATGCGGGCCCTTCCGCTGTATACACTCTTTCAAACCTTAAACCCTTTGGCTGTCGGTAGCGGTAGCTGTCCGGTAGGAATCAACGCGACAAAACCCGCTACCGACAGCCAAAGGGTTAACCTCTTCACTGCCGAGAAGATCTGAACAATATCCAGCTGCAAGAGACATAGATCCTCACGAGCCCCCGGCAGTCTGCAGGGGCTCCTAAGGATCTATATGGCTATTGCCGAAAAACTTTGTATCTATTTACCATGTACGCACAGGGCTCATTGCCGCAGAGATTTCAGAAACACAATCTGCGACCGCTGGCAGGAAAGAGTTTAATCCCGGTTGTTGTTTTCTTATGTGTGTAAATTATGGAGGCGTCCTGTAAGGAATATCTGCAAGAGGTGGAACTGCATTTTTGCACATTAGTCTATTGACTGCTAATGACGATACCGTGCTGCGGGTAAAAGACGCGCAGTTACCCAGTTAGTCGTCTATTCCGCCGAACCCTATCGTCTGTTGCAGTCACGGGCTTAAAGTACCATTACGCATAGATCTGAAGACACATTTCACCGCCATTTGCGGAAAAGGTTGATTGATTGATTGTACAGTGCTTAACGTCCCGACAGCAACAAGACTTTCTCAGGACGTGCCTGCACTGCTTATGAAAAAAAAATAATAAAACCAAACTAAACAGAATATTGAATGTATGTCGCCAGCCGATCCAATACGTTAAATAAACCTACGACATGGGGCCTAAATAAAGCTAAGACCATTTAGCAACACACATCCAATATCAAGAGCTACAGGCAGCGCAGACAGTAGGGAGAGATTAAAAAAGGAAAATACAGATGAATGGACCAAGGGTAGACAGAAACACATGCCCCAGAATAGAGGGGGAAACCCACCCTGTGGGGCTGACCAGGGTGACCATGGGAACTAAAAAGTAGTTAACCCCACCCAAGTCCCCCAGGGCAGACCCGGGTGTGGGGGGCCATTTGCGGAAAAGAGGGTAATCAAAGATTGAAAGGCATAGAAAAGAGGGCGATGCCAGTCAGTGATTGGGGCGCAATCCATAGGAATTAACCCTTTCGAGACGTGCCGCATCCGGTTTCGCGGCTTTACACGTGCTACTTGGGCGGGTTGTGCGGGTTGTATGGTAATAGACAATAAATAGACGCTGTCAAGAAATCAGAAATAGGTCAAAATGGTACATGTTTCGACGAAAACAGTGGACTAAAAGCCCGGACACACATGCTATATTTTTGCAATTTTGTTCAGGATTTTAACCCATTACTTCCTGAAGCTGATTTTTTTTTTAAATTGCTTATTGCCTCATCAAGGTTACACTACAGATTAGGAGATCGATCAACCGTTATAGTTCAAGGTTGGTGCCAGAATAGCTTGGCGCCTCAGGCGCCAAGCTATTCTGGCACCAACCTTGAACTATCATAGTCAAATTTATTTCAAGCATTGGTTGTATCAGGATGAAAAAGGTTAATTCGCTGTTTTTTGTCGAAACAATGTCCCTTGCAGTTGGATCGTGTTCACTTTTTTTCTTTCTCTCAGCGCCTGCATAATAGCCTGTATTTTTATACTATACCAAATGGCTGCACCAAGATTGTTAGGTACCACCCTTGAACTGTCAGGCGTTCCTGTCTTCTAAACCTGGTACATTGTCGTTAGAGGTCTCATCCAAACTTCTAAACAAGGGGAAAACCGCGCACCAAGTAAGGAAGCATCTCCTTTTGGACGACGAATTAGCGTACTAATGGTTCAGTGACGTGGGCTTGTTGGGTATAGGTAATGGTAATGTGTTTTTAACGTCCTCATCGCCATGTAAGTGTCAGTCTTGATTAACCCTCTTACTGCCAGGGCACCGGAACTGCAACCATCTGTAAGAGGCATAGACCCTCATGAGCCCCCGCTGTCGCGGGGGTTCATGAAGCTCTATGACTCTTGCGTTCCTCATTTCTATCACTGATTTTTGTCCGGTGGAAGAGCAAATTCTTCTGTGGCTCTAGAGACGACTAATCGACAGTGTCCGTCCTGATTACAAGACCACTTCCCAGTGTCGTATTAGTGGGGTGGACAAAATGGCGTAGGAAGAGGCTCCGGGGAGGTATGGCCCAACATCACAGAAAATCAAACGACAGGGGAGGTGGTGACGCAACGCGCTTGGCAAGATGTGGCCAATTCTCTTCTATTTATATAAGAGACTTTTTAGGATGGGTCGCGGTGGAGCAAATTCAAAAAGAATGCCCATGACGACAACGGCGGGCAGGCCTGAAAATTTGACTAAAAGTAACCAGTAAAAGAATACGTCATGTGTAGTTAACCTAACCTCGCTGCTGAACGTTCTTTTGGCGGGAAACGCCGCGTGTGTGTGTGTGTGTGTGTGTGTGTGTGTGTGTGTGTGTGTGTGTGTGTGTGTGTGTGTGTGTGTGTGTGTGTTGCGCGCGTGCGTGTGTGCTCGCGCGCGTACGTATGTCAATACGAGATGTTTGTGTACGTACAAGTTTGAAACCTGGGTAACGGCTTTGTTCAAGCGGTGCCTAGGAGATCCTCCGAGCATATTAAAATTGGGTGTCTCATTGAAGGGTTAAAAAGACCGTTTATTGAAAAAGTCGGCTTACCATATTCGAGTCCGTAATTTGGGTCACATTCGCTTGAAATTTGGAGAATGGAGAAAGACACTGGATGAGTTCGTTAGCCAGCTTTGTATCTTTGCACTTTTTACATTATTAATTGATTAATTCTACGCACAAAAAAAAGTGTTTTTTTTTTAATCTCGACTTCTTGAGATAATCAGTGACGGTGACGAAAAAAGCAGAAATTTCGTCGCCGCTCAGACATCGACGCAGTATGACATATTTCTCTCTCTCTCTCTGTGTCTCTGTGTCTCTCTGTCTCTGTCTCTGTCTCTCTCTCTCTCTCTCTCTCTCTCTCTCTCTCTCTCTCTCTCTCGCACACATACACACACACGTATACACACACACGTACACACACACATACACACACACATACACACACACATACACACACACACACACACACACACACACACACACATCGACGCGCTGCCATAAGTGCATGTGCGTGTACAGTAGAAAATCGTGTATTTAGGTAAAGTCAACCTCACTTCACACAATTATAGCAAGACTAAAATTATATCTTGAAATTCTAGTTTTGTCACCATTGTTCTCACGTCTAGAAGGCAAAATTGAACACATATCACGTAAAATATAAAAATACGTAAAATATAACATTACGCCATGACAAATGACGTTCAAGCCAATGACGCGTATGCACTTACAGGTCTCGCTGACACTTTGGCAAATCTGAAAGGCGTTTTCAATAGGAGATATTTCAATATCAGAATCAGGTCAAAGACGACAGGTTGAGACCCTTCACAGCGAGGACACCTCGCGTAAAAAAGGGATTTTGTCATCCCATCTTGTTTTGTAACTCAGCCGTTGTCAAGAATGACGGTAACGTGACTGGTCTCAGTTGTGACGCGAGGATGAAAACAAATCTCTTTCAGGGATATGTAGGACAACGCCTAATATGGCAACTCTACCTGAGTGCTCAGTGTGTGTGTGTGTGTGTGTGTGTGTGTGTGTGTGTGTGTGTGTGTGTGTGTGTGTGTGTGTATGCGTGTGTGTGTGTATTTGTGTGTGTGTGTGTGTGTGTGTGTGTGTGGATGTGTGTGTGTGTGTGTGTGTGTGTGTGTGTGTGTGTGTGTGTGTGTGTGTGTGTGTGTGTGTGTGTGTGTGTGCTTGCGCGTGTATGTGTCAAATTTAGGATGTACTGGTTCCGACGAGAACGCAATTCCAAATGTAGATTAATTCCTAATGTATTAATTTTGTTTTAATATTATTTTTAATCTAAATAAACATGCAATGTATTAAGACACTAATAGGCTTTTTTTAATTAAAGAAAGCAACAACACTTATTTAAGTAGGGTGAATGTAAATGCACCTGGTAGATCCATCTCCTGCTGCTGCGCTTCCAGGCTAAATGGGTTAACAAATTTAACGCTGAATGACAAAAGTATAGACCCACGCTCTAGACACTGAGAATGTTAAGCATCAGTTTTAACGGTGGGGAGAGTCGCTCATTTGCTATTTCACGTGTGATACTTTTGTTTACGTCCGTCGCGATGGGGTTATGCACTCACTCTAACCCTCATCCTCATGCAAGAGGAATAGATCCTTATGAGCCCCCGCGGACGCCGGGGCTCACGAAGATCTGTACTGTTCCTCTTGCAAAAGTGGAACGGTCACATTTTCAACCTCACTTGAGGTACTCAGATTGAGTTGACTGAAAGATAGGACACCTGATCTGTCTGGACTAGCCCCGTGGTATTTAAACACTGTCTGAAAGCATTAGGGTAACGCCGGGAAAAGGTTATGCAAAAGAAACGTGTGATCGGGGTGGGGTATGTTAGGGGTGGAGCACGAGGGAGGAGTGGAGGGGGGGGGTGCAGAGAGGGGGTGGGGGCGTGTGCTGAGAAGGTGTAAAGGGTGAAGGGGATGGAACATGCACCGGATGATAGTAGCGTCACTCGTCCCCTCTTAACACGGGACATAGTAAATAGAGAAAATGTGGATCGCACCTGAAAAGCCAGTGTGCAGTCGAGCCGCGTTATTTAGATTGTCCTACATAAAACTGCACAAAACACACTGAATTCCTACCTTCCAAGATTCCAAGGACGTAACCTTTTCGGTTGTCACGAGCTGTTTTCTTTGCCGTCGTTAAAGGAAAATGTTTTTAAAGTTTTCTGCGCCAAATTAGAATCAGTCGGTCCCAAAATGGCTCCAACATCAGTGTTGACTTTCCGTGTAGTCACGTGGCTCCGCGTACGAAGGGAGGTAATTTGATTACCAGTTCGATGGTGACAGAAGCAATTTTGAAACCGATGAAATTGAGATAGGCCATTTGATTCACGTTTACTCTTTGCGTTTCGGTAGCGGTATTTGTCGCGATGATTCCTACAGGAGAGAGAGAGAGAGGGGGGGGGGGGAGAGAGAGAGAGAAAGAACAATGAACAATGAACAATGAACAATGAACCTTTATTTTCCAACGGTAGAAGTTATTGGTAACAGGACCAGTTTTCAAACTTGCCGTTGCTACATCTACTACATAAGTGACATAGACATGTAAACATACACATACCACACACTGCTGCATGCACTGCTACATTCGCTCACGCACGCACGCACCACGCACATACACACACACATACCCACACACGCACTCAGGTACGCACGCATGCACATCGCAACCCGCGCATGCACGCACGCACACACACACACACACATACACACACACACACACATGTACACCGCAATTCAGTACGCATGCACACACGCACGAACACTCACACACACACACACACACTTACACACGCACGCACTCAGGCACATACGCACAAAAACAAACACACGCTCTCGGACACGCACTCCAGACATACCTACCCGCATACGCGTACGCACAAAAGTATAAAATGAGTAAAAATACAAAGTAAAGCAATAAACAAAGAATCATTAAGTACATTAAAGTTCATACAGCAAGGGCAAATATGAATGCAGGTGCTATCTCTCCCCCCCCCCCTCTCTCTCTCTCTCTCTCACGCCGACACACACACACACATACACACACACACAGCATGCACGCACGCGCACACACACACACACACAGAGTCACACATACAGTACACACACACACACACACACACACACACACACATACGCGAGCGCGCGCCCAACATATCGAGCACACACATATGAAGGCAAAAACATTATACACAGTACATGCAGTATTCAAAGGTACTCTTTGGCATTCAAATATTATGGTACGGCTATGGGAAAAAGGGACTCTCTCTCTCTCTCTCTCTCTCTCTCTCTCTCTCTCTCTCTCTCTCTCTCTCTCTCTCTCTCTCTCTCTCTCGCACACATACACACACATACACACACACATACATACACACACACACACACAAGCACGCACATGTACACATCTGAACACACGTGTAAGTTATCCCAATACTGTAATGATTTGATTACGTCAGAGATTCTAGGTGTTTGAAGAGGCTGTCCCTATATGAGGTGAGCGTCTTTGCGTTTCTAATTTCTGCAGGAATAGAATTCCAGAATGAACTTCCCGAGAATGACAAGCTGGTTTTGAATAAATCAATATGCGGCAGGGGTACTTTGAATTGTTGTTCATGTCTAGAAGCTACAGATGTCCGTTCTGAGAAAAAAGAACTCAAGTACAGTGGACATGATTGCTTGTACAGCTTGTACATCAATACACCTTTATTGAACTGAAAGTGCTGGGATAGAGGGAGAATTTTTAAAGTTTTAAGCTTTTCGTCAGTTGAGAGTTCGGGATCGGGAAATATAAGCTTAGCAGCTCTCCTATGTAGGGAGTTCAGCCTCTTCAAATGTACATCACTAGAACCATCCCACACTGTTGATGCATAGTCTATGTGCGACTTGACATGAGCATTGTAGAAAAGAAGACGCGTATCTGTGTCAGTAATTGTTTTCAATTTTGACAACATATACAGGCTTCTGGAAACTCTTTTGCACACATTATTAATATGCAGTTGCCATTTAAGCTGATCATCTATAGTGACCCCCAAGAGGCGGTGGTGTGATACTTGCTCAATTGGGCTGCCGTTTATAGACAGACTAAGAGAGAGCGGGCATAGCTGGTGCTTTTGACGTGTGGTTATAACCATGCATTCTGTTTTTGACGGATTCAGGGACATGGAGTTGGAATGACACCAGTCGGTGACCTCGCGCAGGCTTTCCTGCAGACGCGTGTTAATTGCAGCTACATTTTTGTGAGGAGTGTGTAGTGTGCAGTCATCAGCAAACATGTCACAAGAAATATCGCGGCAACTAATATGTAGTGGAAGGTCATTGATAAATATGCAGAACAGCAATGGCCCGAGGACAGAGCCCTGAGGCACGCCGCTTTTGACGTGACCATACGAGGAGTAGGATCCATTTAACAGTACTCTTTGCTTCCTTCCGCTTAAATATGAAGTGAACAATGAGACAGCACCTGCATTGCAAAGATATGCTTGAAGTTTTGACAAAAGAATGTTATGATTTACAAGGTCAAAAGCTTTCTTAAAATCAATAAAGATCGACCCAGTTATTTGGGAGTTATTTATGGATGCTAGCCACGCATCAATAAGTCTTGTTAGTGCCGTGTGGCAAGAATGCTTGGGGCGAAAGCCGGACTGAAATACGTGCAATAGACTACGACTCTCCAAATATTGATAAAGGTGTTTGTGCACGTGTCTTTCAAGAGGTTTGGAAAGGCTGGATAATATTGAGATGGGTCTATAGTTATTAACATCAGACAGATCTTTTGATTTAGGCAAAGGGATAACCTTGGCTTGCTTCAGTTCTGATGGAAATATATTTTGTTGGATGCATAAGTTATAAATATACGTTAACGATTCTACTGTATAGGGAAGGGACAGTTTCAGGATTTTAGGACTGATCTCGTCAGGTCCCGATGATTTTTTGTTTTTCAGTGACCCGATCAGTTTTCCTACTTCATACACAGCTAGAGGCGGTATAGAGAAGGGGGGTTTGTCCTTAGTCTTCTGCTTACAGAAGTTAAGCAGGGACTCCGGGCATGTGTAAGACGTTTTTCCGCTTGAGGGTATGATTGACTCGGCAACAGACAAAAAATGTTTGTTAAAGATGTCTGCAGTAATACTAGAAGGAATGGCTGACGGTTTCTTGCTGTTACCTCGGGTGATGAGATTAACTGCGCGCCAGAGTGCGGCAGTATCTCTGTCTTCTTTAATCATTCGTTCAAAGAGAGACTTTTGAGCCCTGCGTACCATAGACTTGACACGGTTACGTTGTTTTTTGTATTCGTTAAATAGCTTGTGTCTTCTTAAGTCATTTCTCAATTTCATAGCTTCAATTATTCCTTGCGTTAGCCAAGGCGGTAACGTGTGGTTTTTTACCCGCTTTTGCCGTAAAGGGGCGTGTTTGTTAAGTACTCTTGTAAAGAGTCGATACCAAATAGTCAGAGCCTTTTCAGGGTCAGTTTCGTTATTAACGACATTAAATGGTGTTTGATCAAGGTCTGCTAGAAAAGCAGACTGATTAAACTGTTGAAATGAGCGGTACGTTATAGTTGTGTGCCCGTTCTTACGATGCACTGGCAGTTTTGTTGACCAGGAACACACAGTAGGAAAGTGATCACTGATGCTGAGGTCAGGAACACTAACATTGAACACACTAAGGGGACGGTTGGTGTAAATGTGATCAATGAGTGTTGCGGTTGTTTTTGTGATCCTAGTAGGGGCCGAAACTAATTGTTCTAAGCCGGTTTGTGTGGTGATGCAATCCCACGCGGTATGGGGCTTTAACATATCTATGTTAAAGTCGCCTAGTAGCAACGCATCACAGTTAGGTAGGCCAACTTTTTCTACTGCATGCAAGAAATCGTCGTACCATTCAAACTTGGCTGATGGGTTACGATAACAAAAGCCGATGAAGACGGGTTTAGTTTTTGGAGCCCTAAATTCCAACCAAATGCACTCAACTTCCGGAGTTTCTATGTCCTCACGCCTTTTTACTAAATGTTGGACTGAGTTATGGATGTAAACGGCAAGCCCAGTCTGACCAAGTACACGAGGGTCACGTCGAGTGATGCTAAAGTTAGGTATGTGAACGGCTTCATCGCTTATGTCGGAGTTAAGTCGCGTCTCACTAAGACCAAACAGGTGGAATGGTTCAGACGAGTTTAGAAAAACATTCAAATCGGCCACCTTGTTAAAAAGATGGTAGATGTTCAAGTGACCAGTTTGAAGGCTTCCGTGTGTCTGAGCATTATGGGTCATGTTGAATTTTAACTTTCCCAAATGAAGTGCAACACAATACAAAAAATATATAAACAGAGGGAATAGGGAATAAAGTTTCAATGCAGTAAAGCGCGGCTGAAGTTATAGCACCTCGTATCAAAACGTCACAAATGGTGTCCAACACAGCGTTATCAAATGAAGATCGCTTTTGATTAATAGTGTATCCACGTATTAATGCTGCGCAAGCTGTCTAAATAAATGAACAAATGGTGTAGCCTGCGATGTGAAGTATCGTAGGCTGAACACTTGAAACCGTACTGTCACAATGAAAACTTAGCGGAGCTTTGGTAATCAAACCAGGCGAGAAAATCACAGAATTTGAGGCACACAGTCAATCTCTGCTTTGGAATAAATCACAAAGAGAGAGAGAGAGAGAGAGAGAGAGAGAGAGAGAGAGAGAGAGAGAGAGAGAGAGAGAGAGAGAGAGAGAGAGAGAGATGATGATGATGATGATGATGATGATGATGATGAAACGTTTTTATTCAGGATAAAATTTAAGGCATGCGAATGCCTCTCTTACAAACTGTCCTGCTACTCTACATACATAAATATACATCGAGCAACACAGTAAAATGTTTAAAAAAAAACAAACAAACAAAGATAGTGTCAAGAACATTCATATGTACGAAAAGCATAAAAGGCAACAAAAAAAATCCATAATAATAGTGACATAAGCTGAAGGTCGTCTTGTAATTACAACATGTCTCTGGGAGTACAGCATCAATAGAGGAGACTTGAATCGTGGTATTAATTTAGAAGTAAAAAGCGATAAAGGCGATCCTTAAAAATACTAAATTTAGTAATAGACTTAAGATGCTGGGGTAAATAATTCAATGCTTTTGCACCTGAAAAGGCCAGGCTAGTTTTATATATATCTAGTCTTGTTCTTGGTAGGTGGAGCGACCTGTTTCTCGTGTTCTGTCTGTGATTATCTGAAAACAGAGTTCGCAAATGGAGTGGGGCTCTCTCGTGTAGAATCTTGTACTTTAATACACACCGATTAAAATCGAATTGTTTGTTTAATGCCAGCAATTTAAGATTTTTTTTTTGTCTGTGGGAGAGGGTCCAAGAAGTATGAATTTAACACCTCGACGATACAGAGAATTTACCTTTTTCATATGAACTTTGCTGCAACCGTCCGAGACAGTGGAACTGTAATTACAGTGCGGTTTGATATGCGCGTGGAAGAAAAGTTTGCAAATGTCAGGATTAACTATACGGTTGATCTTAGACAAAATGAACAAGTTTTTGGACAAAGTTTTGCATACGTTAAAAACATGAGATTCCCAGTTTAACTGGTTGACTACTGTTACGCCCAGCAAGCGATGCTTAGTTACATGTTTTATAGGTTGGCCATCTAAGGTAAGTGTTAAAGTTGGTAGGCCGCGCTGGTGTTTCTGGCGTGTTGTAACTAACATGCTCTTTGTCTTTGAAATGCTAATTATCATGTGATTATTAATGCACTAGTCAGCTACTTCGTCCAGGCTCTGCTGGAGTACCTCATTGATGTTCGCTAGCTCCGTGTTAGATGTGTGTTCGGTTGTGTCGTCAGCGAACAGATCACAGTTAGCCTCTGCTTGAGATATGCACAGCTGCAGATCGTTAATAAATAATAAAAAAAATAAAGGCCCTAGAATAGATACCTGTATAACACCACAAGCCACTACATCGTCCGATGAAAATTTGCCATTTAGGAGTACTTTCTGTGTTCTGTTTTTGAGATATGAAGACAAGAGGGAAACAGTATTCGAGTTAATGTGATAAAGTGATAGTTTTTCAGGAGGATGGAATGATTGACAAGATCGAATGCCTTTTTAAGGTCTAGAAAGATTGCGCCTGATACTTTGTTCACATTCATGGCAGAGAGCACCAATAATGTGATTTAGAGTAGTCTGGCAGGAATGTAAAGGTCGAAAACCGGATTGTGCAACACTAATCAGATGATTTTGTTCAAGGAAATTTAGGAGATGAGTATGTATATGTCTTTCAAGTGGTTTCGAAATTGATGATAAACTGGATATAGGTCTGTACTCATTTAAATTGATTAAGTCTTTGCTTTTGGAAAGAGGAATTACCTTAGCCCTTTTTAATTCTTTAGGAAATACATTATGCCTAATGGGTAGATTGTATATGAATGTCAGTGACTCAACGATGAATGGCAGAGATAATTTTAAAAACTGAGTACTGATGCCGTCTGGACCACAAGATGATTTGTTTTTTAAACTAGAAATAGATTTACCAACATCCAGAATACTCTGCTGACTATAGTGACGCAGTTGATCCGAGCATGTGTAGTTGTCAGGGTCATTTGTATTGGTCTGCGCCAGAGTTTTAGCAACAGTTAGGAAATAAGCGTTAAACGCATCAGCAGTGAGATCGGGTGTAATGTTAGGCGGCCGTTTACTGTGACCTTTGGTGAAATTGTTTATCACTTGCCAGACTGAGCGGATGTTCTTTCCTCCGGCAATGACACGTTCAGCATTTTGTCTTTGGGCTTTTCAAACTAAAGATACAATACAATACAATACAATACAATACAATACAATACAATGCAATGCAATACAATACAATACAATACAATACAATACAATACAATACAATACAATACAATACAATACTGACAATACAATAATACTTCATTAATCCCTCATGGGGAAATTCGCTGTCTGCCCATACAATACAATACAATACAATACAATACAATACAATACAATACAATACAATACAATACAATACAATAATACAATACAATAATACTTAATTAATCTCTCATGGGACAGCGAGGGGAAAAAATGATGGATCCCCCCTGTGCTTCTGGTGTCAGCAATGTTGCAGTGAACTACTGAAAGGGCTAGTACTAAAGAACTGAAGAATTTTGACAGACACTATCTACCGATATTACTGTTGAAAAGGGTAACACCCTGAGGGACAAAAGAGTTGGCATAACGTGATGTACGACATTTGGGTACTCGAAGTCTGCCACTTCGTTCGATACGCCTGCTGTCAAATTCATATCTAAGTGGTTGTGTTTTGTCATCAAGAATGTCAGCCAGTTTGTTCGTAATCCGTCTGTTCTACAGTGTGTCCAAATTATCCTGTGCACTACCAATCACCACTCCCCCTTTCCGGATTACTTTGTTAATGCGATCTTGATCTCTTTTACATAAATTTCTACCCCAGGACGTCAGTCCAAAAGTTAGAATGCTTACAATACTGGAGCAGTAAAACATCTGTAAAAGCTGAGCGCTTACATGAAATAATCTGAGCTTTCTCGAACAGTAAAGACAGGTATGCGTTTTTTTTCACAATATCATCTGTGTTTTGTTTCCAGTTGAGCGCGTTGTCAAAAAGAACACCTAAATACTTGTAGGACTCTACACGCTCAACTTCTGTTCCCTTGATGACAACAGGACCGGGATGATGTTTGTTTTTCCCGAAATCTATGACCATCTCTTTTGTTTTGCCAACATGTAATTCAAGATAGTTTCTATCGCACCACACTACAAAGTCGTCGATCTCCTGTCGATAGTGTCTGTCGTCCTCATCTGTAATCTGACCTGTCAGTGCAGTGTCGTCAGCGTATTTGTCCATGACACAGTCGTCATGAATAGCTCTACAGTCTGCTGTGTACAAAGAAAACAAAAAAAGGCGACAGGACAGTCCCCTGTGGTGCACCGGTGTTGGTAAAAAGTACATCTGAGATTAGATCAGAACTAATTCTGACTTGACATGGTTTCTCTGCTTTTTGTACTCATTAAATTGCTTAGCTTTTTTAAACATGTCTCTAACTGCCATCGCTTGTTTAATTTCATCCGAGAGCCATTCTGGCATAATAGGGTGTTTGACACGGTTGGTACGCTTAGGAGCGTGTCTATCCAGAACACCTAGAAACAGCTCATACCAGCGGGTCAGGGCCTCATGAGGGTCATTGAAATTATAAACGTCACCGAATGACACTTGAGACAGGTCATATAAAAACGCAGCTTGATCGATTTTTTTTAAAGGATCTATAAATGATAGTAGTGTGTCCTTTAGCTGGTTGTTTCGGTAATCGGGCAGGCAATGAAAAGTAAACTGGAAAGTGATCACTAATTGAAATATTAGGTACCTGGACATTTTGTACAACATTGACATTTGTGGTGTATATATGGTCTATCAGTGTAAAAGATGACGAAGTCACTCGTGTTGGTGACCGGACAAGCTGTTTCAAACCTATAAAATTTAATATGGATCTCCATGAAGAATGGCCTTGCTTTTGTAAATCAACGTTAAAGTCACCCATCATTACTACAAAGTCGCCCTGCCATGAAGCTGTGGCAGCTGGGTTTCTGTACACAAAAAACTGTCAAAATAGGGGATGATTTGGTCGACTTTATTTCTAACCACATGCACTCAATGTTAGGAAGTTCAAAATCGCATCGCCTCGTTACAAACATTTTGATAGAATTGTGTATGTACACTGCTAGACCAGTATGACCGGGGACAGACGCATCTCGTCTAAAATGGAACAGTTTTGTACGGATATGGCACGGTCACTAATATTTGCTGTTCTGAGAGATTCAGTAAATCCAAACATGTGAAGTGGTGAAGACTGGTTTAGGAGACATTTATATCTGGTAATTTGTGACAAAGGTGATATACATTAAGATGGCCAATATTTAATACATCGATATTTGTGCTACTTTTTGGCATAGTGAAAGACAGCCTATAAATGGAGGAACAACAAAATAATAATACAATGTGTTAAAAAATATGCAAAATAAAACAAATGAAATAAAGCTAAAGAAGATAAAAGCGTATGTATCAAAATTAAAAACTCGTGTATTCCAAGCATGGCGTATAATAAAAGCACACACGTATTGCGTATATAAAAAAGCACACGCGTTCAATAACAAAACACTCGTACTGTATCGGTTTCAAAAGATTCACCGCTCTTATGCTATGATGCCAAAGTGTCACTAAGTTTAACGAAGAGACACAGGTGACTTACAATACAAAGCGTTCAGTCGTCAATCGGCTTCGATTAATAGACAGGTTCGCGGTTACCACAGTCCCTCGAGTCCTTTGATACGATTATCAGTATACGGCCGATTGAGCACGCACGCAGAAATAGTTCTTGTGTATGATGCACTGATCTCATCTGGGTTACGAGGCGGCGTGTGTATATTGTCGGACAATACAGACAAATCGCCATGTAGATAGGATAACACTTTTCCCTGATTCAGTCACACGCTCGAGCTAAGCACATAGACACAAGACGCAAGAATCGACAGTTAATCCAATCTGAAAGAGAGAGAGAGAGAAGGGGAGGGGGCGAACGTCATATTAACCTTAATTACTTAATACTTGCTGTGTGGGAGAGCAGACAGACTAGAGAAGTCGCAGTTAAAAGTTGCCATTCATTAAACATCATAGAGATTATATAATAGCCACAGACGCTGGCGGACAAAGTGGTCATGCACTACACACTGAACGTCCATCTGTACATCTCAGCTTGAGGAAGCAAATAAGCCCAAACCCTGCCAGCAAGGGGCACAGATTCTCACGAGTCCCTGTGTACGCAGGGGCTCATGAGAATCTATGCCTCTTGCAGATGTATAGTTGCGAGAACAGGCGCTATAGTCCTGCTACTCCTACCCCCAGCAGAGTTCTTTAATGAGACTATTACCAGTATCCTTTGGTTGATAATACGCCCTCGGCCCACACGCCTCAGTGTGCCGACACCAGCCAGGGCCAGATAATTGAGACCACGTAAGCTTAAGGTGTCGAGGCGCTAAGCTAATCAGGCACTAACCTGAGTGACCTCCAGTGTTGCGGCGATCGATTCCGTGTACTTGGCGATCATTTCCTCAGGCCGGTACTACTTTTCTGCTTGAGCGGGCGACTCCAGTTTCATCAGCTCACTTTTATAGCCTAGCTGCTGCCGTGAAATGGCTCGACCAGCTATAATTTGGTCTACTTATTGTGGCAAAGAGTACAGATTACAATTTTTTAAAAACATTTGCTTGCTTCTCAAACGTTAACACGTCGAACTGCAAGAGACATAGATCCTCATGAGCCCCGCAGTTGCGGGGCTTATGATGATCTATGCCTCTTGCTGAAACCACTCTGAATCCATGCTCCTGGGACGTGTGAGGGTCTTTGGCAATGATTTCACGAATAAAAAAATGCAGAAACATTACAATTCTGCGTCCGCTGGCAGTGGAGGGGTTCTGCTTCTTCTTCTTCTTGTCGTTCGCAGTGGGCTATACGGTCAGACCAGCACCGGCGATGAATGACGTCGTTTTCTCCAGGTCTTCTCGACTGCCGTAGAGTTTGGTCTGCAGTGGATTTGGCGACGGCCACACTTCTTTTCTTTCATCGTCCAGTAGAGGGCATCTCTGGAGAATATGTTCCGCTGTTTGATCTTCCTGACCACAGGCGCAGGTTGGTGATGGCGCCAGCTTGAGATTTCTGTTCATGTGAGCGTTCAGTCTGTTGTGGCCGGTACGCAGTCTGATCAGAACGACTTGCTGCTCTCTGGTCATTGTGTGGTAGTCGTATCTGTTTGACCTCGGCCTCATCAGTGCCTTGATGATTGTCTTTTGCTCACTATAGCTGACGCTGTTTTCTTGTTGATCTTTTATGGCTCCTTCTTTCGCCAGCTCGTCTGCCCTTTCATTTCCTGGTACCCCACAGTGGGCTGGTATCCACTGGAGAACAACTCTTCTGGTTTGTCTGACCTTCTGCAAAGCTCTGGTCAGCTGGGGGATTTTGTCGTTCTCGAGGGCCTGAAGGACTGAAAGGGCATCGGAGAAGAAGACAACTTGATAGCATGGGTCTGTAGAATTCTGAATTATGGGGGCGGCCTGCATAAGTGCTTCGGTTTCTGTTTTGTAGTTTGTGCAGTGTTTGCCGGTTGCTACACTGGATGTGGCTGTATGTCCCCCTGGGAACTGGATCAGGATGCCAGCACCTCCATTGGAAACGGCATTTGTTGCTGATCCATCAGTGTAGATGTGGATCCATGCCTCCTTTGGGTACTGTTCGTCGATCAGGGCTAGGGTGAGTGCCCGTCGAACGGTGTCATCCTGACTGTCTCCTGAGGCAGCATGTGGGACACTGGTGCAGATCTGGATGTCTGGTTTGTCCACTGCCCAAGGGTTTTCCACTTCTTCTGTGATCAGAGGTAGCGTGCTCTGTGGAAGGACTTTCCTGTACTGTCGAGAAAGTCGCATGCTCTCATGGACAAAGCTGCTCAGTCTGTGCTTCATGGGGTGGTCGGGCAAGCACCTGAGCTTCTCCGCCTGTACCATGGTTTTGGCTTCTCTCCTCTGGCTGAGAGATTGGATTGTGGTCAGCTTCTCCATTTCCTTGATTGGTGTGGATTTCATTGCACCAGTGATGAGTCGAAGAGCCTGGTTTTGCACTCGGTCGAGGGTCTGCAGGTTCGTCTTGGCTGAGGTTGACCACGCTGTGGAACCGTACTCAAGGTGGGGCCTGAATGTTCCCTGGTATACCGTCTTCAGTATCTTCTCGTTCGCTCCCCAGGTGGTGCCTGCCAGTTTCCTGAGTATGGCCAGCTTGCGCCGGGCCTTCCCCTCTGCCTGTGCAATGTGTGGTTTCCAGGTCTGACGTCTGTCGAAGGTGACACCAAGTTAGGTAGCTTCTTCATCCTCTCTCAAAGGGGTTCCACCAAGCTTGATGGTTCCGGCTTTCTGCTTTGGGGACAGTGTGAAGAGGGTGGTGGAGGATTTCTCCTTGTTGACGGAGATGCACCAGTCTTCTGCCCATACGTTCAGCTTATCTGCCGCTAGCTGCATTCTGTAGGTGGCAGTACTTGCATGCTCCTCCTTGCACCAGATCACAAGGTCGTCTGCTTATAGGGCAGCTTTGATTCCCTTGGGCATCTCAGACACCAGATCGTCGATGAAGAGATGGAAGAGGGTAGGTGAGAGGACTCCTCCTTGCGGGACGCCATGACGAAGGAGGAATTTCTTGCTTTTGGTCTGGTCGACGCTGACTCTTGCCCTGCGGTTGAAGAGGTAGGAGCATATCCACTGGAACATGTTACTGGACACGCCTTTTCTCAGCAGTTTGACAAGCAGCCCATCTTTCCAGACCTTGTCAAAAGCCTTCTGAAGATCAATCCAGGTTACAAAGACCAGCTTCTGCTCCTGGAAGGCATCTTCAACTTCCTGCGCCAAGTAACTGACCTGGGGTGGTAAAAAAGCAAGACCGGTCCCACCCAGGTATGCATCCTGTCACTCTGGTCCCTGGTGAAGGGGTTAATATTCATGGTGTTTAACCCCTTCCGTTCCACTGGACGCGCATTTTGCTTCAAAAGTCTTTGTTCGATCAACGACCAAAAACCGCAAGCGTCCAAGGAGCAGGGACACAAAACTAGGTCTCAGGGAGAAGCATAGATCCTCTTGAGCCCCCGCCCCTACCACACACCCATACCCCCACCCCCCGCGACTGCGGGGGAGGGGTCTCACGAGGATCTATGTCTCTGTGCAGTTGGGTCATGCCGTTAACTTTTCTCGGCAGTGAAGGGGTTAAATTCTGCGGTACAGGCCTGCTTCACTGAAAAGAACATGGCGCATCTGTTTACTTCTCCCAGCACACACACACACACACACACACACACACACACACACACACACACACACACACACACACACACACACACACATACACGTCCGCACACACACGCACACACACACACGTCCGCACACACACACACACACGTCCGCACACACACACACACACACACGCACGCACGCACACACACATACACACAGGATTTAGGAGCCAAATTATACTGACGAGCAAAAGAAATGCGACATTTTTGGAATCATCGGAAACACTAAAGTGTTTCCGAAGATTTAAGAAAAATGTCGCATTTATTTTGTTCGTCAGTATATTTCTCCTGGCTGACAAGGGCTCCAATCGTCATTTAGTATACGCATTTTATACACCTATTCGGAGTTACGACTGCACACGCGCTATCGCTGTACCAAACAAACACGCCTTGGTAAATCTGCGTGGGAACTGCTTCTTTATTTTATTTTATTTTACTTTTTTTCCCCTCTCTTTTCTTTTTTTTTTTTTTTTTTTCTCTCGCTCTCTTTTCTTTTCGAGACAGCATCGACACAACCAACATCGTATTTAATGTTCTAGTTATGGTGAATAAATCGGGCAATCTGAGTTTTGAGCCTATGATTTTTTTTTTTCTGCTTCCAGAAGTGCTTCAGACTTGTTCTGAGGACACAGGACGGGCTAAATATCATTTCCCATTTGCATATTTCCACAGGTTTACTATAAACGCGCATTTAACCAATTGCGTATCGGTAGCTGTTTTACTCGCGATGATTCATTCAGGAATCATCGCGACAAAACCCGCTTCCGACACGCAAAGGGATAAACCAAAACAAGTATTAACTAAAACCTGCACAAACATAATTATAGCCAAGATAAGAATGTAAAATCAGGGAAAGTCCCTAGTGCGCAAAAGGACATCCGGCCGACGTCAGCCCGAGGGCCTTTGCGCATTGCGTCAGCATCTAGTAAGCATTTTAATTAGTGCCAAGAGAAAATATGAACCCCGCCCAACTGCAAGAGGTCGCTCCGCCGAGGCCTTCCAAGACCAAGCTTTAGAACATTCAACATGGGAGCGTGAGGTTAACTCATTCAGCCCGGCGCACGTATTTCCCAATTTTTCTAGGCGTCATCTAACGACTATGCACCTGTTGCAGAAGATGGATCGACCATGATAATTCAAGGGCAGTGCCAGATTAGCTTGGCGCCGACAGGCGCCAAGCTAATCTGGCACTGCCCTTGAATTATTAGGGTCGACCCATCTTCTGCTGTAGTGCGTCAGGGCTGAATGTGTTAACAGAAAAATTGCTGTTGAGTTTGGCCGCTCGATCAGGGTATATTTTAGTAGGTTTTAATAGCTAATGTTCTAAATTTCCAGAGGGCAGCGGATAATCCATTGTTGTGAGGACTAAAGGAAAATTAACAAGTTCTTGATCATGTTTTCTTCTTAGAGTTGTCACGAAATCATCGGCGTTAAAAAAAAATATTTGCAAAAGAAACAAGATGAGGATTTCATCTTAAAGACTACCGTATTGTTCTGAGTTCACATGCGATTTTCTTTGGAACATTCAGAGTTGTTACTTTTTTTTAAAGGGTTTATCCTTCCGATTCATCTCTCTCCACCCTAACCCCCCCCCCCTACCCCCGCCCCCCACCCCCACCCCCACCCCACCCCCCACCCCCCGATTCGCACAAACACTGACACACATGGCGCCAGTTATACGTTATGTGGGCTGGCGTATCAACAGCCTTTCTGAAGAAGAAGATGGGATGACCCATGTCCACAAAACCTTTTTATACTGCCTGCATTTTTCCACATTTTCCACAATACGTTCTTAGACATCATAACAGATATAGAGAGACTGTCTTCCTAAATCAAATTGTCAGAAACAACCTATACACATATAACACTGACTTTTCGTGCTTTGCGTCATTTAGGAACATTGTATAACACTGACGTGTTTGGCGCTTTTACGTCACTGTCATTGTCTGAGTCGTGAAAGGCACGCAATGGTCTCATCCGCGCAGTCTCTTCCAGGGCTGACTCTTAGGTAGGAGTGAAACTTATTCAACAATTTTTAAAGCGAATTAATTAACATTCAAAACTTTGAAGAGGTACAATGCTGGCTAATGAGCTCATTCAATGTCTTTATTTAATTTAGCTATATGCAAAATATGTAGCAAAAATAAGACAAATTACAGACTCTAATGCGAATCAACCGATTTTTGTGAAACGGTCATTTTCTCAATAGTGTAAACTAATTAAAAAATTAAAAAAAACACTGCCTCGAGATAATTTTTTTAAAGACAATATCTGGAAGTTTCAAGCTTATCCGTCAACAACGCACGCACGCACACACACACACACACACACACACACACACACACACACACACACACACACACACACACACACACACAATAGGTAGACAAAAACATGAGGCAAGTTTTGCTCAAGCGGACTATGCACTCATTCACACCCGCTAATGTATGCTGTTCTGTTATTTTGGACCTTACGGTCGGAAGCCGTGACGTCCAAAATCTCATACCAGCACCTTACTGCCGTAGGTCGTAAGATTCAAATCTCAGAACAGCACACATATTTTGATTTCATCATATCTGGAACAAGTCTTCTGGATCAAATGAAACCTGTGTTAATGGGTTCAAAATTGGTGTTGCAATATCGCCCCACTCCAAATGGAAGTCCATGTCCGGCAATTGACATCCAAAACACTGAAGCCATTTAAGCCCAGGATCAGAATACAACCACGCGTGTTCGCCTCTCAGATTAAAGGACGGCGGCCAGATTAACCCGTTGAATGTCGGTCGCGCGCTTTGTCGAGATAACATTTCCTGTGGGAATCACCTCGGCAAAAAGCACTCAGGTTAACTCTTTCGAGACGTGCCGCATCCGGATTCGCGGCTTTACGCCGCGAATCCGGATGCGGCACGTCTCGAAAGAGTTAACCCTTTCCCTGCAAGTGTCTACATCTGACATGCATGGAGCCATCGCCGCAGGATTCACGTCCTAACCCCCCCCCCCCCCCCCTTTACCCCTTACCCCAATGCGCAAAAGACCATCGGGCCAACCGCGGCCGACGTTGGCCCGATGGCCTTTACGCACTGGGTACCCTACCGTCAGTGTTTCCGATGATTCCGAATGTGTCGAGGTTTTTTTTTTTTTTGGGGGGGTGGGGTTTTTTGCTTCTCGGTATAAATATATATGTATATGTGGGGGCCTCGCGAGGGTCTCGTCCATTGTATTTGATTTGGATGGTGTTCAGTGCCGGAATACAGATTTGTCTCGCGCTTTTGAAAGGTGTGTGTGTGTGTGTGTGTTTGTATGTGTGTGTGTGTGTGTGTGCGCGTGCGTGCGTGCGTGCGTGCGTGCGAGCTTGTGTGCACGCTCGCGCGCGCGCTTGATTTTCGGTCACGTTAGCGAACGGTCCAGTCAGGAACAGTAATGCAGTAAAACAAGCCCGAACCTAGGAACTTGGGTGTCCGTCAAAGTTACTGCTGCATTTCATAAAGCGCTGAGCCTGCATGCACTCTCCCTCACAACTTTTGGGAACTGTTACTCAGTTAGCAGCAGGCCATCGGACCCTTATCAGTCGCCCTGCCGCCGTTTTGCTCACCGGGTTTAGCATTGATTGACTTTTGTCACCTGAATCTTCGGCAAATTGCGCTTGTTGATTGCTGCGCGGAAATTGACACTGTTTTGTTCTGTCGAAATACCCACCCGAGGCTTTTGTCAGATTCGCCAATTGTTTGCCACACGAGTGTTATTGAAAGCTTTTTCGCGCCTCCTTCAAGTCCACAGTCAAATTTAAATCGGTTAAGCTTCTTCACTGCCGAGAAACAGTCAACACCATCCAACTGCAAGAGGTATAGATCCTCATAAGCCCCTGCAGTTGCGGGGGCTTACGAGGAACTATGCTTTTTGCTGAAGCCACTTTGTATCGACTCCCCGTTGATGCCGGCTGGAATCTTCCACGTTGAATTCATGATGTCAGCTTGAAACGTACAGTCTGCGTCAAATAGCAGAGAGGGGGTTATTTTTTGCCTCCAGGCAATGCTTTGAGTGGGAAACTTCGCCAGCGAAACGGATTCTTGATTTTTGTCCCGTTTCAACTTTCATTCCCATCTTTTCAGTACGCACACGTAACAGAGATGTCGTTAACCCCTTCCCTGCCGCTATGCGTACATTTTTGTTTTCGAACCTTTGTTCATTGAGCCAACAAAAGCCAAAACCTCCCCAGAAACATAGATACAAATTGGTGTCTTCAAGGAGCATAGATTCGCATGAACCCCCGCGAATGCGGGGGCTCATGAGAATCTATGCCTCTTGCTGAGACCAGTTGGATCGCGTTCACTTTCTTCTCCGCAGTGAAATAGAGCGCGCCAAATATAACATTAATTTTACTTAGGAAAACTGTACAGGTCACGTTACATATTCAAATGAGTTAGGTGAGGCAGTAAGAGGACCAGTGTTTAAAAAATTAAAAAATTAAAAAAAATAAAAATCTTCTGCCTTCTTTGGCATTTTGAACAGAGGCAGCATGCTGGAATTTGCTTAAAATCTCTTGATAGACGAGAAGAGACATATTTGGTGCTTTGATTCATACCAGCCTTGGCGTAACCAGCGGACTCTTTCTGGCCTAGTTTGAGTTGCCAAGCAGATGGTGATTTGAGGTGTGTACCAGTTTAGGTTGCGCTTGGATGTAGGGTTGGTACAAAATCATGTTGATAGCAAGGAAATGAGACGGGTGATGGCCTTATGTTTTTGGTTTTGTTTTGTTTTTAATTTGTGCATGGCAAATGAGCAGCAAGTAGGCGGTAGTGTTGTTTAGGGGATTGAAAAATTAGGGGATGACTTGGACAGACTAAGGCATTTTAACAGATGGGCCGCAAGGGAGGCCGACTGTGTGCTTTGACCTGAATTTTAAGTGACGCCAACCTTTATTATAACAAGGGTTTTATTTGTCGCGATGATTCCTGAATGAATCATCGCGACTAAAACAACTGAGGACACTAAACAAAAATTGAACATTGGCAATGATAAATTTTGTCCCCAGAGATAGTAAATGAGACAGTTGATGCCCACCCATTCCATAATCAACTAATTATTGTAATCAACTAGCCATTTAGACTAACGCACTCCACCAAACACAACCAATACCTTTATTACCTAGTCATTTTAGTTTCATTTCAGAAATCAATCAAGCAACGATTTTTCATCATCTGCCAACCCACGATCATTAAGGCAGATCCACGCACCACCTAAATTATTAATGCTGTCATTGACTTTTTTAAAACAAAAATATTATATTACATTATAAAATGAATCAAGACGAATTACTTCTTCTAAACGATATCAATACTGTAGAAAACAAAGACGTAGACTCGAAAAAACAGCGTCTTTTGTCTGTAATTGTCAAGGGTTAAAACCAAGGTCAAGGTCATGGTCACCAAGGTCAAGGTCACCAGTCACAAGGTCAAGGTCAAGGTCAAGGTCAAAGGTCAAAGGTTAAGGTCATGGGTCAAGGTCAGAGGTCAATGGCACTGGAACCAAAAAATGGTAAAAGTCCGCTCCTGGTCTTTTTCCAGTTGCTCTCACAGAGTCAGCTATAACCCAGGTTCAAGTGCACAATTCGCCTTCCCTGTGAGAGCTTTTGGTGTGGCCTAGGTTTTGGTTTGTTCCGCCCACCCCAGACGGGAATCTACCAAGACTCGGCTGCCCGAAACGAAAGTGTAGATGTCCCAGAGGTGTTTGGAACAAGCAAGGGAGTTACAACTCGGGTTTTTGTGCACAAATAACTCCCTTGTTTGTTTCCTAGGCCACTGGACCACTCACGGACCCACAATGAATAGAAACATTTTCATTTATATAACCCTACATTCTCCTAAAATAATTAAGTTGGTGAAGCAAAAAAGTAATACCAAAAAAATTATATTTGTATTAAAAGACAACAATAATCACACATTTTTAAACAAAAATCAAATAATAACATCTTTATACTATTATCTATCATAATTATTGACACATCTTACCTTTTATTTTTTATGAAAAAATATATATATTTTAGTCAAAAATTAAAACATAATTTAATAAAGCAAGGGAAGTAACTTTTTGTCTTACCAAAATTTTATCAAAATTACTTCCCTTGTATAAACTTATATTCAACAAAGGGAAGTAATCTAAAATTTTGTTACTGAACAGGTGGTGATTCCTTCCCTTTTACTGAACAAGGGAAATAATCTGTTATTATTTCTTATGCTGATACTGAACAGAGCAAATTCTCTCCCATGTTGTTACTGAGTCTAGATTTCTAGATTATTTTCTGGTGTTCAAGTCATGGGTAAAATTATCAAGTTACTGTCTATGTTACTGTCTAGATGTTTATAAGTAAATTACAAGTACTTAATAAGGTAATTTATAAACCAGCAAGTAACTTTGTAAGTACCTTTGAAGTTAGTTGGCGTAAGTAATTATAAGTGACTTAAAACAAGTTCTTATAAGTGTCTTAACATAAGATCTTGTAAGTTCTTGATGCAAGTCAGCAAGATACTCGGACAGATTTCCCAAGTTACAAGGACAATAAAAAAACTTTTTTTTTAGTAATAGTCTGGTGGTGGTGGAGCTGATGGGGTTAAATAGTTAGGCGCAAGCGACATGTCATCTTTTTGCGAAGTGTAATGAAAAAATAAATGATTATTACCAAATCTGATTTTTATTTGTTTAAAAGATTGTGTAGTTTTTCTGTGGTTTCCTGAACACCGATCTGTTTTCCCATCTCTAAAAAACTGGCCTTAAGTTCTTCAACATTTACGGGAGATTGACTACGCATTTTATTTTGGATTTCAGACTTTTGTTTTTTGTAATTATTTAAATCATCCTGGACCCGCTTAAATTCTTCGTCATCAATACAATTATCATTTAATGCCTTACTGATAATAAGTTTCATACTGCTCAGCTTTGCACCAGCAAGCGTACTCAATGCTTCATGTTTCTGTAATTTCGTGTGAAACCTCTTGTTCAAGGCCTCCAAACCAAAGCATGCTAGGCATGTAGCAACGCTAACACCCTCAACTGCTATTCCAGCCAAACTTCCAATTCCCGTGGCAAACAGAACAATACCCCCTACAGAACATGAAGCTGAAACTGCACCAATAGCCATAGAAGTGTTTTGAACAGAATTAAATACTGACTTATACCTCCTTTTGCACCGTGAGTACTTAGCCTCTTCACTTTCCAAATATTTCAAAGCTTCTGTAATATTATTTAATCTGAATGCATCTGCCTGTAATGTTTTATCTGAAGCAATTGACATATGTGGATCAGGCGCAAGCGTTGTTTTAGTCGTCACATTTGTTTCAGTTGGCTCAAGCGTTGGTAGTACTGGATAGAATTTTACCATTTTTTTATTGACAAATATTTTTTTAATCAGCAATTACATTTTGCAACTCTTCAAAAGTATACAATTTGCTGGCATAATAAAATGCAACAAGATCAATGTGTTCAAGGTTTATGTAAGTTAGACGAACAAAAGTTGTTTTGTCGACCACCACCTTGACAGCTGGAACACTGCTCGAAACATTAATAACATCATTATTTTTTGTAATAGCAATAAAGACCTTTGATGATTCTGTTACTGTTTCATTCCATGTAAGTTTAATTCCTTGTGCAATTTGAGCCTCTTTAGCAGAAGCAACAGATTTCATGATAATTTCAAATACTATTGTCACTTCTCTAGCCACGACTAAGCTTGCTGGCATAAACACAACAGAAGTATCTGATCTACCCTTTCTAGTTGTAAGAAGATATCTCCGTCTCTCATAATTTTCAACTTTCAGTTTTTCTCTGCTATTGTTGTCTAGGGCAAAACTTGGAACAAGGCTTACAATAAGCGGCCCAGAATTAACAACCTTCCTAAACACTAAGGCGCCTTCATCATCAGTGTATACATAAGGACTAATAAATTCAATCTTTATGTCCCAGTCAATTGTGGGTGGTGGTGCCGGTACAGGTGAAACCAGCCACTTACTACCTACATGTATTAAGTTGTAGGGCACATTATTTACAGGTGGAGTAGGTACAGTAACATCACGCAGCTGACCAAGTTTAGGAATCTGTTTTTCACCGTCTTTCATGTCAACAATTACTTTCCTCTTGTACATGCCATTTGAATCAAGTTCAAAACCATATATTTCTCCAATTTCCCCTTCCTTCTCAAAATCCTGTACGTCTGCCAAATCTTTCAACTCTGTTACTGGACATGCAACTGGTATGATTCTAGGCTTTGGACCAAGACCACTCATTTTTATAAACAAAAATAAAATTATTTAACTTCTAACACTACACTAAAATCATGCATAAGAACTGGTTTGTCATCCTGATTAGTTACAGATATACTCAGTGACTCAAAGAAACTAGAACCTAATTTTTTAAACTGCAAATTAGGAAATCTAGCAACCACACTTTCACAATATGGGGTAGTTCCAGTCGGCAAGCATCTTAACAAAGTTGAAGGCTTTCCATTGTGTACATTTTCAGTAGTGTTCAGTTCTTTTAAATAAACATTTAGCACTGTGTGTACTGACAAATGAACAGGATATCTGCCAGTTATTCTTGGTTTTTTTGGTGATAGTAGACGTTCGACTGATTGTGACCAATCTTCATCTAGATGTGTTATTTTTTTACCTAAAAATCCAAGTAATAATAAAAGACTAATTGATAAAGAAAACTGACCACTTTTTGGAAATTCAATTGTAACAAGTAAATTAGCTGGGTTTAAAGTTGCTTTAATTTTAAATTCATTTTGAAGCCATTCAGCTAAAGTACAAAAGTCATAATACCCAGCTCGTAAAGTATCACCCTTCTCAATACCATCAAGAGTTCCACTTACAGAATAATTTTCATCATCCGTTACATTAAACCACTTTACTGTATAAAACATTTCATGGATAGCCACAGCCTTGTTACCATCTCGATTATCGATTCCATTAGTTAGCCACACTGGTTTGCTCGTGTCAAGATTTGTTAAGGTTATAAACATTTTTATTATCACATAAAAAAAAAGCACAATGGAATTTAAATCACCAACCATTGCCACTACAAACGCATTTCAATTTAATGTGAATGCCAAATACAATGTCGCACCAACTTATGACCAGAAAATAATTCAACTAAATCAGCTTGATATAGCTTTGTCTGAAGGAGATTTATTTCAAGTAAAAGTTCCAAATCCCTTTGATCATTACCTAAACCCTCCAATAACAGATGACTCTACTGCAAGAAAGTGGTCTTCAAGCCCACTACAGATGTTTCAAAACCAACTTAACTTTGCTATACTATGCTCAACTACAGGCTGTGGCGTTTCTTTTACAGACCATTTGAATCACCCAAACAAACTGATTAAGTCTGTCTATCGTTTCCACATGTATTACCAGCTTAGAAGAATACTGTCAGAACTGCATACCCCACTGCCCACTGAATCCAGTTTTAATCAGTTTAACAATCCCATGGATTTGAAAGCATTTGAACGGATCTGTAATGAATTTAACATCAGTACAAAGTATGACTTTACACAAAAACTTGATGATCACAAAGGCATGGGAACATTGTATTATGCTATGAGTCACAGACAATACCCTCAAGATTATTACCCTGGGTACACTTCATTCTCATCAAAATCTGAAGTGTGGTTAGGCTCAATTGAACAGAAACAGTCTAATGCCTGGACCACATTTGTCTTAGATAAGAGTGACGGATTTACTCAAGCAGGAGTTGAACGCATAAATGAGTCTATCAGAACATATGTGTGGTGTATTCTAGGAGCACAAGCTCAAACAAAATCAAACATTTTGAATGGAAGTGGAAAGTTCGATTCACAAAAACAGTTTCTCGCTAATCTTGAAGATTCAGTAAATTCATCAGTTGATCTCCCATCTAGCATACAACGTTACCAAGACGTTCTCAGATATGCTAGATCAAAAGTTGACTTTGTAGTTGGTATTGGGTTATACATGTTGCCATCAGACCTTCAACTCCAAATGGGGACAATAACAAATTATAATAATGAAATAGTTGTTGCAGGTGTTGGTCAGAAATTAGGACTCAATCAATCTGTAAACTTGGGGGCCACAACCACACATGTACAGTCATTAAAACCATTACAGACAGTAACACCCCCGGCCACGGCACCAGTAACATCATCACCTGTACAGACAGCTCCAGCTTTGACACCGGTACCCATAACGATAACACCAACACCAATCCTTGACACACATGAGTCAGAGAGAACAGCATTGGTAATAGGTCTCACTGGATTAGGGGTATTACTTCTTTACCTGTTTCATTAAATAACCCACCATCAACCCTCCTACTGTAACCAAAAAGACCCACACATGCTCTGCCATAAACCCTACTGCCTTCGCTGCAGTACTAATCAACCAACTGACAACCGTGCCTATAATGCCAGGCAACGCGTCTACTGCTTTCAGAGCCAATTTCTTAAGCAAGTCTGATATGTGAGACAGTTGTTTCTTTACCCACGACTGTAAGTCTTTTGGATCTGTGGGGACTGGGGTTGGTGGTGCTGGAGGTGGAGAACCACCCCCGGAGACAGCCAACACAACTGTACTGATAATAAACCCCAGAGCTGTAATTAAACTAGCAATAGTGATACCCTGTTCTCTGAAAAGTGTTTTAAGTCTCTCAGCCAGAGTAGTGTCTTCGTGAAGTATTTTTTTAATAGTTTCTCTAATCCTGTTAACTTGGGTTTTCAGTTTTTGTCTCCCAATACTAATCGCTTCTAACCTTCCTGATCTTTCTATCTGCAAATCAATTAATCTGTGTTGAATTCTTTCTTTCATTTCTGTGTCTGCGGTAGCCAGTTTCTCTTTTTCACATTCTATGTGTTTATCAAGCTCTCCTAGTTTGGCTAAATTATTTACCATCTCACCTCTTATTGTCTGCAGTGATTTATCCAAACCCATAATCTCCCTCATTGACAAAGGTGGATCATCTATTGTTTTCATAACATCATTTATTTGTCCTTCAGTAAATGAAGTTTCTTGTATCACTGTGTTTGCTATTTCTGGTAGGCTTGTTATTGGTGCCATTTCAATCTCTTGCCCTGTTGGCAACTTTGTTTGCGTGTCGTGAAGCACACTAACAAGTCTTGGCGTGACAGGAGACCCACCAATACCAAGGTATCTTGCCAACCCAGAGTTACCACCGACTTCACCTTTAATTGTACTTAAAGCTCTAAACTTAGAAGGATTATTTTTATGTGTTAGATTTATTTTCCCTCTGTCTGTATTTACAAATAAGTGTCCTTTATCATATTCAAACTGATTAGGATCTATTACATCTGGGTGGACACCAACACTGTCATAAAATGAGTTTACTTTGTCTTTTAATAGTTCGTGATACATACTAGAACTAGTTACCATTCCAGTCATATCTGTGATACTGGTATCTGAGTCATTCATGTCATCCATTTCAAAATCTTCATGATTAAATCCTCCCGCTGCCATTGTTTTATTAATTTATTATTTTTTATTGTGCATAATAAAAATGACACAGTCTTACGGATCAAAGTTAGACCCATACAGAAAACTACGTGAGCCCCTGGGTGTTAAGGGCATTCGACAAACAATAGTCATCACAAACAATCCAAGTACCATAGACCAGAACTAAACACTTACAGTCAAGTTTCCAAACCTAGGACCCAGTGACGTTATTGTTCCTGGCACTGCACGCCTTGCTTTTAATATTGAACTATCATCAGACGCAGACGTGAACAGAACACTAGTTAGCAATCTTGGTAGAGCAATTGTTAGAACTATTAAAGTAAAACTTGAAGGACAGGAAGTGTTTAGTCTTGATGACTCAGATGTATTCTACTGTTACAAAGACCTTTGGCTAACAAGAGAAGAACGAGAAGACCGTATTTACCAAGGCATACAGCCAGATAATGTTGGTAAACTTCGAATCGATGCAGCAGATAAATCAACGTCAGC